>CM060831.1:27725000-28925000 GCA_030762175.1 Metallyticus violacea | reverse complement strand
TAATTTAGGGTTATTTGGGTAATTTATAAACAAGACAATTATTAGCATAATTTATAATTAAATGATTAAATAATTGTTTAGTATAAAAATATTTAAAATGATATGTTTTGGTTGAATCAAAGCCTGGTCCCCTGGATATTCAAGTAGTTCGGTGCTGATGAAATTTTGGGCTAAGCTAATCAAATGGAAAAATTTTGGATTGAAGTATTGAAAATTAAAATATTTATTTGTATAGTATGGTAATGTAATATTTAATAATACTTAAGATAATTGTAGAATAGTATATAGTTAAAGTTGTGCACAAGCAAATTGTGACTAAATGAGCTTGATTTAAAGTTGTATAAGGATTTGTTAAATAAATATTCTGTTCTATAACTTCTTAGGGTTAAATTATTTAATATAGAATATGTCACCAAAAGTACAACAATACTCAAGAATTATATATTGAAAAGTTCTCAATATAATGTAATGTTTGCTGATCTCTTGTGCCTTTCAGTGTTGTCATAGTTGCAATTTAATTACTACCTTATATTCCTGATTGCATGACAAGACTTCTGCTTGATTGCTTTTGCACAAGAATCCTAGAATTAAGTGTAGCATGATTTGAATGCATAACCCGGTACTTTGGTTTTTTCATTATTCACCAGTACCTCATCAGACAATTCCATCGCACAGTTTTGTCTTTTGAATAAATGCAGTTACATTTTTTTGTTTGTGGCCAGTGTCATTACTTTATACAGTGGTCTTGGTACATTATGGAGTGTTGTCAAGAGTGTCTCATTCAGTAATGAAATGGAGGGGTGTATTGGTTAGTTGCTGCTGCAAGTAAAATAGTGTTTTGGGTTAGGACATGTTTTGGGAACCAATGTTCCCATTGTTAGCTGCTGATCCACTAATGTTGGTACCTGAAACATGTCCTAACCCAAAACAGTAAGTGAATTGTGTAAGAAATTTACCCTAAAATAGTGTTTACAATTGTAATTATTGCAGTAACACAGATATTCTCCTTTCTTCTTCTGCCAAGCATGTGTATGATGCTCCCCACCACTTTTGAATTCGTGCAGGTGAGCAGCCATGAAGAAAAAAGCATGCTAAACTATTGTTATTAATATCAAAACAGATTTACACATTCACATGGTCATAAGATATGATGAAGGATATTTTGACACTACAGCCACACTGGTGAGCCTTCTGTACCTATGCCCCTCAAAGGAGCACCTCCGGGTGAACCAATGAAGATACATTGGTTGACCAAAGCTAGGGATGGTGAAACATAGATATAGGTGGATTCCCTAAAGTTTCCTCAGTTGGTAAATCCCTGATGCCCAGCTAGCCAGCGAGATCTTGACAGTATCACCTGACAGCAGCCATACTGGTGAGCCTTCTGTACTTATTCCCCTCAAAGGAGCACCTCTATATGAAGAAAAGCATTGATAAATGGGCTCAAATTACATCTTTAGTTAGTTGAAAGAGTGTGGTTTCAGCAAATGAAGTAATTTTATTAGGAAAATAGAACCAAGATAAAAGTTTTCTAAAAACTTTTGAGTGTCTGATGCAGTGCATTTTCATTTAAATAGTTATGAATAAAAAAATTCTGGCACTGGGGTGCAGACAACCCTCACACTTTCTACACCTTTACTGTTATGCATGAAAAAGTGACAGTGTAGTGTACTATGTCATCAAAAGAAATAGTTACATCATATTTTTATAAAGATAATCATGGCTGAGTAATTTCTGTAATTTTACAATGGTACATCAGTTTGTTTGAAATGGTCTCAGCAATGACCTATATAATTATCCAGTGAATGAATAGAACTGTTTTCATCAAGATGGAGCTGCAGCTCACATGACAAGAATGTTGATTTCCGCTTTACTAGTGCTTTTTGCCAAAGGATGGCAATATGATATGGCCTGCAGGATCACCATATCTTTCAGTGTGTGGTTTTTTTTTAAAATGAAAATTTAAGCTTGGCAACAGAGAAAGTTGCTAGAGGCTAAGTTAGGTGAATAGGGGGGAGGAGGAATCAATTTTAAGTCATTGCAACTGTTGATGTGGGACAACATGTTATCTGGTGATAAGTATTTTGTGCACCAATTTTGGCCTTTTTTATTTGTTTGTTTTTAAAAAGACCCAACAATACTGCATTAAAGGTCCTGTTATGGTTACCCTTACCAAGTAGTCTACCAATAATTAAAAAAAATTTAAAAGTTGTCACCTTCCCATTTGCCAAAACAGTCTTTGCCTTCTTCAGTGCACTTTCACTGGTTGTTAATCAGTAGTTTGAGTGCCACTTCAACTTGGATATATAATGGAAAAGCCAGTTTTGTGCATGGATATGAATCAATGCAAAAAGTCCTGCAGAGTGCGATTGAACATTGCTGAACACTACACTTTGACAGTGGTTCACAGTCATCAATCGTTGTTGTACTTACAACTGCTTATTTTTGTGTAGGATGTTATGCACTTGATCAATTGACACTGTTATAGTGTTGCTACATATACAGAAATACAGTTTATGTTATCTACAATGAGCTGGGCTCCTGGGTTATTTATATGTTTTTTTTATTAATAGCGTTTAATGACTGTGTTTGCTACTGAGGCACCAGAGGCCATGGGCACTGATGGTAAATAAGATGAAATGATAAATTAGGAAAGGATTTTTTTTTATTTTAGGAAGGAAACATTCCAGACCTAAATTTAGGGCTGCAACATTTGTCATTTATAAGGACTGAACAAAACCGAGAAAAAACCTCAGTCAGGGAAGGCAGTCCTGGCAGGATTCGAACCCCAGATCTCCCGCTCACAAATCTGCATCTTAACAACCTCGGCCACTCATGGCGGTCCCTGGAAGTGATCAGTGATGGACTGACTATTGCACTGTGGAATAATTAGCATTATCCATTAACTAGTAATGAAGCTGGTGAAAGATATGGGGGCATTTGAGTAACTAGTCACTTGAATAAAACTTCTTCCATTTGAATCTTAAATTTTTATTTGGACTCTGAGGTTTTCTCTTCCACATTCAAATATAAGTCCATTGTTGAACTTGCTAATGGTAGGTATACCTTCCTAATAGTATAAAAATTCATGAATTAAATGTTGTGTATGACCCTCTTAAATTCCTTACTTGTATTCTTTTTTACTTTCACTTGTTATTCCTTTCTGAACATCCCTTGGTTTTGATAGCATCTCTGCTTTCTTTCATTACTTTTGCTTCAGAACTTTGTTATACATCAGTAGCCATGTTGGCTGAATCAGCAATATTATATGACAGTACATTTTTCTTATATACATATTTAAATATTGTGTAACATTACATACTTTCCTGATCCTGACCTTGCAGAGAATGGCTCACTGTAACGCTGGATTTCCATGGAGCCATTTCTTTAAATGTCAAGGCAATGGCCATAAAAATTGTGAATTATTCAAAAATACATTAAATGAGTTAATGTTACTAATAAAAGCTTTGCCTTCTTACGATTGTACTAAACAGATCATTTTACTGGAAATGTGGACAAAACTCTTGTACTAGATGACTCTTATTATATTAGTACTGCCAAGCAAACAAAACAAAAAAAAGCAAAACAATACAACTTTTCTCGAAAATATAAAAGCGATTTTATGTACTGGTATTCAATTTTTATTTGATATAAGATATTTGCTTAGTAAAATAAATCATTCTCCTTCACTTATGTTTCTAATGCATTTCAGATCTTTGTTAATAGTTTCACTGTGTGCTCTTGTTCAGAAACAAGAATAAATGTCAGCAATAAATATCAATACTTAGGATGTAGCAGTATATTTAAATAATAGTACTGTCTATAACATCATTGTGTGTGTGTTGTTGTTGTTCCTTTTTTTGTTTTTTGAGACTGTTTTATAAACATAGTAAAATGTAACGTCAAAGGCTGCAATAAATAGGCCACACTGGCTGGTAAGTTTTCATCCCATAGATATTGAACAGGAAGGCAGAAGTACCAAAATTGTTGGTTTAATCATAAGCCTCTTCTCACTATTCAAGTATACTCATATTTACGATAATGCTGGTTATTTGTAAAACATAATGTTATTTAAGGGTACATTAGTTGAGTTAAGAGTTCATATGGTTTAGATTCCTTGTAAGCCATTGACACAAAAGAGCAAATAGCTGATGGAAAATAATAGTATTGACCTGACAACAAATTGTTTAGGGAAGCTCCTCTTACACATGCTACAATAGAGGGGATGGGCTCAGTGCTCATATGCAAGGAAAATCTGCAGATTTTGTGTACTGTTCATAAAGCTTCACTGCAACATGCCTCTCACCAGCTTCATAACCCTCTTTTTAAATCAAAATATTCTTCCCTGCTAAGGCTGGACAAAGGAGAATGTGCCCTGGCCTGTTCCCTCCAAAGACAAAGACAAGTTGCCTGCATTTGTAGAAGCCATATAAGCCGCACACTTCTATTGTATACTACAATATGAAACATTTAGGGTTTGTGTCTATGAAATTTTATAATCTTTTTTTGAGTTGACAATTTATGCAGAAATTATTTAAAGGGTTTTATGATTCAAAATTAAAGGGAGGGCACATGCCCCTGTGCCCTTTAGGCGAACTGCCACTGACTGCACCGATTATAATAGTCAACTACATGTGGAGGGACAATTCTTTTGTTTCCTCAGAAACTGTATCTTTTTCTGGGTAATATTGAGAATTCTCTGTTTGTTGTAGGTCAGACAACAGTAAAAGGAATATACTCTCAGAACCCAAGTAAGCTGTTATGTCAGCTTACATATCCTAAACAAATGGCTAACAGCAATTGCTCTTGAGGACCAAAGGTCACATGTCCCGGTACCCACTATATTCCTTTTGATTGTGAATTAGAAGATCTGGAATTAATAAAATAGATAAAATAAAGAACAATATAAAGAGAATATTAACACTTCTGAGCATGCAACAACCCCTGCAAGCAAATCGTAAAAATTATGGCATTATATTGGTCTCGGTGTCCGAAACATTGCACAGTAGCATATATTTTCCATGCATGTAGTATCACTATAGATTTAGCTATCTCAGGCATTTCACTCAGCTATTTATGATACCATAGCTATTTTTTCCATAGATTTCCATGATCACCTAAATTGCATGTCTGAAGTACTATTCATCTTCAGTGCATTTACAGCCATGTTTAAATGCATTTACCCAGAAATAGCATTCAGCACCAATGCTGAATCTCAATTAACTTCATCCAATTCAGATTTGATCTGAATGGCCTTCTACTCCACATAAAAATGTTTAATCACAGTACCAAACTAACAGAGTGAAATCATTTAAAAGTTAAAAAAAAAAAGCATCTGTGTTATAGATGCATATATTCATGAGAATTGTATGTGAAACTAGTTCTTTAGTTAGAAGATGTACTTGTTATTTATTCAGCATACCAAAGAAAATGCTTGATTTAACATGTATTTTCTCTTTAATGGCTATCAGTATTTCTGGTTTTTGTGTGTGTGTGTGCACGCGCGCGTGAGTGTGAGTGAGAGAGAGAGAGAGAGAATTACTAGTGATGCAAGTATTTCTTAGTGTGATAGATTTTTTATAAATCTGCTGACATTTTGTTTTTACTATACCAAGCCAGTAAAGTCATTTTAGAATAGAGACTTAACAGCTTATTCATTACATCTAATGCTGATTATAAAATGAGAATATTTTGGAAACTTTTTACACATTATATCAACATTTATGTAGTTTATGGCATTTTGGTTGTTAAAATCTATGCTATTTTTATTTTAGCTGCTGCATTAGAAAGCTATTTGGACATGGCAAAAGTGACCCAAAGGAACATGAAAGTGATGCCATAAACAGTAATCAACTCTTAGATGATGATGATGATGATAGTAAGGATATCAAAAAGCTGGCTGCAAATATAGAGGCACTAGAAAAGGAACTGTCATCCATTAAAGAAGAAAAATACGGAGAAAAAATGGAAACATTGTCTACTATGGTGGGTGATACCATGGGAGCACTTATGAGAATGGCAGAACTTGTATGTGAACTACACTCTAATGTGAACTTGGAAAATGTTATTAATCAGATTTTCTAATATTTAATTGCAGTTTTTTATGTTGTTGAAGCTGAAAATATTTAGAATCTGAAGAAAGTAAAGAGATTATGGAAATATCATTCATTAAAGTAGATTATAAGCTAAAAATTATGATTTAGTGAATAAACATAAGTAGTTTTCAGAAAGATAGAACTGTTTAGCACTTGAGTTTATAGATTTTATACAGATACTCATAAGGCATCAGAGATATTGGCAAATTTATGCAAGATTATTTTCTTTTTGGCATAAAATGTAAAATATAGAGAAAAATAACTTCGCAAGTAAAACATTGCTGAAATATATTAATTTTTGTGCTGTAATATTTTTTCTTCCCTTCCATTACTTTTCTATTCTTTCTATTAGGTAGTGCATGAACAGTGGAAATAGATCTCTTTATAAAAATTTTGAAAAATTTCCATTGATCCTGTCAGGCATTAAAAACGACAATGACAATAAAAAAAAATTAAATGGTATATACCGAATATGTGTTAACACTATCTTTTTTTCCCCTTCTCATTCTTTCTCTCCCACCACTCTTCCCTCAACAAAACTCAGCATATAACCATTAATCACCAATCAATCCTCGAGTTCTTAACCAGCAAAATTGGACCATTGGAAGTGGGGTTAGCCTAAAGCAAAAATTGAGGGGGGAAAAAATAGAAATTGCTCTAGTGGCTTGAATTTTGTTTTTTCTGAATGAAACTCACTATTTTATTAAAATAAATTAATAAAAATAATTTCTGAAAACGAAGGCAATCAGGCCGTTAGGAGTGGGAGTTAAAGTAAAATTTAAAAACTCTAGCAACTGCAATTTTTGTTTTTTCTCTATAAAACTTGGTATACGTCTTTGAAATAAAATAGGAACAATAGTTTCTAAAAATCAGGTCATTAGAAGTGTGGGTTTACTCGAAACCCAAAATTTAAAAATAGCTCTAGCGGCATGAATATTTGTTTCTTCACAGCAAAATTTGTTATATACCATTTAAATAAAATAAGAAAAATAGTTTCTGAAAATTAAGGAAATTGAACCTTTAGGAGTATACTTGAAAACTGAAATTTAAAATCACATGTACATTTTATTTTCTCTCTATTGTTTTAAAATAAAAGGACAAATTAATTTAGCATATTAACTGCATTTATAATGATGTATATATTTTATATTTTACAAATATATTTTACAAAAAATATGCATATATTTTTTATTTTACCTGATGATAAGAATTGTGAAATAATAATCTAATATGTGCTTGAGAGTTATATTTGTATGTAAAAGCACTCTGTAATAATCTTCAAAAAACATTTTCTTACATTTTTTTATTACAATAACATTTTTAAATTAAATTTCAAAGCCAGTGAAAATCATTGGAATTTTTATTATATATTGTTGATTGTGTATATTTGCTTAGTTCATTGTAATTGTTTTTAAATATTAATATTTTTTTATTGAAAAATATGAACATCATAAATGCAATATAACTTGAAACTTTCTATAATTTTCTCTATTTTAGTGAATGTAAAGACAATATCAAGGGATCAGTTCATAAACATGGTTACATTTAAAAATGTTTTAAAAAAAAAAAACACAGTATTTTTATCTGTTAGTGTTCATATAATTTCATTTAATTAATAGTGTACCATTATTTTTGTGGTTTAATCTGAATAATAATTCTAAAAATGTTTTTCTTTTATATTACTTATAGATTGCAAGAATTCTAATTTTTTCCCCCTAAAGTTATTCAAGCTGCTGCGGAGTTTGCTTAGCTTATGCAATTCCTGTGTGACTTTTATGATTAAAAGATGCATTATGTATATTAATAAAGAAATGTGATTACATTTAGAAACTTTATACTATCTTCTGATTATAAAACATAGAAAGGTTATTTTTTCAAGTGATAACATGGCAACACTTCAGTAGAACAGTCAACTATCCTTGATGTCCAACAGCTAACTTTAACTGTTGTTTACATTTCAAAAATACTGTTAACTATATTAGTTATGTATTGTTAACTGTTCGGTTGCAAATATAGAAATTTTAAATTAAGAACAATTAATAATAAGTTAGAATAATACAATTACTTGATTGAAATCTATTTCTCAATTTGCAGTTACATTATTTGAACTCCAATCTGCATCAACACCCTAGTTATTAATATAATGGATTTGTTATTCCTCATTACTTATCTTTCTTAAATATTATATTGATTTTTTCCCCCCTTATCTACTATGTCTTCATTTTCCTAAATAATTTTCCTGTGCACTTTAATATTTTTCATTGTTTGGCTATACGACTTCTTTTCCTACAACATCTATTGATAGCTTTCCACATTTTATGTATCATTTACTCTCCAATGTTATGTTTCATTACATTCTAAAATATGTCAAATGCTATATTTTGTTACACAGTGGGCCTAGGGCTAAATTTAGTATATACAATTAGGATAAATATTTGGGTTTAAAATATTGTCCCATTGCTAAAGTGGTATGTAACCCTTTTCCCCAGGAAATTTTACAGAACAGCGATTGCAATTACCATAGTTTTCATTATCCAAAATTTAGGAATAATTCCAGACAGAGAATGCATGACTTGATGTGACGGTTTGCGGTTGTAAATGAAAGGGTGATGTTAGCATAAAAATAAATACGTTGCAAACGCAGTGGTTATGAGTAAAGCTATGTGGAATAAAGCGTGAGAAACGCCGAGCGTGGACTAATGGCTTGTGCAAGTGACTTGACTTTGTGATGTGTTTGTAACGTTGTAACGTCAAGTATGCAAGTGAACTGCAGCGATGAAATTTTAGAATCAGTAGTTCGAGTCGTGCGCGACGCAATGTTCAAATGCCTGTTTCAGTTGTCAGAAGCCTCCAAAACTATAAACAGTTAGTTCTAAAAACTGGCTAAACAGCGCAGCTCTAGATAGACATTACTAGAGGTTAAGGAAGATTCCGCTAGATGGCATTCTAAAAACTGCCTAGGCATATAGGGTCGCTAGAGGTGATCCAGGTGTCCCGCAAATGCACAAGGAAAGTAAGAGGCGTATTGTAGATAAGGGCGATGCTTGATTACATCCCATCTGTTTAACAAAAGATAAAATGTATGTGTCTAATGATGCAAATGATTGCCTATCAACAGATGTCATAATAAGTTCAGGGCATTTAAAGCAGTGATGAACACTTTTAAGTAAGAAACGCACGTCATAAAGCATATCGTTTTATCGCATTAATCCCGCGCGAATCCCAATTTTGAAGAAGAGGAAAAGGAGAGATGCACTGTTACCAAAAATATGTGCATTTTAAATTAATAATGACATAGAGATGTATAAGGGTAAATACGAAATTTATTCATAAAAGAGAAATGTTTTATAGTTTACAAGAAAAAGTAACTGCATTATAATGTAATGCAAACTTGCACAAACTTTCATGGTACTGACAATGATAATTCATAGGAGAGAAAAGTTCACCCCTCATTGGACAAAAATGTCTTCTTTCTTGGCCAAAATTTTAATTGAGAAACAGGAGGAAGCAAACAAATCCTTTTACTGTATAAATCAATAGACCTTAACAATATGGAAACTTAGCCTTCTTTAAACTAAAGAATGGCTATGTATGTACAAATTGCTCTGCATTTGGATATGTTTTTAATAAGGCGTATTCTGTAGAAGGGCTTTCAAATTAATGATAAAGTTATGAAATTTTGGGCGAGCACTTTTAGTGATATTTAATATATCGATTCAGCTTAAAATAATTATATTATTGTTGTTCATTGTTATAATTTAATTACTTATGCATTCTTATGTCTATCTGACAATTGATGAATTTATGGAGTGCTGAATAAACGAAGCCGTGTTCAACTGATGTGTGAACTGTCATTCTGCAACAAATCTGCAATTGCGACCTCAAAATAATTGGATTAAGGCATGAAATCTTTCTCATCCCATATACTCCCTTGATTTGCTCCTTTGAACTTTTTCTGTTCCGTAATATGAAGAAATGACTGGCACAAAACATATTCCCATAAAATGCGTATTTTGCATAGTTGAAAAAAATCCATTTTTATAGATGGAACAAAAAACCACAAAATCACAGGAATAAGTGTATACATTTATTGATTTCAAAGGGGATTATGTTGAAAAATAAAACGATATATTTTTTAAAAAGTTATTTTTTTTAATTTTTCACAGATTTATAGAGCAGCCAGAAACGTATTGAGAAATTAGTTTCCAGGGGGGTCCAAAATATTTTTTATTTGCAAGTATGTATTTCTTTCTTACCACCACTATTTAAAAAATGAATAAATGAACATGGACTGGTTTAGAAAAATACAAAAATGCCCAATTTTATTTAAAAAAATTTAAAATACCTGCACACTGCACAACAATTACTAATACTCTCCTAGACACGCAAAAAATGTATTAAATGTATTAATAATACTAAACGAAGGGCCTAATATGAGAACTCGCCATAAAGTCCTGAAAATTTATTGAAGTGAAGTTGTTCACGAGAATCTGTATTATAGTCCTTGAGGTTTTGCTAAAAGTTTACAATATTTACACTATTTACACAAAACTTGCACTGTTCTACAGTATTAAACCGACGCGCCTGCTTTTTCTGCCCATTATGTTTAACAACTCATCAGGATTGATATCCTGATCCCACTGTACAGGCATTAAAGTAAGATTACTTAAACGTTCATCACTGGTTCTCTTTCTCAAGTAAGTCTTGAGCCGTTTCATTGTTGAAAACGATCTTTCAGCACTGACTGTTGATACAGGGAGAGTTCCTAAAATTTTAAGGAGACAGTTAATTCTGGGGTATAAGTCTGCAGGGCATGAAACCAAAGAACTTGGGGCATCGTTTGGTTTTATTTTTTTCTATATGGATTTCCAATTTGATATCACATCTAGTACTGTGACTCTGTTTCAGTATTACTGCCTGAATTCAAAGAAAAATTATTCATCTGCTGCAGTTTCTTCGACATTTCTGGGAAACAAAATATCAAAAGCAGACAATACCTCTTTGTTCCGTTCAAAACGTGCTTTGAGATTTGAAATCAATTCACCAGTGCGTGGTCTTTGAATTTGGATTCCACAATCAAAAAAGGGTTTTCATTGCGTTCGAATATCGCTCAAAGATTTTGTTAAATTCTTCAACAGCATTCCTTCTTAGTTTCCAGCTGCGATACTATATCAATGTCATATTCCGAAATGGAGCTAAGATAGTGCTCAGGGTTTTGCAAATAAGTTGAAAGGCGGACCCTGAAAGACAGTAGTTTCTCGCATGTCAGCAGTGAGATGAGAAACGAACTCATCTCAACAGCTGCCAGTAATTGTGCTGCAATCTTGGAAATGGATTTTTCACTTACTGAAAGAAATTGAGTGCTTTCAATAATTGGTTCCTGAAGCAAAAGTAAGAGTTGCAGTAACAGTTTCATTTAATTATTCGAGTGTTTAGGAAATAACTTTCTCTTGTATGTTTATTATTTCATTTATTTGAGAAATAAAGTATTAACAGTGGTTATTTTTTGTTTCTTGGGTGGGCCATATTGTATACAGTTTTCACCTCTTGATCAAATGTTGGGGAAATTTAGGCCCAGACATCAATTGATCATTTTCATAACCATATTCATCTTCATTTATCGTGTTAATAAGAATGAGCGAGAGTATGGTATCATTCTGTAGTTAGCACATGAGAAAAAAATATTTAGTTTGTACAAAAAATGCATTATTTATAGAGTTCACCTTTATATTATCTTGACCATAAAAATATGATTCAATGTATATTTTAACTCTTTTTTTAAAAGCCTGCAGCACTTGACGTTAACGAACATCATACACAAGTCCTCACGCATAAATAAATCGGTCTATACTTTTTGAAATATATATTAAATAGGTACTTTTATTATAGAAAAATGATTTTTATTATGTTATACCTCAATTAGGTAAGAAGTTGATGAGCATCTAGTATTACGTACTGTACTGCATTATTATTGTATTGCCGTGGCATGAACCATTAACAGAACCATAGTGCTTCTCGTGGATTTTCAATGTCAACTAATTATACCTTACCCTCCACCAGACCGCCACGGATGGCCGAGGTCGTTAAGGCGTGGACTCGTGAGCGGGAGTTCTGGCGTTTTGATTCCCATGGTGCCTCAGTAGTAAAAACTGGTGTTAAACACTACTAAAAACCCTCCACAAAAGACTTTAGGTTTATGGAATGTTTGGAAATAAGGAATGCAAAAAAGTGAAAAGAGGCGCTTGCTGAACCGAAGTGGTGACTCACTTTTATTATTCTTTCGTTCCTCACAGTCTTTGAAACTGCACGACTGTGTTGAGATGCTAAGATGAGAAGCTTGAATAAACTGTTTCGCTGTTTCTCAAACTATATTTGTTTTTTCGTTTATTTATTAAAATTCCAATACATTTGAGGGGGGGTCCAGCCGCCCCGAACCCCCCTCTTAAATACGTCCTTATGAGCAGCGTTGTACGTCTATCTAAAAGCTCGATTACATGTGTTTGTTTTTTCTTACATTAAATGCATTTGGCATTCCATATCTCTTGAAATTCTTAACAATAAGCCCTGGTCAGTTATAATAATAATAATAATAATAATAATAATAATAATAATAATAATAATAATAATGATGATGATGATGATGATAGTAGTAGTAGTAGTAGTAGTAGTAGTAGTAGTAGTAGTAGTAGTAGTAGTAGTAGTAGTAGTAGTAGTAGTAGTAGTAGTAGTAGTAATTACTGGACTTAAGGGATATTAGGAAAATTAGTTTAGGTCGCTGCGGTCCTCGATGATCCACACTGGATATATCAGCAATCAGATGCCATTCTTAGTTGTCTTGAAGTTATCACGTCTATGATGATCTTCCTTTATCGGGTTCTGCCTTGAATCAGGCTCGTTATTTCCGTCCGCATTATTGAAATGTAACCTGACGTAAAATATTGTAGTCATCAAAGCGAAAACTTCTTCAACTGATGATACTTGCCTTGTAGACCCTTGATCGTGCCCGGCCATTGTCGATGGATTTTTTCGGGAGGAAAACCTAAGTAATGACTTCCTTCGGTTGGGAAGTAAAGCCGTGGGTCCCGTGTCGTAGATTTACTGAATGTAAAAGAACCTCATTGAATGAACGAATGAAGAGGCTTGGGATGGAACGGGGAGCGGGGGTGGGGTGGGGGGAACCGCTTTCAACCGTTTCACGACCTAAAGTGAATGGGACGCTGATGACGTTCAATGTTAAAGAGCGTCCATAAATAGACGAAATCATCATCAATTCAATTGATGATTTTTTATTTAGTTTATGGACACTCTTTAAAATCTCAGGTCATCAGCGTCCCATCCAAATAAGGGCGTGAAACGGCCGAGTAATTTTGCTCAGAGGCTTCCATTTTCAGACTTGAGGCTCCTTATACATGCCAACATGGGACCCACAGCTTTACTTCCCTTCCGAGGGAAGCTATACTTAGGATTTTTACGCCCGAAAAAATCCATCCACCCTGGCCGGGATTGAAACCGCGATCTTTCTTTAGTTGAGAAGGCTTAATACTTATCACCGCACCAAGAGTACCGATTGAATTGACGATAGCCAAAAAAAAAAAAAAAAAAAAAAAAAAATGATCAATTCAAAGTTGTTTTAAATAAAGAATGTTCTCTAGACGGAAAAGTGAATTGGTAATCTGAGTGGAAAAACTGTACATCTTCATAAGTAAGATGTTTGGTATACGTCATCGCCATTTTGAAATGCAAGTGAAAATATAAGCAGTAAATATTTCTTTAAGCACTTTCTCAGATGTGCGAAACGTGGAGGACTTGAAGTACTAATGCGCTGGTAAGACCCCTGTGTTATCAAGGGAAAAAAGTGACATTGAAATATGTTTATGTAGGGAAGTGGCATTTTCAAAATGTCATTTGAAAAGTTAACCGTTAGTGAAAGGCTAAAGGATGACTCATTTAACGTTAAGCAGAACGCCAGCCTTGTGTCATTTTTCTTAGGCGGTGGTGATGAGCAAATGTTAATAGGAAGGCAATTATTAACAGTAATTGTATTTAAATGGGAGCCTTTAGTAGTTTTTTTTTCCTTCCCTATTTATCGCTGGGAAACTTTGGGCGAGGCATTAATATACCAAACCTGCGTAAACGTAAACAAAAAAGCAGATGACATTGAAACTGATAGCACTCGCGTTTAGCAGCCTAATTTCTTATTGCATAGATTCTGTTGATGCGATTAGTATATAACATGTTAATTTTACATATTGTGGTAGATCGTAGTTCAGTAGCTGATATAGGTTAAACTCATGGCATGCATATTTCAGAACAGAGTGATATACATTATTTTTCAGCTTGATTTGGAGATTTCTCCTCGATTCTTATTTCAGAACCTGTTATAGTTCATGCTTTGAATGAAAGCAGCGATATTTTTTTAAAACTACCTACAAAGTAATTTTAATGATTTGCAAAGAATTATAACACGAGTAAAATTATGGGAAAAAATTGGCCACCTTAACAATGCTTGTATACTGTACATTGGGTAATGTTTGAGAATAGGTTGCCTTATTCATTTGTTTTTGTTTTGCAAATAGGCCACTAGGGAGTATACATATTGCTTATGGAGAACCACTGGAGCCAAAACACAGGCTATTTTCATATTATAGTGGAACTGGATTTCATATTGTAGTAGAAGACTAAGTAAGCAATGTGCCACAACAACACACAGCATTAATTAAGCCATTGATGCCGTGATTGTGGTGGATAGTGGTAAACCCTTATAAAAACACACAAATGCATAATAACCGAAGATGAACAAGTTGTGGGTCATATGGGACTACTGCTCTTTAGTGATATACCTGATGGCTCCTACAGGAGCAATGCAATGATTGTACAATATAGATGCACACCTTTATATAAACATATAAGGCACTGAAGGTGGTTACATGGTACTACTGCTCTTTTGTTCTACATTTGATGGTTCCTAAGGGAACCATTGCTGCTTCAATTGCGGTAAATAGTTTTAGGTGCCCTTCTTGATGGGAGTTGGAGAGGGTTGCATCTGACTGGAGTGCATGGAATGTTGGCTGTAATTTTTTTTTCATTTCTTTCAAAAAGTAATTCTGAATATGCTTTTAACTACTGAGGCATCACAAGTAGTGTATACTAATGATACATGAGATGGTGATATAAACTGAGAAAGGATTATTTTTTTAAAGGAAGGAAGTGTTCCAGGCTTAAGTTTAGGATATCTTCCTGGCATTTGCCATTTATGAGGACTTAGGTAAACCTGGAAAAAATCATCAGCTGGGGGAACTGTTCTGGTGGGAATCGTATCCCAAACTTCCTGTGCCTTAATGAACTTGGCCATCTGTGGCTGTAGAATATCCTTACAGTGTAGATACATAGTATAAAAAATTGCCTTCAGAGGAAAGTAAATGGCTTGTTTCTCTTCTGCCTAAAGAGAGAGGGAGATACAAAAAAGAATAAAGCAACTATTCTCAAACACTATACATTTTTCCTCAAGGCTGATTTTCCATAGCCCCATATGGGCCTTCAGCTTACTGCGACGACTGCTGTGTCTTCTATCTCCATCACATGGTTTCATTGGAAGAGTGCAAAATTGCAGGAGTGTATGTGATCAGCACACCACATCCTGCCGCTCGCTATATTGCAGATCGAAGATTGCCACCACTCCATCAGGTAGCTTCCCAATTGTCCTCACGAGGCTGGTGAACCATGTTCCAGACCTCTCTAATTTAGAAAAATTCCTAAGCAGGTACCAGCAGGAATCAGCAATGCTAACCACTAGACCAATGATGTATCTCTTCTGCCCAAAGAGAAGGGGGGAGGGTACGAAAAAGAATAAAACAATAAACACTACTGTACTTCAGTCAGCATATTATATTTCTGCAGGAATTGAAGCAGTAAAATACAGTATGTGTTTACTTTTACCTTTTTTTTTTAACATTTATTTCACACATTGGGTTATTCAAAATTGCAAGCAGATTGCAGTAATTTTCTTGTTGTACAGTTCTCTAGATATGTTTGGTGAAACTAGATTATGATTATGCAACATAAATGTAAGTTTTAAACCTACTTAGAATAACAGAAGAATAAATGAAAACATTAAAAGCTGGTATTCCAACCCACCTGCCTCAAAAAGTACATCTACTTTTATAGCTGAAATCGCACCAAGAAAGAAAAAATGACAAGATAGTGTGCTGATATAATAGTTGTACTAACTATGCACTAAATGAACAAACATCATAGTCACAGTCATTGAGATTCAAATGTTACTTGTAGTTTCAGCCCATAAAACATTTATATGAACAATCAATATAGCAATCAATTCTAATGACCATTAGAGCATCTTTACAAAATCTGCTGTATAGGCTTAACATAAATAAAAGAATTGTTATCATAAGTGACTAAAGCAGCACTAATAAGTGTAATGAATTACAGTTACACACCAACATATGCTATAAATGAAATAATAAAACTATATCATACAATCCAGATCAGAAATACAGAAATAGTTTTACAATGGATCCTGAACCACGTGGGATTGTAGGGGAATAAGATTGCTATTATTTTAGCAAAAAAAGGAGCCACTATAAAATTAAAACCATCTTTTGATCTAGGACTTCCCTCTAAATTGAAACTCATATAAAGATTAATATCTGAACAAGAACAAAATATCAAACAAAAACTTAAAGGAAAACCATGTGAAGATCTAAATACTTTCGAACGTCTTTTATTGAAACCAAGAAAAATTGGAGCTGGCCTATTCTGTTTAGTTGTTGAACATGATCGCTAGTCAAATTATCTCTTAAGGATGAAACTAATCAAGGACTTTCACTGCCCCTGTGTAAGGACATGAATATATTTTAAACAAAGAATCCTGAAATACAATCTCTAGATAGCAACAAATGAAAAATAATTGGGAAGCTAGGAAAAAAAAATATCAGGATCCCCAATGACCACAGTAACCAACCACCAATACATGCTTTCCCATTGTGCAATAAATTGCATTATGTGGTACGTACAGAAGCAGGGATAAATGGTAAAGTTCAATAATGCAAATTTTTTAAACTAAACTTTAGCACAATATAACAAATTATTTATGAGAAAATCACTCAAATTTCACTAGTTTTGTTCCACATTTACTTGAACATGTTTCCCAGCGTGGTATTAAAAAAAAAAATCGTAAGTATGGCTTCCTTCGAAATGGAATTAAAGCCGTGGGTCCCGTGTCGTACATTTACGGCACGAAAAAGAACCTCAAGCCTGAAAGAGAGGCCTCTGAGCAAAATTTGTCGGCCGTTTCACGCCCTGAGTTGAATGGGACGCTGATGACCTGAGCTGTTAAAGAGCGTCCATAAATAAACCAATCAAAAAAAAAAAGCGTGGTATTAAGATGTTGCTCTGTGGATTTTATGAACTTTGCAATGAGGTTACTGTTATTTGGAAAATCAAAATTAACTAAATTTTCCTTATGATCATCTTGTGATCAAGTCAAACTAACACTCTTTTGCTCCACTTACTTGTTTAAATATGTAGGACCACTTTCACAAACCCTTGTTCATATTGTCAACATCTAGTGAACTGGAGGATAACCTGCTATGCTGTGGAAATGTATAATCTGCTCTGGTAGAAGTGTGATGAAATTGAAGTTTTTGTTTTCCTCACCAGAAGTGTCATAGCTCATTAAACTGTCTTTGTATTTATAAATGTAGATTTTCTCCTTTGTTGCTAATTCTGTAGGTCCTTGTACTGATTTTAATAATTTTGTTTTACTCGATATGTCATGGTATTCTGTCCAGAAATGGTATGCCATTGCTGATTTCTCCAACTGTTTGTATTTTATGTTTCTGAAATGTTTTTTTAACCATGTGCATTTGTTTCTCTTTGTTTTTTAATGTAGATTTTTTCACATTCTACACAACTTATTTTATAAATACCTGGTTTGTTTTGTTTTGTTTGTTTTTGTTTTTTTTTTCCCCTCTCTCTCTTGTGGAATACTGTCATTAACATTATCGACCAGGAGATTTTTAACATTAAATTTAATTTCTGATATTAAAATCTTCAAGAATGTTCTGAAATTTATTGTTGCCCATGGATGTTTGAATTTTTTAAAAATTAACTCATTTCTTTTTGCTGAAAGTGTTGTGGTTTTCTTAAGTTTTAACCCCTTGCATTTCTGTACATTTTGGGTACCTCTACCTGCAGAGGAAAATGATGTGCATAGGCTTATTTTTTTTATTTATTAGTGGTAAATAATTAATATTATACTAAGGATGGTTGAAATATCAGAATCTTTTTGAAAAGATTTTGATACACTTGCAACAACTCATCCTTCCAAATATTTTAAATTTTCTCCCAGATATTTTGTTTCAGTGCTCCACAAAGTTTTATTTCAGTGCTCCACAAAGTTTTATTTCAGATACATCAGTCATTTTGCATTGCTGACAGATAAACCAACTTGCTGTATTAATTATGTTAAAACACTTTTGTGGAGAAATTTCTAATATAGTATCTTATTCACTTAACAATCATAAAAAATATTCATTGTTTTAGCATATATCTTTCACTGTTGGTGTTGGTCTTGGTGGTGTAGTGGTAACCATACTTGCCTTCTAAACCCAAGATCGCAGATTCAAACCTGGCTAGGATCAATGAATTTTTTCGAGCATAAAAATCCTAAGCATGACTTCCTTCTGAAGGGAAGTAAAGCCGTGGGTCCCTTGTCATAGTTTTACGGCATGAAAAAGAACCTGAAGCCTGAATGAAGAGGCCTCTGAGCAAAATTTGTCAGCTGTTTCATGCCCTGAATAGAATGGAATGCTGATGACCTGAGATGTTAAAGAGCACCTGTAAATAAACCAAATCAACAACAATCACTGTTGGCATACTCCTCAGTACACAACTACACTGTAGACTAAAATAACCTACAGAAATGCAACTGTAACAGTTGGCATGATAAACGTAACCTTAGCATAGTACATAAAATTGAACCACAACTGCTTTCCAGTCTTTTAAATTGTAAAAAATACCAATTTCCTACATGTAGTGAATAACAATATCCTTTATGCCAAACCAAGTTTTTGAGATTTTGGTCTTTTATTGATTAGTACTCCAGTACCAGTTTTTCTTAAGCAGGATGAAGCAGTTGAAGTTTTAGTTTTTACGTACACAGCTTTTGTACTGTAGGAAAATATTGTAAGTTATAAAATAAGTAGAAGCAAGAAACAGGCGGTGCTGTAAATTCTTGATTTAAAATAATATTTTTAAAGTCTAACAAGGTCATTTTCATATATTAGCATTCTATGTTTTTCAGGTACCAGAGCTGTGATTCATAGCCACATTGTTGGTGTTGCTGAAGATTATTGAGTGCTATTAATTTGTACCTGTTTAATAAGCAAGAATCTCAGGATGGAACAAGACATTCCAAACTTTTCCAGCAAAGATGAAGAAATTCAGTACTGGAAAAACTTAGCTAACCAGTGTCAGCAGGGGTATGTAAAAGTCAGTCTTATTTGTGAACTTAGAATTGAATGTAATGTACATATTTAACAGAACTGTATTTAAAAGGTAATTATGTTTGTGATTTTTGAAAAATATGTTTCACTTCTAATACATAATAAAAATTGTGAGTATTGGACTAAGAAGAATCCCATATATTGTGGTTTTTTTATTCCAGAGATCATGCATTACTTTTGGAAACTTAGATGCTATGGGGCAAATCAGTCTTACTATAATTGTTTCTCATTTACATTCATTGCTGAACCTACTAACAATTATCACCTCACTTTTTTTAGTAACTTAGCACAATAAGGACCAACTCATTTAATACAATCAAAGTTAATTTATGGAAGTGAAATGTAAGGATTTATTTTATAAAATAAACATATGTTTCACATTATATACAAGAATAAAATATTACAAATTATGTACTAAATGTACAATGTAGATGAGTGAAAGTTTGTACATGCTTTTCAAGGGTAGCTATTTACTTTTTGGGATCCTACTAAGTACAAGGCCATAACTCACCAGCCCCACCTTTTATTTTTTAAAAAGATACAAATTGTGTCCTTTGGAACTAATCATGTTAACCGTTACCTCATGCCTCTTTATGACACTGATATCCTCTTTGTAGGACACAACAGCTTTTTCCAGACCCCAAACTGATAGTCCCCTCAGTTTTTCCTTGTAAGTTGGAAACAGATAAAAATCACAGAGAACTAGATCTATACTGTATGGTTCATGGTTCATGAGTGTCACTTCTATTTCTTGCAGAAATGCCAAAGTACTGCTGACTGTTTTGGTGAAGCAGCAAACTTCACAACCCAGACTTTGGTTTTCTTTCTGTTAATATTCTAAAGACCATGGAATTGTACAGTGGGCAGTGGCTCTTTTTTATTCCTGCAATGGAATGGTTGCAATATGGCCACTTGTTGAGAAGAAACTGGCAAACATCTTCCCACATACACTTCGACATTGCTTAAGCTTCACCAGGGATGTCATTCTGGAAGAGCCAGACTTCTGACTGCCTGCCTGTTAGATTATGAGTTGTATTGGTAAATCCAGCCTTCGTTGCCAATAGAGATATCAGGACACATCAAGAGCTGTAATTGTTGCTAAGATGAACCATTTTCTGGCACTATTGCATTCTAATTGTTCTTCAGTGAGATTGTGGGGTACACAACAACAAAACTTCCTTATAAGAAGATATTGGTGCATGATCTCTACACCAGTAGCAAATAATATTTAGAGATAAATTTCATGTCAGAACTAATACAGTGAAGTAAATAATTTATTCTTAATTAGACAGTGAGTGGAGCATAAGAGTATTAAATTCACTCACTGTCTAATTAAGAATAAAAAAAATATTTAGAGACCTTCATATCTCCTTGTAACACCTGTGTATCATTCTTCATGATGGCATTTATACAAGTGATGGTTTCATCTGTAACTACTGTTGCTGGATGCCCCTTGTGTTCCTCATTTTTCAAGACTGTTCTTCCAAGTTTAGACTGCAAACCAGTTACAGACTTTGGTACATTAAGGTGCATAGTTCATAAAAGTTTTCTATTATTTTTCAAGGCATTGATGTTGGATCAGGCTGCATTTATATACTTGAAAATAATCACATGAAAACACCCTCAAACCATTTTCATTTTAGAACATCGGATAGCAAGCACCCAACCACAATTAACATTTTGCTGCAGCTTGGATACTGTATGTTAACTGTTGTGGTTACTAATTAATATACATTGCTTCCAATGTATGCCAATAGGAAACATATCTCCCTAGATTCTTAAAATAAAACAATAAATAGCAACCTGCATATAAAAAATAAATAAATACAAGAGTGCAAGTTGGTGTACAATTATCAGAATTCTCTTATTTAATTTTATTGATTAAAATTTCTGCACTTGGTTAGTGGTCAAGTGAAAATGACAATAGTTTGGAGTTAAAGAGTGAAACTTTCTCAGTTGTTTTCAACTTCAAGGAAAATTTATTATGTAAGTTAGTGCTTGAGTATATTGTTTCATCCTGCAGGAATTTTGTATTAGGTTGTAATACAATATGCAATTGATTTAGTTCATATGTTGTAATTGTAAATTTTTGTTGTTTATTGAAATGATAAATGTGTATTTTTCAGGTTTCTTTGTTTTAATTGTATGGATAGTGGAGAATTAGAAGCCTAATTTTCACATTTAATCTTTGGTATTAAATTAGAAATTTCAAAAATATGAAATATTTTATCAAATCACAAGCAATTGCTTCACTGGATCCATGGAAGAACACAATTACAAAACCCCTTATGTGCTGTTAATTTGAAAAAATTTAGCAATTTGATACTATCATATTGTGATGAGATGGGGTACACTTAGTGAAAAGAGGCAATGCTACCAATTAAAAAACTTAACTCCTGCTTTAAACTGACTAATTAATTTGACTTGTAAAGATTAGAGATCTTACTATATAAAAGTAATTAGGAAGAGTAGTAAGGAAAGGAATAATATTGGAAAGAATCTTAAAATATTGGTATAGATGTTTGAAACTAGACAATAATGATTTACTAAAAGAATGAATAGCATAGGAAAATTTTTAGGAAAATTAAGAGATAAGTGGAGAAGTGGCATAAGGAAGGAACTTGAGGGCACGTGCAGTGGTGAAAATTAGTAATTTATTTTTAAGGGTTCTTTACTAAACAAACAATCTGGTGGTTAAGAGATGGGAGAACCTCAGTTTTGGTACTGCCAAACAAGAGTTCTTGTGATAAAAGTGCATGAGGTAAGAGATGGAAGAAAAATATCAGAATTTGGGTACTATTTAGTTTCAGATTTATCAAAAATCAGGTATCAGCATTTAGAGTGACACTGGATCTAGACTGACAAAATTACTTAGAATCAACATTTTTGAAACTGCAGAGAAATGTGAAATATAACAGCACTGTTCTGTTAATGAGCCAATAGCAATATAATAATGTAGGTGCCACAGGCTGATGTGATGTTATCAATTATGTAACTCTGAGCATCACAGCTCTTTCCTTTTAACTACTGAACAGTGAAACTTGTAGCTCATTATATACATAAAGAGGTTGGTATTAGATGACATATACTTCATTAACTGACTGACTTCACTAACTTTGAAATCCCAGGATGTGACTTCCTGGGATTTCAAAGTTAAAAACGTGGTTTTTGTTCTTCCAGATATAAATGTTTTCCCAGATTGTAAGTTCTGTTTTTCCTGTGATATTTTTAAGTAGTTTAAGATTCCTGTTAATACTATGCTGTTCCTTCCAAAAATGCCAAGCCACTCCTGATTTTTCTTCCTGTTTTTGATCTATGTTCTTTTGCTCATGTTTTTATGTTTCTTTTGGTCTTTCCAAAGCAGATTTTTTCACAATCATTGCAATTTATCTGATAAATTCCTGGTGTTTTCTCTTGTGGAATATCATCTTTTAGTTTAGAATTTAGTGTGTTTTTTATGGAGTAACTGTTTTTAGGAGCTAAAATGGCATTGTTTTTTTTAAAGATTCTTTGGAATTTATAGAAGACTGATGGATGGTATGTGATTTTTTTTGTGCCTTCTATTTTCTTCCTTGTTAGTGTACTGATATCTTTGATGCTCTTTTTACTTATATACAGTTTCTTTTTTAAATCCATTTTCTGTGGCTATATTTATTATATTGTTCAGTTCTTGATCATGCTCCTCATTTTTCATGGGGACATTACCAACCTGTGTGTAAGACATTTAGTACTGCATGTTTTTGAGAGACTGGTTATAACTATTGTATTTTATGTAGCTATTGGTGTGAGTGGGTTTTCTATGTATGCCGAATGTTAATTGATTTCTTTTCTGGTTATTTTAAGGTCTAGGAAGGGTAGTTGTCCATTACTTTCTCTCTCCATGGTGAATTTTATTGATTTTTCTTATAGATTAAGTAACATAATCGTATCTTCTAGGTGTTTTTCCAGGACTATCGCAAAGATGTCATCAACATAGCTATACCATGTTTTAAACAACCAGGGGAAACCCTTCGTAATTCTGATTTCTAGTGCACTCATAAAGAGATCTGCTAATAGTGGTGATAATAGACTATCCATTTTAAACCAGAGTTCTGTTTGTAGTACTTTCCATTGAAGGTGAAGTAATTTTGTTCTATGTACAAGTTTGTTATGTGATGTATTCTTAAGTTTCTTCTATTGTTTTCCCTATTTTTAGCAACCAATTTTTATATGAGTGTGTAGATTTAATGTTGGGATATTATGACATCAAAAGAGTCCAAGGGATCTGTTTTTTTCTATTTCTACATCTTTAATTTTTTTGAAATAGATCTAAGGAGTTTTTTATGCTTCGTGTTTCAAATTTAGGAAAATTTTCCTCCTTAAATAATAAGTGATGTAAGTGTTACAAAATCGACTCAACTACATTAAATTCATTAGTGTATTAAACATCACTGTTACAAAAGTCCACCACACTTAACGAACTTAATAACATTGCTCCATTCCATCAAGTTCCAAGTTAACATTATTGTTGCCTTCATATAAACAGTAGCACTTTGCTACAAGGTATCTAGTAATTCTTGAATGTTGTCACTGTTTCTTTTATAGATCAGAGATTGAGCAGAAACCATGAATATTTTTTTTTCATATTATTGAGCAAGTATGATCCTTTAATTAATAAGTATGGTTACCACTATACCTGGTGGTATAGTGGTAACCATACTTGTCTCGCAGACCCAAAATTGCAGGTTCAATCATGGCCAGGATTGATGGATTTTTTGGGGCGTAAAAATCCTAAGCATAGCTTCCTTTGGAAGATGGGTCCCATATTGTAGATTTACAGCATGTAAAAGAACCTGAAAGAAGAGGCTCTGAGCAAAATTTATCGGCCATTTCACAGCCTGAATTAAATGGAATGGTGATGACCTGAGATGTTAAAGAGCATTCCTAAATAAGCCAATTCAACAAAAAATAAATTAATACATTATTTACTGTCATTTCCAGACCTGATCCCTGTTAGTACTAACATGTACTGAAAGAGAATGCAGAGACATGACTATTGTTTTCCTGAGCTAACTCTGATACATCTAATTTTTCATGCATATCATATTATTGTAACATAAATAAGCAGTTGGATAACTAGTTATAGTTAAAGGAAAAGAGGCCAATAAGGCTTGCATTATAGCGAGCAAGCAAAGCAAGTATTAATGTTAGTTGTAAATGGGCACATTCTTTAATAATGTTATGTTTTATGATATAAAATGCAGATATCTTACAGGCCAGCAATGGCAATAGCAATCGACAGAAGACACAGTATGTATCAATACAGGAGAATCTCACAAACTTTATGTGACTGAGACGGTGTTGAGCTATGAAAATATCAAGTTTTCATGGACTTGTTCAGGGTTGTTCACAACTTACATTTTAGGCTGTAATAAACTTTGAAAAGTTTCAACATATAAAGATGTAGAATCTAATCTAAAACAATTTCAGTATATCAATGAGATGACTAGTCTTTTTTGTAGAAAAATATGGTACGGTTGTTTGTCTGTTGCACTCATTCTTTCTCCTTGCAGATTGGCATGCTGACTTCGGAGTAACAAAATGTCCATAGTGGATGCAAATAAAAGCAATATCCCTACAGTAGTCTTCATTCCTTCACTGTGTGTCCTCCCCCACCCCTTTTTTCCCTCGCTGTGTTTCCTCTTCACCTCAAGATAGTTTCACTATACTTGAAACATTAAGAGTGTGTAGTACAACTAAATTATCCGATAATATCAATTATGTGATTGGCTTTACTGTGCAACTTCCAATTAACATTTTAATTATTTTCGCTTTGTTACAAAGCACTGGAATTAAAACCTTTGCACCATTATTTATTCTGAAAGGGAAAGTGTAACTGAACTGTTGCCTAATAATTCCCATTTTCATCCTTCTCCAAGTTGGTGACTAATACAGATTTGTTTTAAGACAATACTCAGGTAAAGCTGCATGCTATTTAAATTTTAAAATTCTTTTTTCTGTGGAAAGTCCACATATTAGTGACAAATATAGAAAGAAATGCATTGAGGGATGAGTAATTGATCAGCTGCCCCACCTTCATAAACTGCTAATTGTAGAGAGGTAGGAATTTCTCTCAATTACAAGTACAGAATAGAGTATCTCTAGGATCATTAAATATATAATGTTATATGTACTACAGTACTTTCCAAGAATTTATGTTCCCTAATCAAACACTTGACAAGTAAAAGTTAAAGAAAATACATAAGACTCCAGTGGTTTCCAAATGGGATGATGTATAACCTTGAGAATATGTACATGTTCTTAGAGTCTTGCAATGTTGCTGTATTATGTTTCCACTGATATCCCATATTTTGCAGCAAAGTTAATCCCTCTCTTGCAAATACCATTTACATAAGAGAAAAATATTCTAGGTTCACAATAATCTATGAGGAATGTAGAGAGCATTTTTTTGCAATGTGACTGAAAACTGCTCTATTTTAGCAGAAATAGTTTTCATTATACAGATGAGTAAATATTTGCATATATTTGGTTGTAGAGATAAAACTGCAGTATCACATTAATTATACAGCTATCAAATTATTGTGGCTACACATCCATTAAAAATACAATTTTGTACCCATTGTTGCAGTTCCCTTTCAGTAGTTGAGTGGTTCCCAAAATAAGGAATCATAGGTATAGATATGATTTAACTTATCCTTTAGTCATTTTATAATAAATGTAGGAGAAAAGATGCATTTTAAAATTATAGCTTAAACAAGTTCAATTAAATGTACTTCCGTACTTAAACAAGTTGTTCGTATTATGCTTGAGGGGAAACAAATCTAATGTGCATTTTAGTATGAAGAATGTAGAAATCACTGAAGAAAATATGCTTTATTTTCTTGAAATGCTAATTGGACCTTGTACAGTGAAGCTAATCATACGAAAAAAATCATTGTATGGTTTGAGTTGAATTACACACTCTTATTGGCTCCACTTGTTTCAATGTAGTACAAGTTTCGCAGACCATCATCAGCTTATTATCGACTGCTGGAAAATTCGTTATACTTTGGGCTTGTACATTCTGCTCTGGTGGAGGTGTGATGAACTTCACACCTTATTTTATATTCAACAGTCCTTCTACCTTATCTGAATTGGGTATTCAATTTAACTACTTGTAATTTTGTTATCTAAACGTTTCCTTTCTCTATCCCTTATGCCTCTTAGGCATCGGGTTCCTTATCTAAACACTCAATCCTTTTCACTGTTTTATTACAATCAATACTCCACTTTTTAAAGTTCTTAACTAACCAAGCCTGCAAAATACTTTCTCCATTCCTTTGGTGTAATCTTATTTACTATTTTTTTTCTTTCTTGTAGACACTCTTTATAATGGCCCATATTTCTTTATTATTTTTGTCTCTTACTCCTTTCTTAACCGTATCATTCATTTTTTGTTCCTTTTTCCTCTATAATAAACATTTATATCCCCATTTCTTTAATAAAAAATACTCCTATCTCTACCATACTCTTGTTTTTTTTTCATCTATCTAAATCTCTAAAAACCTTTTCTAGCTTCCATGATTTCTTCATCAAACTAATTTGCTTCTTTCTCTTCTTTTTTGTTTGTTTCCATTTTCACCATTAATTCCCCGCCTGTGGTGCCTTGATAGTAAAAATGGGTGTTAAACACTATTTAAAAAAATATATATTAATTCCAATTCCTTCACTGCCCCCTCTTCATTTCCTATCTTCAAAACCTCTTCACTCCATTTTTTGTCAACTGATTTTTACTGAGTTTAATTCTTTCCAAAAAAAAACCATACTTAACTCCCTCCATTTAAATCTGCTTATAAGTTTTAACTCTAATGATTCATCACTTTCACTACTTCCCCTAAATTTATATCCATTAACAAAGGAAAATTACTACTGACCACTTCACCAATCACTCTAAAATCGTTAAGCTTTTCATTTTCCCTTCACTACACAACAAATAGCCAACTACACTTTGACCATTTACTTTCATAAATGTAAATTCGCCTCCAACATCTTCTAATCTAACTCCATTACACCTTGTCAAATGGTTCTCTTCATAAAAATTAATTAATTTAACACCTTCCCTCTTACATATTATAACACAACCTCTTATCTTTATTTCTTCTTTATCCCACTCACAGTCATTTTCCATACTTACAGATCTTATTTTACTTTTTCCTACCCTAGCATTAAAGTCCACCATTATAATAAACTCCACATTTACATAGTTTCTTCTTATATCAATCATCCCTTCACTAAGTTCAACAAATAACTTAACCTTATAACATTCAGATGATACAGGTGAATTGTATATCACACTCAACACAATATTATATATAACTTATATTTATTTATTTTTATCCACATCACATCTTCCCTCAGCTTCTTGCACAATATTTTTGATTTTTTCCTCACAAATACACCTGTAATTCTAGAAACTCAACCTCCTACTACTTACCTTACCACATTTTCCTATAAACACAAAATATTCCAGCTCCACACTATCACCTTGATAAGCCAATTTTCAGCAACTGCTATTACTTTCCCTAGTCTTACTATTCTAAATACCTCACCACTATTTATTTTCATTTTTAAACCGTCTATATTCCAAGAAACTATACTCAACTTCAATCCCTATCTCATTGTATTCCCTCCTGCCTTAAATATTTCCACTTTGCATTGAATCTAGTTGTTACATCAACTCGTATTATTAAATCTTCCCTTCTGCACTTATCAGTCATCTCTAATATACTATCTCCAGTGTAGAAACAACCTTCAAACCACCAAATATTCATTCCTTTTCTCTTATTAGCTGATTTCAAAACTGCTGCCTCTTGTTTCTCTTGATCATATGATACCACATGCCTTCTTGGTGATGTCACACTGCTCTCCTCTTCTATTTTATTTCTGTTCTCAGCTGTTCTCTCTGCTACCAGCCATCACCTTCTCTTCCCGCCATAACTGCTCTCCATGTGCAATGCAGAAGGCAATCTCCCCCTTCTCCCTAGACTAAATCTGCCAACTTATATCCTGTTTCCATCGATTCATAAGTGGTTACTCTAACAAATGCCCTTTTTCCTTCTCTAGTTTCTTTTGTTTTCTCAAATAAAAACACTCTTTGTTCTCTCTCTTCCTTTGCAAAAATTTTGATCAACATAAACATTCGTTCTTTTAATGTCTTCCCATTCCTCAAAACTTCCTATTCCAAAACAGTCCACCATCTCCTATCCTTCTAGTTACAATTCCAGCTTTCTCACAAATATTTCTTCCACCATATTTCTTTATCCTCCTTAACTCCAAATACATCTTTCCTTCTACTTTTTCACTGCTACGGGTGGCCGAGGTTGTTAAGGCGCGGACTAGTGAGGGAGAGGTCTGGGGTTCGAATCCCGCCAGGACCATCCTCCCTAACTGAGGTTTTTTCCAGGTTTACCTCAGTTCTCATAAATGGCAAATGCCGGGGAGGTACCCTAAACTTAGACTTGCAACGATTCCTACCTTAAAATAAAAATCCTTTCCCAATATATCATTTCATCTCATGCATCATCAGTGTCCATTGCCTGTGATGCCTCTGTAGCAAAAATGGGCGTTAAACACCATTCATTCATTCTTCTACTTTTTCCATTCTTTTCTTAAATTCCACCAATTAACCATTCACTTCTCTTATTAAATTCTGCAATGTTCTTTAGGCTTCTCCATCTTGTTATCTACTTTCTCTATCTTTTTCTTCATTTTCTTTAATCCAAACACATCCTTCGAAATTATCTTTGACATCGTCAATGCTTGATACAAGTCCTTGTAAGGATTCACTTCTGTTCCTCCTATTATCAAAAACAGCTAATATCACCTCTATCCGTAACTACTCTTTCATAACCATTGCACTCTCTCCTCATTGATCCATTTCCTTCCTCTAAATCTTCTGATTCTCACCCAATAAACTTCTAAATCATCTCCCATCCTTGTAACATGCCAGAGCATAGCATAAGCACATTATGTTTCTATCACATATGCTAGTTACTCTGGTGTGCTATAGAAAATAAGACTATCCTAATATGACAAATTATTATTACGAAATCAAGTAAGTGGAACAAAATTAGTGAAATTTGAGTAATTTTGTAATAATAATTTTCCCTATTATGCTATATTTCATTGTGAAAATCCCAGATACAAAAAAAAACTACATAAGATTATCCATTTTAAAAGAGAAAATTCTCATCTTTTTACATCCTTGCAAAATCTTTTGTCTCCCTTCTTTCCTTCTTCCTGTTGTGTGAGTTATATTAATTTTTGAATTGAGAATATGCAAACATTTTTGTGTTGTGCTAGGATGGATGATGCCAGAGAAGAGACACGGTTGATTGAAAGGGAACTAGAAGAGTTCCAGGAAAACTCACAGCAACTGGAGAAGGAGCTAGAAACACAATTGGAGCAAGCAGATAAGACAATACGTGAGCTTAGGACACGCAACAATCGGTTGCAGTTGGACAATGACACTTTAAAGGTAATTTTGAATGTTATGTAGAACCAAAAGAAGCTAAGCCCATGCAAATAAACTCTAGTATATGTAAATTAATAATTTGGAAAGGGATTAGAAATGATGTTAAATGCCTGTGATCTGCTTTCTATCATTAGTTGTCACTTCTTGTGTTGATGGAAAAATTTTATTGATTAGAGAGCACTGCTCGATTTTGCAAAAGAAATCGAAATGGTATTACATTAATATAACCATATTGGTATCATATACCTACATTCCACCCATATTTTTTAATCTTTACATGTGTGAAATTCTGCAAGAGTGAAAAAAAGAGACAACACGGAGTATTTATAAAGGCAAAGGAGTTTTATCTCCATTAGGGAACGTGATACAGACCCAATGACCACATCTCTTGACTAGTCTATATAATCATGAATAATGGTTTGCAATGCTGTTGATCCAGTATTTAGAGTTTCTTCTATATCAAGTATCAAGCTAGAATCTTCCACTATTTTCCTCACAGCATTAAAATTTTCTTTGGTCACTGCTCTTGCAGAGTGACCAGACAAGATTCATCTTAAAGAGACTGCCATCTTCTTGAAAATTTATGAAACCAATGTCCATCATTATTCTAGAAAGGTCAGACTCACCAACAACACATACTGAAGAGAATGACTTTCCTCTGCATTCAGTTTTGTGCTGTAGTCATAGTAAACCATCATGGAAGTTGCAGGGCAAAAGCACCATCATATATTTAATACATTATATCTTAATTGACTCTAAAGCAGCACTACAAAGTATAATGAATTACAGTTACCCACCAACATGCGCTATAAATGAAATAAGAAAAACTATCATACAATCCAGATCAGAAATACAGAAATAGTTTTACAATGGATCCCGATCCATGTGAGATTAAGGGGAATGATTGCTGATACTTCAGCAAAAAAGGTGCCGCCATAAAATTAAAACCCCTTTTGAACTAGAACTTCCCTGTAAATTGAAACTCATAAAAAGATTAATAACTGAACAAGAGTAACAAAATATCAAACAAAAACTGGAGGTGGCCACCACTTAATTGTTGAGCATGATTGCCTGTCAGAACATCTCTTCAGGATTAAATTAATCAGGGACATGCACTGCCCACTATGTAAGAAATTATCTATCTTAAACAATGAACATCTACTGAAATGATAGCAACAAATAAATGAAAATGAATTTGGAAGCTCTTTATTAGGAAGCTATGGAAACAAATTATAAATATTAGCATCCCCAATGGCCACTAGCAACCAACCATATTCAATACAATCAGCACTGTGCTTTAGTTCTTGTACATGGCTGTAAAAGTCAATCTCATTGGCATTATCTAATAGTTAAGGAGCTAAAACATTTACCTTGACCTTCATATAAATTGTAACAAATAGTTAATGGTAGAATTGTGTTCCATAAAGGTACTCTACTACTCATTCTTTAAATGGTACAAAAAGACTTTTCATTATTTTCTTCTGCATAGTATTAATATTAGGTATGCTATTGTGAGTTGTATAGCTTTTTCTACAAATGTAACAACATTGGTAGCTTCAAATACCACTGCAAATTTTTAATATCTGTTTATATAATTTAGAGAATCACTTGATTTAAACATATGATCAAGTAGTAGTGAAAGTGATGATAATTAACGATAATGTGCATATGTGCATGCATTTATATGAAGAAAGAGTAAAATTCCATTTTGTATTTGAATATAGTGAACACCTCAGGTTAAACAGCCTACGAAGTCGTGCTGTTGTATGCTGTTAATAATCCGGATGATGCTGCTTTCAAGTGTAAAGTACTTCTTTATGCTGAAAAAATGGTAACAGAAAGACAGGAAGAGAGTTCTGTGTGGCTGAGAGCAACGTTCGCTTGTTATGGCAACAGAAATTGGCATTATTTGCAACTAAAGCTGGTAGGAAGAAATTCACTGGTCTTTGCAAAGGAAGGCATTCTGACATTAAAGAAAAAGTTTTGGAATTTGTACATGAAAGGAGGAGGAATGGGCAATCTGTGATTAGTGGCACCATAAGATTTAGCTTTTTCTTCTTTGACCTACATCAATTCTGGCAACGGCACAAGTGATGGATTTTGTCCAACTTGCTCTAATATGTAACAAAAATCCACTTATAAATTCTATGTTCTGATCATTTTATGCAGCTGATAGGCTTATCTCTAAGATGCCATACAGCAATATACAAAAACCTTTTTTTATGATTTGAAATTTCAAATTTGGGGTTTACATTATATTCAGTGGTGCATTAGATTTGTATAAATACAGTAATGTCTTTGGCATTATTATTCAATGTTTTTTTTAATGTATTTGCCAAACAATATAAACAAATATGTTTAATTGTAAATTATAAATTGGACAAATAAATAAATGATTAAGATGGCAACTTAAGAGGTGGACATGACTTAATTCATGATATAACATCATTTGTGGCAAACAGCTATTTCTGCATCTTGCACTTACATGATGTAGCTGGTAACTATTTATTAATTTATTCTTAATTAGACAGTCAGTTGATTTAATATTCTTATGCTCAACGTACCATTGAATTATACAGAATATGTTTCACAGGCTTTCGCCTGCATCAAATTCTATATAATTCAATGGTAAGTAGAGCATAAGAGTATTAAATCCACTCACTGTCTAATTAAGAATAAATTAATTGCTATACTATATTAGTTCCAACACGAAATTTATTTTCATTTTTATTATTTACTAATACTTTACAAGTATGGTACATTATTTTATGGAACAGAAAGTTACAGCTCCACACTTTGTATAAACTTTTACCAATAACTAATTAGGTGTTAGACCATACTTTTGTGGAGCTGTAATCTGGATCATACTTTAATACATAAGACAAGTTAAAACACGATGAATTTTGTTCCATCACAGTTTAGCATAGTAATAAAATACCTACCTTCAGTGGTTTTATATGTACTGGTGCATGTGTGTAATTAGAAGTTTGATATTAAGGTGAATAAGAAATAGTATTGAAAGGATTAAATAAAAAAGAGACAAGTGCATCAGAGGATTGAAGCAAGGATGCACATATGTGTATAGCTAGAATTTTGGGAGAATGTTGTATTTTCAAATAAATTTTTAAGGTTATTTATTTCCATAGGATTTTTGAAGGGAGGTATATTGAGTAATTTTGGGAACCTTGCTCATTCACTGGGTAGGGACAGAGTTGCCATTATTTTTATTCTTCTGTTGCCATATAATATATGCTTATTTGCTGCAGTTTTTTACTTTTCACAACACAGGCTGTGGTATTTCTAGTTCTAGTATGAAGTTCTGTAGACAATTTATTAAATGTAAGATGGCTAAAATAGAATAACTTTTATGTCAATGTGAAATTTCTGCATAGATGTAGCATACAACTTCTATAACTGTATATACAAGTTGATTAACAGAACTGACATTTATTTACAGGACAGTTTAGAACAGACGAAAAGGCAAAATAGTATGCAGATATCAGAATTACAAAGTACTGTTTCAGAATATGAAGTACATGAAGAGAAATTGCTTAAATATATTAGAGAACTGGAGCAAAAAAACGATGACCTTGAGCGATCTCACAGGTATTGCATTTTTACATATACTCTGATTTTGTTTTAATTCTATGTCAGTCCTCTAATTTGCTGGTTCAAAGCTAGTAATAAAAATGGATATTACTGTCATTAAGGTATATTCAATGTCATTGTTTTATTTTTTGTGTAACACTTGTATTTTTTATGTATATAATATATGGTATTTTTTCAGGGCAATGATGACATCTGTGGCAGAGTTTGAGGCACGATTAAATTCTGCAACAGAACGCAATGCCCTTTTGGAGACAGAGCAGGATGAGGCTAGAGCTATGGTGCAAAGACTGAAAGATGAAGCTAGGGGTGAGTATATAAAGCAAAACAAAATAATATGTTTTCATATTTAAGTGAATTCATTTCTCAATGTATCAAGAGTTTTAAGTTACAAATTGTAAATTGTATCATCTGCGAAATAGCTCTTCATGGTCTTTCATAGACCATGATGGTGTGCTCCAAGATCTCAAATAGAATGCTGCCACTTAGTGCTGATTCCTCAATTTATAAATCAGCTTTTGTTTGTATTCCTTTTTATTAATATTAGTTGTCCTATCTGTTTAGAAAGACTGTGTTATGTTAATTTGATTTATTTATTAGCATTTAAGCCCTTGTAGTTCTAATAAGTTTTGAATAATGTACCTTCTCATTTTGTTCAAAATCAATCTGCAGGATCAGTTAAGTGTGCCAATGCTACCAAGTATAGTGCATACATTTTATCTTTCCATGCTCACATTGGGGCCAACTATAATCTTTTCACAACAAGTTGAAGTAAATGTGAATAAACTGAAATGTATGAACTTGAAATGCTAATTGGAACTTGTACAATGAAGCTAATCATAATTAAGATCATTATATGAGTCGAACTGCACACTCCTATTGGCTCCACTTGTTTGAGTTGACGGTTAACTGATGATGCATATGAGTGTCTGCAAAACATGTACTAAATTTAAACAAGTAAGTGGAGCCATTAAGAGTATGTAGTTCAATTCAGTCATACAATGATCTTAATTATATGAAATGTATCATTTTGCTTAGCATATAGTACTGCTGCTAGCAACTGTCAATGCCAATCAGTAGGATTTTTTTTTTTTTTTTTTTTTTTTTGATTGATTTATTTATGGACGCTCTTTAAAAGCTCAGGTCATCAGCGTCCCATTCAAATCAGGGCGTGATTTTGCTCGAAGGCCTCTCTTTCAGGCTTGAGGTTCTTTTTCGTGCCGTAAATGTACGACACGGGACCCATGGCTTTACTTCCCTTCCGAAGGAAGCCATACTTACGATTTTTACGCCTGAAAAAATCCATCAGTCCTGGCCGGGTTCGAACCCGTGATCTTGGGTTTAGGAGGCAAGTATGGTAACCACTACACCACCAGGGCCGACCAGTAGGATGTGAACAGTCACAAAGAAATGCCTATATAGTCTTATATCTGTGGACAAGATATGAAAATCTTTTCCCTAACCATAATCAATTATGAATCTACACCAGTTGTCGACAAAATTTATGCCATGCCAAATCGAGAATACTAGACTGCCCTGCATTGCAATGGAAGAATGGAGGCGGAGTCAGCATGGCTGCAGGACCAATGGCAAACTGGAAGGTGATTGGTACATACTTTAAAATATAAAATAAATTAAATGCTTTTTTTCATAATCGGAAATTATCATATTTCTATTACCAACTGCTTTTGGTAAAGCAAACCTCAACACTGTTTCAAACTATCAATATCCAGATTCTTCTTGCACAAAGTATGTGCATACTGGCCTTCTGATGGAGTTGTACTACATAATTACACCCAATGTAGGTTGTGGTTTGATGAAAATCCTTTTACCAGATCATAGTCTATAAGCCAGGTAAAATCTGATCAAAACTAGGGTTTATTCTATTTAAGTGCAATGCTCAAAATTTGTAAAAAGGAATTTATTGGCAGCAAATGAAATAAATGATATAACAAATTATTTATTAGGAAGTCACTCAAATTTCACTAGTTTTATTCCACTTACTTGGACATGTTTCAAAGACAAATTTCCCTTCATCGTCAGCACGGTTCCACTCTGGAAAAAAAGTCAGGTATCTACAAAATAACATGTAAAGAATGTGATAAGATATACGTTGAAAAAACTCAAAGGAACATAGGAACACGGTTAAAGGAACATTAAGTACAAACAGATTGATAGGTCAGCAGTTGCACACCATTTTTGGAAATATAATCACGACATAAAAGGAGAAATAAAGTTGTACTTTCAAAGCTGTTGACAATGGAGTGACAATCTAACCTCAACTCATGTATTCACATTTCTTACACTATACTCCATTCACTTACATAAAAGTAAGACGCGTTTCGGGAGAATCTCTCCCATCTTCAGTGAGCAACACATGAGTTGAGGTTAGAAATAAAGTTACTAAAAGAAGCACATGGATGTACAGAGTTGGACACATGGGAGAAGATTTACATTCATAAACATAGGGATCATCTTATGAATTTCGACATTATAGGAGAATGTAATACCAATTTCCAGTTTATAAAGAAAAAACATCACCAGGACAGAGCTACAGGTTCTCATAGATGTTAGTTTCTCATAGCAGTCGTCAATTTGGTTGAAGATGGAGAGGATGTCTTTTCGAAATCGGTCCCACCATATTTAAAAGTAAGTGAAGCATAAGAGTGTGTTAGATGATAACTAATTATAATTTACATGTAATTGTGTGTTTCTTAAAAGTGTACTTATGGCAGATTTAAGTAACTTTTTCTATGGCACCGCAACTGGAAATCAGGCCATGGCCTACTGCAGCAACCTCTGCTTCGTTTACCTGGCCTACTGCAGCAACCTCTGCTTCGTTTACCTGGCACCCTGATGATTGCCAATTATGCAGCTTTTCTAGATTGAAGAATGCTATCTTTCTCAGGCAGCTACTCAGTTATCCTTGCAAGGCTAGGTGGACCCAGTTCCAGACCCACCTAACTTAGAAAAATTCCTAAGCAGGTACCCGAAATCAAACCCGGGTCTTCCCATCTAGCAGTCAGCAATGCTAACTACTAGACCAAGGAGATAGACACATTTAGATAACACAGGCTTACAAGTAAGTGGTTAGGGTTAGCCTTACAGAGTAAGAGAGCAAATATTGCTTCCACACATCCAGTGCAAGATAAGGAAGTTAATGAACTGCACTGCAATAATTTCAGGGATGTAGAATGGTGCTAGACAAATAATTTGTTGTAAGGAATGTATTATTCACGAAGAAAAATGAAGTTGCATGTTGAAAAAGAAGCGGGAATCAAATGCTAAAAGGTAAGTGGGGCAAAACTGCCTTAGAATGTCTTTAACCCTGTTTCACTAGCAAGGGAAATCCTGATTTTCCATAGCTTATCATCAGCATTTTCAAGATTTAATACTATATTCCATGTTTGAAAAAAAGAGTTCCTTGGACAAAATTACCAGCAATTTCGCGTCCAAGTAATATCTGAGCATCCGATAGATGACGCTTCAAGTGATTGACCATCTATGAGGGCTAGGCAAAAAAGACTGAGAATTCATTTAAGAACTTTCGAAAAATAAAAAAATTTTAAAAAAATTCTGTTGGAACTCACATAATGAAGCTTGTTAAATGTAAATTATAATTAATCTGTTGTCTTACACACTCTTATGCTTCACTTACTTTTAGATATGGCGGGACCGGTTTCTAATAGACCTCCTCTCCATCTTCAACCAACTTAACAACTCAGTTGGTTAAGTTGTTAATTGGTTGAAGATGGAGAGGATGTCTCTTCGAAACAGGACTCACCATATTTAAAAGTAAGTGAAGCTTAAGAGTATGTTAGTCGACATATTAATTATAATTTACATTATGACAGAATTTTTTTTTATGCATGGAATACACTAGATTCAGTTCAGATTGATGTGGTCTTTTTCAAAGTATTCTCTGTATACACTTTGCCCAACGCATTTACCAGTCCTGGAACATGTATTGGAAGCTTCTTTTAGCATCATCTTCAAAACTGCCTCAGCCTTTTTCATGACAGACTCGGAAGTACCAATACACTCCCCCATAGTTTCTTTTTCAGACAGGGAAAGAGATAAAAGTCACAGGGAACCTAAGTCTAGGGAGTATGGAGGATGATGGATATATTTAAAGTTCCCTACACACTTCCCCTCACACCATCTGCTGTTAAACAGTTAGTAATCTTGGGACCTACCTTACACAAATGCGTATCATGTTCCTGTGATCGTGAAAAATCGAAAAAAGTACTGCCATGGGAAATGTATAACATGTCTGCAAGTCTGTCAGTTGTTATTCATCTGTCTTCACAAACAATGACGCCTGCTTGATAATCATGGTTTCGTTTACTGCTGTAGCTGGAGCACCTAGATCACCTTGCTTTGTTTTTGAAACATGGCCTTGCTTAAATTCATCGAACCATCAAAGTACTGTGGATTGTGACAGAACATAACCATATGCCTGCTGCAGCAATCTGTAAGTTTCCATGCTAGATTTCTGCAAGTGAAAGCAAACTCAACGCAGCATATTGCTCTTCATGAATGAACTCCATTATTTAAGTAGGCTACTTGCGAGCTGACTTAATTTGTTCATCCCATGTGTACAGACACATATGCAAGCAAACTTCTGTTTTTGTCCATCAATCAGGGCTGATCCATTTTCAACATGCAATGTTGTTTCAACAATGTTTCTTTGCTGTGCCTGATAAAATAACTCTCAGACTTCGTTGACTTGCCCTTCTGACATCTGTTGGTGCTAAGTGTAACTAAATATGAGCGGTTTTTTGTATCGGGGATTTTCACAGTGAAATATAATATAACAAATTATTGTTCTGAAATCACTCAAATTTCACTAATTTGTTATATTAAATATGAGTGATTCATATGGTCAATCAAAATCTGTAAGAGACAACTGTTGATAAGTGTAAATGACTAAGAAGTAGTAGTTAAATATCTAAAATTTCTGTATAATCATATGACAGTGCAGCACAAACAATGGTTAACTGCTATGTACTTTAGTCTAGAAAAAATTATCCATGTGACTATGTGGCCTGATAAATATGGTGACAAATTGTAATTTTGAAGATTGCAAATTCAAGTCCTGCAGAGTACATTATTTATTTAATGATGAAGTATGCTCATATATGAGTTATAAAAATGAATAAACGAGCCTTGAACCCAATACAATAATCTGCTTTTGTTTGAGGTAGTATTATATGGACCAAATCAGAAATGCTCTGCAACTTCAGTCCTTATTGCTTGGTATCATATTGGATAGAAGCTTCATTACTGTAATATGATCATGTAGAAACAATGCCAAAATTTAAAATTAGTTTTGTGTTGGAACTATTATAGTGAAGCAATTAATTTATTCTTAATTAGATAGTGAATCAATTTAATACTCTTATGCTCCACTTATCATTGAATTTACAGAACATGTTTTATAGGCCTTCACCCACATCATCAGGCTAGCGAAGGCTATGAAACATTTTCTGTATAATTCAATGGTAAGTGGAGCATTAGAGTATTAGATCAACCCACTATCTAATTAAGAATAAATTTTTAAGTGCTTAGCAATGACAAATGAGGAATTAGTTTGTAGTAAGCTAGCATGTTAATTATAAGTATTTCTATTATAAATGTACATCTTCCTAAATAATGTTATGTGTTATTAGAAACTCCATACTTTTGCCAGGTTTTCCCGCTAATAGTCATGATGTCAACATTATAACATTACAAGCAACAAACGGTGAAAGATTTTTTTCAAATATATCTCATGTTCGACATGTTAACAGAAAGGATTTTTCCTTCTTCTTCAATCAACAGGGAATTGTTTTATGTTTTCGACTAACATAAAACCTTCGGGTTAGGAAACTTTCAAAAGTATGTGTTTATATTATACAGTGTGTCCTTGAAGTCATGGTGCAGATTTGAATACTTATAATGGCTAAACAAAATGAAACTAAAGGATGAAACCAACAATACATTGATGAGTATTCAAAGAGTTTCTGAAACATAAATTTCAATTTTGTGCATGCAGAGGTAATGATCAACACAACAGTGAAGTGTAGATGTGGACAGTGCAAAGAAAAGTTCAATGTGCCCTGTGGCTTGCAAAATTTGAATCCGTGACATATGTTCTCTGTGAATATCGCTGCTTGTACAATGAAGAGCCTCCACATAAGAATAACATTCACCGATGGGATAAGCAGCTGAAGGAAACTGGAGGCATTTTGGACCAAAAACATTCAAATAGTACTTCAGTTAGTGACGAGCCTGTTCAAGCTATATGGAGTTGCTACTTAAGGAGCCCCAAGAAGTCTGTGCAGACCTGTGCTGGAAATTTAGGCCTGCAGAAGATTACATTTCATAAAGTTTTAAAGAAACTTCTCCAATTTATGGGTCACAAACTGCAGTTATTACATGCTATCTGCCCAACTGTTAAAGAGTTTGCTGTACAGATGCTTGATGAGATGGACAGTGATGAACAATTCTTACAGAAGATTATGTTTAATGGTGAGGCCAAAATTGTTCGCGAATTTCTGGATTCAACATTTCTCCAGAGGTGGATAGAAGGTATGGCCACCACCTCGCTGAATCTAACACATTTAGACTTTTACTGCTGGGGCTATGTTAAGGAATGTGTGTATAGTGTTTGTATCGATGACATTGACCATTTAAAAGAGCGAATCAGAGACATTTTTCACTCTGTTGCACCTATGATCTTAGTGTGTGTGGAATGAATTAGAATATCATTTAGATGCGTGTGGGACAACAAATGGAAGCCACATCGAACTGCACTGAACAGGCATTCAAACTTAGATAGATTTTCTTTCATTTGGTGAAGGTTTCACATTTCTATCTTGTTTCGTACTTTTGTGTGACTGTTCAAAACTACACCATGACTTTACAGACACACTATATTTAAATTTATGAAATGTTCAAGTAAATAATCCAGTCTGTAAATAATCCACATTTCTCATTTTCATTGTGAACAGGGCCTTAGAATGCTGTCCAGTATGTGCTAGTGTAAATAATCATAATTTGTTATAACAGAGAAATCTAAGATATTAAAAGCAAAAGTGATTAAATTCTCAACATTGCAATTTAGTGAAAATTAAAATGTTAAGTTTCTTAGTAACAATCTTTCTGTGGCAAAAATTTTTAAAAATATTTCTCAGGTTTAAAGGAAAAATCTTGGGCTTCTTTCAACATGAGTATACTTAGAACATTTTTATCATTATATTAGCAAGCCTGTGCTGCATGTTATACTAAGACATAAATCTATCTCATCAGTTAAAATTTAGAGTATTTATTTTAATTGATTTGTACTGCTCATATAAAAAATAGTACATGGTATATAACGACTACAGAGTGCATTAGTGAAATCTAAAATAAAACCTTTTTTTTATTGCAAAAGTTGTTTATTAGAATAAATATGTACAAAAATCTTTTATATTTTATGTAATGGATCCTTCCTTAGTTCTTTTACTCAATAAAACTGTCATTTACTTAATCACTGCTTCATTTCTTGTTCTGAAGTGTGAGCATGCCATCTTTAACTGATTCCAGTCTAAAGCTGGGAATGCCACTCAATTACAACCTGGAGGGATCCACTTTGTGATTTTGGGACTGGTTTTGAACCCTCTTGATTACACTCTACTTCATTAGTTCAGGTCAGGACCATTGAGTCGCAACATGTTTCATGAGGAGAGTCAGTTTTGCACTGAATGATTGGTGTATCATCTTGCTGGAAGACCTATGCTTCACTACCAACCTCATTATCCCCAAATAACCTTTGTTCCCGTTTCATCCTTCTTAAAGAGCAGTAACATGTAATCACCTCCACTTTACATAATTTAATAGTAGACAGTGGCTAGAAACTTTGTCTTGGTCACCATACGGACATTGCAGGTGAGTGAATGGTCATTTCTCCAGTTCTTTTTGATTGGACATTAAAAATGTTCTCATCACCTAAGGTAGACAAGTCTCTAGGCTTTTATGGCTCAGGGAATATATGCCACACCTTGATGAAATATGTACTTCAGGTCTTCTCGATGTGGTCACCAATTTTCTTGGGGGAGGTACTCTCCTGGAATGAGCTCTTGGACTTGTATAAATTCCAGAGTTCTTATCCTCTTCTATCTTTCATGAATTTTCCTTTCCCTTAGGGGCCCACATTTGGGTACGGGGCATAGCGACCGAGGCACCCGAACTGCTCCCACAAATCCACACATAGCATATTTAACTCCTTTTAATTTCACCTCCATTTTAATTTTTATTCGTTTTACTTCCCTGTTCTTTGTCTGAAGGATGCCCCCGTGTTTGACACCGTAAAAAGTAACTGGGTAATGGCGCAACTCCCAACACTGGGTTATCATGTACGACAAGAGAATATCCCCTGGTAAAGGCCAGGCCCGGGTAGGGCCATTGTATGAGCTGTTCACTTCCTGCAGGCGATTGGGCGCCTTTGTCAGTGCACACGAAGGTGTGACCCTGAGGTTACTTCGTTCAAGCCAGGGCAAGTAACCAAAACCGGAGTGGCGCCCAGGAAGTAGCCTGCCACCGGAGACAGTTGAAGTGGTGGAGGATTAAATCGCTATGGTACACGATAATAATCACATACAAATGAAACGAAAAAGAGTTGATGTAAAAGAAGTATGCTAGAAGTCCTTTCCTAGATACTTTGTTCTCAGTCATACTGAAGATGGTCAGTAGTTTACCAAGGTAAACCATTTGTAATTCAGAAGGGCATTAATGCCATAGCTGGACCCATTAAGTTCTGTATCCGTCTATGTAACGGATCACTTTTGGTGAAGACTCTGTCTCAAACTCATTGCCCAAGGCGACGATGCTCCACGGCTATCCCATCCGTGTTGAGTAGCATAAAACATTGAATTCGTCGCAAGGAGTTATTACCACCAATGTACTAGACGGAATGTCCGACGGGGAAATCCAAAGTTGTCAGGAAGACCAAGGGGTCACATCTGTTTATCGTCTGCAGTCAAGGAGGGGGGGGGGGTTAAAGCGGGCTACGAGTTGATTGAAGTGTGCCCGTATATCCCGAGCCCTTTGCGATGTTTTCAGTGTCAACGTTTTGGACCCACTCGCATATCATGTAAGAGTGCCGTTTCCATCTGTGCAACCTGGGGTCAAGGAAGTCATGAAGGAGCATGTACATTTGCTCCTGTCTGCCTCAACTGCCGCGGTGATCATCCAGCCTCGTCTCGCGCTGTTATCGTTTTAGAGAGGAGCGCTGTAAACAGGAAATCCGGATGAAGGAAAACCTCTCCTTTACTGAGGTCCGGAAGCGATTTCAATCTCACCAACCTGTAGTACTTAAATCCGGTACATACAGCGCAGCAGCAGCTTTAGCGGTCAAGAAGCGCGACAGCAGTACGCAGACTTGCGATCTTGTCTTTACACGGGTCCCTACTACGCCCAGTTCTCCGAAACGCTCTACCGAGAAGGTAGTTTTCAATGCCTCTGAAATCAAATTCAGGACTAGCTACATATGAACTGACTTTTTGAAAACGTCAACTCCTGTTGAAAAGGAAAAGAGCCCTTCTCCTCTTCGGAGGTCCAGCTCCCATGACGGGAGCAAGCCCGCTAGGCGGTCGCCGTCACTACCTATATCTACATCCAACCGATTCCAAGTGTTGGGATCGGTGGATACCTCTCAGTAGGAGAGCCTTTCCTCTGAGGACGCCATTGAGCAGGATGTGCCAAAAGTAAGGTGGTGCTTTTATTTATTTTATCTCATTTTATCAATGGCTATCCTTTCTTGGAATGTGCTTGGACTCCGCAGACGAAGACCTGACCGGGAGTTACTTTTACGACCGACTGACTCTCCGCCTGTGTGTCTCCAAGAGATCAAACTTCGCCCTCAAGATTCTTCCAATTTACGCGGTTACTCCACAGTGAGAATTTGATCTTCCCGAAGATGACATTCCCGCGCAAGGCGGAGTTCTAATTTTAATCAGAGATGACGTGTACAGTTCTTCTTTGAAACTCCAGACAGGTTGCTGCAGCTATAGTTCCCTTTCTCTGGCCTTAGTTTTTCTGTCTGCACTATTTACTTGCCTCCATCTGCTACTGTCGCGACGGTTGAACTCGATTTTCTTTTATCCCAGCTACCACCCCCTGCCCTACTTTTGGGGGACTTCAATGCGCACCATCCCCCATGGGTTCCAACACGGAATGTGCGAGGGGTAGCATGTTAGCATATTTTCTCGACCGCCACCACCTTATTCTGCTCAGTACTGTCAACCTACTTGTATTTCTGATAGTACTCATAGCTTTTCACACTTGGACTTATCCTTTTGTTCTGCCTCGCTTGCTGTACATTTTACCTGGAACGTCATCTCTGATTTATACTCTAGTGACCACTTTCCGTGTCAAATACACATATTCTCTCCACACGTACATTGCCAACGCGGGCCTCCACCATCTCTCCATCTTGGCCTAGACGTTCTTGCTTTCGCAGACGAAGTTAGGTTCCTTGTCTTGGTATTTCACACTTGCCTCTGAGTTGTGCTATATGTGATGACCATATAGCACAGCTCAGAGGCAACTGTGAACGTTTTCTTTGTCTTTTACGTGTTTTAAGTGGTGCATCCTGGGGAGCTGACCGAACTGTTCTTTTACGTTTTTACCGATCTCTAATCCGCTAAACTGGATTATGGCTCTGCACGACCTTCTGTTCTTCGTCGCCTTAACCCATTCATCACCGGGGTATCCGTTCGCCATTGGGGCATTCCCAACAAGTCCTGTCACGTTTATGTGCGGGTTCTGGAGAACCTCCGTTGTTTTATCATACGGATCTTTTACTTGCTGCTTATGGTTGTCGATTAACTGCGCAACCTCGTCATCCCACGAATGAGCCGTTTTTTAATGTGTCTCTCGCTCCATTTTATGATGCTCGGTCTTTACTACTCCTAGGCCTCCTGGGTTTTGTTTTCGGGAGTTGTTAAGGATTGTGGACGTGGAGTTACCTGCCTTTTTTCTACCCGGAAAATTACTTTTCCCCCTTGGCTTTCAGCAGAGGCCCCCGTTCATCTTGGGCTTACGTCCTGTCCTAAGTCCTCGACCACAGCATCAATTATCGTCGTCATTTTAGCGAGATTGTCTATTCTTTTGCCAGATACAATTTTATTTATACCGACGGCTCGAAATCTGACACAGGTGTTGGATGTGCCTTGTTTTTAATGGAGCTATGGTCTTAGCGCTGCGACTTCTATTTTTATGGCGAAGCTTTATGCTATTTACGGGGCGATTTTATTTATTCCTGAAATGCAACTGGGCGACAGTGTTATTTGTTCCGATTCTTTGAGTGCCCTTTTATCTTTTAAAAACGTGTACAACGACCACCCTCTTGTACAGAAGATCCAGCATGCAGTGTTTACGCTTCTTGACGCTGGCGTAAAGGCACTGCTGTGGGTACCTGGACATGTGGGATTCCCAGGCAACGAAGCCGTAGATGTCGCAGCTAAATCCGCCCGTTTTAGAACCCTACTGAATATGAGCAACGTTTTTACTCGGGGGATTTTAAACATTCTTTACGTCAAGGCGTTCTTTCGCGCTGGCGAGAAGTGGAAACTTAATACCTACCAATAAGCTTTGAGAATGTAAATCCGCCCCTTTTAACTGGTCGACTTCTTCTCGCGCAGCTCATCGCGAAGTAAATTTAGCACGTTTGAGAATTGGGCATTGCCGTTTTAGTCACCGTCACCTTTTTAATGGTGACCCAGCTCCAACATGTCTTTATTGTGACCACCCCTTTAACCGCCATGGGTGGCCCAGGTCGTTTTAGCGGTAGGTCTAGAGTTCGAATCCCGTCAGGACCGTCCTCCCTTACTGAGGTTTTTTTCAGGTTTTCCTCAGTCCCCATAAATGGCAAATGCCAGGGAGGTACCTTAAACTTAGGCCAGGAACGTTTCCTTCCTTAAAAAAATCCTTTCCCAATATATCATTTCATCTCATGTATCATCAGTGTCACCTCCTGTGGTGCCTGAGTATTAAAAACGGTCGTTAACACTAATAAAAAAGAAAAAACACCCCTTTACAGTGTGTGATATTTTACTTGAATGCCATTATCTAGCAGCTTTTAGACTTTAGCTCAGTTTGCCCTCTTCTATTGAGGACCTGCTTGCAGATGATGTAGTTGCTGTTGAGCGAGTACTCCGTTTTATCCATGTCTATGGTTTTTGGAGCAAGGTGTGAGACTGTATCATTTTATTTATGACGACATTTATAGACTATTTTTAACTATTGTGTTTTCAGCTGTTGCAGCTGTGTTTTAGTACCAGTCTTTTGTTTGTTGGCCATATTGCTCTTGTTATTATTTTTGGGGGGTTTTATTGTTACAATTTTAGACTGTTGTGTTTCCAGCTCTTGCTGCTGTTTTAGTACTGGCCTTGTTTGTTGTATATATTACCCTTGTTATTTGTTATAGGATTTTATTTTATTGCCCAAAGTGCTACTGTTGCTTATTTTATACACTGATATTGTGCAGATTACTTATTTATTTATTTATTTATTTTATTTTGGCACAGTTTTTAGTGTGTTTGGGCACTAAAGACCTTAGCTGTTTGTGCCCCTTAAGCAATAATCATCATCATGAATTTTCCTTCCCAGGTTAAAAGAGCTCGCTTATCCTTATTCCAGGCTACCTACCTCTGTGCATATTGTGTATTATCAGCCTTGGGTATCAGAAGTTTAGAATACTGGCCCATATCATTTGATCTTCTGTATTTAGTGCATTCTGAGTTAAAAAAATGTTACTCATTTTGCTGTTAGATCAGATTATCTTACTGTAACATTTTTTGAAATGACAGTATTTCAAAAATAAATTATCTCATAGTTACGAAGCATACTAATTATGGTTTCAAATCAGAAATCAAATTTGTGTGAATATATAATGAAAGACATGTACCATAATTTTGGAAGAAAGACCATTTCAAGTTTTGCATGTGTTTTGCATCTGTAACATTCCTCTTGTGGAATGGGAAATAGTGTGCAAACATGTTCACATTCCAATAACACTGATACCTCTTCTCCATGACTCTAATGTCTTTATGAAGGTATTCACTTCGCTCCTCACTGTAATAAACACAGTTTGCAGGGAAGTAATCTAAATGCAAGCTGAGGAAATGTATCTTCACAGACATATGTGCACCAAGAGCTGGTAGCTCTGCAGGAGTTCCTCAACAGCATGATTATATTCTGGGCTCCAATGGCTGCCCAGAAAGTTCTCAATAATAAACTTCCTCCATTTATCCTTCATATTATTGAAATTAACTTCATTGATCATCTCACCAATTGAGACTTATGAAAGTAAAAACTGAATATTGCAGTTTAAATCATATTTTTGTCATTCTAATTACCCTGTAAATTTGTCATGTAGAAATAATCGGAGGCATGATTTTTTTCTTCCTTCCAAATCATAGGCATTCAAAATCTAGACATTTGAGCTTCTTTTTGCTCTAGTGCTGCAGACTTGCAACATCATACATAGATACAAAAGATTTGTCATGTTCACCAATCTTAACAGCAAAGTAGATGTGATACATTTCCCTCAAAAAGGACTGATTTTTTACTGTTGATCTTACCATAAATATAGCAAAACCAGTTCCTTCTGGGGAATGTTTGCACTTAGTGTTCATTTTGTAAAAGTATTCCTTATTTTACCAGTCTTGGGAAAAATCAAGCCAGACTATCTGCAGTTGGAAGAAAGGTCAACTTTTATCCTCTCCATCCTACTGAATGCCAACTATAGCCTGTGCTTCAATGTTATTTTCAAGGTCTGAAACAAACATTAAATTTGTTGAAAAGACCCTTTCTTTCTCATTAATCGTATATCTGTACAATATCAAATATTTAATTTATAGGTACATCCAATGTGAATTTGTTATGTTTCGTTAAGGAAACACCATAGTTTATCCGTTATAATTTTTATTTCTATAATATATATGATTTAAAAACTTTGGTAATAAAAAAAATTGAACAAAATGAACAATATGTTTTAATATAGAAGGTTAGCTATCAAATCTGTGACCTCAGAAAAAAAGCTTTGAAATGCAGACCAGAGTTATTAGTTGATATCCTTCCATGCAAAGGTTTTCGATAATTGTCACTTTGTGGATTGATACAACAAATTCAGCAATTTCAAGGTTTGAGCATCTTAGCTATATATCTATCTTACAACCACCTATCACCTAATGCTGAAGTTTAGCATAGGGAATTTCAAATTGCACTTTGTCTGGATTTTGTGAAGCATTCTGTATGTTATACATTATACACAGGATTAATTAGCATGCTATTGTTAGCAAACATCTATGACATAGAAAAACAGTGCTTTAGTTTCAAGAAGAATGCCTTTGGTTTTCAGATTTGAGGCAAGAGATGAAGATTAGGAAGCGAGAACTGCCAGACAATGATAAGAGTCTAGAGCGAGTGCGAAGTCCTGTAGACTCGAACAAGTTCAAAGTGGAGATGGAGACTCAAACAGGTGGCACTGGCTCGCCAATCAAAAGTAAGCATCACAAGAGCAATCGTAAAATGTTCTCTCTGAGCTGCATGACAGGCTCTCCTGGCTGACATATGGTGCTGTGTTTAATGCAGGTTTTCAAGTGCCTTTCTTAGCACTGACTTGGACCTTTGTAATTTATTTCACTTCTGACAGTAATGTAGAAGTGTTACCATTATAGTATTTCATTTACAATCTTGAAAAGAATATTAGTCCTTAACTCACACAAACATGGTGAACCCATAATCATTTTATTTTTCCAGTTTTGTTTATCATTTCAACTTTTTAATACTGTTTTAAATAGATACAAATTGTAAATAAACATTAAGACACCAACTAGCTTTGACTTATTTTGTTATGTTTATATGTTGCTTGCATTTAAAATACTTGTTTGTTTACTGTACATGAAGTCAAAATCCATCCAGAAATAATTTATTTTTTCTACTGTGTCATTATTTAGTTTTACATAAATCATAAGGGGCACACAAGGTAAATTTTGCAGTACATGGTTTTTTTAATGTCTGGTTTTTTGTTAGAACATTAGGTTTTGTTAATTGATTTTAGTTTTGTATATTGCAATTCATGAAATTCAATAAGATTTTATGAGACACATTTCTGTGCCATTTCTTTCTATGACCTCTCTAACTATACCCAAATTCTGAAAAGAGGCATAAAAATGTGCAAAAACTGAAGATATCCATTTTATGCATAGTAAGAAAGGGCAAGGACTCAAAAAGCATTAAAAGCAAATTTATTAACATTATGTGTGCTTTTAGGAAACTTTTTTAACAATGAAGTTATTTTAAATTAGAATATATATTTGAATTTTTGAAACTGGAACTTATTAACTTTTTTATATTCCGGACACCTTTTGAATGCATTTGTATTCATTCTCAGTTGCTTTCTCAAACTGTTGTTTTTCTGTCACTGCCTCCCTCTTGTGGTTGCTGATGAACTCCTCAAAGAGGTCATCCATAGACAGATGCTTCTCAATACAAAATCACTTCAATGATAAATGTATGATGTATTCAGCATAATAAATATAAAGCATATAGAAAATGCAGTGAAATTATTGAATTCCAAGGTAAAATCATCAAATTTCACCACAGAGATACAAACATCAAACAACCTTTGAACTTAAACTGTTGAAGCTATTAACAGTGAAGTAATAAAATAATATTGGTATAGAGTTGGTTTGGTGACACCTTATACTTTACTTACTTGGTTTTTTAATTGGACCTGTTTTGCTGTCATCATTAGTGGAAGACCAGCTGGTGGAAGCATACTCTTTAGGCATTCAGAGAACTTAATCAAATATATTTAACATGGTGTCTTGAAGTAAAAACTGGGACCAAATATTCCTGAAATATGTTCAATTAAAAAACCAAATAAGTGAAGTATATAAGTGTCACCAAACCAACTCTCTATCAATATTATCAATTCTGAGATTTAAAATAATTTGAAAAGGCAATAGGTAAGGACTGAAAAATCTGCAGAAAGCCAACACCACACAGAAAAGTATATAGAAATGGACAGCTTCAACCCTGGACAACCAACTTGGAGTTTTTGATAGCACGACATACAGATTGGTTAACATACACTCAGCAGAAAGGAGTGCCAAAATTAACACCACCACCTTCATGATTGCTGTAAACAATTGTTTCACAAAAGAATTAATACAAAACTAATAAAGAAATACCAATTACAGGAAAACATAAAAGACATGAGCACTTTGAAAAAAGAGAAAGAGAAAAATAAGTTTTCAGAAAGTTTGCATAGCATCATCCTTTGGAGATAATAAATTCAGAAAAATATTTAAGGAATACAACACTGTCCTAGTTCCTCAGAACAGATATAGTGTAGTAATTTTTTAAAAACATCACAAAAATATATATATCTTGTTGAGGATAAAGCAAAATTTAGGCATAAAGCTGAAAGAGAAAAATTAAAAACCATTAGATACATTTATGTACAAGAACAAACATCGGATGAGTTTTGAAATCCCACTGGAGGGCACTAGTCAGGAGGTTCATCAGGCAACCACAAGAGGGAGAGGGAAATAGCATCAAGAAAACAACAGAGAAAGCAGTTGATGTAGAATGCAAGTGCACTTGAAACGTGTCCAAAATTTAAAAAAGTAAAAAAAGTTAGTTAAGTTGCAGTGTCAAAAATCTAATCAAAAAGTCTATTATTATTATTATTATTATTATTATTATTATTATTATTATTATTATTAATTTTTTGTAATAATTTTTTAAAGTTTGCAAAATACAATCTGATAAACTATCAATTTCAAGTGCTCTGTAAATGTAGTGAATCCTGGTTTATAGTCTGTGACACAACTTAACAATAACTTAAAATAGAAGAAATGCTAATTGTATAGCATTTGAAGATATAAAGGATGTTAAGAGTAATGACTGAAATAATTTCTGTGGTACAAAATGCCTGTCTGCATGCTGCATTTAACATCTGTATATAGTTTATCTTAACACAAATAGTAAAAGGTGGTTTTATTCCCAGTGCATGAAAGAGTCTGAGCTGAATGGTATCAAATTATACTAAATTTGCAGGAACTCATTGTACATATATATGTAATGAAACCTGATATATTGCTTTAGAAGGGGATAGGAAACATAAATGAGAAATATGAGAAAATGGTATTTGTAAGAAAGAATCAATTGTTTAAATGAAAAAATGTAGGGGAAATTTTAAATATTACAGCTATGTTACACTTTACTAATGCTACAATTACTGCAAATTGTTGCAACAAGACTGTAATTCTATGAGGTTTTATAAATTTTTTTCTACTTATAGTTGGGCTGCTTCCAATTTGGTGGCTGTGTCACTTTAGTAGTCAGATGTGGGTGATTAGACTGGAAAGAATGCAATGTTGTCATACATTCCATTTAGAAGCCACATATTTTCTATGAAATCCCCCTTCCCCGTCTAAACAAAATGTTTTGTTCCAATGTGATTCTTTTTAGGAGGCTAGTTGGAAGTGTCTTTTGTGTAAGGGAGCAAGCAAAAAACATAATGGAAAACAGTTCAGTAGCAAAGCTAAACACCCCTTATACTATAAAACCATGTATTTGTATATCCCTGTATGTTAGACATCTCATTATACTGAACATCTTTCTTGGAATCAGACAAATTTCTATTCAGTATATCCCCTATGTTAGACACTTCTGGAAACTGAACACCCCTTAGGGTCATAACTAGGATAATTTCTTATTCTGTTAAGTATTTCAGCTAATTATTTAAGTTTGATTGGCATTTATCTCCAATGCTTTAGATGGGTCATTAGCAAGTACATAGTACTTTCACATCAAAAGGATGGGTTTTCCTTAACTGGGTTTCTACTGTCTGTTTGAGCATGATTGACATTTATCTCTGTGCTTTGCAGTGTTTCATTAAGTACAGTGGTTTGGAAGTGATGGGTTTTCCTTGAACTATTTTATTCTCTGTTGTGCTTTCTCACTTCTTTACAAATTGTAAAATTGTTACATATTTCCCAGAAAGTACATTGTACATATATATAAAATATAGTGAACTTTTGTAACAATGGTGTCAAATATTAACATTTTTAAAAAATTGAGTCGAAATGGTAACATACACACCACTAAAATTCAATAAAATGGAAGACTAGTTTCGGGAGCTATTGCTCCTATCGACCAGGAACTGATGATAGGAGCAATGGCTCCTGAAACTAGTCTTCCATTTTATTGAATTTTAATGGTGTGTATGTTACAATTTCGACTCAGTTTTTTAAAAATGTTAACATTGTACATATCTGTAAACTTATTGAAGCAAACAATTGCATGCCTAAAATATGAGTATTATTTCACCAAATAATATTACAATTAGATTTATATCCTCCCCCTTCCTTCATAACTTTTCATAACTTCATAATTTATCAATTAAAAATTATACATTTTCAATAAAATGTCATATAGTTTATTTAACTAATTACTGAATCCTTGTCTTTGGCTCATCAGCAGTTTCCTACTGGAATATCCACAAGATTTGGGTTCAATTATTCTGTTGAAATTAAAGTTAATTACAAATATATCTCGACAAACTACTTAATATATCACACTCAAATATACATACATTTGAATGAATTTATTTCTTAATACCAATATCATGCATTTTTCGCAAACAAGTAAACCTGTTTAAATCAAAGTAAACGATTTACATTTTCATGTTATCAATATAAGTAAAATTACTAATATTGAAACATTTAATTTCTCACTTAATCACCCTCAGTTTATGGAATTGCATTCATTTCATACCCCATTACAATTAACACCAGGTTGAGTATGTAATGGGGATATTTATTCGCTCCCTAGATAGTGCAGTTGTTGACATTGCTGTTCTCATTTGTCTTGCCCACCTTCCATAACCATTTTTGTCTCACCTTGCCAGTGTATTTTCCAAGTTTGTTAATAATTTTGTCTGATTTTAGATTTAAAATTCTTCTGCCTTTTATTTCATGTGGTAAGTTTTCCCACTTTCATAATAGGAACTGTTTCCTCCAAAACTTGGTTTGCTTACATTCTAATATACAATGTTAAGTACTATCTAGTTCTTCACACATAGGAATGTCCTTAATATATCCATTTCTTATCCCACTTAAATATATTACTCCTGTTCTAAACCATGCCAGTCCTTCCCTTCCCTCCTTATTGTAAGTTTCACTACATCTTTCTCTTCCCCACACATTTTTTGTTTTTTTTTTGTTTTTTTTGGGGGGGGGAAATGGTGTTTGACACCCATTTTAACTACTGAGGCACCACAGGTGATGAACACTGATGATACATGAGATGAAATGATAATGATAAATTGATTTTTTCTTTTAAGGAAAGAAACGTTCCAGACCTAAGTTTAGGGTACCCCGGCATTTCCATTATGAGGATTGAGGAAAACCTGGAAAAAATCTCAGTCAGGGAGGATGGTCCTGGCAGGATTCAAACCCCAGACCTCCCGGTCACGAGTTTGCACCTTAACTCGGCCACCCGTGGCAGTTCACAAATTTTTAGTAATGCCTAAAATAAGCAGAGTGGTTCTCAGTTACTGTTGAGATGTTAACTGCAAAAGTTTACTTATATTGAGCACTTATGTATAATGCATATGTCATAACCTTTAAATTGTGTATGTACTATGAAAACCTATTTTCCTCTTATAATGGACACATCGTTAAATTGGACATTTAATCTATCCAGGTTGGAGAGGTTTCACTGTAGATGGAGTGCTGCCAAATAATGAATTTATGGGGTAGGCTGACCATTTTTGTGACAATGAACATGCTGATAAAATAATAAACAATTTATTCTTACTGAGATAAAGAGGATTTTTCATTAAGTTATGGCAGGCATGATTATATATAATAAAGTAGGCACATAAATTTATTAGTGAATATAAGGATCTAATATATGTATGATGTGTGCTCTCTAAGTTTCTGGCCTGACATAAAAGGTTATGATTCATCGTTGTGATGTTTATCCTGTCGGGTGCTCACATGTTGCATTATATTCAAAATTCAATACAGAGCTGTAATTAAATTTTTAACTAAAGAAAGATTTTTACCCAGTGATAATAAACAGTACCTTGATGGTGTGTAAGAGGAAGCTTTCCCTTCATTCTAATGTCAAAGTGATTTCATTTGGACAGAATGTCTTGAGGATGACCCATGTCAGGATAGACTGGTGTATGTGTGTGACAAGAAAACATTTCCCTTGCATTGGAGTAGATACTAAAAATAAATAATATAACAATAGTAATAATATAGGTATTAGAAAGAAGGAAAATTACACTATAGTGAAATTAGTCTGATTATATTATTGCTGCTTTTAAGTGTGAGATTTATATGCTTCATAATATACTTTTGTCAGCAGTTGTGAACTACTCTTCATCGTTTCCTCCAGTGATGAAACAATATCACCAACTTCATGCGTAACTATCAGATGACATCTTGTAGAAGTTGGACTTTAATTTTATACAGCAATACGATCAAATTAGAGCAATCGTCATATCTGTTTTATAAATTTGTACACTGAAAATCAATTATTAGTACTTCATGAGTTTTGGTTGCAATGTCACCCTTGCACATTCTTGCCTATGTATGACTCTTGTAAAGTGCTCCTTCTATATTAACATTTAGTTAACAAACAAAAATGCACATATAATTCAGCCATTGAAATTTAGAAAGTTGCGTAATGGGAAATATAATTTTCAATGTTGCCATACTTCTACCATTCAAAATGTAATCAACAGATTTCCCATCAAAACAGAGTAGGATTCTCAACTGTTGTATCCTAAAAGGAGAAAAGATGAGAATGTGGTTTCAGTGTTTTAGGAAAAATATGACCATACACCACCTAATGAACTTTTTGAGGATTGAATGTAGTGAAGCAAAGCATCAAGTTTTTATTGTTATTTTATTTATTAACCAGATTTTATTCCCAACTTTTCTTGCAGCAAGGTATCTTATTTTTATTATATCTTGAAATTGAGGATAACTGCAAACCAGTAAATAATCGTATTTCAAATAAGCAAAATACAAAATATCTGAAACTGCATAGCATTTACATTTAACAGAATTGGGAAGGAACACATAGAGTTAGTATTATCATATTTAAAGTAATTTACAGTCAATATGCCGCTCAGTTACAGTATATAGCCAAAATGTATAGGCATAGTCTCACCCTCAGCAAATGTCTGGCAAAACCAAAGCTTTCTCTTGCAAGTCAGTGTTTATTGCTCTTGCATTAATCTGCTTCTGTAACTTAGTTGGTCAGAATGTTGAGCAAAAGAATTTAAGATACTTTATGTGTACTGCATGGTTTAGCTTTCTAACTACAGTATTTTTCTTAGTTTATGAATAAATATTGAATAGATTTTATACATCTGGTCTCCAAACTTGTGTAGCAAAAAATAACTCTCTTTGATTTAACCATCCATAAAATGCAATTGACATAGAGCTTATGTAAGGAAATTTGTTTTGTTTTATAGATTGTAAGAATAAATTATGTAAAAAAGCTCTCGGAATGATCTATACATGGCAGTGAAAGTTCCAAGAAAGTGTTATCCTTCATAGGAACACTTTAGTAATACTCTATTTACTGGAGAACTGTAGTTGATATAATTGTAGCAATACAGATGTGTGTGTTGGAAAATGGAAAACTTAAAAATTTATGCAATAAAGAAGGCCATGAAAGTAAGAAAAATTTATACTGACACTAGACACTCTTTTATGAACTCTGTTTCATAATTTTTGCTGGTTTCTTAATGGACAACAAAATAAGTTGAGTTTGCAAGGACTTGGAAGCTGATCCTCATAGTGATCATGATCTGCTATATCCAAAATTATTGAAAAAATGAACGACATGACATTAGAGGATTGCTGAAGCTGCAAGTATTTCAGATGAACTAGTAATAAATGTTACATGTAGATAAAGGAATAATGCATAAAAGTATTATTTGCATAATTAATGTTGTGATTGGTGATATCTGATCAATGATGAATCAGAATGCAAAATTCTAAGCAAGTTTTGCATTTAGGATGTGAAGCTTTCCTGTCAGCATGCAGTGAACAGTCTTTCAAGGAATTCTAGTCAGGTCAGTTGCTTATAAATGTATAAGCTTTTAGAGACAAGCATAGTCTCCCATTATGAAGTAAAAGACATAAAGAGATGGAGTGCTCTGATATATTCCACACTTGGGCAGGCCTTAATGGGAAGTGAAGAAGGAATAACTGATGATAACTATTGTTTAGGGCTTGGCCAATGCAAGATATTAGAATTGGACTGTGGGCTGTAATTAGTTCTTATGGGTTTAGTAAAGGTAAATTCAATGCAACAGGCCATATGTGGCCTTCAGTTGCACTTTATTTCTTATAGCAAAGATTCTCCTTTAATTTTATATTTCAGATTAAGTTTAGGATGGGAAATTATCATAGAATGATCAACCAAACTTTATGCCCTTTGTAATGCTACACTTAGCAAGTCTAGATTTTCCAGGATATTTTCATTTTACACAAGAGTATAAAATGGTTAGTTGCTAGTGTCCATTGGGATGCTAATATTTATCATTTTTTCCCTAACTTCCTAATAAAGAAATATTTTTCAATTGTTTGTTGCTACCTAGTTGGTGCATTTCAATAGATTTTCTTTATTTAAGATAGTACTCATGTCCTTACACAGTGGGCAGTGGCTGTCCTTGATTAATTTCATCCTGAAGAGAGATTCTGACAGGAACTCATGCCTAACAATTAAGCAGAATTGGGCAACTCCAATTTTTCTTGGTTTCAGTAAAAGATGTTTGAAAGTATTTAGATCTTGATATGGTTTTCCTTTAAGTTTTTGTTTGATATTTTGTTCTTGTTCAGATATTATTCTTTTTATGAGTTTCAATTTAGAGGGAAGTTCTAGTTCAAAAGGCCATTTTAATTTTATGGTGACTTCTTTTTTTGCTAAAGTATCTGCAATCTCATTCCCCTTCAATCCCACATGGCTTGGGATCCTTTGTAAAACTATTTCTGATCTGGATTGTATTATATACTTTTTTCATTTCATTTATAGTGTATGTTGGTGGGTAACTGTAATTAATTATACTTTGTAGTGCTGCTTTAGAGTCACTTAAGATAACAATTCTTTTATTTATGTTAAGTATATACAGTAGGTTTTGTAAAGTTGCTCTAATTGACATTATTTTCACTGTCAAAATTATTAGCATACTATCCCAAATGTGTATATTGAGAGAATTCTTTACAGTATATTCCAAGGCCTTCTTCTTCATTTTAAGAAATCCTCTGTATACATTTTACACCATGTATCAGTTGGATAATAGTTGTTTAGCATACTGAGTGCTATCAATCTTAATACCTCAGGTGGGTCATTCTTATGACCATTGTATCCAGATTTAGTTTCACGTTAATATCTATATATTGTAAAGGATCAGTTGGTGTAATGACAGATTTAGTGACTTATTTTTAAAAATTTGTCTAAATCTTCTTCTGTATGCAATTTTTGAAAGTCTGTTCCACTTTTAATCATGTGCTCTCAGGAATTTGAAACCATTTATTCCTGCATTGATTACTTTTTAATTTCTGTCCCAGTATAGCCGTTTTAATATCTAGCTCTATTTTAATTGGCAGATTGTTAGTTATGCTCTGCATTGTAGCAATTGGTGTTGTTTTAATGGCTCCTGTTATTATTCTTAAGGACTTAGATTGTATTGTATCCAATTTAGTTTTAAGATGGTTGTTTATTGTGGACATTATCTCACTTCCGTAGAGCAAATTGGGCTTTATGTATTATTTGTATGTGTCATTTAGGAGACCTATGGATCCTACCCATTTGACTCCTGCTAGTGTTCTTAATATGTTGTTCTTATTTACTTTCTTAGTTATATTGTTGATCTGTTCAGAGTAGGAAAGTTTTTTGTCAAGTGTTATAACCAAGACATTTAGTATGTTCTTTCTCTTGTAGCAGTTCATTATTGATTTTAACCTCTTAAGTCATCTGTAGTATGTTGAAGACTGAAAGGCTGGAAAATTGTCTTTTTAGTGTTTATTTCCATATTGTTGGTGGATGCCCATGTTTCCATGCTATTGATAATTTTCTGTATTTCATTTTCAAGTTTTTTGTAGTGTTGGATATTGTGCTTTTTTGGGGGGGGGGACTAATCCATATGGCAATATCATCTGCAAACAATCACATATTTGCCTTTGGGAAGTCAGCTAATATTTTGTTGATGTCATCTATTAAATTATTAAAAATAATTGGACTGGAAACATCACCTGAGGAAGGCCTACTTTAGTCATATGCCATTTAGAGAGGATATTGTTCACTTTTACATCTATGTACCTTTGTCATAATAGGTCCATGAACCATCTCAAAACGTTTCCTCTCATCCCAATATTTTACTCATTTTATAAATAAGCTTCTCCCTCCATATTTTGTCAAAGGCATTTTTGAAGTCAACAAAGAGAGTAAGCTTTGTTTCTTTTTTGTTGAAGGCATTTTGAATATCTTGTGTTAAATGTAAAACCTGATTGATTGTTAAATAGTGCTTTCTGAAACCTGCTTGATGGTCTGAAATGAGATTTTGAGATTTCAGATTTCAGATAGTAAGTTAATATTGTAGTGACCATTTTCTTCATTGTTTTAGCAAGTACTGAGGTTAAGGATATAATTAGACAAAATCAGAATCAATATAGGTTTATAACTATCTAATTGGTCTTAGGTTTTTTTTCATTGTTTCCTTCAAGTCGCTTAAAAGAACACTGGGATAATCTTTCCTTTCCATGAATTTTCTGCTCTCCTATTTCATTTTGATGGTTCTATAAAATGACTGAAAGTGCCAGGGCAAGGTGGACTGATGCAGTGTGATAATGGTTTATCTTTCTTCGTAATTGGTATGATTATGGCTTTTTTCCATATAGGAGGAATGCAATCTTTACTGTTCCAGATCTTGTTGAAGATTGTCACATAACCTAATACAAGTTGTAATATTTTGAAACTAGTTCTTATCACTATAGAAGAAGCTTAGCAGAGTAAAAAGTCCAGCAGAATATACCAAATAGTAATTAGATTCTCATTTGCATTTATTGTAAGTAAAATTTTGATCCTTGCATTGCCTTCTGCTACATAAGTCAACTACATATATCATTCTTCTCCCTTTCTGTGGCTATAAGAAAACTCCAATTGTCAGGGGTTATGTTAAATAAGGAAAGCTGCTTGATAAAAAATTTAAAAAAATAATAGTGTATTAATGCTTGTTTTCACTGCAGGGATATCACAAGTGATGGATACTGGTGAGGCATGAAATTAAATGCTAAATGAAAAAACTGATCCAAAATTTTATCATAGCCACCAGAAAATAATTGTTTCATCTCTGTATTCCTAAGGTCAGCTTTACATTCCTAGAAATGCTCATTGTCTCCAAGTTTCAAGTTACCTTTAATCTTTAGTGGGAAAAAATAATATCTGAGATAGCTGTTTTTTTTTTAACCACAGGATTTTTATAATTTTCGAAATGTTGCATGTTCATTTCATGGAGAAAATTTACGACCATTTTTTAAAAATTATTTTACAAAATTAAACCAGAACTAGTGGAGGGATCACTGCACAGGTTATGCTTTGATTTTTATCTTTTACAGAATTCAAAGGAAGATGTCTAACAAATCCAGTGATTGCTATACATAGTGACTCAAAAGTCAGGCACCATTGGACAAGGACTAAGTTATACTGTACTATATCATACAACTCTGGTATCAGTTCAATAAGGAAAACTAAATAGAATGGAAATGTTTTTTATCCATTTATACTCAAACTGCTTCTGAATCATGTGCCCAGCAGGCTAGTTCCATGCATTTTGTTTGCTACTCCCAGTGGCGCCACCAATGTATGCTGTGTAATGTAGTTTACTTTTCATTTGTGGGTGTTTAGCTATTTCTAATAATAATGGAGTTCTACTTTTCTATAATGCCAAACATTTGTATCACTGTGTGTAGAAGATTTAAGTTCATGACATTGGCTTTAAATTAGAAGTGATCTGATAGATGAATAAGATTGATACTTGATGGCAGGGGAAATAGCATTAAAATTATACTTTGTTTTTTAAAATACTAACTAGTACTAGCTTGTTATTAGTAACATTTTCTGTTTATTAATTACACATTTTTCTACTAACATTTTATCTCAGTATAGCTGCTAATTTTCTAATTGAATATTTACAATACTGGTTATTAGGATATAGAGTAACCCAAATAATCAAAACTTCCTCCTCTATGGCATGACAGCCCAAGATTGGGACATGGCCTGTTGCAGCTAGCAGCTACCCCTCTCTATTTCCTTCTTATGAGATAGAGGGCATTATTGCAGGGGGGCATGAGATTTAACTCTTTTTCTGATCTGCAAATTCTTCTCTGATAACTGTATTACAACAATTAACACATTTTTTTTCCTAGCTCATATTTTTTAGCTATACAAACTTAAGAATATTGTATTATTAAAACCACCAAACATTTCATGCACTCTATCTGCAATCCTCATCTAATTTCTTTCCAAAAATATTTCTCTTTCAATTCTCTATTCTTCCATATTTCTGCCCCTTCCAAAAATTTACTTTCTTGTAAAATTAAACATTGTCTAAATATATTTTTTTCCTCTAGCCTGTTTATCTTGAACCAGTATTTTAATGCCTTTTCCATTATTTTCCCCTTATTTCCTATATGTCATTGCTCTGCTCAAGCTAGCCATTAAGTGAAGCTCTCAATAAACACAAAATTAGTTTACAGAAATTTCAGCGAATCAAGTAGACATTTACCCAACTTGAAATATCCCCCAAAGCTCAACCTCCATATAGCAACCTCTCAGAAGGTCTGCTTCATACCAGTTGTCAGAGAAGAAATCTTTCCAAAGCATAAGCCATTATCACATAGCATCAGTCCACCTTGCCCTGGCACTTTCAGCCCTTTTATAGAACCATCAAAATGAAATGGGAGAGCAGAAAATTCATGGAAAGAAAAGATTATCCCAGTATTCTTTTAAGTGACCTGAGGAAACAATGAAAAAAACCTAAGAATGGTTTGTCCCAAGGGATTTGAACCCAGGACTTCCCAAATGTAAGTCTCAAGCATTATCACTGAGCCACTCCATTTGATTCAATTTAATCTTAGTCAGTCAAATTTACTTTCAAAGTCAATTTCATCTGTAGCACCTAGGCTTTCATTTTCATCTGTTTACCAATACCATCTGTCTCCATCTTGGAACGTTTCTGGAATACCATGGCTATATGTTTGTTTATATTAATTTTTAAACTGCATTCCTTAAAAAAATTAAAGTTAATTTTTTATTAAAGTTAAAGTTAATAATTTATTAGTTTATTGCCCATGTAACTAAGCAGTTTGTAAAAAGCAGTCCATAATTCTCAGCTTGTTAATTTTTGAGCCGTGAAAATGAAAATGTATGTGCGTAACAATTAACATGTGTTTCTAATATTTGCAAATGTGGTAAACTTCTGACTTGCCACATACCTGTCGTTCCGTTCAGCTTCATTTATATTGAACAGCTCTATAATTTGAATTTTTAAACTTAAATGTACTGTTTAACCCTCTTGGAGCCACATGGTAGTATGATTATTGGTAATTTAAATGCCAGGTGCTGATCATGTCAGATTTTAAAATGCAATTTAATATTGCCAGTGCAAATGAAATGGGCAGGCACATACCTCTGTATTAAACTTATTTTTTGACAACCTATAGTGAAGAAAATTGTAAAACTGCTTATAGTTCTTGAAAGGGAACCTTTATTCCTCTAATAATATTCTTTTGTGAGTGTTTCCACTTTCTACAAGGGCATATTGTGTATGGGAGAAATTCACATGTCAGTAGAAGGCTGTAAGTTGTGCAATTTTGCAGGCTGGAAATAACAAGTGTTCCTTATGGGATTTTTGTGCCAGAGTTTGATGACAATAAATAAATGCCATAATTTGAACATTGTGAAGTTAATGGGGTGATATGATATCTGAGAGTGATGGTGGTTTGAGGATGACAGTAGTTGGGAAATTATATGAACAAGCTCCCCAGGTTTTCTGCAATTTAAGAGGATGCATTATTTAGTTCCAGTGGCATTGGACCTGGCATTAATTCTGTAAATGTTTTGGATGATGGCAGTGGCAACAACAACAATGATCTGATATAAATTATAAGTAGCTTTCTTCTAATGAAATTGACACCTCAACCTTCTGTCTCTTTCATGGCACTTCTAGCATCTAAACATGCCCCTCCATCTGATGTGCCCCCATATCTTATTATAATTTATTTTTCATTCGGTGCTTATTCTAATTGTAAGAAAAACCAATTGCTATGATGACCAACTGCTTGTTGCACAAGAATTATCACCTAGTTCTAGATCAAAATCTTGGAGATGACTACAATTGATGAAATAAGGACATTTGTTGCAATCATTGTGAATATGGGGTTTATAAAAAAGCCCACTACTTTGTCATACTGGAACATAACAATTCATTTTATTATTCCTACCCTGTGCATGTGCATGTGCATCTGGCTACGACAACAAAAAATTGCAGGAATTAAATACCAGAATCTGAAAGCAGCTCCATGACTTCAGACATTAGTGTTTAATGCCCATTTTTATTGCTGAGGCACATAGGCAATGGACACTGATGATACATGAGATGAAAGATAAATTGGAAAAGGATTTAAAGGTTCCAGGCCTAAGTTGGTAATCAGGATAAATCATTCTTGCCTCATATTGCATGTAACAGTTGTGTTGAGGGAATACGTTATTGGTATGAAGGAAAACAAAGGCAATGCCATTTGTCAAATCAATGATATGGAGAGAGCAGCAGAATCAACATGACAATTGTTACTTTTGCCTAAGTGCATGATACCTCCTCAGCATTTGCCATTTATGACTGAGGAAAACCTGGAAAAAAAAAAAGCCTGGGTCAGGCAGGATGGCTTTGGATGGAATCAAAATGCATATTTCTCTCTAACGAGTCCACACCTTAAAGACCTCAGGGAGACACAACAGTTTAATCAATTTGAGTTAAATGATTTAGTGAGGAATATAGGCCTCAAAAAAAAAAAAAAAAAGGTGAAATTCTGGGCTCAAGACTACAGGAGAAGAATTTATCACCTGGCATTACATTTTTGTGGTACAGGAATCAGGTAATACAGTTCTACAAGCACTATGCAGAAGAAGATCAACTTGTGTTTTGTGTGGATGTGTGTAATCTTATTCAACAATTCGGAAGGGAAATATGAGCCAAGTAACTGGCATCTTTTTATTCATTCTTCCAGACAAAGTCTTAGGGCAATTTGCTTCATAATGGCAACAAGTTAGCTTCAATACCACTTGCACATCTACGAACCTAAGAGAGTCTTATGACACTCTGAAGCATGTTCTTGAGAAAACAAAGTACTGTGACCATGAGTGGCAAATGTGTGGTGACTTGAAGGTCATTGGTCTGTTACTAAGACAACAGGGAGAATACACAAAATTCCCTTCTTTCTTTGCAAATGGGATAGCAGGGTAAGGGACAAACATTGGGAAAGTGACCAATGGCCTGAGAGGCAGTAATTGAAACCTGGATTAAAAAAATGTAACTAATGTGCCATTTATTGATTGTCAAAAAATTCTACTCCCTCCATACATAAAACTTGGCATGATGAAACAATTCGTGAAAGCACATGACAAAAGTTACCCTTGCTTCCAGTACTTATGCACAAAGTTTCCATCATTTTTCACAGGCTATAATCAGAAAGGCAATGCTTGGAATGGATTCAGAGAGGTGGTTAAGAAATTTCTGGGCACTGTGAAAGAGTAAATACAAAGAAATTGTCAGAAATATGCTGGAAAATTTCATACTGCTTGGCTGTAATATGAGTTTGAAGCTTCATTTCCTCAAGTCACATCTCGACTACTTCCCATCAAATTTAGGAGCTGTCAGTGAAGAGCAAGATGAAAGGTTTCACCAGAACTTGAAAGATATTGAATGACATTATCAGGGATGTTGGGACATACATATGATGGCTGATTACTGCTGATGTCTCTTAAGCGACGAACCTACCAGATAACACTTAGAAAATCACGTACACTGCAGTTCCATGGGAAAAGGAAAAGGGGTACACAAGATAACTAACATACATTCTCAAATCAGGTATGCTTTTGTGTTATTCTTCTTCTTTATTTTCTTTAAAAGTTGTATATGAGTGTGTAATATTTTTGCAAATTGTATAATTATATTTTCATTGAACATTGTCATATTGCCAAAACAAGATGTTCTACAGAAAAATGGAATGCATTTTTGAATTCTGTGCACCGAAATTAGTAAAAGTCACCTATTTTGAATCATACAGCAGAAAAAAAAAACTTTCATTTGTAACCTAGTGTAATTATATATAAAGTTTGAAATGCATCTTATTTTGATTTAAAGTAAAACACTAAAAATCATGTCGTCACATTAAAACTCTCTTTAAGTTTCACAAACACACTTATTAAAGTAATTTTGGTACATGTTTCGTGAGGTACATTCCTCACATTGTCAACCAAAACGACGACATGATTTTTAGTGTTTTACTTTAAATCAAAATAAGATTAACAAAAGTTTCACTGTGTGGATTCCCAAATTCCGTAAACATTTTGAAATGCATGTTTTTTTTTCCCCCCCCCATAAAACAACATGGCATTTTGTAGCAGAACAGACTGCCATGGGTGGCTGAGGTCTTTAAGGTGTGGACTTGTTATTGAGAAATCTGGGATTCAATTCCATCCAAAACCATCCTGCCTGACTTGAGGCTTTTTCTTCCAGGTTTTCCTCAGTTGAGGAGGAGCTACCCTACACTTAAGCCTGGAACATTTAAATCCTTTCCCAATTTATCATTTCATCTCATGTATCATCATTGTCCATTGCCATTGTGCTTCAGCAATAAAAATGGGTGTTAAACACTATTAAAAAGAGAAAAAAAAAGCAGTACAGTTGAGGCACTTCTCTAGCTCCTAGCAGCTGGTTATAGAGAGATGATCAGATCAGTGCACAACACCAAAGAGGGTTAATATATCCAAGTAAAAATCAATTAAATTTGAAATTATGATTTTGACAAATTATCATGCAGATACACTAACTTTTATGTACTGCAGTGATGTCTTCCAGATTTTACTCAGTTTGCTACATGGTTTTCACTTTGTAGAGCCCATTTAACTGAATTTTCTAATAAAATGGTTTTGTGCCAGACAGAACATATACATGCATGTTTACGGAATGTCGGAATCCACACAGTGAAACTTTTGTTAATCTTATTTTGATTTAAAGTAAAACACTAAAACTTAAAGAGAGTTTTAATGTGACGACATGATTTTTAGTGTTTTACTTTAAATTAAAATAAGATATACTTGCATATAGCAATAACTCGTTGAAAAAAATCAATGGAAAAGTACATAAGCCAATATCTAAATTTAAATCATAATTTGACTGCTTATCCCATTACACTAATTTTCTCTATTTGTAGGAGTTACATTTAGCAAGTGGAATGGCAGAGCTGAACAAATTAAAAAAAACAGGCTTCACAGAACTGTGTGCGCATGACTACTATGTAGACTGCATCAACTCACAATTATTCCTCTTTTCTTTCTAAAACTTCACATACTCCTGTTATGTTCTACTGCACTTTATATGCAAATATGTATTCATTTTTTATGTGAATAACAATAGGGAGCAATCTAAAGAACAGTATTTGACTTTAACATTACTGTTTAGCTCACATTCCAAATTACTGTAATGCTCATAGAAGAATAAAATAAGTTGTGGATAATGTCTTCTATCTCTAAAACTGGAAAGACATGCTAGATAGTGATTTCAAAGTCTGTTTTGTAACTTATCCATTTAGAGAGTGGATATTTAGTATTGACCAAATGCCCTCGGATGCACTGCTGCAGTATTAGGTTATATTGATTGCCATAATATCTGCCATAAATAGGATTTTGAAGCATGCCAGGCCATCTCCTCTTTATTTCATGCCATGTAATAATTGAGAAGCTCAAAGGAATAAGAAAATATGCCTTCTGATGGCATTGACTGGAAATGAATCCCTTCCATTTAAAGACCAAAAATGCATTATGTAATGGAAATGCTTTGTACACCAATATATTTGATAGTGCACTTATGTAAGCTTTCATGGTTGGAGTTTGTAATGGATTTTTTAATTTATTTGTTTATTTATTTATTTATATATTTTTGGGCATATACTGCTTAAATAAATAAAATAGTTATGAACCAACATTTCATCTTCACTTCAGCACAGTATTCAGGTCTAACTCCGTGATGAGGACAACTGTAAGGTCCTTGAAACGTCACTTCATAATTATTTTATTTACACAGCATAAGTAAAAAAAAAAATTACACTGCTTCCCTTCAAATGTATGCTACAGAAGAAATTTCTCTATTTTTCTAAGTTTCTTGTAAGTATGGAATGTGCACTCTTGTATAAACTTATTGCAATGTAATATTTAGCATATTTATTGGCATCTTTTATAATTCCATTTTGAATTTAGATTTTGTAGAGTAAGAATTCATTCTTCTTCTATTTTCATCCATAATCTGAATGCATTAATTAATGGAGTTAGTAGTATACACATGGATCTGTAAGAAATATTTTTAAATGCAAATGTTATCAAATTGAGCATTTTTAACAGTAGTATCAGTGCTATTGATGTTTTTGGTGTCAATATGTCATGCTCAGTAGCATTTGGTATAACTCACGGTATTTTGTTCTTTTTGCACCATAAAGGTGCTCCGGAAGGGGCTGGTAGGTGAGTGTGAAGAAGGTTCTATTTGCCTTCATTTTCTGAGCATGTCCATATATTATTCAGACTGCATAACTCAGTTATATACATTCTTATTTATAGCTGAAGTGCATATTTTGCCTGTTGCAAACAAACCCAGCAAAACACAATTTAAGGAAAATGTGGAAGTGCATTATGGCTTATAGCTTCTAGAGGCTTCTAGAGATGCAGTTAGAAGAGTTTAGCTCATATTTTAACCTACATTTTTTACAGCTTGAAAAATGGATTTGTCCTTTGAATACCATGGATGTTTTTATGTTCACTAGCTACAGAATGTTTATTGTTTGATGATTAAAATAATGTGTGCAAACTTAATAAGTAAACTTTATGAATACAGTTTTAGAACTAAGGTAATGTAAAACCAGGACAAATACACATAAAATTATAAATAAAGCACTTGCTCTTTTTGCCTTTGAACATAAATGAATCAGTTATAGCAACATTAGGAACATTTAGGCAACTGCTTAGATGATAATATTATATTTCCTAACAATGTTTTAGATGAGCATGTGATGTTTAACAGAGATAGAATTTATTAAATTATTTTGATTTCATGTTTGCTCATGTTTTGTTTTCCATGGTACAACAGATAGATATATGAAAATGCTTAATGGTTTGTTTCAGTGACACATGGTGGGTCCAACATACCGCTAACTCCCCCTGCTCGAATATCAGCGATGAACATAGTGGGTGACCTGCTGAGGAAAGTAGGGGTGGGTACATTAACATAAAAGGGAAATTTTATCTATCAATATTAAATATAGTAGCTTTTTAGTATACATTGATATTAGATGTTGCATCATTTCTGTATATAATATTTGCATAATTTGGTGTCTTAGCCAAGCCAAAAGTTCAACATTCTTCAAGCAGGCTATAATAAATTTGCAGTATAGATATCTTTTTAAGCTTCAAAAACTTTTGAAAAATTACATCCTTGTTGCAGAAGTTAGGTTAAAACCTGTAAGTAGTTGTATTTTAATTAATTTTTATAACAGAAACTGAGCTAGTGTTAAGAAGTTTTGAATAAAAAGAATATATAATTATCATATTAATTAATATAATAAATGCATCACTGTTGAAATTAAGATTAGTTAGTTGCCTACAAAGTTGCTTTTGGCTTGGTAATAAAAAAAAACTGGTAGTAATGGATCAATGCTGACCTACTGCAGACTATGCTGACTTGGTGTTACCATGCCCCCAGGACTGTGGGGGTGCAAATACCAACTCTTGACCTGCCATTTTTTTCATTCAGAAGACCTATCAGGTTAGATGTGTAACTGTAGGTTTTTTGAGATTAAACACGCATGTTGAATTCTGTGGAGAATTAAATGTTATGTAGATTCTTTTTGGTCTCTGTTTTAATTTTATGGTTTTCTTTAGATCTAATATGGAGAAGCATGGTAATCAATTTGATGGCTAAACAAATATGTTAGGAACTCCCATGCATACTTTATTATAGCTACATGAGTTTTATGCTGCAAATTTAATAAGTTAGTGATGTTGAGCATCTGCTGAAGAACTCATTTTTGATGAACATTGCATTATCTAATTTGTTATTAATATACATTTTAAATCACTATTGCTGTAACAGTGAAAAAATTGTACAGTGATATAAATAATATGAGTATTTATATCTTAGCTACATCCGATTCCCCCATAATAATGATAGTGCAGTTAATAATATAATTATCACATCTTCATTTTATTTTTCCCCACATGCAGACCAGGTCTGAAGTTAGCAGGTCATATCTGTACACACAGACAGTCAAGGATGTGTGTTATCACTGATAAGGAAAGTTAGTGTGAGTTAGGTGAAATAGTGAAGAGCTACTCTGTTATTGAATTTCATTTCTCTGTTTGCCATTGTTCAAAGATTTAATACAGAACATCACATTTTAATTTGCCATAATTTTTTAAGAAATGAGAGCTACTCAATGTCATGCAGAATTTAAAGAAGGTTTTTGGGATTTCATCTATCTGACAGATCTACAGATGTAAAATTAGTGCTTAAATTAACAAAAAATACTTTCAGTGTTAGACAAGGAAATACGATGCAGGTATTATGTTCTAACAGGGGAAAAACTGGATGATTTGCTGCTCAATTAGAACAACCACTGTGAAAAACTTTTGCAAAGTAAGAACAACAAGTGAAATACACCCGTACATTGTGTATTCTGCTACAAAATTGCTAAAATTTCATCCCTATAAGGTTACTGAAGTACATGCTTTGCAGACTTGTCGTTAGGTAGTGAATGCAATGGCTGCACCAGTCATGCCTCCTTTCATGAATGGCAGTGGCGGGCAGCAGAAAAAAACTGAGCTCAACTCATCAACTAATGTAGGTGGAAGTTAGAATTATGTTCATGTGAGCCTGGTGGCTCAGTTGGTTAGAGCATCATGCTACCAATGGAAAGGTAGTGGGGTTTGCTTTCCTCTGGGATAACTTTTTACTATTTTATTTTAAATCTGCATAATTTTGTCTACACTTTTCTTACCATAATAAATGTTATCCTTTTTAGGAAGAACAACTCATAGGTTTCAATTTTACTTTTATTTCAAGTATGTTACAAATTTTGGTAGGTTATAACTAGAAGTTTCTTCCGGGCTTAGGAGCCGTGGTCTCTTGGAGCTAAGGAGTCCAAACATTTCATCCTCAACTGCAGAGGACGTCTTCAGTGGCATGGTCTAAGTCTTCTGGGCGAAGGTCCTGCCACGGTCTAAGTCTTCTGGGCGACAGTCGTGGCAGGACCTTCGCCCAGAAGACTTAAGACCGTGCCACTGAAGATGTCCTCTGCAGTTGAGGATGAAATGTTTGGACTCCTTAGCTCCAAGAGACCATGGCTCCTAAGCCCGGAAGAAACTTCTAGTTATAATTCTGACTCCGGCCGTGAAAGCTTCCGATTACTTTTGGTAGGTTAGCTTAAGTTTAAAAAAAATGCAAAAAGTGATACTGTCAAACCACAGATTACAAATTTTGCTTTGGTTAGCTTAGCTCAGGTTTAAAAAAAAAAAAAACACACACACACACACACACATAACTTACACTGTTAAAAATATATGTCTTTTCCCATATCAATTATCACCTCCTTAGTGTTAGGAAGTTGTAAAAAGTTATTGCACCTATATCGTTCCTGTTCTAAGCAATTCTTTCATTTTTGCTCCTATGTTTACTGCCTCACTTAAAAATTATCTTTCTTTCAGCTTTGAGTGTGAGTGAAAGTATTAGTGTGGCATTTGTGTTCTGTATTTATTTATATATTATAGTACATCAAAACAGTTTGTATACACGGAATGTGGGAGGGTATATGAATTCAATAAAAGTCTAAGAAAGCATGTTTCTTTAGTAACCTAGAAAAGTTGGAAGTAATCGTGCCTGTTATAAAAACAATAATTGTACTCCTATCGCTGTGAAATATCCAATAAGAATTTCAATTTTGCACACTACTTAATGAAATGTTTTCGTTTTTGAGGATATCTAGTTTCTTATTAAATGAATTTAATTCACAAATACAGTCGGTGAGATTACCATGGTGAGGAATCAGCTAGAAGCAAAAAATGATGTGCGGCATATGTAGTCATGAAGCAAGAATTGAGCATTTAGAATCAGTATTTGAAATAAAAGTAAAATCAGAACTACATTTATCATCCCTTGATTACTTTAAAAACTGGAAATAGAAAATTTAGGAAACAAAGGATCAATGCATCGCAACTTAAAAGATGAGTTCCGTTTTTTCTACTGCCCTCCGCATTTGTTTGTGAAATCAGGCATGACCGGTGAGCCATTGCATTCACTACCTAATGGCAAGCCCATCAACTCAGGAACAAGAATTTTCATCTTTTGTGAAAAAGGTAAGCACATTTTCAGTACTTTGTTGATCTCATAATACATGGTGTTTGAGCAACCTGATTTGCATGTGGAGGGAAAAATAAAATGATTTGATATAAAGAAACTAAAGTGATATAGCGTTCCACTAGTACTACATTTTTTTGTACAAAATTAACATGCAGTAAAACTGGCTTATGATTTGAAACAAATGGTAAAATATGCTGGCAAATGTTAACTTGTGATCTTTTGCAATGATATTATCAGGTATGGAACAGTAAGCTTAAAAGAAAAAACTGTAAATAAATTTAAAGCTCTGTTTATGTGCCTATGGATTGAGAAAATGTTATGATTAAAAATCTCAGCCAGGCAGATACGGAAGCAGGCAGGTCTTGCAGTTGCTGTTGCAATTGTCTTCAAATTAATGTTCTAATTAATGCAAGGATACAGCTAAATACTGAACTGCTTATTCATTTAAGAACTTTAGAAAAATAAGAAATTTTTAAAAAATTCTGTGGGAACTCACACAATGAAGCTTGTTAAATGTAAATTATAATTAATCTGTCATCTAACAAACTCTTATGCTTCACTTACTTTTAAATACGGACAGTGGGATCGGTTTCAATGAGACATCTTCTCCATCTTTGAAATTGGTCCCACCGTATTTAAAAGTAAGTGAAGCATAGAGTGTGTTAGGCGACAGATTAATTATAATTTACACTGAACTGCTTCCTTGATCTAGTATTAGCATTGCTGACTGCTGGCCAGGAGGACTCTGGTTTGGTTTGATCAGGAATTTTCCTAAGTTAAGGAGATCTGGAAGGGGGTCCATCCAGCATCATGAGACTGATGGAGAGGTGGCATCCTTTGATCTAAAAGCTGTGTACAAGGCAACCGGCAGATTGCCAGCATACTGATCAAGACTCCCTGCAATACTGTCCTGTATCAATGAAGTCATAAGATGGAGGCAAAGGAACCAGAGGTCTCTGTGGCTGGCCATGTCCTTATTTCTGGTTGTGCTCCATAGAAGAAGCTGACAATGAATAAGGAGAATGGTTCTGCAAATCAAAATCTGTTATTATATTTCCTTCAATTCACCAAATTTGTGATGGCTCTCATATTGAATACCAGTGATTTAAGTACTTAAATGGATGTCTAACAGGACTAGGGATTTATGAGATTTTATCCTGAGCTACAATAGGACCACTCTAAGGTATCAATAGACAGTTTTGATTTAAGTGGCTATTAGTAATTACCAAATAAAAAGTACTATGTATATTTACTTTGAAATCAATGAGAATATCGTATAGAGATCAGTTATAAGCAAGAAGATTGGAACAGATACATGATTATTATGTATTGCCAGTATAATAATTCATGTGTTCTCTGTCATATTGTCTGCTACTCCATATAAAATAACATCAAGATGCTGCAAAGTTATGGGTATCTGAGGTTGTTAAGACATGAATGGGGGTTCTATTTCTGCCAGGATCATCCACTTTGACTGGGGTTTATTTAGGTTTTTCTGTCTTTGTAAATGGCAAATGCTGGAGAAACACTGTAAACTTAGGACCCTTCCCCCTCAAAAAAGACTTAACAAATTATAGTAATTGCAATACTCAACATATTTGCATTGGTACAATGCCACTAAAATAGGCTACTTGCTCTAGCTCTCTTTCACTTCATCTAGCACTGCCTCATGTGCCTTCTTATTTTGTATGCACCATAGATGACAGCACTTTCTGAGAACAATGCATACTATTTTATTATTATCAACATCGTGTGCTTCAACTGTTTATGAAAGCATTCTGTGTAAAAATATTCAGTGTGAATGATGAGATGAAAGAGAATGCTGCATTGGTGACAATGCTTCTTCCCAACAGAATCCAGGCTGAAGTAATATCTGCATTAAACATGATAGAATTATGTTGATAAGCTTCTTTTTTTCTTTAAATAAAATATATTAATATTACTTTTAGACTTTGTTCCCTGTGTTTTTATTTTTCTATATATCTTTTTATCACTATTTTCCATACTGAGTCACTAATGCCTGTTTTCTCCCTGTGGACTGTATATTTTTGGAGTAGTTTGAGGTCTAAAAAAAAAGAAACAGACCTTACAAAGTGACAAATCTTACATATAGAATATAAATTTTGTACTACCCCTGGATTAAATTTTATTTTGGTTTGTTCACAATTTTTTTCACAAAAGGTTGGTGGTTGGTTGCTAGTGGCCATTTGGAAGGGTGATATAATTTTTTCCCTAGCTTCCAAATTATTTTTCATTTAGATTTGAATGGTTTGGGATTTTCACAGTGAAATATAGCATCATATAACAAAGTATTTATGAGGAAATCACTCAAATTTCACTGGTTTTGTTCCACTTACTTGAACATGTTTCAAAGGCAAATTTCCTTTGTCTTCCTTTCCAGCACAGATGGAACAGTGAAACCGTGCTGATGATGAAGGAAAATTGCCTGTGAAACATGTCCAAGTAAGTGGAACAAAACTAGTGAAATTTGAGTGATTTCCTCATAAATAATTTCTTATATTTTTCATTTGTTTGTTGCTATCAAGTTGGCTGCATTTTAGTAGATGTTCTTTATTTAGGATAGTATTCACATCCTTACATAATGGGTAGTAATTGCCCTTTATTAATTTCATCCTGAAGAGATGTTCTGGCAGCCTGGTTGTCAGAACGGGAATTGGGCAACTCCAATTTTTCTTGGTTTCAACTAAGTTGTTTGAAAGTCTTTAGATCTTCAAATAGTTTTCCTTAAGTTTTTGTTGGATATTTTTATGTTCTTATTCAGTTATTAATTTTTTTATGAGTTTCAATTTAGTAGGAAGTTCTAGTTCGAAAAAGATGGTTTTAATTTTATTGGTTCCTTTTTTGGTAAAATATCAACAATCTCATTTCCTATTGATCCAACATGGCTCGGGATCCATTATAAAACTATTTCTGTATTTTGATCTGGATTGTATGATATAGTTTTTTATTTCATTTATAGTGTATGTTGGTAGATAGCTTTCATTATACTTTGTATTGCTGCATTAGAGTCCTTAAGATAACAATTCTTTTATTTTGTTAAGTCTATACAATAGATTTTCAAAATGTTGCTCATTACTTAGGGCCTTATATATACTAACACCGTGTTATTGGTTTATAAGGATCCTGTTTAATATAACATAACTAGCCCCACAAACTCCCCTACTCATTTCATCCTCCTTTCACTATCTGACAATATTATTCTTACACACATTTCTTAAGTATTTTACACCCATAACCATTTTTGTCTTACCTTGCCAATGTATTTTCCTAGTTTCTTAATGTTTTCGTCTGATTTTAATTTTAAATTCTTCTACCTCTTATTTCATCTGGTAGGTTTTCCCATTTTCATAATAGGAACTGTTCCCTCCAAAACTTGGTTTGCTTACATTCTAGTATACAATGCCAAGTACTGTCTGGTTCTGCACACATAGGACATTTCCCCTCAGTGTGTCCATTTTTTAATCGACTTAAATATTTTACTACTGTCCTACACCATGCGAACCCTTCCCTTCCCTACCTTATCACAAATTTCAATATATTTTTCTCTTTCCCACACGTTTTTTAGTGTACTATATACTTTCAGAGATTTTTTGGTATTAAGATTCGCCCATATTTCCTGTTTTTCTATATCCTCAATTCTTATTGTTATCTCTTTACAAAATCCTTTACCCAATCTTTCTCATATCATACTAGTACCATGCTCGCCTCTGTAGGATATTTTGGATTTTAGATAACCAAATTCCTCTCCCCTTAATTTTTCCTTGTGCTACCAAATAGTGATTAATAATATTCTCCTCCTCTAGTCTCACTGTTCTATACCAATATTTCATTACACTTTCTATGACCTTGCTTTTATAGCCCAATCTTCCTAGTTCCATTGGAGCAACTTCATTAGGTGAAGATCTAGGTAAGCCTAGAACAATTCTACAAAATCTGTTTATCCCTTTCCATCCTTCATCTGGCCCCCAAATTTCTATTCCATACATCATTCTGCTCTCCACTATTAAGCTATATATTCTCTCTAACCATTTTACTTGCATATTTGGTATTTTGTTTACACAAAATGTGATTACATTTATGGCAGCTTTTCCTTCTGCTACTGCTTTCCTTTTTTGATCGCTCCATTTCCCATTACTATACATTCTAACACCTAAATAATCATTTTTATTGAAACTTCAATTACTGTGCCCTCCCACCACCATTTTTCTGTTTTTTTAATTTGAAACCTTTTTTCATCACCATAAACTTAGATTTGTTTTTATTTATCTTAAGCCCTCATTCTCTACAAAATGTGCCTATAGTTTCTAATGATCGTTTTAATCCTACACTTGTTAAAGAACCTGTTACCAAATCATCTGCAAAGAGCAGACCCGGTATCTCTATATTATTTATAGTTGTCAAATGTACATTACCTGTGCAAATTTCTTTTAGAACATCATCAATAAACAGATTGAAGAGAAATGGGCATAATTTACATCCTTGTCTTAGACCTACATTGGTTGATATTTTTCCTGTAACTCTCCCTCTCTCATATTTAACACAAAATTCGTTTCCTTATAAATATTCTGAATTACCTTTATAAAATTCTGGCTTACTCCTTTCTTAGTTTAACCCAAAGTGCTTCTCTAGAAATTGTGTCAAAAGTTTTTTCCAAGTCCAGAAACAACAAATAGATTCTACCTCTTTTGTTACTAAGATATTTATATACTAATGTTCTAATTATAAAAATATTGTCAACTGTTCTTTTACCTTTCCTGAAGCCTGATTGAAATACTGAAATTTTCATTTCTTTCTCTGCCCATTCTTGTAATCTTTTTGCTAAAACTCCAGTGAAAACATTCCCAATAATTGAAAGTAAACTATCCTAAACTTGGTATAATTTTTTTACTTTAAACTCCACTTAATTTTTATGTAAGTGGAGTTTAGTGTAAAAAATGAATACCTAAGTTCAGGATATATTACCACTCCATTGTCAACAGTTTTGTAAGTACAATATTTAGAAAGTAAGCTAATTCCTCTATAATGTGCTGGGTTTTCCTAATGTCACCTTTACCTTTATAAATTGGTGTTACAATTCCCACTCTCCAATTTTTTGGTATTTTTCCTTCTTCAAAGATTATGTTTGGTAATCGCCCCAGCATGTTTAATTTGATAAGGTCTTCTACCCAAGCTTTCCAACATTCCCCTGGTATTCCATCTATTCCACATGCTTTGTCAGGTCTTAACTTTTTAATTTGCTCCAAAACTTCACTTGAAGTAATTTTGCTATCTAACAAGTCTATTTTCCATAAATTATCAATATTCAAATTATCTTGAATAACCAAAATTTTTACTCCCAAAAGGCCCTGAGAAACCTTATACTGCTCTGTTGTTGGTACCGCATAATCTTCTCCCTATCTTTTGCGCATTTAACTACCATTGCCCAAATTGCCTTGTTGTCATTCTTCACTGTCTCATTTAATTTCTGGCTAAGCTTCTCTCCCCATTTACCTCTAATAAGCACCTGTATCCCCATCTTTCTATAAGGTAATTGCCCCTATCTGTCTCCTGTCCTGTTTGTCTCCAACGTTTCAACTCCCTCCATACCCTTCTTCTTGTATCTGCACATTCTTTATCATACCACTATCATTCACTTTTAACCTCCCCTCAAACACTTTTATTTTGTTTCCTGCTTTTTTAATGGCCTTCTCTATACTAAAAATATATTCTTCAACTTTTCTATCCTCTAATAATGTAACAAACATCTGGCCCCCATACGTTGCACTTCTTGATTTAACTTTGTATGGAACATTTCAGCTAAATCATTTATCCATCTGTGGTGTTTTAATTGGCTACCTAACCAGAAATTTTGCTCCCTCCTCCTATATTCTATCGTTTGGATCTCTATTCTTAATGGGAAGTGATTACTTCACTTATCTTATCCATAATCTTAAAGCTAACTATGTACCAATCCAGACCTATGGTATCTAACATATAATGCATAACACTTTGCCCATTTTTATTACAAAAGTAAATTCTTCCCCTTCATCTTTCTCTTTTACTCCATTACACATCAAGAAGTTGTTTTCTTCACAGAACTGTATTAATTTTTTGTCCTCATTATTGAAAACTTTATTATAACTACAATGCTTCTTTAAATTTGCTACTATTCGACCCCAGGCATTAAAATGTACATTAATTTGTTCTTCCCCTATTCTTGCATTTAGATCCCCCACTAGCATTAATTCTACATCTGTATATATATCCGGTAGTTCTTCAATGTTTTGTTTGAATTTAATAAACAAATTTGAAACATAGAAGCTGAAAGAGCTGGGTGAATTATAAACAATACCTAAATACACGTGTACTTCTTCCACGTACATCACTGAATTTACACCACAGCATTTTATCACCTCCTAAATTCTTTTCAACCTTAATTTTAACTGTTATCTCTTCTCACAAATAACCCTATGCCACCAGACGCCCGACCTTATCCTTTAACTTTCACCCCTTTTTTTCCCATAATAATCATACCCTGTGACATTGATGACAGAACCATTTAATATCCATGTCTCTACCACTGCTTACACATCTGCCCATTTGATTATCCAATGAATGTCACCATTTTGTATTTTCTCTATTAACCCTTCCAACATTCCAGCTTACTATAGATAAGGTACACACTCCCTACACTGAATCCTTTCTCCGAAACCTATAGTGCTCCAACTTCGCTTTGCTTCTAATAAGTCTCGCCTCTTTGTCTGACGCGACTCTTCGTTCCTCTACCTGCATAATACTTGCCCCAGGCCTGGAGACTACACTGAACCTTGCCTCACTCCACATATTCAGACCAGCCTAGCACCATGCGCTTTTATGTTGGCATCCTCTGGCAGCTGTTGAGGAGACTATACAATGCGTTATGGTAATGTTATCAGCTGTTCATCTTTCCCCTTCTCTCCTTTTGCTGTTTCTTCTTCTCCGCCGCCACCTTGAATTCCTGGACTTTGATCCTCTCTGCTAGCTGAGCCTGCAACTATCATATTTTGTTCATTCAGGTCGTGCTTCTTTCCATCTATGAAAAGTTCAAACCCCTAACATATGCAATCATGCCTTCTTCTCTGACTTTTTTCATTTGGTTCAATAAAGTATCCCTATATTCTCTCTCTTCTTTCTCATAATCTTGCTCGATGAATATCTTCGTACCCCTAAGTTTTTTTGTACTTTCCAGCACCATCCATATAAATTTCACAGTGGTACATTTGACAAGTATCGGCCTTGGTCTTACTCCTTTTCTACCTATTCTAAAAGAGTCACTTATTTCCCAAGCCTGTAGTTGTATCCCCAGCTTTTCCTTAAATATTTCTTCAGCCTCTTGCTATGTTCTCTTATCTCTACTTTCCTGTATTCCAAAAATAATAATGTTTACTTTTCTGATATTTGCCTGTGCTTTTTCCTCCTTATCCTTCGGTCATGGTTCATGAGTTCTTGTTCCACTCTTTGTTGATAGCTTGCAACAATCTCTCTCATATCTTTGGTTAATCTGCTTATTCGTGTTTCTAGCCTCTTCTCCATATTTCTCAATTCAGTAATTTCTTCTGATATTCCTTTTAGCTATCCAACGACCTGCTCCATTTCCGGACTGGGATTTAATTCCACTCTGCCGATCACCAATAACGCCATCAACACAAAGCCGTACCAAATCATGGTCACTTGATTATTGAAACCATTTTCTCCAACTTTAATTTTTCTTTTATTGAAAAGGTTACTTCTGATGTGATAGATCTATTGAAACACCCATTGTACCTACTGCACAAGGAGCACGTGTAGATACGTCTGTCTTCAATCAGCTTCTGGTTGCAGTTCCCCTTCAAAATGTTACACATTGTCTGTTTCACCTTAATATTTTTTTTTCATCTTTTCATTTCACTGATTGCCACACTATATCTTTGTTTTAATTAAAACTTTTTTATTTAGATAATCATTCAAAAAATATAAAAATAATTTCACTGCAAGTTCTAAAACTTGAATGCTATAACCTTTCAACACGGGAGTCAAGTTGTGTGCCATTCTGGAATCATTCTTTTGATTTTGATGGTACATTGGCGTACTGGATCTCTGATTGTATATTTTTCCATCTAATAAACAAATCTCTATTATATTCTGAAACAAATGCTTAACAGAAATCTCAAACTTTATATCTAACAAATTGAATGTTTGTAATAATTTTTGAGAGAAAAATATAGAAATTTAATGCCTAATTGAATTAGTCATATCTTTTGAAATGTATGGTTCAAAATCATTAACATCATTTAGAAACTGAATTTAAAAAAAAAAAAAAAGCAAGAGCTGTCAGCATAAATAAAACAGAAGTTGTTCCAACTGTTTTGTAATCTCTGTATACAGCTAATGTAACTTACATTTTTAAATTAGTAGCAGCCTTGTTAAAATGCATATAGTAGAATCTTGATTATCCATCAGAGGATGAGCAGATCAGTTAATTAAAAAAGATGAATAGTCTGTATAATATTTTTCTTACCTTATTTTATTTTAATGCCATGGCAAGATTTAAAACACTGTAACCAGCCAGTAGAAGCAGAAAATGATGTAGTAATATTATGCAAAGAAACTTGTGTGCTTGTTCCATTAGCAGAGATCCAGTTATTTGAACACCTTTACTCTGCTTCTGCCTAAACCCATTGTCCATTTGTCTTGAAACTAGAATGCTTCATGCGTTTTCTTTTCTGTAGTTCATGGAGACTGTTGGAACATAAAGCAAATTTCAAGAACTTCTGTTAATGATATCCTGTACTGTTGCGACACCAACCCCAAAATCATTAGCTAAGTTAACCTTTTTCACCATTATCAGATCTTTTTATTATTTTCACTTTCATTTCTGTATCCTACATTTTGCATTTTTTCTTAACTGGTAAAAATATTTTGGCAAGAAATCTCAGAACAAACTGGAAAAACTGGCTTACAAGCTTCAAGGTTACTATATCTGAATGACCAAAGTGTTAAAAGAAGAGGTAGTTGTATACATGATTACTCAGTTTAGCAATATGCATTGGCTTGAATAGAGTTCCTTGTGAGACCCATAATTTTGAAGCACACAAATCTGATTTTAGCAGGATTTTCACAATTACAAAACAAATTATTGTGCACAATGACTGTTGTGTAACCATGATTGTTTAATTGAGAGGTGGATAATTGAGGTTCTACTGTTTATATAAACAGAACATTTTCTGCAGGAAAGGACATAAACTAAATATAATGTTTGAAAGAATATTGAACAAGCAAGTTCCATTTTGTTGGATTGTAGGCTATAAACTTATAATGATGTCACAACTTAAGGGATATTCATGCAGACATATTCTGAACAATATAATCGTTACAGGCAATGTGCAGAAAAGTGTTAATCATTTATACTTGTGCAAACTTTGCCTCTTCAGTCAAAATTTATTCCTAAATTGCTCTCTGCCTCTTTTATTTATATATATATATATATATATATATATATATATATATATATATATATATATATAATCTTTTTATTAATCCTTAAAACTTGTTGCAAAGAGTTCTTAATGCTAGAACTTTTATAATTGAGATATGAAATCCCTAAGACTATGATAATGCTGTTTGTTAAACTTAGTTATACTGAGCAAAGATTTACAAAAGGAGATGCAGTGTTCATTTTCTTTGGGCATATGGACAGCTGTTCTACAACAGAGAACAGGAAGCTACTTCATATTGGATCTTTTGTGTATGGTTTCATTTTATTGTATTTTGTTGTTTTGGTTTAGCAGCTTGAGAAGTGGTTGTGTCCAGGGTGTAAACACATCAAGTGTAGCTGTGGTCTCCATGGGGCCACAACGTAGTGGTGCACGCAATGTAGAGGTCCGTCTTGCCTCCTTGTCATGCTGCATGTCACTGTGCCAGGTCATATGTTCCAAAATGCATTTTTCGAAAACATTTTAAGGGGGTGGTGGCTGTATTAAGAAAATTAAAATAAAATTTTTATTTATGCAAATTTTACTAGCCTAGATATATGGGTTGGTCATTATTTGATGTAAGTCTGCAAAATGAAATTGCAAGGATTCTTCCTTCTCTGTTTCCATGCATCACCTTTTTTCTCTAAGGAGTTGAACTGTTTGGGCCTGTTTTTCTTGGAATATTAACTTATACAGATTCTAATTTGCATCTTGGAAAGTAAAGCAGTCACAGTATAACAGCTTGATGGAAAGCATGAATATATTTGCTTGGGTTTAAAAGTGCTTGCAAATTTGCTTAAACATTAAGGTAAATTAACTGTGAGAAATGTGGTTTAAGGCAGAAAAGTATGGATGAATTTACAGCATGATTGACACATATACTTTTATACTGGTAAGTATGCATCAAGAAATAACAAGGAAGATGATCATTAGGAATGCATAAGCTAGCCCATTTATTAAAATAGGAAGTACTGCAAGTTATTTTACTGAGACACTGATTTCTGTTATTCATACAGCTTTTATTTGTTGGTGCAGCTATTGGACCATGTAATTTTATTATGCATTCACACTTGACAATACAAATTTTACACTTTTACTTATATAATCATGCCCATTTAATAATGACCCTCTGCCACTATACAGATGACGTAGGTCCATAAGTTTCAGGCCTCACTAATAAGGATTATTGCCTTCACAAAATGCTTATTTGGTGTCATACCTTATCTGTTAAGTAAATAATTGCATCTATAACTGCTGTGTTAAGTTGTTCAGATATAGTTGCATAAAGGAGGCTATGTGTTTAAGATTGTAACAGGTTCAAAATGGAGTATGGAGCTGTTAATTAAGTTCTTCAGAAAAGAAGGACTTACTCCAAATGAAATTAAAAAGTGATTGGATGGTATATATGGGGAAGCATCCCCCTAATATTCTACCGTAAAAGAATGGGCCAAACTTTTTCAAATGGGTCGAGAAAGCATTGAAGATGAAGCGCATGCAGGTCGGCTCTTGGAGGTGCTCACTCCTGAAAAGATTGGTCTTGTGGAAGGAGAAATTATGGAAGATCGGCGCCTCAAAGTTACAGAAATAGCAGTAAGGTTGGACCTTTCTAAAACAACAGTCCTTTGAATTATTCACAATCATTTAAACATAAATAAGGTTAGTGCAAGATGGGTGCCTAGACTTCTTTCCTCAGTCCAAAAGTAGCAAGCCAATCAGTTGTCAGGCATTTTTGGAGCTCTGCCATGGCAACAAGAGAGAAGTTGTGCAAACCACTATTACAGGAGATGAAACTATGGTTCTCTACTATGGCCCCGTGATCCCTTGTCCAAAAGAGAATCAATGGAGTGGCATAAACCTGGCGAAGCACCACCTCTAAAGGCCAAGGTCACACAGTCAACCAAGAAGTTCATGGCGACAATCTTTTGGGGCTGTGAAGGAATACTCGTCATTGACTTCAAGGAAAGGGACATGACAGTAAATGGGGAGTACTATGCTAACTTACTGCACAGACTACATGCTTCCAACAAAGAGAAAAGGCAAGGAAAGCTAAATGGTGTTGTGCACCTTCTTCACAACAATGCACCTGTGCACACAGTTGTTGCAAAAGAAGCTGTGAAGAAATGTGGCTTCAAGGAGATCGACCATCCACCCTACAGCCCAGATCTAGCTCCCAGTGACTATTTCCTCTTCTCAAAACTCAAGAAGGACCTTCGAGGAAGGAAATTTAAATGTGACGAAGAAGTGATGGATGTTGTTGATGCCCATTTTGCAAACAAGACTTCTACTATTTGGGGGGGAGGAGTTTGAAATGTTAATTCAAAGATGTTGGAAGTGTATTGCAATAAAGGGTAACTATGTTGAAAAGTGAAAAATAGTTTTTGTCTTTATCATATCTAGAAAATGTTTAGGCCGGAAACTAATGGACCTACCCTCGTATTTCCTTAAATATGTAATTGCGAACCTCCCTTTAGTAAATGTGAACTTTTTCTGTCTTTCCCACTGACCTGAACTACTAAACCTTATTCCCTAATATGTAAAGTATCTCACAATTTGGATGCTATTTCCTCAGATGGACCACTTTTCTTCCTTGCTAAGTTTATTTCCTTTCTTAAAAACCATAATTTTTGTTTTATTGTGATTCACTTTTAGACTCCTGACATTATCTATTTCTGAAATTGCATTCTTCAGTCCAGTCACTGAGAAGGATGCTACTATTAATCATCTGCATATAATAATCCAGAAATCATTTTGGCAGATGCTTATTAACCTTCTGTAACCCTACCAACACATCATTAATAAACAAGTTAAACAATGTAAGAACTACTTACATCCCTATTGTAATCCTCGATCCTGAGCAAATTTTTTTGACATCTTACTCTCCCTACATCTAACACAAAATGTGTTGTCCATAGATTGCTTGAAGTAATGTAATCTCTCTTTACTCATTCCTTTGCTCCAGTTTACACCATAATGCATCCCTGTTTAACCTATCATAAGCTTTTTCTAGGTCTATAAACACTGCATACAGTTAGCTTGTTTCTTTATAGATATTTGTCATTTAATGTTTAAATTATTAATACATGATCAGTTGTTCTTCGGCCTCTCCTGAAATGGAAATATTAATTCATTTCTCTCATCCCATTCATGTAATCTGCCCATTAGTATTCCAGTTAAAATCTTACCAAGATTTGACAAAAGTGCAGTTCCCTATAATTGCCTGGGTTCTCTATCGTACCTTTGCCCATATAAATTGGGCAAATGATAGCAGTTTGCCAGACTTTAGGTGTACTTGTTTTGCTTTTTATTACATTAAGCAGTTTAACTAGGCACAGAAACCTCTCTCTATCCTCACACCATGCTTTAAAAAATTTGGCTGGTAATCTGTCAATGATCAATGCTTTGTTCTTCTAAGATATTTAACCTTTTAAAAATCTCTTCACTTGAACATAATCTTATCCATGGGTTCATCCCATTGCTCTCCCCAATTTCCCATTCCTGTAAGATTAAATTCAAACAATTGCTTAAAGTGGCTTATACAATCTTCAGTTTTAATTGCAAATTCAGCACCTCTAGATCTTGACTCTCTCCTAATAATATTCTATACTTCATTAGACCTCCCTGATCCCTTTTTGTATCAATTTCAACAGCCTTTCTTTTCCCTCACTCCTCTTTCTTACTTTGCAACAGCAGTCTATAGGCCATTCTCATCCTGTCATTTTTATTCTATCCTACTCTCTATTCAATCCTCACTTTATTAACCACCACTCTCTTGACCATCTCATTGTCTGTCCATTTCAGTAAAAAATTCAGAGCACAATCGCTTAGTTTTAACTTGTCAGCCAGTAGACACTTTAACTTTTTTTTTTTTTTTATTTTTATTAATTGCTTAACGGTTGTTTTTACTACTGAGGCACCACAGGCAGTGGACATTAATGATACAGGAGACGAAATATTGGGAAAGGATACTTTTTAAGGAAGGAAACTTTTCAGGCCTAAGGACATAAGTTTAAGGTACCTCCCTGGCATTTGCCATTTATGAGGACTGAGGAAACCCTGGAAAATAACCCATCAGGGAGGACGGGTGTGGCAGGAACGGTGGGGTAGTTGATACCATGAACACACAAGCCTGACACTGATCCAACATTTCATAAAAATTTTCTGAAAAACTCTTGAACCCATTTATACCCAATAACACACTCACTCATTTCCTTTTGTACATTGCTAGCTTTTATGATCAATCTTTCACCTCCATTCAAGTGTAATAGGAAAATGGGCACTCTTGCTCACTAGATTCATTACTTTGAAATTTAAATGTCCGAGGCATACCTAGAATAGTGTGGACTGTCAAACAAACTGAAGACTTTCTAAATTCTCTCCACTGTACTAGGTCCAGCAACAAGCAAATGCAATAACCAAGCTGCAAATATTCATGGCATAATGGAGTAACCTTTAATGGTTAACCTGAGAACTAACCTCCCATATAGTTCACAATGTGTCAGTGCTATCACACATTGTACTACATGTGCTAACAAAATTAAATTTCCTGTGATTCATTCAAAGTATAAGGATAAATGATTACTTTAAACAGCAGACTAATTTATATAACAAACAGTGAATATGTGCCCACCAACCAATGAGGAATGGTAAAGAGCACTTGGTTGTTGACATCTGCAATAAGGTAAAGAGAAACAGTATAGTGCAGTCATATAGGGATGTCAGCAAAGAACAGAAACACACAAACTTTGACAGGCTGCATTATTAATGGGCATAAACAAAATAGAGCTATCATCAGTTACAGCTCAGGTTAAGCAGATAGAACCCTTTCTTCCTCCTTGTTGATAGCTGGATGTTAACCCAGTTCAGCATCATGTGCTGTTGGTAGCACTTGGTTCTAAACAATAATCTCCCTCTTGGCTTTAGTAAATTTAAAATAAAGAGGTAATAAAAAGAAATAATTGCTTAGCAAACAGCATATCCATATAACAATGCAGTTCTGTCTTACATAAGTTAAATTTTGATAAATTGAAAATATTTGATGGGAAATTAAAATCATCTCCACATACTTGTTTAAATATGTAAATATGTAATGAGTGTTAGTTTGACTCAATCACACAATGATCTTAATATATGATCAGCTTTACTGTGCAATGTTCCAATTAACTATTTTATTTATGATGGAAAAGTTTAAATGTAGAACGAAGCATGTAGTTCTTACAAACGAACAGAATTTATAATAACATACAAATTACATCCAATAACAGAATATGGGGAATAGCATTCCGTATTTGATTAACAATGATAAAAAATATTTAAGTGGCCTTGTATAGTGTTTTAAGTGTAAAAATAAAAATATTCACATTCATAAATGTTTTAAAAGTAAATTGGTATATCAAGTAATATAATGTAGATTGAACATATTACACAGTATACCTTTTTATGGTTCTGCTGTCTAAAATTTTAAATCTGCATTCTATGAATTTAATTACTTAGGCATAATGATTTATTAATATTGAGAGTTTAGTGCTAGTTTCTTTTGAGCTGAAGAAAGAGAAACTGAAATTAGATCTGCATTTGGATGCAGTGCTTAATAAAGTAACTCATTTCCCTTTCTAAACTAAACCTCATTGTGCAATATTATTTATTGTAAAATAAAATTTGGAATCCATTTTGTTTTTCCCTTCACAGGCTCTGGAGTCGAAGCTTGCCACATGCCGCAATCTATCAAGAGAGAGCCTGCAGTCTGCTGGGGAAGTGACTGTTAATAAGGAAGCTTTCAGGTATAGAAATTCAGTCTAATAACATTTTTGTGCACTGTGCAAAAACTTTTCAGAGATACCGTCTACGAGGTTCATTAGTTATCACTTGTTAATGATTAGAAAATATGCAGTTAAAGTTGAATATATCATGTTCCAGGGGTCGGCGACTGAATCGTGGCACCTCATCCCCATCCATCCAAGGCATTCTACGGGCCTAAAAATGATGCCATTGATGACTGATTTGTTTCAATTTGCTGCTGCTTATAGCTGGCACATACTTTTTTCAGTGCCTTCTCACAGCTTAAATTTAACTAAGAAGGCATTGATGGCGCAGGTCTAGTTGTCATGTTTGGTACATAAAAAATATGACTGCTAGCAAAATGTTAGAACTTTTTAAGTTATTTGTCATATTTTACTTGCATCTCAGTTTAGGACCATGTGGTCCAAATCAGTTTCAAAAACAGACTGGGTTTTTTAAAAAAAAAATTTTTAATAGTGTAAAGTGTGGTGTAGTTACGAATGAAAGTATTTAATTATTTCTGTATATAGTTATATATATTTAAAACATGTGCATCATTTGATTTTTCCAGAATAACTCGATTATTGTTCACATACTTAAAATTGTATTATAATTTTTTAAAACCAAAAGGTTTATTGCTTCCTGGTATTATGTTTTTGAAACTGTTTTTATGACCTAGTGCAGCTCTTATTTATGTATATAAAAAGTACCTCCACATTATATCTGGAGGCACTAACTTATATTAAACAAGTAATCACAACAATATTACTCCAAATAAGTAGTGATAATGCTTGTGATACCACTTTAATGTGAAATTAATACTTTGAGAAATAAATTAGAATAGCTGCTTCTGTGGCCCTGTGTTTATTATTATTATTCTGCAAGTTTTAAAAAGATTTGTGAATAAAAAATGTCATAGATTATGGATGAAGGTTATTTATGGTTTTGGTTCTGAAATCATGAGGGTTGTTCAGTAAAGATTGACACAATTATATTGTACACACTTTCTTGATGAAGCACAAGAACTCTGTTTTTGACCTTGAAGTACTGAAAAGTTTGTAGCAACGGCCCTTAGTCATTTGTGGCATTTATTTGAAGTGATTGTGAGTTTATTTTGCCCTTAAAGTTCTATAATGTCAAATTTTTATGAGCAGCATTACACAATAAAATTTTGTGTTTGCATAAACAAAAATGCTTTGGTGATCTATGAAGAAATGAAAAAAGAGTATGCAGGGGTCTGTGATGTATTGCCAAGAATGTTTTTGATGCACATCTGTAACAATCTTAATGAAAAAAGTAATTAACACTGCAGCACTGACCTATGTCTCACTGAAGATAGCTGGCACACATCCTGGGAATATCTGTTCATGCTATTCTTATTGACTGTTTACAGATGTCAAGAAATTGCACATGATGGCTACTTGAACAAAGGTAGAATCATAATATATGCTGCCAATAGAAAGAGTGTGTTGGGAATAAGGGTGATAATAGTGGCAAAACATCACTGCAGATGACACATGGGTATATTTTTATGATCCAGAGATGAAACAGCAGCACAATGTTGGGTAGAACATGATGAACCAGCTCCAAAATAAGCACAAGTACAAAAACCAGTGAAAAGGTGATGGTCATTACCTTTGATTATAAGAGGATGGTGTACACCCACAATTCTAAGGCATTCAGCATTTACTGCTGAGCAAAACAAAAATGTCCTGCATCAATTAATGAAGGATCACACTGAATAAAGGAGGAAACTTGTTAGAGTGAAAGTTATAGCACTGAGTTCCACTGAAAGTGACTGAGGTCGTTAAGATGCGGACTCATGAATGAGAGGTTTGGGTTCACTTCCTGTTAGAACCATCCTTCTTAAATGAGGTTTTTTGCAGGTTCTCCTCAGTCCTCATAAATGGTAAATGTCGAGGGGGGGGGGTACTTTAAACTTAGGCCTAAAATGCTTGCTTCCTTTAAAAAAGAAATAATTATCCTCTTTATAATTTCATCTCATTTATCCTTAGTGTCCAATGCCAGTGCTGCCTCATTAGAGAAAACAGGAGTTAAACACCATTTCTCAAGGGGGGGGGGGGGATCCTTCAACCCACCCTCTTACAGCTGGCTTCTACAACTTTTTTTTTCTAAATCTCAAGGCCAAAAATGAACTTTACAATGAAATTCAAGTGATCAAAGTGTTAGATGTTCTAAAGCAACTGTCATAGAACAGCTTTCTGTACATCTTCCAGAAGTGGCAACAGAGATGCACCATTGGACGTGGAGTATTTTGAATAGGCAGATGTTTGGATTTGTAACTAATAATAAATTGGTTTATAAAATTAGTGCCATTGTTCACTGAACAGCCCTTGTAATTTAGCCTTTTGTCGTTCTTGATATAAGAGTGTTTTAACTTCTAATTCCTAACAAGTCTGCTAGAATTGAAAGAGCCATTCTGTTGGTAAGAACATCATAAAAGGGATTTTATAATCCAGTGTAGGAAGAAAGAAAAACAGGGGGAGGGGGGAAAGAGTCTATAACAGTACATAGGTCTGAACTGCCACCATTTCCATCTTGGTTAAGATGGAGCAGTCAGCCACCTCTCATTGTCACCTTGTTCATTGTTGTTTAAAATTGAAATACCCAATGGGTTTGAACTGTCAGTCCAAAAAGGTTCTTTGGCAAAGCAGTACTGCACACTTAAGAGGCATTATAAGATTGTGAAAATTAAATGCCATTGAAGTCCCATGTAATTTTTGATCTTGTGGATTTATTTGACTTGACTTTTTTTTTTGCTAAAATGCTCAACAAATATTGATAAAATGTAAAAATGCAATTGTAGCTGAACATATTAAGAAACTAAGTTAATTAACAATGCAACAGAAAATTAACTATGACAGAATAATTGCAGTATGAAAAGGATTTACTACAAGGAACATAATTTTCTTAGTACTGATGATGGCCAAGAGACTTAAAGCTCTCATAAAGCAGTATTAGAAATCTCTTAGAAATTCTTTGATTCAAGCCCTGCATAACTGTGTTTATAACTGTTACATAAAGGGCACTAATGAACAACAATAAAATATTCAAACCTTATATAGAGTGGTCTTAGACAAGCAATTTAAGATAGGGAACCCAGATTCAAATGTTACAAACTTATATGTTGGGCTTATAGTTTCTAAAGAGTATGCATACACCTACTTTTACTTGAACCTTAAAGCATTCAAGTTCATGCAGCCATCTATGAGGGGAAGTCCACAAGTTTCTGGCCTAACCATTTCCTAGGTATGATAAAGACAAAAATTATATTTCACTTTTCACTATAGTTACTCTTTATTGCAATACACTTCTCACATCTTTGAATTAACATTTCAATCCTCCCCAGAAAATAGTCAGAAGCCTTGTCTGCAAAATGGGCATAAACAGCATCCATCACATTTAAATTTCCTTCATTGAAGACCCTTCTTGAGTTTTGAGAAGAGGCAATAGTCCCTGGAAGCTAGATCTGGGCTGAAGGATGGATGGTCGACCTCCTTGAAGCCACATTTTTTCACAGCTTCCTTTGCAACAAGAGCTGTGTGCACAGGCGCATTGTTGTGAAGAAGGTGCACTTCATCACTGTGCATTCCTTGCCTTTTTTCTTTGATGGAAGCACACAGTCTGTGCAGCAGGCCCAGCATAGTATTCCCCATTTACTGTGGTGTTCCTCTCCTTGAAGTCAATGATGAGTATTCCTTCACAGTCCGAAAAGATTGTGGCCACTATCTTCTTGGTTGGCTTAGTGACCTTTGCCTTTAGAGGTGGTGCTTCGCCAGGTTTACACCACTCCATTGATTCGTTTTTGGACAAGGTATCTGTATAGGACCATAGTTTCATCTCCTGTAATGATGGTTAGCACAACTCTCTTGTTACCATGGCAGAGCTCCAAAAATGCCTGATAACAGATTGACTCGCTGATTTTGGATTCAGGAAAGAGGTCTAGGCACCCATCTTGCACTAACCTTATTTATGTTTAAAAGTTCATGAATAATTCAAAGGACTGTTGTTTTAGAAAGGCCCAACCTTGCTGCTATTTCTGTAACTTTGAGCAGACAGTCTTCCATATTTTCTCCTTCCACATTACCGATGTTTTCAGGAGTGAACACCTCCAAGGGCCAACCTGCATCCTCTTTGTCTTCAATGCTTTCTTGACCCATTTGAAAAAGTTTGGCCCATTCTTTTACGGTAGAATATGAGGGGGATTCTTTCCCATATATACCGTCCAATCGCTGTTTAATTTCATATGGAGTAAGTCTTTCTTTTGTGAAGAACTTATAACAGGTCCATACTCCATTTTGAACATGTCACAATCTTAAACACATAGCCTTCTTTATGCAATTATATCTGAATAACTTAACACAGCGGAGCAGAAGTTACAGCTGCAATTATTTACTTAACAGATAAGGTATGACACCAAATAAGCATTTTGTGAAGGCAATAATCCTTACCTGCTAGGCTGGAAACTTATGAACCTACTCTCGTATCTTTTTTTTTTTTTTTTTGGATTGTTTTATTTATGGACACTCTTTAACATCTCAGGTCATCAGCGTCCCATTCAACTCAGGGCGTGAAACAGCTGACAAATTTTGCTCAGAGGCCTCTCTTTCAGGCTTGAGGTTCTTTTTCGTGCCGTAAATGTATGACACAGGACCCACAGCTTTACTTTCCTTCCGAAGGAAGCTATACTTAGGATTTTTATGCCCGAAAAAATCCATCGGTCCTGGCTGGATTCACTCTTATATCAACCGATTAAAATGTAGCAAGATATGGATGACTTCTATTTCAAAATCTTTCTTATCTAGATATCAGCAGCTCTTACAGCATAACTTCTTACTACCCCATAAATCAGGTGCATGTCGGCAAGTACCTATAAACACTCACCATTTTCTCAAATTATATGAGTTGTTCAGATGTAATATAGACATGAAACAAACACTATATATGGGACAATATACCCTATATCACAATGACAGCATACAGATGACAGTTTGAAAGAGTCTATAGATAATTGCTTCCACTGTTCAGGCATCTGTCCCAACACTAAACAGTTTCTCTATACCCTCCTTGGAGAAGAATTCTGGTTACTAGTGAAACTACTTTTCTACAGCATCATGAATTGCTTGATCAGTGTGAACCATTCAGGGCATTTTCAACAGATTAAACATGTGATAGTCACAAGAGATATCTGGGCTGTAAAATGCATGATCAATAAGATAAAGATAGCCTATTGTGTCCCTTAAAGGGCAAAGTCCTCCTAACAAGCAGGGGAAGCTCATTTTTTCCCAACTCTTATTCATGCTAGACCCCAGCAAAAACAATGCTGTGTCCAGTGTTGTGTAGGCAGCACGTGAGCATAAACACATCTCATAACAGTGATCTTGGCAATCAGTTTTTGATGGCTCTTTGGAGTTTCTGTAAGAAGCTGCAGTAACTTTAAGTGCTGATCCTGACACTAACCTCTAGCCACTCAAATGGCAGAGGTCCCTTATGATCAAAGAACAATATTAACATGACCTTGCCTGCTGCAGGAGATGAATTTCTCTTTGGTCTTAGTAATCAAAGATAACTGCATTCCTGATTCATCCTCTTCATTACTGGTTTGAAATGATGACAGCTGGTTTTGTCACCCATTACACTTTTCTCCAAGAAACATTGTTATGAGATGTTCAAGGCATGTCTCTATTCGTATGGTTATCTGATAGTAGCAAGGTGCAGGGGCAACCATTGGGATTATACTTTCGGATACTCTAGTCATCTGTGCAAGATGCTATGTATGGATCTGAAAACGAATTTGGTAGCCTTTCACAGCTCATATTGTTACATGGTGATTGTCCATCATGTCAACAGGGGCAGTCTTTCCCCGTGCCTGTATGACTCTCATCCAGATGAGAGATCTACTGCTCATACCTGTCCACTGTGAAACTTGGCACTTAAACACTGTATTTTGTTTTAGACATGCATTGCAATACATGACTTGCATTCAATCAAAAATATCACTTGCTGAACCATCATTGTTCATTATTAGTTCCAAATTTGTGAATGGACCTGAACTGAGAACTTGCACTGTTGACTGAGAGGGCTCTGCAATTGGTTGAACATTCTCCTGTGATAGAAATAAGGAACTTGCTCTGGCATATCCTGACATAGCCATCAATGTCTGCTCTACAGAGAATCTGTGTGTGTGATGATGCAGGAGCTAAGCGGAAAGGCAAGGAATATTTGTGGCATGGCAGCAATGTGATTCTAAGCTTTATGAACAGAAAAATTAATACTACACATTGACTTAGAAACATTATGACACATGAACTGACATTCTGTTCTGTGCAATGCCATCAGTGTTACTACCTAATATGTACAATTCTTTTAAGCATCTATAGATAAATAACCGTCTATGAGACCCCAAAAGTAAAACAATAAAGTAAATTTTAAAATATTTATTGATGAACTGTTTTTATAAATTTATACAGGGTAGATAAGATTACCAGATAGTATATTTTGTACAAGCTTGCACCATTCTACTTTTGGTGGAGGTGGTATAGATTCTGGCATGCAACTCTGAACAGTGTCGCACCAAGAACCAGCTACAGGATGAACAGAGAGCACTAGCATGTCCATTTTATTTTCCTTCCTCACAATCATTTTCACTGTACCTGTGGAGAAAAGCATGGCCAAGTACACATGTAAATAAACAACTATAATCATTTTGTAAATCACATGTCATGTTCTAACAATAATTTAACTTTCTTTCTCCATCAATTATAATGATAATAAATTTACAGGTGTTCAAAGTATAGAAGAATCATCTGATTTCAAAAGCTATATCTTTTATATGCAGGAACAAAGAATTCTGCAGTAAATTTTTAAACACGTAGTTAAGATCATTGTATGATTGAGTTGAACTACACATTCTTATTGGCCCACTTGTTTAAATGCAGTACATGCTTTGGAGACCATTGTCTGCATCATTAGCTGTCAACCCCAGGGTAAAAATGAATGAATGGTGTTTAACACCTGTTTTTGCTACAGAGGCACCACAGACAATGGATACTGATGATATATGAGATGAAATGATATATTAGGAAAGGATTTATATTTAAGGACTGAGGAAAACCTGGTAAAAACCTGTCAGGAAGGATGGTCCTGGTGGGATTTGAACCCCAGACCTCCAACTTATGAGTTCACACCTTAACGATCTCGGCCACCCATAATTTGCTATGCTTTGGGTATGTATATTCTGGTGGAGGTGTGATGAACTTAAAGTTTATGTTTTCAATCCCAGAAGTGTCAAAGTTCATTAATCTGCTTCGTACTTATAATAGTAGATTTTTTTCCATGTTGCTAACTCTGTAGGTCCTTGTATTGATTTTAATAATTTTGCTTTTTTCACTGTCATAATTTTCTGTTTAGAAATGAGATGCTACTGCTGATTCCTGTATTTGTTTGTATTTTATATTCCTGAAGTGTTCATCAGCGATCGGTAGTCACTCCCTAAGGTCGAATTTCACATTTTCTTCTTACATTTCTGAGTTCTGTTTTGCAGGACAGAACAACTTGACCTCTGAAATTTATACACAACATTCTAAGCTGAAGTCTGGCTCATAGTTGAAGCAAAATAAAAACGGTTATATAATGACCATTCATGCATAGTTGCAGAACTTTCGAAGTGGCTTTCATAAATGCAAATTAGAGTACACATATACTCCATTCATTCTTATAATGGGTCCTAATATAAACAAAAATTCTGTTCGCACCAAACCAAAAATAAATAATGAATTATGGTGTATTATTCAATACTTACTATATAATGTGAGTTACACCAAATGAGCAACAAACAAAGCAAAAAAAACAATTTAATAAAAATTATAATAATTTAATAGTTAAAGAGGTTACCTTATGGAAACTGGCTAATTCATTCATTCATTCATTCCTCTCACTGCAACTTGAATATGTAGATTCACTTGATATCACTAGTCAATGCATTTTTTTCCACTTGGCATTAGCCAGGTCCAAATCCTTCTGCACCAAAGGCCAAATATTCCCACAGTTTGAATGTTTTGTTATTTTAGCAATGCAACCTTTCATTTTATTCCATATCTCTGTGGAGTTTAGCATATAAGAGACAGTTCTCACATGTTCAGGTGTATAGGAGTTGCGGTTATCATTAGATAAAGTCAAAATTATATTTCTCCTGTTTTCAAGACTTCTTTAGGTGCCCAACCAATACTATTATGAGAAATGCTAGTGAATTCAGAAGTATGTTGACAATGTCTTTTATTGCAAGTGTAGAATACTTTTTGACAAATTTGTTAAACAATTTACAACCATTGTTTTCTCACCATTTAAAGCCTTACCTCTTTTGTGTTTAATAACTACTGAACTGAACTTTGACGACGATGTGGCATTTTGATAATTATTTTATATTCTGATACGAATGAATAATAGCTGTTAGTACACCGAGGATTTTTATGAATATAAAATATTAAAGTATTATATGTATAATTAGTTTGTTTGCCATTTTTACCTCTGTGTGAGTAGAATGTCATGCAGTCAATGCCACGTGGTTAATGTTCACATTAGGACCCATTCTAAGAATGGCAATTAATTGGTCCTTTATTATAAATTTATTTTTTAATGAATGCTGCTTCCAAGTGCTTGTAAGGAATAAATGAATATTTGAATTTGTATTCATTTGAATACACTGCATAATAGGATTTACAATTTGCATATTTGTACCAACACAACAGTTTAATTTAACTGAGTAGCAAAATAAGCAAACAAACAATTCTGCTAATAGTGGGTCCAGGTTCTCTAGTCCAGGGTCTTGTTCCACAGAAGTATTAGTAACTTCAGATACAAGTGTAATTTTAAATATTTTTTTAATAATTTAGGGAATCAGTTGACCTAAATATGCAAAGTATTAGAAAAAGTTATTATAATGATGAGAGTAGGTGTTTGTATAAAGAAAGGATAATTATTTGAGTATAATGAAAGATTTAGGTTAATTGCATTTAAAGTATAACATATGGCTGTTTCAAATACATATTCAGTTCAGATCTTAGTTTATGTTGTTTTTTATGGTTCTCGCTAAATACCACAAAAATAATTTTGTTGTGCCTTATTCTCTTTTAAAATACCTTATTTTAAAGACACCATTTTCACAATTTTTTCTCTATGTAATGAAAATGTGATTGCCAAACATAAACAAATGTATACAAATATAAATGATCCAATGGATTAATAAAATAAATCACTGACTGTAATCAGGAAGTCCAATTCTTCTGCCATCTCTCGACTGAAATTGATGCTGCAAAACTGCTTTATGCACCCATCATCTCAAATTGGACCATTACACTTTAATATTGACAAATACAAAATAAAGTATTAAAATGGTTATTATTTTTCAGAAAAAAATATCAGGCCCATATAGCAGGAATGACAATAATCTGCTCTTTACATTAAAAAATACTAATTTGTTATAAAAGTGGACATAGCCTAATTCAGGCATGGCAATGTGTGGCAAACAGCTGATCCTCCATCTTGCTCTTATATTACGTCACTTGTAATTTTTTAATAATACTTAAAATTGTTGTGCATTCTTTTATGGAACAGAGAGTTACAACTCCATAATTTATGAGGTCTTATACACTTACAATGTATTATAAGGATTATTCAATAAAGAATGATTTTTTTTTGGTAACATATCTTTACTTTTGATGATCATTCTCAAAGTAGTCACCATTGGATGCAATGCACATGTTCCAGTGTTTCTGCCAGTCTGCAAAGACATGCTGGAAATAATTTTTGAAAGGTTCTACAAAATTGTTTCCTGATGATGATGCAAAAATACCTCCCATAAAGGTTTCTTCAATTTGGAGAAAAGGAAAAAGGTCACATAGGCCTAAATCTGAACTATAGAGAGAGAGAGATATACTTCACTTTAATTTTTGTGGGATATTCAGGAACAACATTTGCATTGTGCATTATCATGTTGCACAGAAATGTGGCTTCTTACATGTGACATGGTCTTGCAGGGTTTTCAGGATATCTCTAGTATTGCTAGTTACAGTTATGTATGCAGGTACGACAATTAGGTAAATCGTTCCTTGAATTTAAAAAAATGAGATCACCATAACTTTCCCAGGCAGATGCTTTGCTTTGCTTTTTTTGATATTAGTGACAATGGAGATTTCCACACTAGCTTTGCTATTTGCTCTCACAATTGAAATAATGTAGCTAAGCTTCATCAGCAGCACATTTGAAAGAAACTCTGCATCCTCATATAATATCATCTTCAATTGCATGCAACCTACATGTGAACTTCCTTTTGTTTGGGAATCAGCAGTCTTGGGACCCACTGTGTACAAACATCTCATGTGCATCTTAGTAACCAATATGTGGGTGGCACCCATTGAAATTTTCAAAATTTTTGAAAGTGTCCTTAATGCTATTGATGATCCTCTCTCACAATGACAGCAGTTATGTTAATGTTTTCTTCTTTTAGAGCACAAACATGAGTGCCCAATCCAACTTCCTTTAATATTGGTTACCTCAGTTCTTTAAACATTTTAAATCAAATCTCTTCCTAGTTAAAATATTTAAAAACTCTTTATGGCTTCATTCCCATGGAATAAAATCAGTCTGAGTTAAAAATATTTAAATGTTTGAAACACTCTTTAAGGTTTCATTCTCAAGAATTAAAAAAAACCAGGACATGTTTGTGAAACATTTGTTCACATCGTCAACTGTTTAACGACTGACAAATCACTGGTGGAAGTTGGAAAGGTAGGTATCTGCTAGGATTATGATGATTTAGTGATGAACCTAAACAGGGTGCTGTCTATTCCAGAATATCAAAATTCATGAGTTTATGATCCTGTTTTTTTATAAAAATCTTTTCCCACATGAAAATTTCCTTGAATTTTGTACAGCTTTTAATAACTTATGCCTTTTTCTATTTCATGATGCTCATTCCAGAAATGTGCTGCTACAGCTGATTTATCTGTCTGTTTATAATGGATGTTTCTCCAATGTTCTTTCAACCTGATGCCTATATTCTTCTTGGTCTTGCCTATGTACATTTTGTCACATTATTTGTAATTAATCTGGTTTATACCTAATTTTTTCTCTTTGGGTCTGGAATCTTGTTTTATTTCACTTTAATAATTTGTTAATACTATATGTTTTGAGGTGCTAATGTGATATTATACTGTTTAAAATTTTTTTTTAAATTTATTATTGACATCAGAACATATTTATGAATACACTGAACTCACCAAACTATGCATAAATCAAGCTTTTTTCACTTTGGAGGACTAGCAGGATTGGTAATGGGTAGCCTTCTATGTTCCTGGCCGACTTGTTTATGAGTATTTGTGAAATACACATCACTAAGGCTTTCCCCTACATTTTTAAGGTCCAGTAAAGATACGTAGATGATGTATTCACCATTGTACATAAAAAAATCGTGGAAGATGCACTAAAACTATTAAAACTGCATGTGCTGAAGTTAAAGATAAACTGGCTATGAGAGCTGTTAAAATAAATGTGAATAAGACACCAACATTATCTATGAAATGGTTGGAGAGATTATATGAGGCAGTGGTCAATGCTAGAATGTTGTATGTAGAAGAAATTTGGGTAGTCTCAGAGGGATGGAGAAAGATATGGTTCATGGAATGTTCTGCAGAGAAGTGTTGGGATTACCAAAAAGTTACCCGAGGGGGGGTCAGTTTGGTAGAACTAGGAAGGGTAGAGAGGAAAGGTTTAATTGCAGAGAGAGTAGTGAAGTATTGGCATTAAACCCTCAAATTAGGCAGTACAAATATACTAAAGCAATGTCTTATCTATCAAAAAGATGTTTTAGGAAGGAAGAATTGGTATGGGGAGGTGGGGAAAGTACTAGAAGCAATAGGAATGGGGGATATATGGAGAATGGGTGAAAGCAATGTTAGTGGATTCTGGAAATTAGTGAGACATAGGAAAGAAGATATTGAAAAGCAAAAGTTTTGGGCTAGTTTAGAAAATAAAAGTTCCATGGCAATATATAGAAGAATTGGGGGCGAGAGAAATATATTGAAACTTGTAATCAGATTGGAAGGATGGGTTGAGCATGGATGCATACAGGAGTAATACTCTTAAAAGAATTATGGGGAAGTGATAAGGAAGGATGTAACATGTATGGGGGAGTAATTAATGTGTGCCATTATTTATTGGAATGCGAAAAAGTAATGGTGGAAGAAAAAAGTGGGGTGTATTACAGAAAGACATAGTGATATTAAAAATGTTAAAGATTAATAGAGTGGAAAAAATCCAAACAATTGGGGAGTTTTTAGAAAAAGTTAAGCAGAAGTGGAAGAGAAATAGGAAGAAAGAATAAGAAGATAAACATAATGAAGGAAAGAATCGGTGGCTTCTTACATTCATACAACCAGGTGGTTAAGGAGGTAGGAAACCAGGGTTTAGATATTGCTAGAACCTAGAGAATAAAGAGCAATCTTAACATGGTAGTACAAATTGGAATACCAACAAATCATAAAGATAGCAGAAACTAATGGGTACAGCAAAGACACAGTAATAAAAATCATCAATAAAATAAAAAAAACACAAAACAATAAGAGATGTTTTCACGCTAAAATTTGCAAAGGAAAGATACAAAATCAAAAGTTTCACATACCACCCAATTTACCACAATAAATTCAAAAAAATATTCAAAGAACAAGGAATAATGTTAGCCCCAGAGAACAATTTTAATATAAAGAACTTATTAGGTTGCAGGGTAAAACACGCCAACAGAACAAAGGTCAGGTATTTATGAAATAAAATGTGCAAAGTGCGATAAAAATACATTGGAAAAATGAAGAGGAATTTGGAAATCAGAAAAAAAGAACACTTTAGAAATATTTGCTTAAAACAGATTAATAGCAGCACAATTTTGGAATAAAAATCATGAAATTAAACCAGAGATGAAACAATTTCACAAGGCAATAGAACTTTCCACTTGGGAAAAAATTTTCATTGTAAAAAACAAGGAAAACTTAATGAATTTAGATTTCCCTCCAATGGATGAACTCAGTAAGTTCCTAATAGAACCAACAGATGCCGCCACAAGAACGTCAAAAAACCCAGCCACCACTTCTAACAACAACACTTGGCCTACATGCTGAAGATGGGAGGGATCACTCCCAAAACATATGTCCAGTTTTTATGTAAGTGAATGCAGTTAGTGTGAACAAATTTTATTACATTAGTGTTCATATATATACCACTCCACTGTCAACAGCTTCCTAAGTACATTTCATTGAGACTATTCCCATGTGTTTAATACTTTTGGTTGTTGAGCTGTTTTTAATAATTTCATTTTTTTTCTACCTCATTGTTATTATTACAAAGAATATATAGAAATTACTATGATGTGCTTGAATCAAATTTTTTTTGTATATAACAGCAAAATCTTTAAACATAAAACAAGGCTAGTAATGGACAGTCAATTATCACTTTTCCCAGCCAATCTATCAATTCATGAGCTATTTTGAGATGCACATCACTAAGGCTTTTCCCCACATTTTTAAAATTAGGCACAAATAGTAGATGCTATACCATAATAAACAAAAAATATACATGAAAGATGCTGTTTTAAAATGTTTAAACCTATAAGAACCTACAATTAAATTCACATCCGAAACTGAAACAGAAAATATATTGCCATTTTTAAATCTGAAAATATAAACTAGAATTTGGCATCTATAGAAAAGACAATTATATCAAAGCTCATAGTTTCAATCCTACATCACATAAGCAGCATCCAACAGCACATACAGACTAATAAATATACCACTGGGGGAGTCTATACATAATAGAAGTTATCAAGTCAAATGGATTCAGCAAAGAGATGATTAACAAAATAATTTAAAAATTCCAAAAACAGAAAAAAGTTAAAAAAAAATATAACTCTTGAGTGATTTAGTAGGGAAAAACATTGTTTTAAGAAGTTCACATACCACTCAGTAGCCAATAAGAATTTTAAAAAAATTTCAAGCCGTACAATATCGTCTTAGGTGGTATCTTATATTATCATCACTGATACAGAGTGAAAAATTTATTGAAATTAAACAAAACAGATTCCAGGCCCAAAGAGAAAATATCCAGAAATTACCAGATTAATTATCAGGATTGTGAAAAAATCTACGTAAGAAAAACACAGGCATAAGGTTGAAGGAACAGTGGAGAAACAAATAGAAAAATTAGCAATTGAATCACATTTTTGGAATGAAAATCTGAGATAGAAAAAACATGAAGTTATTAAAAAAAAGTCAACAATCAAAGGTATTAAACATATGGGAAAGAACTTACATAAAAAAACATGAGCAAAACTTAATGAATTTTGACATTCATTAGCAGATAGCTCTTTATTCAAGTTTATCACAAGACCACTGGAGTCAGCCGAGATACCTATCAACCCAACTTCAATGAATGATTCAACAGTTGTTTAACAGTTGATAATGTTGATCAGGGTCCATGAAAAATGTCATGAGTAAATCTCCAGTAAGTGTATCCAGAATGAGTGTGTTTAAATAGTTTGACTTAGAAGAGATGATAATGCATGCTTCACTGTGTTAGATTTCAAATTTAATTAATAACGAAATCACTAAATTAGTTTTTTTTTTTCCCCCTTCCATTTCTATTCATGTGTTAGCAGTATGGCTTATGTGTGCATTGTTACTTTCTTCTATGGCAACATAGTTGTTATAACGTGCTTTTCGTTCATAAAAGAAGTTGCACTAAAGGTCATAATGAGGACGGTCAAAGTTTCTTGCAACAGAAGATGTGAACAAATGAAACAACTTGTTTGTGAAAGGTATAGATTCATATAATTCTAATATTTCAAGGATAGTTCAAGGATATTGTAACCCCAAAGCATGGTACAGCAAAATTTGTACATAGTGGGTTGGATAAAGCTCACTGACAACCACAAGTCTCAGTAAATGGGTGCAGCTTTAGAGTTTATGCAATGCTATCATGATGAAGGGGACAATTTCCTGGACAAAATACAGGAATGCAGCTCCAAATTGTTTACACAAAAGAGCAATTCAAACAGGGATGCATATTCTTTTTTGGGTCTGAAGAAGTTTTTAACTGAATTCATGAGTGAAATGACTATCAATGTAGCATTGTACAGCAAGGCTTTCCAATAACTCTGAAGAACAATATTAGACAAAAGAAGAGTGTTACCTTCTTTCACATTAATGCCAATCCTACAGTGACATAGACACAGAAACTCCTCCAGAAGATCAAATGAGAGCAGTACCCACACTGACCATATGGCCCTGATATGATATCAAGGGATTTCCACCTTTTCACTTGAATGCAGATGTGGTCAGGAGGAGTGAGGTCAAAGTAATCTGACTAGCTCCAGAAACTTAATTTTCCTTTCCTCTTCTTTTTTTTCTTTTTTCTTTTTTTTTTTTTTTTAAATATTAGTGATGTGTTACAAATTTGACTCAATCATTTTAAATTCTTATTATTAATATTTCATATCCATTCTTGTGTTTCATCCTACCTAATGAAGTTGAAAAAATAGGTCAATAACAGTTATTTACAATTCCAAAGAGATTATAGGTTGATAGTTAATGAAGGATGTGGTAAAATCAATTATTTTTAATTTAATTAATATGGTAGTTTATTTCTGTAGAGTAAAAACACAGCATTCAGTAATAAAGAATTGTTTCATTTCAATATTAGATAAAGATAATCATGTTGGAAGCATTTGGAACAAAGAGAAACTGTTACTTACTGCTAACTGCAGTAGATTGGAGAAACCACAGTACACTGACATATAATGGAAGACACTGCAATACATATCGTACCCTTATCAACAGTCCTCCAAGGCCCACAATTACAACACGGAGCTGTAACAATATAACATTTACATTCATTTTCTTTCAGCTTACTTTTTTAATGCATTACTGCTATTACAACTTTGCAGATAATATTTTATAACTAAAGATGTGTTATTTCCAAAAATGGTTCAGGTTAATGAATGAATCTTACATCTGAATACTTAAAAAATTAAAAAGGGAGAAGGGGCACACATTCTCAGAACAAAAATGCTTTAACAAGAAGCGACATTTAACACTTGATCTGCAATAATATTCAATTAACATATTAATATTTTAAACATAAGCATTAATAGAATTTGAATTACAGTATTTGCTTGCCCTATGATCAACAGAAGTCATCTTAATTGATATCATTGTATGATTCAGTTCAACTACACACTCTTAAAGCTTCACTTACTTTTCATAAATGTATGGAACGGTTTCGAGAATATTTTAGCCAGACTAAAGTTCAACAATCATACAATGATATCAATTAATATGATTAGCTTCACTGTGCAAGTTCCAATTTACATTTAAGAAGTCATCTTATTAATTAACAATATTCTAGGATTCACTCTGTAATAGCAAACACCTGCGAATAAATTAACAGAATTTCCATTCCATAAGATAACAGTTTCTGCACACTGTTATGTTATGAAAAACAGAATAAACATGTTCTATAAGAAAATAAGATTTTCTTCAATGTATCATAAACTCTGCCCCCAACCAGGTACAAAATACATACATATAATGAAACAAATTATTTATGAGGAATTCACTCAAATTTCACTAGTGTTGTTCCACTTACTTGGACATGTTTCCAAGACTATTGCCTTCATCATCAGCACGGTTCCACTGTCAGCTTCCCTGCATGGTATTGAGATGTGGCTCTGTGGATTTTATGAACTTTGTGATGAGGTGACACTTGTTTGAAAGATCAAAATTAACTAAATTTTCCTTGTTTTCATTTATGAATATATTTTCCCACACAGATAATTCAATGGGTTTTTTTTTGTCAGAAATGGTATGCTACTGCTTAATTTTCTGTGTATTTATATTTTACATTTCTCATGTGTTCCTCACCGCCACGGGTGGCCAAGGTCGTTAAGGTGCGCACTTGTGAACAGAAGGTCTGGGGTTTAATTCCTGCCAGGACTGTCCTGCCTTCCTGAGGTTTTTTCAGGTTTTCCCAAGTTCTCATAAATGACTAATGCTGGGGAGGTACCCTAAACTTAGGCCTGGAACATTTCCTTCCTTTAAAAAAAAATTCTTCCCCAATTTATTATTTCATCTCATGTATCATCAGTGTCCACCACCCATGGTGCCTCAGTAGAAAAAACTGGCATTAAACACTTTTCAAAAAAGAAAAAAGTGTTTCTTAAACCATAGTGTACTGTTCCTTTTTTGTATTACCTAAATATTTCATATTGCAGTCTGATTTTGTAAATGCCTGATTGTTTTCATGGTGAAATGTTGTCTTTTGTGATAATTTTTAGGTTTGCATTTGCTTGCATTTGCTCACTGGAGCCAAAATAATGTCGACATCTTTAAAAATCTTCTGGAATTTTTGGTGTGCCTATGGATGGAATGTAAATTTCTTACATATATGATCTTGTTGTTGCCTTTTAGTGTGGTGATGTCTTTTATTTGTTTTTTGAACTTTTCTATTTTCTTCTTGACCAGATCTGTTGTGTATTCATTTTTCTGTGCTATATCTATGATTTTCCAGTACTCTAATTTGTATCCTGCCTTGCCTTTGTGAGTTTATATTGTTTTGGATTGTGGCTGTTGTTTTTTATATAATTATCTGTAGGGGTAGTTTTTCTGAATATGCCAAATTTCAATATATTGTAATTTTTTATAATTTTTATACCCAGGAAAGAAAGAACCTTGTTGTTTTCTATTCCCATTGTGAATTTAATGGCTCTCTCTTGTAGGTTGAATAGTTCAAATGCATCCTCTTTCCATTTCTATTGCAAAGACATCATCAACATAATGGTACCAACTTTTGTACATATGTGGGAAAACCGCAACTAATTTTGTTTCCAAGAAACTCATGTACATATCTGCTAAGAATGGTGAGAGTGGGTTTCCCATTGCTAAACCCTTCTTTTGTGTACATATATATTGTCTCTGAATGTGAAGTAGGTTTTGATTATAAATATTGTACTTATGAAGCTGTTGACCATGGAGTGGTAATATATCCTAAACTTAGGTATTCATTTTTACACTGAACTCCATTTACTGTACTTTAAGTAAATGGAGTTCAGTGTAAAAAACGAATACCTAAGCTTAGGATAGGTTTTGATTGATGCAAATTTTGGCAAGGTTTAGATACTATTCTCTTACTTCTCCAAGTAGGTTTATTGAGGTTAGTCATATTTTTATGATATTTATTAGTTTTTCTTGGGGATGCTAGGAAACAGAGAGATCACATCATAAGAAACTAGCAAATTCCTGTTTTCCAGTTTCACATGTCAGTATTAATTCTGATGAGATTTTTATGCTTTGGCTTTTGTATTTCAGTAAACTATTTAACTTTTTTAAAAGGTAATTGGCTAAATTGTATGTGAATGAATTTACTGTATTTACTATAGGCCTCATTTTATTACCAGGTTTATATATTTTCGGAGGCCATAGATTCTGGGCTTGGTTCCTACCAATGTCTGGCATAATCTTTTTTTTGTTTCTCATTTAGAATGGTTACATATTTTAGTAGTTTATTTACTGAACTAACATATTTCTGGATAGGATCAGTTATGATTTTTTTATAATCCTGGCTATCTAGAATTGTACATGCTGTTATCATAATCTGTCTCATTCATTATGACAATTTTGTTTCCTGTCAGCCCTACTGTAAATTAAGCTGTTTTCTTTTAGGGATCTGAGTACTCTATGATATGGCTGATGATAAAAGCAACAGTCTTCAAAACATGTCCAAGTAAGTGGAACAAAACTAGTGAAATTTGAGGGAATTCCTCATAAATAAGTTGTTATATTATACTGTTTCGCTGTGAAAATCCCAACTATTTAAATATACATATACTTTTCAATTTTCTACATTGCATAGATAAAGGAAGACTAACAGGAAACTGGAACATTTTACCAAAAGAAACTTTACCTGCCCATGGACCAATGGATACAATTTTCTGATTGACTCAGCATTTTAAAATATAAATAATGTTTTTGTAATACATTTCTAGGTCAGCAGGGCTATGGCTGAGGGAGTAGACTGCTTATATCCCATAGAGGTGACTTACATTTTATCCTAGTAGGTGTAAATAGGATTTGTGGCAAATAAAGTAACATCTTGGCAGGTTTTCTTCACCTTCATTTTTCTATAACATTCATTCCACCAATTGCTCTATAGCCATTTATTAGGACAAATGAGTTGGTCAATGTGTCCTGTAAAGAGCAAGGCCTTCTTTAGAAGGGATGGCTTGTGAAAGTTAGCTTGATGACTAGGGGGGGGGGGGAAGAAAAAAAATGTCATTTATTGTTGCTTTGACCGCATTGGTCTTCTTGTATGATGTCTGTTGATTGAATGTGAATTATGGGCATAAATCTGTAGTATGATTGGAATTAATTAATGATGGTGCAAATGAGCTTGCAGTCCCTAGCACCTAAATCTATTTGGCATTCATCCTCTCAGCTTAGGGAAAAGCTTCAAGACAGCTTGACCTGACTGGGAACTGAACTCAGGACCTCCAGATTAGTAGCTGCAAACTGGACAATGAAGGTATTCAAAATACTTTTTAAAGATATAAAGACTGTCTCATTGCACTGACAATCCTGCTAATAGTTCTTAGCCCAGAATATAGGGTTTAGGCAATTTTATCCACCTACAATTATTGTATAAGTTAAGAACTTCACAAAATTCCCGTGAGGAACCTAAAACCCTCTTTAATAAAAATTTTTCAATATCAATAATAGGAAAAAGGTAAGTTTTAATAAAAAATGTTGATACCAGTAATAGGAAAAAGGTAAGAACACGTTGACAGAAAATTAAAAAGTAATATAAGCAAGTGACATAAAAAATAATGTTGGTACAAGACGAAACACAGCCATATGAAAGGTGTTCTAAAAGTTCCCAACCTGACCAGGAAAACAAAAGATTTAAGAGATTTTTTTTTTTTATTTTTCAACATAATCCATTTATAGAAAATGTTAAAAATAGTTTGTTTACATGATCATCACAAAAAAATGACTATGCTTGTGCATTTGAAACTTTACAGCTTGCCATCTAAAGGATGATACTTAACTATCATAGAATTTGGTCATCTTCATGACATCTCTGAGTCAGGTCGAGAACTTTTAGAAAGTCACTTGTATAAGAATAGTACAGTAGATGGGTTATACCACATTTACTGCACATAAAGATCATCACTGTGCTATTTGAAAATGAGCTTATTGTAATAAATTTACAATGTTTTCTCATTTTATAGTGTTTGTCACATACCGTGGCAAATACTACATAGTACATGATTGTAGTAGGAAGAAGAAACAGCAATATGGTGAATGCAAGTGTGCCTATAAACAGCTGATCTGGGGCATACTGGCAGGAGTCCACACGTCCCCTCAATGGATTCCACTTCCTTCCTAAGAAGAGACGCCATAGTGCAATCAATCCAGACACTTGAAGATTGTAAAGCCTAAAACAATGAGGAAAACTTTATATCTATTTGTTGTTATAAATGAAATACATACCTATGACTCAGTCTTGATCAAGTAGTCCTAGTTACTTCTTTTCTGGAGTTTTCCTCACTCTGAAAAAGTTAGTTCTCAGTTTCTATGGCACAAATGGACTCTGCACTATTGATAACTTAAACATCATTCTAAAAAATTATAATATTTAGCAGAGTATGTAATAGAAAGAGGGAAAAGAGAGAGAGGAAGAGAAGGAAAGATGAAAGGAAGGAGGGTCTGACTTGCTGTATTTTATTTTATTCACTTGACAGAAATATGGTTAGCTATCTAAGAAGCATTAATCAAATTAATTAATTAGTAAATTTAATCTTTAATAAACATTTTTCTACTGTCATTATAGTAAGATGCTATTATGATGTTATTTTTAGGGAGTTAAGTAGATTTTGCCTTAATGGTGTTAGTTGCTACTGATGATGGAAAGTAAGTTACTTACCTCCTACGGAAGTAAATAAAAAAGAAGGTTTAGCAACAAAACAACTAAATACTCAGTTTTCTAGTAATCTGTGGTTTTCTGTATGTAAACAATTTCATATATTTTCTTCAATTGCATAGCAACTATAATAGAATACTAAAACTTGATATATTCCCTGATATTAAAGAAAAACTGAACTAAAAATTTATATTTTTACTATTTGTTAGATCAGTCTGGGCTGATTATAACACTAATACTCTTGTATTTTAGGCAAAGCCACTTTCTAGGAAAAGTAAAGAGAATTATTTCTGCTCTGGATCAGGTGATGTCACGCCACTAGCAAATGAAACACCCAGTCACAATAGCTATTGCAGTTTTCATTTACCAATAATAAACAATAAATAAATAAATACCAGAGTTGCTTTTTGCAGATGATTTAGTAATTGTATCTATATCTAGGTTTTTAAAGTAATTGTATCTATATCTAGGGCTTTAAAAGAAGATTAAAAATTGCAAAAGGATGAAAAATGGCAGTTAAATAAGAGAGAAATAGAGGTAGTAAGAAAATTTAATTATCTGAGGACAAGATTAAGTTCTAATGGAAGTTAGAATGAACAGAAAAAATGGCAATGAGTGTTATAAGAGCATGTTTAAGAAAAATTCCAGATATAAGAGTGAAATGGTTCCAAAGAATTTACACAGCCACAGTAAAAGCAAAAATCTATATGGGGTAGAAATATGGGGCTTAGAGGATGCATGTTAATAAAATAAATAGAAGGTTTTATAACTGACCTTAGGTTTACCAACAACTTCCCGTAATGGTGTAGCACAACTAGAATTAGGTAGGTATTCATTGAAGATAAACATTATCACATTGGAAGAGACTGATATTATTAAAGTATGTTTCAGGATCCAAGAGAAATTTAAGTGGAAAGGTACATGTTATCTCAAAGTGCAAGGAATTTTACACAGATAGGTTTAGGAAGCTTATGGATGAATAGGAATACCAAAATAGTGGATTCTGGAAAAAAAATAAACCTAAGATTGGAAGATATTGAAAGACAAGAAATATTTGATATTATGGGAGAAAAGAGTTCATTGAGACTTTATAAAGAAATAAAAATAGTATGGGGTCGGAAAAAATATATAAAGCAGTGTGATAATGCAAGTCAGGAAGGGTTTGCACGAGCTAGAACTGGAGCTATGAATTTAAAAGTATTAGGATATTAACATTTAAGAGAAATTGAGTCGTGATAGTAACATACACACCACTAAAATTGAATTAAATGGAAGACTAGTTTCGGGAGCCATCGCTCCTATCATCAGTTCCTGGTCGACTGCCGGCCTCGCTGTTTGTGATAGATCGATTCATCTCTGGTGGAGGTTTGATGAACTTTTGTATTAGTACATCACTTAGCTGGATTTCGAAATTAAAAACTTTATCCTTATTCTTCCAAATATAGATATTTTCCCAGACTGTAAGTTCAGTTTTTCCTTTAATATTTTTAAGTAATTTGGGGTTTTTATTAATGTTATGTTGTTCTTTCCAAAAGTGCCAAGCTACCGCCGATTTTTCTTCTTGTTTTTGAGCTAAAGCTAAAGAACACATTAGGAATATAAATCAAAAACAAGAAGAAAAATCAGCGGTAGCTTGGCACTTTTGGAAAGAACAACATAACATTAATAAAAACCCCAAATTACTTAAAAATATTAAAGGAAAAACTGAACTTACAGTCTGGGAAAATATCTATATTTGGAAGAATAAGGATAAAGTTTTTAATTTCGAAATCCAGCCAAGTGATGTACTAATACAAAAGTTCATCAAACCTCCACCAGAGATGAATCGATCTATCACAAACAGCGAGGCCGGCAGTCGACCAGGAATTGATGATAGGAGCGATGGCTCCCGAAACTAGTCTTCCATTTAATTCAATTTTAGTGGTGTGTATGTTACTATCACGACTCAATTTCTCTTAAATGTTAATAATTGACACCACTGTTACAAAAGTTCACTATATTTTATACAATTATTAGGATATGATAAAGAGGTCTAATGTATGAAGAAACCAATACAGATTTTCATTTTTTATTACACTGTAGGCAAACAAAGTTATGGAGAGAACAAGCTTGATAACAAAAAATGGAAGAATTTAGATGGAGAACTATTAATTAGAAAGATTTTAACTGTAAAAGGAGAGAAGGATATAAATTTGGGCAAAGTTAGAGGGCAATGAATAAAAATGATTAGAGGAAGATAGAGGTAAACATAACCTTAGAAGTCAGATAAATAAGAATAGATAGGATAATAAAGCAATATGATGGTCACTAATACACTAATAACGGGAGTTGTGCATATTTGGATCAGAATATAAATGAGCAACTCAAGAACAAACATAATAATAAGAAGATTAGTATTATTTTTTGTGTATTTTTAGATCTCATTTCGTAATGAATTCATAAAGTATATATATATATATATATATTTAAATGTAGTATACTATGTAGTCTATTGGGATATTTTCAATAAATTTCAATTTCAATTGCTGCAGTTTGTTGTGATGTGTGCCTTGGTGTGAGTTCCTTGTACTTTGCTGTATAGTAATTTTTGTTTTACTGTATTTTTAATGTATTGAAGCTTAGTTCTTTGTGTTATTGTACAATATACTTTTAAATGTGATTAATATGCCAGGATGTTTTGTTTCTGGAGGTTCTAATAACTCTGGTTTTCATCCCCAGGTAGGATACTAGGAACAATTCCAAAAACTGCATAAAATATGGGTAAATTGTACAAAAAGAAAACAATTTGTTTCAACTAGAAATGCTGTTATTTGTGGTCGACATTTCAGTGAAACTGATTTTAAGGAATGTGACATTTTGAAAGGTTGATTACTACCAAAGGAAAAATTTAGGGTCAGATGGGAAATCATCCCTTTAAAAAAAAATTAGAATCTTCATTCGAGAAAGAAGTTGACTTATTAAATTGCAATAGTGCTGAAAAGAAGGATGAAAGCATATCTGTCCAGGAGAGCATAGACATAGCAAATGAAGTGCCTATATTTGGTGTGAATTAGGAAGTGAAACTTACAGATTAAATATTTTGTGATGACATAAATGAAAGTGAATTAGATGTGGATATGGAATCACAATCCTCAGATGGTACTTGTAAGAGGTGGTGGCGGTAGCTTAGTAGTAGTAGTGCTGTTTGACATGTTTTAATAAAATAGTGAATTAATGAATATCAAAAGAAAAAACATGTTACAATTAGGTGTATATAATAAGTACTTACATAAAATACAATGCCATTCTCAATTGTTGTGACAAGGATGATCGTAACACCAACATAAAAGGAGAACATTTACTGCCGCATTTTTTTTGTTAGAGCTTTGCTTTTATTGTTCAAATTATGTAGTTTCTGCTATGCTTCAGTGTGCAAAGCTGTCATAGGAAAGAAAGGAGCCTGCATTGTTATAAAAACACATTGTACTAACGGACATGCTTTTACTTGGGCATTTGCAGGTGTCTTAAATGCCAATATTTCTATTGCATTTGGTATGCATTTGTAAGGAATGAGCCTTACATTTACAAGTGTCTTAAAATTGTTTCTAAACTTTTATAAACATGTGAAAAAGGTCCTTTACCTACAGTATATTGTTCTTGGCTTAAGAAAAAACAATTAAGAGTTTGCTCTGAATTAGTATACATCAGGTGATGAACAGTATGATTTATTGGATTTCTCTGCAAAGAGTGTAACTTATCCTAACATGAATCTGAAGACAAATAAAAATTAGATTTTATTGTTGTACAAAGGAGAACTAGAGGATGGAAATTTGGAAAGAGCAGCTTATGAAAAACTTTTGAATTTAATAATTGAAAAATTACCCATAAAATATTTTTGTTAATTTGCATACAGGAATTTGATCTTTCATGAAAACAAATCATAATTCACGAACTTGATGTTTTGAATGTAGCAAAATCTTTCATTAAGAAAATCAATAACAGTGGGGTAGAAGTTCCATACTGCAAGAATGAAAACAGTCATTGTACAATCATTCATGATGGTCTTTTGCTAGTTATGAGGAACTCTTAAAAGAGAAAGAAGAAATTAGTCTTCCTTTTTTATTGAATTTTAGTGGTGTGTATGTTACAATCTTGACTCAATTTTTTAAAATCTTAAAAGAGAAGTTTATTTTAATTTTGCAATATATAAATAATATCCACTCCTGGGAAACAGGTACAAACTTTTATTCTTGTGAGCATGAAGAACTGAGTTGGGAAAAATAAAAAGGATGGCATAGCTAAAAAATAATTCCTAGGAACATAGAATATTATTGGATATCATTATGAACAAAGAATTCTTAGGTGATTTGAACATGTAAGTAATTTTTATCACACAAGCTCCCTCTAATCTTACCACAACAAAAGATTAAAATACGTTACCAACTGAACACATTTTTCTTTGCAAGGAATTTACATAAGGTCAATGAGAGCTGTACACCTATTCGGATAACAGGGAAGTTGGGAAGGGTGTTAGAATTTCAAAGGCATCTAATGAATGGATTTACAAGAAAAAGCACATTAGGAAGTCTATATTCTGCCAACTAGAAATGCTTTATAAAATTATATCTGAGATACATCAAAATAAATCCCCACAGATTTTGTATTTTCAGGAATAATGGATAGAAGTGACATTCTAAGAAATATGGGGTCTCTACTCATACACACAAATACAAATAAAACTAAAGGCAAATACTTCTTTCAACTGCAACTGCAAGTGGAGTAACCATCAAGTATTTGTTTACTGGAAAGATTATGGATAAAATTAAAGGATTATGACAATTTGTAATTAGTGTTTCTATATAACTGGTTGTTTAATTTTAAGAAATATAAACTAAATGTACTTCAGGCAAAGAATGTTAATATTCTGACTAGATACTAGTACAGATACAGTGACATTGCAGCAAATCATGGCTTAAAGTTTGCACAGCAGAGTCCCTCTAGTAGTGTGACATCATGAAGAGAACCACATAATGCAAAAGGAAAAGGTATTTTAAGTCTAATGTATTTATTATGAAGAATTTTGTTATTTTCCATTCATCTTTTAATTTTCTCTTTTACTTATTTTAGTTTATTGAATATTTCATATTTTTAGTTCAGTACTTCTTTAAGCCACGTAAAATCAAAATAACATAAAAAAATTACGTAATATGTTAAAAAAAACTATATGTAATTTTTGTGCTAAGTAGAGTTGACCAGTCTTGGACTCTATTGCCAGCCCTCACTTCACTTGGGCACAGACTTGTCCTCAATTGGTAACTACTACTTACCTTCCTGTAGCATAAATTACTATTTCTAACCCCTTTTATATCATATAATAATATTTGGTACCTAATCAATGAAAAGGATCACTAGTGATATTATTTTACCTTGCAGCATATACATATATACAGTAGCTGTGAAAGCTAACAAGGGCGAGCAGGTCTGCCAAGATTGATGCCTGAAATGTGATACCCAAGCGTCCAAGGCACAAGAATATCTGGAATATTACCTCCATAAATGGCTTGGCAATCACTGCAAACAAATTTAAATAAGAGCTAAAAATAAAAATAACTCTTACAAATCAATATATATATATATATATATATATATATATATATGCATTATAATATATCAATATTTTAAGTTCTTCCTAAGAATTATTTTAGATATTCACAAAAATACATATCCTACCTATAAAAGTCCACCACAGATTGATGTGATACAAAAAGAACTTCCCAAGCATAGTATTCAAAGCAAAGTTGAGCTTTAATCCTGCTGGAACACCCATCAGCCACTGTAGTAGATCTTGCAATGTTACCACTACAACCTAAAATCATAGTTTGTTATGACACAGGTGTATTTCTTTTATTAACATGCCATTTGTTTTGCAATTTATAGTGCACCATTGTGATTTAATTTTTATTATGACTGCTGTTGTTAAATATCCCATGCAAACTATCAAAGGCCTTTTCAGTAATAATAAGGAAAATGTGCTCAAATGAGCGTTAAAAGTGTACAGTTTCTTTCCCAGTGCATTAGATTTTCTTTATTCTGTGGTGGACCTATAAAATGTACAGAGGATATTAACATGTTTATGATTTCTTGAATGTTTATTCTACATTCTTCTAGAAAAATTGGATGGATCTTCTGATATGAACAGTGGCAAATACAATCAGTATAAAACTGGGTGGATCTTATAAATCCTTAGCTTCTAGTGGAACTACTACAAAAACCACTTTTAAAAACTAAAAACCTATTTCTGAGGACCACATTAGTGAACCCTTAGCAATAGCAATCACTTCCTTTGACAAGGAAGCTCTTCTGGAGCAAGCCTCAGACATGGAACTGAGTACTAACTCTTCCAGGGGACTACGAAGGCCTTAAAGATCTAGGCAAGAGAGCATTTTTGGGCTTTGTTAGGATTACAACTGTGATTTAAACCAAGGATAAGCCTAAAGATCCTCCAGATCAACCTTCAACTCATGGAGGCGGCCTCAGCTTTCTTCTATAAAACCTTCAATAAAGAAGGAATGATTGATGTAAAGGTAAGTTGATACACTGCAGCAAGGTCAATCAACTTTGAAGCTGCATTCTTGTTTGCAATGGAATTCAATACTTACCTCTTCTAGAATTTTGTTATAGTGACATTACCATGGTGGAAATCAACTATGATGTAAGGGGAGAGAAGAAAGTCTTGTTGTGAGCTCTGTCTATCTCCCCTAGCCTATCCACCAGGGAACTAGAACAGTTGGTTACATGCTACACTCAGAGAGGGGGACAGACCATCTATGGGTGAGATGCCAAATCCTATCATGAATTCTGGGGCAATAAAGATAACAAAAGAGGTGAGTTTCTTTTAGACTTTCTGCTCTCTAGTAAACTATATATACTTAATGTCAGCAATAAGCCTACCTTCATTAATCATATAAGGCAGGAAGTTATTGAATTACCTTTTGTATTGAGTATATTACTACTCAGATTATCTTGGAGGGTCTTGGATGAACTATCACTTTTGAATCATAACTATATATCATTTATGTTAATGTAGTTAAAAGAGCTAATCTCTATTGGAATCCATCAGTCATGATGGTGTAGTGGTAACCATATTTGCCTTCTAAACCCAAGATCAAGGGTTTGATCCCAGCCAGGACCGATGGATTTTTTTGAGCGAAAAATTCCTAAGTATGGCTTCCTTCTGAAGGGAAGTAAAGTCATGGGTCCTGTGTCGTACATTTACAGCACGATAAAGAGCCTGATGCCTGAAAGAAGAGGCCTCTGAGCAAAATGTGTCGGCCATTTCATGCCCTGATTCGAATGGGATGCTGATGACCTGAGATGCTAAAGAGCATTCGTAAATAAACCAAACCAAAATCTATAGGAATCCCATGGAAGCTCTAAATGCAGAATCTCTCAAGTGGGATTATGCAGATTGATAAATTAGATCTTTTGGTGATACTGACAAGGTTGCATTATGGTGGACTAAAGACCTTGAACAAAAGAGGGACAAGTACCATATCTCTTTAACAAGACAAAAAGAAATGGAGATAGTATCACACAGCCCTCATAGACTACAACAAAAGTGTGTGCAAGACCAAAAGATCTTCTTGGTAAACCTTCTGTCAGGAAATTCTAGTCTGTTGGAGGCAGCCGGATTACATAGAGCATTGGCCCATGATCCCAGAAACCTGTAGGAACTATATGTAAGCCTACAAGTGGTTTTACTGCTTGGCTGAAGAAACGAAGAAACACTCGAAGTTCTCTTTGAGGCACACTTTCCTAGGTGTATATATGATGACAAGACATTAATCCACAGACCACTGCCTAAACTCCAGAACAAGAACATCACAGGGGGACTGGGAATTTGAATGTTAAGTTGTCACAACCCATAGTGTTAAATGTGCAGCAGTCAATAAATTTAACCCATCGAGTCACCAGGTGGAGATAATATTCTTTCTGCATTAAATAAGGAGTGTTCTAAATATTTTGACTCATAAGAAATTATTGGTATGGGAATGCCTAAATACCCTAACTACCCTGGTATTTCACTACAGGCTTGTACTGTGAATGATGCTGGGGCATTTATGGAAATGAAAAAGCAGATTATCTAGTCAAAAAGGGTACTGAAATATCCTATGTTGGCCCTGAACCCATGGTTGTAATCAGTAAGTGTGCTGTTAAAACTGCAGTTTAGTTTAGTTCTCGGAGCATTCAGTGAGTTCGTGAAGCAGCCACAGAGACCTACGAACATTGAACTTGTCATATACAAATACCACAGTAGTTTTCAATCTGTATTTACAAAAATTTGTTTACATCTACATAAATAATTACAATAAAAATAAAAAAGAACACTTAGAACAACTCAACCAACACCAAAAACAGACAAATCAATCATACAACTTTTATTAATACATATTCACATATACATTGATATGTTGTGCAGTATACTATTGTCACTCATATATTCCTTTACAGAATAATAGGCCTTTTTACATAGGTATTTTCTAACAGCAGATTTAAAGGAATTGTCATTGTTTATTAAGGCTTTTAGGCTAGAGGGAAGAGCATTGTATACTAAAGTGCACTCATAATAAATGCCTTTTTGATGGCATGAAAGTGCTGAAATTGGGCGATGTAGATTTGCTTTTTGTCTAGTATTCTTGTCATGTATATTTTGATTTTGAACAAATTTTTGTTTATTTCTTATATAAAAGTTCATGAGGGATAAAATATATTCACAAGGAAGAGTTAAAATTTCAAATTTCCTAAAGAGGTTTCTGCATGAATGTCTACTGTGTGTACCAGCAATTATTCGTATGACTTTTTTCTGTAACAAGAAGACACGTTCACTTTTAACTGAATTTCCCCAAAATATTAGACCGTACTTCATTATTGAGTTGAAATAAGCATAATAAACTAGTTTTAAAGTCTTAATTGACTCCAACATTACTAATGCACGTATTGCATAGCATGCACTGCTTAGTTTAGGTGTAACAAGATCAATGTGATCTTTCCAATTCAGATGGTTATCAATTATTAAACCAAGGAATTTAATATATTTGGTTTGTGAAAGTACACTGTTATAATATCCTATCTGTAATTGTGGATCTGGAGATCTGTGAGTAATGAATTTCATAACATTTGTTTTATCTAGATTTAGAGGCAATTTGTTTGCTTTGAACCATACACACAATGAACTGAGAACCAGATTTAGTTTAATGGTACAATCATTAAGGCTCTTTCCATTTATCAATATGCTTGTGTCATCTGCAAATAGAACAGCATTTCCTACATCTTGGATAGATAAGGAGAGGTCGTTTATATATATTAGAAAAAGAAGAGGACCCAGAACAGATCCTTGAGGTACTCCATGGTTAATCATTCCCCACTCCGATGCATTGTTTTTATTTTTGAAGGGACAATTTATCACTACTTTTTGTTTCCTTTTGTCAAGGTAGGATATAAACCATTTTAAATATTGGTTTTTTATTCCATAGAAAGCTAATTTATCTATCAGAATTTCATGATTGACACAAAAACATGGACAGGGAAAAACAATACTGGCAATCCTATCCTGGACAAAGACAAGCTAGGAAATTGGTTATAGGTCCAAGTAACAATCTTTCCTTACATTGGACAGAAGTATAAGGAAAGTAATCACATTAATTCTTTTTTATGTGTATTATATTACTATTCCTTATATCTATATTTCATATATGTCCCTTTATATTAATATTTCATGTTATATATTTTAATGGCATTTCAATATCATTCTTATAAGCATTTTCCTTTCTTAATGTTCAATATATTTGTATGTTGACTTCACTTCCTTTGTTGCTTCTATCTTTACTTATGTCGACCTTTTTTTTTGGATGATATGCGAATGAACACAAACTGATCCTTTATAAATCAGCTATTCCATAACAGCATTGTTTATTAATGTTACCATTTTATAGAAGCTTCAACAAATGTGAACAATTTACAAAACTGTATTAAATGCTAAAAGCACAATTTATGTTAGTACTACTTTTAAATTGCTGTTTCATGGATGAGATCATGTCAAAATAGGGAGAAAGCTTCAACAAATGTGTATAATTTACAAAACTGTATTAAATGCTAAAAGCACAATTATGGGTATACCAGTTTTATGATAGTACTACTTTCAAAATGTTGTTTCATGGATGAGATCCATAGGGAGGAAAAAAAAAGTTTTCTTAACCTTATGAGCCACTGTACTTAATGGATCTTGGTATCTTTAAATATTTAACTACCATTATCTCCACTTTTGATAAGGAGACTAATCATGAATTAAACAAAACACAAGGTTCTCATAATACCTCATTCATGCATGGCTTTCACCAGGATGCAAAATCATTAAAAATGGGGGAGGGGGGAGAAAAATCCAAACTAGAAGTTGGTTAATTTTACTGATTTTGCACTGATTTATTATTAAAGATGTCTGCATTTTCACGCTGAGATTTGACAATATTAATCTGAAATACTTTCAGATACCTACCTCTCCATAGTGCAACAGAAAATGTGACGGTGAAGCTGTAGTTATCAGCCATTGTAACAACAACATCCCAATGAATATATCTGTAATGACTGCTATGATATAATTCCCAGTTTTAAGAGTAATCTTTCCATTCTTTAGAAATGACTGAAATATCCATTTCAAGCTCTTAAGAAATACTTGCAAATGAAGTCCCAGAGTGGTATATTTCATTATTGGGTGCATTAATGCAAACATTTTTAGAGCAAGATCCACAGAAAACAATGCTGTTCTGAGGATGTACTCCATGAAAATATTATTTTTCAAATAAAAACTCATACAACGAGTTTTTTGCAGTGAATATGGGAGCTCTGTAGTCAGCTTGGAAGCCAACGTTTGAAAGTGATCTCCATATATTGTTGCACCAATCTTCATATTCTGCACTAACAGCTCCGACTCGACAAACTTCACGTGATCGTATATAATGCTGATAACTTGGTTTTGAAGTGAACATTCTATTTTCTGTCCTCCACTGATTATTTTATGAAACACAAATTCACAATGCTGTACACTCAAATGGATCCAATCTAAACGCTTTTCTCTTAATGGGTTTGCTGCTGATTTGGAATCGCTGCGATATCCAATAATGCGCTGCTTTTTGTGTTTTACAGCTTTGCTCTTATTTACATTAATTAAATCAAGAATGTAGAATATTTTGACACTGGAATGCTTTTGCACACAGCCATATAATAAACCAGGTCCATTATGTATCAGTAAGCAGGGAATAAAAATCAGAATTGTATTCATAATATTCAAAGATTACCGTCTTGTCACTGCGCTTTCTACAAATTTTAGCTTAAAATAATTAAAATAAACAAATTCATAATAAACACTTTGCTTGTTCATCTCTAACCTCCCGATGGTTCATTTATATTTTATTTACGTAAACATGTAGCAGTCGAAATTCAGCATAAACCGCTTTCACAAAACCTTACTGATTAATGCTCACTGGTTATGAACGACCACAAACCCACCTGGCCTGGTGTGATTTCGGACCGCGGTCAACACGAACGTACCGATCTGCGGTCAGCTGATTTTAGGAACTTGTTAGTAAGGTGGGGGAGAAGGTGTAATGGATCTTTAAAACGGATTAGGACAGCTTAGTATGCAGTTAATTAGATTTGCAAGAATATCATATAGTGCAAGCTGTTGAGTTGTCAGAATAGTGGATCATAAACACATGACGTGGAGTGATGTCTATGGGTATGCCAGTGACGGTGGAGGAACGAGATGCTGACAAACGTAAACGTGGCGCAAAAGAAGTATTATTTACTTCAAAGATGTACTTTTATGGACGAAAAATATGCTTTATATTAGTATTGTTAGCTTCTAACATTTTGTCATATGCTCTCTTGCAAAATGTGTAGGTATCTACAAAGTCTTTTGTTGACTGTATTTAATTAAATTTTATATTAACACATATTTTGCGCAAATTACCTTAAACATTAGAGTAAAACATATCAATTTTTTTACTTTGCAGGACCCCCAGGACAGCTAAAAGTCCAGCTCCAACCATGTTCTTTACAAGAACTTCTTTAGTAGCAGACTTCTACCATGGACAGTTAAGCCCAGCATTTGCACGAGTATCAGAATCTGATGTCTCTTTTGTAATGTACTATGCTCCCTGGGATGCAGAAAGTCAGGCTTCAAGAACACAGTTTAAAATGGTAGCACATTACTACTATAAACAGGTAAGTGAACCCTAAAGTGTTAAGTATTATAGGTTCAAGAGGGAAAGATATATTTTTTTACATGTACTTAATAAAGTTCATTAGTTATATATCTCATTTTTTTATCATATCCACTAATGGATTTAGTTTTTTTCCTTACTCCTGTAATAAGGTACAAGCTGCACTTTTGCTTGCAGAGTGAGCATATGCATTCATTTTTGGATTTGTGGAAACCATGGACTGCAAGCTAGATTATTGTCTATCATTGCTCCTGACACTCTTTGGTGCAGTTCCTTTCCAGCATGGTATTTGCATTGTAGAATTCTGGGTGTATTTCTTCTCTTTCTTTAATTTATCTTTGCATAAGTTGCTGGTATGCTCTGGTAGATTGGTAGTAAATGCTTGCTCTGTGAAGAATGTTTCCCTCATACCTATATATGCAAGACATGTAGGAGCCATTTTTCCAGTTTCCACTACCCTTTTTAAGAAACTTCATCTGGTAGCCGAGTGGAAGCTTGTTGCATATAATGTCTGTGCCATCAGTTGCTATAGATTTATAATAATTCAAAGGCAGCATTTCCTGAGATGAATGTTTTGGGAATAACTCCATTGTAATGCATTGTGTATGACATCTGTCAATTTGATGATGCAATTCATGAACTACTAATTTCATCATTATATAATTGTTAGTTTATAGTCTGCTTTCATCCAATATCTTATGGCAATGTGAAGATGATGGAAGGACTGGTTAATATAGTACCTGGTATCTGAGCTCTCTTGATATTAAAAGTTTCTCTGGCTAGTTCATATGTCAGTGTGAATGTTGGATATTTGTTAGATGCAGTATATTTTTCAGGTATATGCCTTTGATGTTTTTTTTTCCCAAGGCATTCAAACATATTTTCTGGGCTATATGCTATTATTGAGGTAATTTTGCTGCATATAGTTTCATTGGCATTTAAATTAAAGTTTCCTTGGCATTTCAATGCTGTTTCAAAAATAAACCTTATTTGGAGACTTACAAGATACCTGAAGGAAGAAAATGAGAAACTGTGTTTGAACAGAGAAATATTAATGGGAAAACAAAAAATAATGACTGGCAGGATAGTTTCATTACAAAAATTATATTATTATATACTGGTATATTTTCCTACTTCAGCTGACTTTTTTTTTTATTGAAAATATCATGATTATAGATATAATAATTCTCATTCAATATCATTCAGATTAGAAATTAAAACCAGGATGTATTAAGTCCACATTAGAACAGTTTACAATAATAAATTAACTATTAACAAATACAAAACCCTTATATACATCCTTTGACAAAAAAAATGAGCCATCACAAGATTCCATGTAAACGAAATGGTCACAATTATAAGCTTCTGGAAAGAGAGTAGCAGTGGCCAAGCATTTAGAAAAGGCATTGCTCTTCTGCATAACCTCCTGAGCTCAAATCCCACCCAACATTTTATTATTATTATTATTATTATTATTATTATTATTATTATTATTATTATTATTATTATTATTATTATTATTATTATTATTATTGGTTTTATAAGTGTAAGTGTAGAACAGTATGCTGTCTTAATATCATGTTATATTTTAATGTATATTTTGAGTTTTATAACATTATACACACACAAAAATGTAATCACAAACTAACATATTCTTTACAAATAAAATAAACACAAGGACATAAAAATTATTTTCTAAAGTGAAAAAACATAGAAATAAACACAAATTGATATTGTGTATGAGCCCTCAGCATGTATATCTGCCCTCAATCTTCAGGGCATAGATGATATCAGATTTCTACAGTAGTGTGGACAAGAGGCTACAACATTCCAGGCTTCTTGAATTTGTGCTCATAAGCCATCTTTTGTCCTTCTTGCATGTACAGCATATTGCATTTAGGTAGAATAAATAGTGAAGGCAATATAATTTAATGAAAAATAAATAAAATAATACAACAATGTAACTAAAATAACAATAACTAAATAAACAAGTTCAGAAAAAAACACTTGAATATTCACAGAATTATCATTCACTACACTTTGAAAAAAATCCTTTCCCAATTTATCATTTCATTTCATGTATCACCAGTGTCCACCGCCTGGGGCCTCAGTAGTAAAAACGGGCGTTAAACACTATTCAAAAAAAAAAAAACTGCACTTTGAACTGTTTGTGTTCTTCAAAGAAAACAATTTTAATGTTGTCTGTGGATTCATATTGCACTATATAATTGATATGTGTTCATACAACACTGTTAGAGGTTATATCAACCTAGAACTCATCATGGGGAGGTGGCTACTTTCAAGTTCCATCCATCCAACCCACCCACCTATTATTCTTACATAAATATTAATACACCAAATGATAAATTTCATAATTAATTTCTTTTTCTCAAGCCAAAGAATTCCTTTTCTTCTTATATGTTGTAGGTGGTGTCATTTGCATTGAGTTTCCACCATATGCATGCATCTCTTTATCTCCACATACAGATAATAATGCAGCATCACGGACAACTTTTACCAAGTCTCTCAACAGCTTGAGCATGGGCATGGCAACAAGGGAATCTCTATCCATTCTTCAGGAATTCCTGAAACTTGCATGTTTTGATGTGGCTTAAAGCTGGAGGTTCTGTCACTGTGTTCTCTTCCCAATCAATCAAATCTACACAGCATGCAACTGAGAAATTTAAATTCAGGTTTTGGAAGGTATGAAATTCTTTAGCATTTCTTTCAACTGTTTTCAGAGCTCTTGCCTGATTAATTCGTTGCACTGCACAATTTTGGCTGTCATCCGTTAGCATTGCCAACAACATATTTTCTTAATGATAATAAAAGGCATTTCTTGGTATTACATTATCAACAATATCTCTGTAATTATCACTCACAAATCTGGATAGACTAATAGCTAAGAAAACATGTCTAGAACCATCTATACATTGCGATTGCATTTTTTCTGTAATTATAAAGCAATATAAGCCTTAACAACAAATTCCATCAAAGTTTTATGCCCCTCAGTTGGTTTTTTTGTAGAAATGTAGAGATGAAGCAGTCTCGATGCTATAGTTAGCCATCATACATAATTAAACTTTCTTGGTTTCTTTTTTTCTGAGTTTGATTCACATTTGCCAGTGTCTAGGTAATTTCCAGTAGATATTTCTGATTGGAGCTAAGATCTTTAACAGTTATATCCTGAATATATTTTATCAAATTTTGTTACAGGCCGATCTTCACAGTTTTCTAGAAGCTTTCTAACAGGACTTGTGAGTGCACAGTAAATGGCACAAGGGCAGCACAGCAAAGTGCAAAAGACAAATACACAGCTAGAGAGGATATCCTATTTCAGTCTTGATGTGTCGAATGACTCCTCCTTTGTCCTGTGCTAACCACAATTCCATCACACACTATTGCCATTAGATTAACCTGTATCTATGTTTGGATCATGTTCTCCTATTTTTCTCAGAATGGCTGAAGCAATGTTTTTTTGCAGTTGTTCAGCCAGTTAATGAAGCATGACCAAGATACATGTTTCCAGATACTTCTACAATGACATAGTAATCTTCAACTTTAGTTTCATTGTAGTTTTTACCATCTTTCTTGATTATTTTTAAAGTCTGATCTTTTCTTTCATTGAAGTATATATACAATTGTTTAACACTTTCTTCTGACACTCTTGCACAAACTTTCTGATGTTTATAGCACTTACCTCTATATTTTTGCTTTTTTGTATCAGGGTATTCCTCTGACACAATACCAAGATCTTCTATCACAGCACTGGCGATAGTAGCACTTTGCATATCGATACATTAGTCTTGTCTGTAGTTTTTGCAAGCTGTTGCATTGATACTTTCATTTGTTTCTGCATTCTTGGTTTCTTAGCTTGTGTCTCTGAAACTTTATCTAATTTAAAATCAGTGTCATTGTCAGTGTCTAATTCTGTCCCTGAAGATATATAGTATTGCTATCTATTGTCATCACATTCATTCATGGTCTTTCTATTTCAACGAAAAGGTGTGCTTTACGTTTTCTGTTTTCTCTAGTTTGATGTATACGAGAGTTAACAATATCCATACCATTTGCCATTTTTCTGCTAGTTTTCTGGTCATTTAAAAATTCCCTCTCTTTAACAGGAATTTTACGAGTTTTGTTACAAGCATAGGGTGCAAATGAAGTGCATTTGCATACTGTGATATCAAAATGTATCTTTAAAATTAATTCAATTTAGAATTGAAACAGTGATACAGGCATTAATAATCTCTTCTGAGTTGAAATATTTAGAAAACACCTTATGGTTTCACTCTCATATGCATGAAAGTAAATGAAAATAGTGTTCTAAATATTTCGACTTTTAAAGAGATTATTAAAAAGCACGTTAGAATGTGACACCATCTTCCCCAAATTAATATTGCCCCTTCCTTTACTCTCTAAGATATTATTCGCTTTCGTATGATAATCAGTAACTTTATATATTCTGTTCTTGGAAACTGTAGGGATTTTTTTTAATAGTGTTTAATACCCTTTTTTACTATGGAGGCACCACATGTGGTGGACACTGATGATACATGAGATGGAATGATAAATTTGGAAAGGATTTTTTTTTAAGGAAGGAAGATTCCAGGCCTAAGTTTAGGATATCTCCCAAGCATTTACCATTTATGAGGACTGAGGACAACCGGGAAAAAACCTCAGTTGGTGAAGACAGTCCTATGGGAATCAAACCCCAGACTCCCTGCTCATGAGTCTACACCTTAATGACCTCGCTAGTCGTAGCAGTCCCTGTAAGGATTGAGACATGTTTCCAAACGTCCTCCACTTTCTTAGCAACCACAGATGAGATTTCACTCTTTGCCAGTACTTTGCTTCCTTCACCTTTAAGAACAGCACATGTAAATAAATAACAATGCATTACCTCGTGGTATGTTGGAAGAGTTCTGAAGGTCTGAAGATTTCTTCATGTATCATACGTGATTTAAATCTTGTTTTTACACTTATCTTAGCCATGGTTGATTGTTATATTATATGACTTGCAACTTATAACAGTACCTTCTCTGAACTCAGTTCACGTGATACTGAAGTTGAGGTGAGGAATGTGTCAAGATATGCACTTCCTCACCCCTTTTGGCTATATGCTATGTGACTTATGGGGAGAATCTGAAAGCTGAGGAATCCTGAGTCAGTAACAGCAGTCTGCACCTACATTATGTGTCAAATTAAAATGAATGAAATGTGCATGACATGCCTATAATTTTTGTAACGTTAAAGTTATTGCTTTCAGTGAAAAATTGGTTATAGACCTAATTTGCTCTCTTACAACATCATTATGCAACTTTTTAATCCTATTAGCATTATAAATTTGAAAATTTCTTTTTCTGATACACCCTGATATGCAACCATGCATATGCTGGGAATCTTTTAGCAATGAATTCCAGTGAAAGTTATTTTATAGGTTTTGATTTCTTGCTTCTTAATTTTTTTCCTTTAGATTTGGATGTATTTCTGTTTTTTGATACTTTAAAGGATTTTTTGGTTTGTTTGAAGGTTTGACTTTTATTCCAATTTATAAGTTGTGTAGATAACACTGGGCAACAATGAAAATGTTTCGGGCTTAAAAATAGTGAATTTACATGTATTTCCATCTGCTGAATTCAAAAATCACCATAAAAATGATAGATTAGCTCTTGTTTTGAAGATAAAGTGACATTTCATTTTTTAGAGTGAAGATTTTAAATTTGGGGGATTTTTGGGGGGGGGGAGTTGGCACACCTGTCAAATAACAAAACACAAATGCTCTTCAGTTGTTTGTAAGTCATAAACATAGATACTGTTGCTGTGACTGTGAATTACATGTAGTTTCTACTCAAATTAATGCAAAATTTCTGGTTCGCGAGTGCTTTTTTAGTGTAAAATTTGTAAAAATGCCACGAAAATGTGTAAATATGGTAAATAACTTATGTTATATTTGTGGTGAAATAACATTTTCCTCACAGAAACTCAATCTGATGCCTCTTGTAAAGACTGCCTATCAGTATTATTTCGGTATGAAAGTAGGGGACCAGGATAAGTTTTGGGCTCCACATATATGTTGCAACGCATGTTCAGTTACACTGCAAGAATGGCTGAAAAAGAAGAAGCGATGTATGGCTTTCGCTGTGCCTATGATTTGGCGGGAGCCTACAAACCATACAGATGACTGCTATTTCTGCCTGACTCCACCTATAAAGGCAGGATTGTCTATGAAGAAAAGAAGAACAGTTCAGTACCCGAATCTTCCATCTGCTATTCGACCTATTCCACATTCGGATAGTTTACCAGTTCCTCCTCCACCCAAAAATTGTGTGTTTGAAGTAGAAGATGAAGACAGTGTGGAACAAGAAGAACCAAACAAGCCTTCTACATCCCATGACCCTGATTTTGAGGGAAAAGATGATAAACCGCACAGACTGAGTCAAGCAGAATTGAGTGATCTCATTAGAGACCTTGGCCTGTCAAAGGAGAAGCCAGAAATTCTTGGGTCTTGACTACAGCAATGGTTTCTTCTCCAAAGTGATGTGAGAATCTCACAGTACAGAAAACGTCACATGGAACTGCTTCTCTTTTTTGAGAAGAAAAATAATCATATTGTTTGCTGCGACATTAATGACTTGATGAAGTCTTTGAATTTGAACCATGATCCAACTGAATGGAGGCTATTCATAGACTCCTTCAAGCTTAGTTTGAAAGCTGTGTTACTTCACAATGGGAACCTTCTTTCATCTATTCCTGTTGGTCATGCTGTTCACATGAAGGAGACATATGCAAATATGAAAACTCTCTTGGACTCAATTAAATATCATGAACACAAATGGAAAATCTGTGGTGATGTAAAAGTCATTGCATACTCTTAGGAATGCAACTGGGTTACACAAAGCATTGCTGCTTCTTATGTATGTGGGACAGTAGAGATAGGAAATTGCATTATATTAAAGAAGACTGGCCTGCAAGAAATCTTCACCCTAGCGAGAAAAATGTCGTTGCCAAGCCTCTTGTGGACCCAAAAGACGTTCTTCTTCCACCCCTGCATATCAAGCTGGGTTTGATGAAAAACTTTGTCAAAGCTATGAACCGAGAAGGACAGGCCTTTAAGTACATCAGAGAGAAATTTTCGAAATTAAGTGATGCAAAAGTTAAGGAAGGTATTTTTGTCGGACCACAAATAAGAGAACTTGTAAAGGATCCTGCATTTGACCAAGTTTTGGAGGGGAAAGAAAAGGAAGTTTGGGAAGCCTTCAAGGGTGTTGTTCATGGATTTTTAGGCAACAAAAGAGATGACAACTACAAGCATTTGGTAACAGTGCTCCTGCAAAAATACCGTAACCTTGGATGCAACATGTCCCTTAAGATTCATTTTCTCCACTCCCACCTAGACTTTTTCCCTCCTAGTTGTGGAGCTGTTAGTGATGAACATGGGGAGAGATTCCATCAGGACATTTCTGTTATGGAACGAAGATATCAGGGCCATTGGAATGAAGTAATGCTTGCGGATTACTGTTGGCCTTTGTATAGGGATTCTGCGGAACTCCATCACAAGAGGCAAGCTAAAAGACGACGAAGTCAATAGGCCACCACATGATTCTCTTCAGACACGACTATCTGCGAAGTATTTTTCCAGCAATTTAGAACTCTTAGCATGTAATTACCAGTTAAAAAAATCAAATACACTTTCATTGTTGTTAGTATGTATGTAATTAAAATGTATCCTTTTTTCTCAATCTGTAAATATGTAATACTTCCCCCTTGTGTATATCATAGAAACTAGAGCTAATAAAAATTTTTCATTGTCATATTTGTTTTTCTCAACCCAAAATTAGTAGGAATTGCCTCATGAAGTGCTCGAAACATTCAAAAATTATTTTTTTGTTGCCCAGTGTAATTGGTGATTATGTTTGTAGGTGTTTGATGTGTTTAGTTTGTTTAGGGTTTGCTCTTCAACCCATTTTTGTTCAGAAAGAGAAGTAACATACATTGATGCAGTCTGAATTTTTATTTTATCTGTTGTTGATTTATTACCGGTATATAGTTGTAGTGCTGTAATGCATATTGTTTTTATACTGCTCCACAAATGAGTTTTAATGCATTATTTTATGTGCATTCCAGTTTTTGTTGCTTACTTGGTTTGGCAGTAATGAGGGCTTCACTTCATGAATCATTGTGGGTTTTACATATGTGTTGTGAGTTATCACTCCTAGGAAATGGCAACAACAATGCTAAGTCTAGTGAGATATAGGGAGTATAAATTGTTAAATAAATAGTTCAATAGTCTATACATAAGAAATGTTAAAATATATTCAAAATAAATATTCTATTCTATTTTATGTGTTGTAAGTTTGTTTCAGCATTTCTTGAGAGCTTCCCCAATTGACTCTACATAATCATTTTAGTAGATTGAGATGGGATTCTGTTTTCTTTTTTGTTGTTGTGATATTGTGCTCCCAATTTAGTTTGCTGTCTAACTGCATTCCCAGGTATTTTGTGTTGGCACTCTTTGAGAGTGTGTTATTTGCAATTTTGATTTCAAAAATTTTGTATTTATGGTGGAGGAAGAAGCACCGGTATATTGTTTTGTTGAGACTAATTTCCACATTATTCTCTAATGTCCATTTTTGTAGCAGCTGCATTGCTCCATTCATTGTTTGTTCTGCTATTTGCATGTTGTAGGCCTTATTGGTGGTCCTATTACTATGTCATATGCAAATATATACATGTTCTAAGCTTATTTATGGTTTTTAACTCTGTGATTAGATCATTCAGATAAATATTAAAGAGGGTTGTACTGGTTACAGCAACTTGGGGAAGGCCTGTTGAAGTTTCTTTCCTTGAAGAAATGGAACCATTATATTTGGTTGAAATTATTCTTTGACTAAGGGAATCACTTAAACCAGTTTAGCTCTTTGTTTTTGATGTTAATTGGATATAATAATAACAATAATAATGTTTTTTTGCTCATAGACTGATTTACACAGCTCAATTAAATATCGGCAACATAATATTTCATAAGACCTTTCCAGTAATTAAGATTATTGTGTGATTGAGTCGAACTACACACTCTAATTGACTCCATGTACTTGTTTATATTTAGAAGAGACTACTTTCTACATCCTCAACTAACTGCTGACAAGTAAATGGAGCCAATAAGAGTGTATAGTTTGACTGAATCAAACAATAAACATAACAAACATGATTTGTTTTACTGTGCAACTTCCAATTAGAACTTTAAGTTAAATTTCCAATAGTATTTATAATCTTCTTTCCTTAGTCAATATACCATTTATATTTACAAGTCATAATTGGTAACACCTAATTATGTTCTAGAATCAAGCTGGCTCTGTAATATGACATTAGAAACTAATAGTTGTTTAAATATTTACACTAATGACTCCATTGTTACATGAGGAATAAGTTTAGCCAGCTTGCTTATATATAAAATTGAACAATCAGTTAACATTAAATAAAAAAATGTACTTACGAAGGTGTAGACAATGGAGTGGTAATATATCCTACATTAATGTGTTCAAGTTGTTAACACTAACTCCCCTTACTTTTTTTAAAACTTTGGACTAGTTTCTGGAGAGGTTCAAGTTGTTAACACTAACTCCCCTTACATTTTTAAAACTTTGGACTAGTTTCCGGAGAGGTTCCTCCCATCATCGGCTGCTGTTGACTGAATGCCATTGTTCAGTCAACAGCAGCCGATGATGGGAGGAACCTCTCCCGAAACTAGTCCAAAGTTTTAAAAATGTAAGGTGAGTTAGTGTTAACAACTTGAACACATTAATGTAGGATAAATCAGTTAACAGTTACAACAGATATATATTTTATGAAATGTTTGGCATTTCTCTTAGCTTAAATATTGCTTAATCTTTTGGATTAATTCAGCAAAGTGTACAGGCTTTCAAAATACAAAGGCAGGCATTTAGAAAAATGTTTAACCTCCACTATAATGTTTAATGTCAAGAGAACTTAAAAACACAAGCTTGGTGCTGTCATTGTATATTTTGGAAATGACTACCTTCATGCTCACTAATTTAACAAATTACATTGCAAATAAAAAATATTTACATATAATATTAGATCCAAGATTAATTCCTATTGAAAGAGCACGTTTAACCTCAAAGAAATTTTACATTAATAGGGTGGAAATATATAACAAACCATTGCTCAGAATAAATTTATATAAATTAAAAACATATTATACAGGAAAAATTTTGTTGTTCATAAATAAGCTTTTTGTAAATTCTTAATAAGTGGTTTTTCTGTTGAGATGTTACTTGTGCACATTTGACTCAAATAATTCTGTAAATAGGAAACTCAATGTAAATAATAAACATTTCCACATGTTTAATAATATGAACAAATTTTGTACCATGTTTTGAAAATAAATTTTATTTGATTTGTTTATTAAGCCTGTGCAAAAGATGTTGAATCTGGCATTTGACATTTTGTGGTAATATTTATTCTTAATGTGGTTGTAGGTATATTTTGCAGCCATCAACTGTTGGCATCCAGGAAGTGAATGCAGGCAACAATTTTCGAAGGTACAGCACTTCCCTGTCCTAATTGTCTATACACAGCATAACAAGGGAATTCAGTATAAAGGAGTACGTGAAGCTGCTCATATGATGCATTTTCTGCAGTCTGTGTTGAAACCTCTAAATAGAATCACAAAACCGATAGACTTGGTGGATCTAATGACTATTCATGATGTGAGTATGCATTGAAAATACTATGAATTAATATGTATGAGGGAGAATAAAAAATTATACAGATTTTTTATTTTTTTACATAATTCTGTTTGGTTCTGGATGTTCAAAGTTGGCAAATAATAAGTCTAAATCTTGTGATACAGCCATCAGTGGCTCAATCAGGTGGGCTTAAACAAGTAAGCAAAAATAGTGTTTGTGTTAGTATCATCCACATGTGAGGACCAGAATGATGTATTACATTTTTTTGTTGGCAAGAGGCAAAACATCAAGTAAAATTCACAGGGTTATGTTGGATCTATATTGTCACAATCCCGAAAGAGTAAACTAGCTACATTTCTTAAAACTTCCTAACTTCTAGCAGCTTGGGGTTGCAATGCTAAGAAATTAGCTAAATCTAATCCATATGAATCATAAGAATCTTTAAGGGATAGGATGTAAGGGATCAAACACAAAACAAATACAGATTCATAATAAGGTGTACTAACAATTATTTATTATTTCAAAGTATTTCACATTAAATTACAACTTACATTTTGCTTGGCATCCCAGAATGGCTATGGCAATCCTTCTTGCATGACACTCTTCTTACTGATACCATACTAAGCTCTCAAGGCATCTCTCCTCTATTCTTCCTTTACTTCTCCACTCTGCCCTTACCCATCTTTGCCAAACAAAGTGTATTCTCTGCTCAACTGTGTATAGTTAAAAATATATAACAATAATGCACTGACAGTGCTGTACTAATATATAGACAATGTTCTGTAACATTGCCAGTGCATAATTATTGCCTATATTTGCCACATGTATGATAATCTGGAATACAGCAACATCTCCATTGGTGCAGATTCTTTGAAGAGGGCCAAGTAAACCTTGCCAATAAACTGCACTCTGGCTGACCTGTGACTTTTTAACAATACTCATTGTCAGAGGATTTAAGCAAAAATTCAAAACAATTAGCAGGTGCATCTGAAAATCTTGGCACAACAATTAAACATTTCATATCGTACTGCATATAATATTGTACATGACAGATTAGAGTTTCGTAAAATCAGTGCAGCCTCAAATTCAGACTTTTGTTTATGCAAAAATTATAAGACTGGAAGGTATTCAATTATCTACCATACAGTCAAAAACTTACACAGTCTGGCTTTTACCTCTTCAGACCACTAAAGATATTCCTAGGAGGCCAACACTTTGGTTCAGATGAAGAAATGAAATAGGTCATGTGCAAGTGGCTATACCCCCAGAAAACACAAGGGATATTCAAATTGGTGTTATGATAAGGAGAAAATCAATTTAATCTTGAGAAGCTTGGTTCATTGTTATTGAAAATAGGCAAGACTGTATTTTTTTTTCTCACTCAGAAGTATTTTGTAAAAAAAATATATATTGTGCCTTACTATTAGATTCTACCCCATAGATAATTGTATGCTCATTGTGTACAAGATGCCCCTACAACGTTAGCTGAGCAGAAAATTTGATATGACAGAAATTTTAGCAGCTGTTTGCTGTCATTTTGAGGTCTATGGCAAGGCAATAGCATACTTTTTGAAACCATGCTGAGGTTTGTTGCGATCAAGCATAAAAACAGACTAACTTAAATTTCTTAATTAGCTAGTGAATCAATTTAATACTCTTATGCTTCATTGACATTGAATTATACAGAACATTTCAATTTTAAAGTTGAAAAAAGTTAAAAACATTTAAAATATTGATACAATGAAAAACACTCTTAGCTTTTCACTTTAAAATTAAAAAATTCAGGACATGTTTCATGAGACCTTTGCTCACATTGTCAACTGTCAAATGACTGGTGCATGGTGGATCATATAAGGTTGGAAAGGTTGGCAATTGTGGTGAATCTGGTGGTCTGCTGATGAACTTGTACAAAATGTTGTCTGCTTCCAGAATGTAAAAATTCACGAGTTTATGTTCATATTTTTTTTATGGAAATCTTGTCATGTTCCTTCAACAGCTGTTCAACATTCCAAGGAACTTGACATACGGGAAAAGCCCAAAGCACAAAAGCCGAATCTCCCTAGCTCGATTAAAGCAACCTTGTTAGGTGAAGATCTAGATAAGCCTACGACATATCTACAAAATAATCATATTTATCTATTTCCATGCTCCATCTGGCCCCCAAATTTCTATTCCATACATCATTCTGCTCTCCACTATTGAACGATATATTTTCTCTGATCATTTTACTGGTATATTTGGTATTTTATTTACACAAGCTCTGATTACACACATGACTATATTTCTTTCTGCTACTGCTTTGTTTTTGATCACTCCCTTTCCCATTACTAGACCATCTAAAGTAAATGGTAAGTGGAGCATATTGTATTAAATCAATTCACCAGCTAATTAAAAAATATTAGTTGCTTCACTGTATTAGTTCTGACACAAAATTAGTTTTAAATTTAAGACATAACTTAGTTTAACGTAACGTGGATAAAACATTATCAAAATATAAAAATAAAATGAAATCGCTGGTATCGTTCAAGTACGTATGTACGCACATACACACACACACACAAACGTACGCACGTGCGCTTTTATACTCAAACAAATAATCATTAATCTATTACATCTTTCATTCATTTATACAGATATCCATCCAATTTTCCATATTCATTGGGCTTTGTAAAATATTTCATTAAACAAGAAGTTATGATAGTTTCCTCAATTAAAATGAATTTATGTTTTTCTGTAATCTGTAATGTGGTTAGTATTTATTACAATACTGCACTGTTATTTCCTGCAACTTTGATTCTGTTGTTCTCTTTGCTATCCTATTAGGCTGCTATTCAATCTGAAATAATATTTTTGGAGGTAATTTGAATTTGGAGGTAATTTTTTGGAGAATTAGAATATTATTTTGTTACTCAAGCATAGATAACGTTATGGTAATTTGTGACAGTGAAGCAGGGTCTGAAACTAAAAATAAATTCAAATATAATTATTTTCCTGAAAATTTAGCTATTACTTTTATTTAAAATGTAAATTGGAACTTGCACAGTGGAGCCAATCATATAATTGATATTATTGCATGATTTAGTTGAACATTTCTTTTTCGAAACCGGTTCTGTATATTATGACAAGTAAGTGAAGCATTAAGAGTGTATATTACATTTAATTCTTGTTTTGTAATTTACATTAGTAAGATGGCCTGGAAAATTAAAAATTAAAAGTTGCATTGCATTACATTAGCTTTAAGTATTGCATTAGCTTTAAGTATTTATTATCATTAGCTACTGACAGAGATTCTCTTAAACAAGCGGAATGTAATCTGTGATATATGGAGGGAAAAATTTATCATGTTAACAGCAGATAGCCATATACTTAGCAGTTCAGGGTTTTGTAATGGAAACCTAAAAATGAAACTTATAATTATTTCTTTAGAGTGCTGTATTTATTCTTTCTGATATGTCATACTTTTAATGTCACAGTGAATTTTATTGCACATATTATGAAAAGGTTGAGTATATTAGTAGTGAAGTATTTTGAGGGCTGTAATAAAAATTCAAATAACATTTTGGAAAAAGTGCTATGGTTTTGTTCGAAATGCTTGGCAATAAGACACTGGGCTCTGCCATTCACACTTACTACTTGATGCTGTAACAAACAACCTTCACATGTTGTTAGTTTAGTACTGGATATTTTGTAACTTACATGTTTAAAAAAATTTTTTATAAAATGGAAGAGCTAAACCTAATCTAACCCTAACCAACTACTGCATTGATATACATGTGTACTATGTGGTGACTCTGTCCAATGATAACTAACTCGCCACTGGAGAAACACTTAAGTTTAGCCACATTATGTAATAATGAAGAATTTAATAGTTCTTTACTGAAGATTTTAGGGTATCATAATCTCCTCTGAATCCAAAGTCCATGGGTTGAAATCTGATCAAGATCAATGGTATTTTTGTGGATGTAAAAATTTCAAGTGGAAGTCCTCTGAGAGGGACCTAAGGTGTGGATCTAATTCATATATTTATATCATGTTAAAGAATTTCTACTTAAAAAAAAGGTCCTTTGACAAAATATCTAACAATTTTATGTTCAAATAATACTTTAGTATTGTACTATACCTAGTCTGCTAGAAGCTGATGTGCACAATCAACAAATGTAAATTTCCATGCTTATGCTGGAGCAGAAAGACAGGAATAAGGCACTGTGACTGGACATGGAAAGAGATGCAGAAAATAAGGCATGCACTTTTAACAAAACACCTCTCTATTTGTCCACAATGTCTACAATGTCTTATCAGTACGGAATTTAATACATAATTAAAATGATTATTGTTTGAAAACTCCTCTGTCAGATATTTATTGTAATTTTATTTATTAATAACCTTAAAAAAACAAGCTGAGCTTTGTGAACTATTTACATAGGAGGAGAAAAAAGACATTTGCACTATGGTCAACAAATGCATCACATCTCAGCTTACGTTAAGCAAAGAATAAATGACATTTGAGATTTTGGCTAATTGCTTGTACCTCTAACATCTATAAGTGCTAAGCATAAATAAATTTGAGCAGTTCCAGAGAAATATAAAAAATCCTGATATGATGACTAAGAAAGAAAGATATTTGGGTTGTTCCTCATGCTGGTAATTAAAATATAAGTAAGTTAGGAATAATGAATTAACAGGAGTTGTGAACAGTGAAGCAATATATCATTAGATCATAGCAGTCGACAAAGTAACCTATCACTTAGTAACACTAAAAACAAGTGAAGAGTAATTTGCAACAACAGTTATGTAATTCTATTCTGTCTCTTTACTTCAAGCTAACTGCTTTTGTACTCTGTAATTGAATCAATAAAACATAGGCAATCATGATGTATAGTAGACAGTAGCATAACTGAATGGTAAAGATTATTAACTTTTCACTGAAACAACCCAGGTTCACTTTCAGCAATCATTATGAGGAGTTTGTGAAGGACAGAGCAATAATTGAAGTTCCCTCCGGACACTATGGCTTCTTCTATAGCTCATTCTGCCTTTTGATCTATCCTAACCCTTGTCACGGCTATCTTGTTCATCATTTAATACATTATAATCCTCTACTAGACATATGTATGGAAAACAATATGCAACTACTTCTTATGCAGGTGTAGACATTTTTTAATTTTAGAGACGTGAGTTCACATTAGAAGAAAATCGCCATCTGGTAAACTTGAAAAATAGGATCCATGATGTTATATGAAATACATATTTTAAACAATGATATATCTAGTAGAAAATATCTAAACTGACTTTTTAAATCTGTTGGTCTTAACTTAAGAAATATAACAAAGGTATAAAGTGCAAAGGTTGCTGTTAATATTTAATTGCCTTTTATTTCTTACAGGCTGTTATTATTGGTTTCTTTGACTTCAAAGGCAATTTGGGTGGTCCAGGATATCATACTTTTTATACGGCATCTCTCAAGTTCCTAGAAAGAGACCCATACCGTGAAATTGGGTTTGCTGTAGTCACTGATATGGTAACAGCCTCCAGAGATTTTGGTGTAGTGCGCTTCCCTACTGTAAGGATATATCTGTGGAATGAGACATTGGTAAGTAAAAGTACTGACAAAAGCACAGAATAAGCTGCAGAAATAACAGTCCCAAGTACTTTATGCTAAACTCTCCAACAAATTGTAGTTCTCCTCCTCCTCCCCCCTCCTTCCCCTTCTTCTTCTTCTTCTTCTTCTTCTTCTTCTTCTTCTTCTTCTTCTTCTTCTTCTTCTTCCTTTCTTCTTCTTCTTCTTCTTCTCCTTCTTCTTTCTTCTTCTTCTTCTTCTTCTTCTTCTTCTTCTTCTTCTTCTTCTTCAGCCCGGGGTAAGCCTGGGCCTGCCATGGCAACCTCTGTTTCCTTTATCTCCATCTTATGACTTCATTGATACAGGGCAATATTGCAGAGTACTGGGAATTCCCCCGGCCAGCAGTCAGCAATGCTAACCACTAGACCAAAGAAATGATCAAACTGTAGTTCTCTACACTGAATAACAAGGATGTGCATGTTAACACTATTAACTGCCAGAACCTGTTATATGGTTAGAACCACCAATGTGATCATTTAAATTGACAATGTTAAGTGCATACTAAATGGTTATTATTATCTCTATACTATGTGAAACATTAATGCATCATTCCAAATTGAATGTTTCTGAATGTTGATACGAGCTTCACTTACTGGGTTTCTAATGAGGACATGTTTCGGAAACCATCATCTTCACATGTTGACTAACTGTTTGGTAAATTTTCAGTTGTTTGATATGATCATGGTTGTAGCTGAGCTACTCTGTTGACATTTGCTGGCATGAAGGGAATTTGCTAAATTTGTCAAGAGATGGGATGTCAAAATTCATGAATTTTCCTCAATTTTTAAGAATGAAAATGTTTTCCCATGTAGATTGTTCTACTGGAGTGTGCATTTCTTTTAACAAAATGGTTTCTTGCCTAATTTCATAGTTGTATTTCCAAAATTGAGCTGTTACTGCCAATTTTTCCAACTTTTTAGCTGAATATTTCTAAAATGTTCTTTCTTTCTGGTTTTTAAATTTTTCTTCATTTTTCCTATGTATTTTAAATCACAGTCTAAACTTTTTTGCATATATGCCTGATTTTTTTCTCTTGTGCTATGCTATCTTTCAACGAAGAACCTAATAAATTTTTAATATTATATTTATTTTGTGGTTCTAATTTTATACCATGTTCTTTGAAGATCTTGCCAAACTGGCGATGATATTCTGGATGGTGGTGGTCTCAATGTCAAATTTAGTTCTGGATAATTTGCAATGTATTGTTTTTATTATATAAAATGGCACTTAAGGTATGGGAGAACCTTAGTTTTGGTATTGATGAATTTTTAGATTACTTTTGATAGTGTTAAAATTTTGTTACATATTATGTATGTTTGTTTAGGTTAATTGAACAATTCAGAAAATTGGGAATTATTAGTGTAGAAATTGCAGTTAATTGGTTATAATAATGATTTGACTATAAATTATTTTTAGTATTGTTTTTCTTTTAGTTGGATCACAGCCTTATCCCTGGACATTCCAGTAGATTGCTACTGGGGACTGGGGGACAGAGCCAATAAAATTGAAATTTTGATTGGAGTTAGTCCCTTCTGGAATTGCGAAAGGGTTTGATCCTATTTGTTATATTTTAATCTTAATTGATTTTTTGGTGTTTATTTTGTTATAAATATTTTGTGTATTGATATGTGAGAAATAAAAATTCATTCATTTATATACCCTCCCACCAACCCACATACCCTTCCACCCATCCATACATACATCCATTCATATATGATATGATATGTGATAAGATATGTTTATTAAGTGCTAAGAAAATTACATATACAAAATACACCAGGGCCTCCACTTATCTGACCCAGGTCATTTTAGGTGTAACCCCTTCCAATTACAATTATTTTTACCATAATATGTTTAATTCTATTACATTCTCCTAAATACAAAATAATTTAACAAAATTCAAAATATTCGCCTCGGTTTAGTCAATTCCCAGTCCCCGGTTCATCAGCAGTAGCCCAGGGGACTCAGATTTGACCCGAAGCGCCAAAATGAATGATTAATCAATTAACCCCAGACTATTTTTACTTACTTAATACCTTATAAGTAACAAATATATTACAAGGCTCACTACAGATTCTAGAACACACTCTCCTAATCTATTGTTCCTTTCTTCTCTTCACAGTCCATTTTCATTTATTTCTTACTTTCTATAAAAATTTTCCTATATCTTTACAGTTTTTTTCTATTATTTTGTTAACATTACTGTTCTCCCTAATTAATCTTATACTTTCTTTCCTCCAAGTATCAGTTTCTTTACATTCATAAATTATATGTTTTACATCTTCTTTATCCCCACATAATGGGCACACGCCTTGTGGGTATCCATTTCTTTGACCTTTTAACCTCCATATTCCTGCTCTTAGCCAGGCTATCCCCTTTCTTTCATAATTATTAGTGTTATCTATATACCTCTCTCTTCCCCAGCTATTTTTCATCGAGACATAAAAAACTAGTGACCTTTTCTCAGATAATTGACTAAATAATTTTTTAATTTCTATGTTCTCGAATCTTCTCCTAACTTCCTTCCAGAAACCTTTGTGGTTTATTTCTCTTTTTCTCCATATATCCCCTAATCCATTACTTTCTAGTTTATATCTCAAGTTACTAACCCAAACTGTGTTTTGTAAACTTGATTCTTGATATTGCAAACATTGTTTCAATAAATTATCATCATATAAATTTAGAATCCTATACCAATTTTAAAGCTCTCTCCATAACTATTCCCTTTCTTGCACCTCTTCCCATTTCAATCTGCGCAACTTCGTTTGCTGTTGCTATTGGCAGCCCTACTTCCTTACAAAACAGCCTATGAACGTGATCTACAACCTCCCAACCTTTCTCAAGTCCCCAAATTTCAATACCATAGAGCATTCGGGCCTCAACTACCGAATTGTACACCCTTTTCAGCCATTTCCTCTCCATCTCAGGCATTTTATATAGGCACCCCCTTACAGCCATCATAGCTGATTTTCCTTTTGCTAGTGCTGATTTCATTTGTTTTTGCCATTTCCCCCCTGCATCTATTCTTATACCCAGGTATGTGCAATCGTGCACAACTTTATATTCTTTATTTTCCTTCTTCCACTTTACATGTTTACTTAATTTAGTGCCTTTCTTAAATGCTAGAATTTGGGTTTTCTCTCTATTTACTTTTAAACCCCATTCTATGCAGCATTTATCTACTCTTGTAACGACCATAGTAATGGAGCCTACTACCAAATCATCTGCAAAGAGAAGTTCAGGGATTTGCAATTTATTTATTACTGGCAAAAGATGATTATTATTGCTTATATTCTTCAATATGTCATCAATAAACAAATTAAATAACATTGGACTTAGCTTGCAACCTTGCCTTAATCCTTTTTTCCTGCTGTACTTTCCTTGTTATTGTCCTTTCTTCATATTTTATGCAAAAGATATTCCCGTTATACAATCCTTTTAGAATAGTGACCATTTGTTTACTAACCTCTTTCTCTGATAGCTTATGCCACAATAGTTTCATCTCTATTCGGTCAAAAGCTTTTTCTAAGTCAATAAAGGCCATATAAATTTTACCTTTTTTGCCTTTTAAATATATATAGTTTTTATAACAAATATGTTATCAATCGTCCGCTTTCCTTTCCTAAAGTCCATTTGAAATTCCGAAAGAATGTTATATTCTTCTGCCCATTCCTGCAACCTATCAGCCAATATTCCTGTATAGATTTTTCCCACATTGGACAACAGTGGTATACCCCTATAGTTACTAGGTTTATCTAAGTCCCCTTTACCTTTGTAAATTGGTTGTATAATTGCTTTTCTCCAACTTTTCGGTGTGTACTCCTTGGCTTTCATTGTATTAAACATCAGTGTTAGTACCTTAAGTCGATTCTTATCTCTATACCATTCTTTAAGGAATTTCCCTTGTATACCATCTATTCCTGTTGCTTTGTTTCTTTTTATTCTTTTAATCTGTTTCTCTACTTCTCTCTCTGTTATATCCCTATCTAACCTTTCTACATAGTAATTTTCTATCTCTGGAATTATCCTCCCTTTTATAGAGCTTTGACATGCAAACAGATCTGAAAAATATCTTAACCATTCTTCTTGGTTTATATTAGATTTAAGTACATATTTTTTATATAAAGTCTTTATACCCTTTCATATTTTACTTACATTATTCTCCGCAATAACCTTGGTCAATTTATTAATATTTCTTTCCCTCCATATACGTTTCTTGCTTTCTAATAATTTATTATAGTAATATTTACTTTGTAAATACTCCTCTTTTGATTGAGGATCCCCTAATTCCCTCCATTTTACTAGACTAACTTTTACAATACATTTATGTATTTTACATTCGTCATCAAACCAGATATCACTTTTAATGTGGCTCTTGTTTATTACTTTCATCCCTTTCCCACCCCAGCACATAATAAAATTCAATATGCTGATTGCATTTTCAACTTCATATATTTTTAAGTTATAAACTATCCCATGTTGACATATTTTTCCTATCTCAGATTCTAAAGCAAGATCAAAGTTAATCTTGCATTCATCCTTCCATTTAAATCTAATATATTCTCTTACACCAGTATTCTCTCCCCCAATTTGGTTAATAAATACATTCTATGATTTAATATTTATATCCGTTATTAGTGGAAAATGGCCACTACTCAAGCTTATATTTGACACTTTAAAGTTACTTATCATATGAGTAATATTACTTGACCATAATATAAAATCAATTGCACTCTGGCCATTTTTATGTATGAAGGTGAATTCTCCTTGCTCATTCTCCCCGTATTTACCATTTAAAATATCGAGTGCTTTTTCACTTCCTTTACCTTCCACCCTGTCTTTACTGTGTCTAATATTCTCATTTTTTTCTATTACATAGTTATTTCCCACCCATTCATTAAGTTTACATCAAGCTCACCAATTCTTTTATTAAAATCTCCCATAAATATAATCTCAATGTTAAAATATTTATCCCTTTACCTTTCAATATCTCTGTCTAGGCTGGGTTATGGAACTGTGAGGTATTTGGAGGGTTATATACAATACCTATACATATTGTACTTTCATCTAATACTTTATCTTCCAATATGACCCAAAATACTTCCTTGCACCTAGACCAAGTGTCTCTAATGGTTTTACTCAAATCATTCTTAACAAAAAACCCTAGCCCTCCTAATGGTCTTCTTTTCCTTGCCATCGTTTCAGCCTTTCTTCCTACATATTTAAAATTCTATATTGTAATCTCTTCATCCTTTAACCATGTTTCTACTACTGCAAAATACTCCATAGTACCCAATAAGTATTGTAAAGTTCCTGTGTTAATTTTATTTTTTAAACCTTCACAGTTCCAGTAACCTAATCTCCTCACTGTCTGTTATTGTGATCTCATTCTCCCCTTGGACCACATAAACTTTCTAGAGTTTTTTACTTCTTAACTGAATCCCTTCATTTGGGGTTTTATCCTTATTCACTACCCAGATACTTCCATGCGGAGATGAAACAATACTATCTCCCCCTTGTTCTGTATTCATCCCACTTCTCTTGCCTTGCCCACTTTCATTTCCCACTCCTTCCCCACTACCAATAGTTTGCGTCCAACTGAGGTCCCCTCTCTCCACTAATCTCCGCACTGCTGCTACCTCCTCTTTCCTCAGTGACACCTCCTCTTTGTTTTTCTTTTTGCCACTGGCTTTCCTGACGTCATACCACTCCCACCATCTTCTCCCTCCTGAAGATCTGCTGCTCGGCTCCCCCTAATCTGCGATGTGTGCGTGTCCATAAGTTTCAGGCCTCGCGATAAGGATTATCGCCTTCACAAAATCCTTATCTGTTAAGTAAATAATTGCAACTGTAACTTGCACTCTATTGTGTTCCTTTGTTCAGATATAGTTGCATAAAGAAGGCTATGTGTAGAAGATCGTGACATGTTCAAAATGGAGTATTGAACTGTTATTAAGTTCTTCACAAAAGTAGGACCTACTGCAAATAAAATTAAACAGCGGTTGGATGGTGTAATTGGGGAAGCTTCCCCCTCATATACTACTGTAAAAGAATGGGCCAAACTTTTTCAAATGGGTCGAAAAAGCATTAAAGACAAAGAGCATGCAGGTCGGCCCTTGGAGGTGTTTTCTCTGAAAACATTGCTCTTGTGGAAGAAGAAAGAAGTGGCTCAAAGTTACAGAAATAGCAGCGATGTTTAGTCTTTCAAAAACAACAGTCCTTTGAATTATCGATGAACATTTAAACATGAATAAGGTTAGTGCAAGATTTCTTTCCTCAGTTCAAAAGCAGGCACAAGTCATCTGTTGTGCGGCATTTTTGGAGCTCTGCCATGGCAATGAGAGAGAAGTTCTGCAAAACATTGTTACAGGAGATGAAACTATGGTCCTCTTCTATGATCCCTTGTCCAAAAGAGAATCAATGGAGTGGCATAAACCTGGTGTAGCAACGCCTCTAAAGGCCAAGGTCACTCAGTGAACCAAGAAGATCATGGCCACAGTCTTTTGGGACTGTGAAGGAATATTCTTCATTGACTTCAAGGAGAGGAACACCACAGTAAATGGGGAGTACTGTGCTGGCTTACTGCACAGCCTACATGCTTCCATCAAAGAGAAAATGTAAGGAAAGCTAAGTGGTGGTGTGCACCCTCTTCAAGACAATGCGCCTGTGCTCACAGCTCTTGTGCAAAGAAAGCTGTGAAGAAATGTGACTTCAAGGAGATCAACCATCCACCCTACATCCCAGATCTAACTCCCAGTGACTATTTCCTTTCCTCAAAACCAAGAAGGACCTTTGAGGAAGGAAATGTAAGTGTAATGAAGATTTGATGAATGCTGTTTATGCCCATTTTGCAGACAATACTTCTTACTATTTGGGGGGGGGGGGGTTTGAAATGTTAATGTAAAGATGTGAGGAATGTATTGCATTAAAGTGTAACTATATTGAAAAGTGAAATAGTTTTTGTCTTTATCATGCCTAGAAAATGGTTAGGCCGGAAACTCATGGACCTACCCTCGTATATAATGGCTGTGGTTATATGCTATCATACCTTGTGAAGCTCAGAATGGACTGGAGTAAAACCCTTATGTTCAATGCAATAAAGTATCATCATCATAATCATTGTCAACCAATATGGTGGCTCAGGTTGCTGAGGTAGATTCAAAAAACAAGATATCTTCAGTTTGAATCTTGCCAGGAATCTCTTTGCTGACTGAGGTTTTTTCCAGGTTTTCCTCAGTACTCATTACTGACCTATGCCCAGGAGATATACTAAACTTAAACTTGGAATGTTTGCTTCATGTAAAAAATTATTCTTTTCTCAATTTATTATTTTCCACCACACTGATGCCACAGTAGTTAAAATGGGAATTAAACACTATTTCACAAAGGCTCATGATCAACATCATCACAACACATTGTGTCAAAGTTTATTACAGTATTTACAGTTTATGTGGTTTGTCGGTCCTGTGTAGTGGTAACTATACTTGCCTCCTAAACCCAAGATTGTGGGTTCGATCCCGGCCAGGACCGATGGATTTTTTCAGGCATAAAAATCCTAAGTATGGCTTCCTTCGGAAGGGAAGTAAAGCTGTGGGTCTCATGTCGTATATTTACAGCATGATAAAATAACTGAAGCCTGAAAAAAGAGGCTTCTGAGCAAAATTTGTCAGCCATTTCATGCCTGAATTGAATGGGACACTGATGACCTGAGATGTTATAGAGCATCCTTAAATAAACCAAATAAAAAAAAAAAAATAAATAAAAAAATCAGTTTATGTAGTTTAGTAATTTGTGATAGTTGACAGTATATTTGTTTTTGCTAACCTTTCCTACTTCATTGAAGACATATTCATTACAGGAGTACTCAGGGGAGCAACAGTTTGATGCTGATATGCTGGTTAAATGGACATGGCAGAACATTCATCAAGTGACACAATGGATATCTCCCCCTGGAGTGAAGAGCCTTACTCTTGCACCTTATCTTGAAACTGGACCAGTTGTAGTGCTTTACACACCTCGTAATCCACTTCAGAATAAAAATTATTATTATAATCTGGTATGTTTATCAGTTTTGTCTTTAAACTCCAAAATTAAAATAATTAAAATTGATTCTAATAAGAGTATATTTTATGTAAGGAATTGACATTAAAGATATGCTGTTTACAACCTTAATTTGTGTGCCATATAGATAAACTTGAACTATATAGATTATTAAACCCAACATATGTTGGAAATATAAGTAAAATGTGCATGTATGACATGTACCGTATTGAAACATTACCGTGGCATACCAAATAAGTTAAAACATAAAGGGTGTTTTACAATATTGTTAAATATTCCATAATTTATTGAGTACTGCAAAGAAAAGGAAAAGTAGAAAGAGTATGTAGTCAATTTTGTTGATTTATATAGCTAAACATACTATGGGCATGATTTTTTTATTTTACATTATAAATATGATGGGCTTTAGAAGTTATTCATTCTTGCTTCCCAGTATTATTTTTTTTATCAATTTTATATAGTTGGCCAGCCAAACAGTCATGGTATGTGTTGAGTGTGAGCATTGCTACGCATCCTTTTTGCTGCTTGCAAGTATTTTTTCCAGGTGCTCTTATCTTCATTTGATTTTGCTTTCTGTGTTCATGTTTGTTTCGTAAGAGTGGTCTGAGGCTATGGAAAGATAGTATGGTCCTTTTTTATTGTAGGGTTGTCCCTTACTTTGCTAACTTATCTGCTGTCTCATTTCTTTTGATTTGGTTTATTTACAGACGCTCTTTAATATCTCAGGTCATCAACTTCCCATTTTAATCAGGGCATAAAACAACTGACAAATTTTGCTCTGAGGCCTCTCTGTTCAGGCTTGAGGTTCTTTATTATGTCGTAAATATATGACACGGGACCCACTCTTTACTTCCCTTCCGAAGAAAGTCATACTTAGAATTTTTATACCCGAAAAAATACATTGGTCCTGACTGGGTTTGAACCTGCAATCTTTGGTTTAGGAGGCAAGATGGTTAACACTACACAACCAGGACTGAATCTGTCTCATTTCCTAGAAGGTTTGTGTGTGATGGTATCCACTGATGAGCTATGGTTTTACCTGTTTTTATGAGCTCTCTGATTCAGCGGTATATTTTTTTGGTAGTTTATTTGATGCTATTGCTGCAATAGCAAATTTTAATCTATGAATCAAACTGCTTTTTGAAATTTTATTTTTTCTGAACATTAGATTTTTTATTATATACTCTATAGCTTCTATTTTAGCAACAAATTGGTAATATTTTGGCCAAGTGGCAAATAATGTGAAAAATGCTTTCACTGTATTCTGTCTTGTTCATTTTAGAGCCAATGGTAAAAATATATAGATTCTAGAAATCTAATATGTATTGTATCTCTCCTTAATTTTTAAGTACTTTTGGAGAGTATTTTGATTCTTCACATTTACCAATAGATGAATGTATGATCTATATGCTAAAAACTTGAGTGGATTTGTAGATTTAATTGCAATTTCTGTTTCTAGTGTGAAGTGAATTTCATTTAAATGTTCCTCAATTTTATATATTTGAGTTGTTTATGTTATCAGATTGGCATTGCATTGTTTTTTGTGTACTTTTATCATTTGTTGTATATAGTTTTAAGAGTGTTCCATTAGTAGGTTGTTGTGTTTTGTTAAAGGTTTCTTGCATACTTCCCCATACTTCCTAGATGTTTTAGGATGTTAGTTCTAGATGTTACTTTTTCTACAGTTGAATATTGTTTAAAGCATTAAACTAAATAAACAATGCATGATGCAGATGCTACAGTAACAATATCATGAATTTCCTTTCTTTTCTGGCAAGGCTTGGGAACAGTAAATAGAAGGCACTCCTTAAGAAGATACAAATTTATGTACAAAGTGTTTCTTCTTTTATGATATATTTCAAAATAACAAGCAGGAACTCTTGTACCTGTACCAGTACTTATTGCTTCTTTTCAAGAGTCACAAGAGCATGTTGTGCTGCCTAAATTACCCAGGTAAAAGATCAAAGCTCTAAGTATATTTTCTATTTAATTAATTTCACTATATCTTCATAAAGTTGAAAAATCAAAGTGTAACTGACATAATTATGGGAACATTATGTGAGTAATTCCGCAAATAAGTTACACTTATTTATATGTTTGGAAGTAATGTAAGAGGAAATTGTACTATCTGCAGCTCAAAGACATTTGTCTGTCTCACTGCATGTCATGTGATCTGAAGTATCTGTACCATACATAGGTGGGAGTAAGCTGAAGCAAGCAACTTCAGCCAAGTGTGTGCCCACAGCATAAGAGCTTGCACTATAATGACTGACAGATATGCATTACAAACTGGATGAAACGGGAGGTTAGAGTGATTATCCTGCTGTCATTGGGTGTTGTGATTTTTCATGACAGTGCAAAACCCTAGATGGCAGCAGTATAAAAGCAGCCCTTCTATACAAGTTCAATTGGCAAAATATGGATTCCACTCTTACTGCCCATTGTTCTTCTGTGAAGTTGTGGGGTACCCAAAGACAACATAGCTTCCTGACACAAAGATGTTTGTCCAGAATTTCTGACATCTATGGTAAATTAATATTTAGAGACTTGTTTATATTCCTGTAGGTCACTCAGTGTTTATACTTCACAATGATTTCTACATAAGTGATGTTTTCATTTGTAACTGCTGTTGCTGGACTTGTGCTACTCATTTTGAGAGTGTTCTTCCTCATCTAAACTCTGCAAACCAGTTATAGACTTTTGCACATGAGGGAACAGAATCTGGAAAAGCTCTCTGTAAATTTTCTAGGCCACATTTATTGTTATAAAAAAATTATTGCACAAAAATGCTCTCAAGCCACCTCCATCTTTAGACAGTGAGAGCACAAGCGAGCATAAGCGTTTTGCTGCAGCTGCAACAATATGTGCCACAAACTAACTTCTACTGTGGTTATTAATCAAGACACACTTTTTCCAGTGCTCCCAACAAGAAATGTGTCTCATATTTTCTTCAAATCCCCCAAAAATTAAATAGCGACTCTTGTATTGATATACAGAAACTTAAAAACTATTTTTTATTTTTTGTAATGATTAAATGCAAATACAGATAATTGAGACTTTGCTACAGTTGCATGAAATTCTAGATGCATTTCGTGCATATTTTTTTTATTGTTTAAATAATCAAACATTTCTAAGGTTTTTGAATTTGATATTGTTAAAATATACTTCTTATAATTACAGCAAAGTCATTTAACACATAAAGAAATAATTGTTTCAGGTCTTTATGCTCTTGAGCTAAAACTTTTTCCATTTATTACTGCTTTATTGAGTAGTTTTAGTCATTTCAAAGTACTATTTTCATTGATGGTTGTCATGTTTATAATTAAAAGATATTTCCTTTTTTACTTTGAGTGACCATAAATATAAAATACTTTATCTGCAGCTACGAGAGATAGGCCTAGATTATTTCAACTGTGATGGAAATCCATGGGTTGGTGACCTCACCCGGCATCTTGCAATGGAACGTGCAGGTATGCTGTTTGAATTTAACTTATGTTTTTTATTATTATTAGTAGTAGTAGTAGTAGTAGTAGTAGTAGTAGTAGTAGTAGTAGTAGTAGTAGTAGTAGTAGTAGTAGTAGTAGTAGTAGTAGTAGTAGTAGTAGTAGTAGTAGTAGTAGTAGTAGTAGTAGTAGTAGTAGTAGTAGTAGTAGTAGTAGTAGTAGTAGTAGTAGTAGTAGTAGTAGTAGTAGTAGTAGTAGTAGTAGTAGTAGTAGTAGTAGTAGTAGTAGTAGTAGTAGTAGTAGTAGTAGTAGTAGTAGTAGTAGTAGTAGTAGTAGTAGTAGTAGTAGTAGTAGTAGTAGTAGTAGTAGTAGTAGTAGTAGTAGTAGTAGTAGTAGTAGTAGTAGTAGTAGTAGTAGTAGTAGTAGTAGTAGTAGTAGTAGTAGTAGTAGTAGTAGTAGTAGTAGTAGTAGTAGTAGTAGTAGTAGTAGTAGTAGTAGTAGTAGTAGTAGTAGTAGTAGTAGTAGTAGTAGTAGTAGTAGTAGTAGTAGTAGTAGTAGTAGTAGTAGTAGTAGTAGTAGTAGTAGTAGTAGTAGTAGTAGTAGTAGTAGTAGTAGTAGTAGTAGTAGTAGTAGTAGTAGTAGTAGTAGTAGTAGTAGTAGTAGTAGTAGTAGTAGTAGTAGTAGTAGTAGTAGTAGTAGTAGTAGTAGTAGTAGTAGTAGTAGTAGTAGTAGTAGTAGTAGTAGTAGTAGTAGTAGTAGTAGTAGTAGTAGTAGTAGTAGTAGTAGTAGTAGTAGTAGTAGTAGTAGTAGTAGTAGTAGTAGTAGTAGTAGTAGTAGTAGTAGTAGTAGTAGTAGTAGTAGTAGTAGTAGTAGTAGTAGTAGTAGTAGTAGTAGTAGTAGTAGTAGTAGTAGTAGTAGTAGTAGTAGTAGTAGTAGTAGTAGTAGTAGTAGTAGTAGTAGTAGTAGTAGTAGTAGTAGTAGTAGTAGTAGTAGTAGTAGTAGTAGTAGTAGTAGTAGTAGTAGTAGTAGTAGTAGTAGTAGTAGTAGTAGTAGTAGTAGTAGTAGTAGTAGTAGTAGTAGTAGTAGTAGTAGTAGTAGTAGTAGTAGTAGTAGTAGTAGTAGTAGTAGTAGTAGTAGTAGTAGTAGTAGTAGTAGTAGTAGTAGTAGTAGTAGTAGTAGTAGTAGTAGTAGTAGTAGTAGTAGTAGTAGTAGTAGTAGTAGTAGTAGTAGTAGTAGTAGTAGTAGTAGTAGTAGTAGTAGTAGTAGTAGTAGTAGTAGTAGTAGTAGTAGTAGTAGTAGTAGTAGTAGTAGTAGTAGTAGTAGTAGTAGTAGTAGTAGTAGTAGTAGTAGTAGTAGTAGTAGTAGTAGTAGTAGTAGTAGTAGTAGTAGTAGTAGTAGTAGTAGTAGTAGTAGTAGTAGTAGTAGTAGTAGTAGTAGTAGTAGTAGTAGTAGTAGTAGTAGTAGTAGTAGTAGTAGTAGTAGTAGTAGTAGTAGTAGTAGTAGTAGTAGTAGTAGTAGTAGTAGTAGTAGTAGTAGTAGTAGTAGTAGTAGTAGTAGTAGTAGTAGTAGTAGTAGTAGTAGTAGTAGTAGTAGTAGTAGTAGTAGTAGTAGTAGTAGTAGTAGTAGTAGTAGTAGTAGTAGTAGTAGTAGTAGTAGTAGTAGTAGTAGTAGTAGTAGTAGTAGTAGTAGTAGTAGTAGTAGTAGTAGTAGTAGTAGTAGTAGTAGTAGTAGTAGTAGTAGTAGTAGTAGTAGTAGTAGTAGTAGTAGTAGTAGTAGTAGTAGTAGTAGTAGTAGTAGTAGTAGTAGTAGTAGTAGTAGTAGTAGTAGTAGTAGTAGTAGTAGTAGTAGTAGTAGTAGTAGTAGTAGTAGTAGTAGTAGTAGTAGTAGTAGTAGTAGTAGTAGTAGTAGTAGTAGTAGTAGTAGTAGTAGTAGTAGTAGTAGTAGTAGTAGTAGTAGTAGTAGTAGTAGTAGTAGTAGTAGTAGTAGTAGTAGTAGTAGTAGTAGTAGTAGTAGTAGTAGTAGTAGTAGTAGTAGTAGTAGTAGTAGTAGTAGTAGTAGTAGTAGTAGTAGTAGTAGTAGTAGTAGTAGTAGTAGTAGTAGTAGTAGTAGTAGTAGTAGTAGTAGTAGTAGTAGTAGTAGTAGTAGTAGTAGTAGTAGTAGTAGTAGTAGTAGTAGTAGTAGTAGTAGTAGTAGTAGTAGTAGTAGTAGTAGTAGTAGTAGTAGTAGTAGTAGTAGTAGTAGTAGTAGTAGTAGTAGTAGTAGTAGTAGTAGTAGTAGTAGTAGTAGTAGTAGTAGTAGTAGTAGTAGTAGTAGTAGTAGTAGTAGTAGTAGTAGTAGTAGTAGTAGTAGTAGTAGTAGTAGTAGTAGTAGTAGTAGTAGTAGTAGTAGTAGTAGTAGTAGTAGTAGTAGTAGTAGTAGTAGTAGTAGTAGTAGTAGTAGTAGTAGTAGTAGTAGTAGTAGTAGTAGTAGTAGTAGTAGTAGTAGTAGTAGTAGTAGTAGTAGTAGTAGTAGTAGTAGTAGTAGTAGTAGTAGTAGTAGTAGTAGTAGTAGTAGTAGTAGTAGTAGTAGTAGTAGTAGTAGTAGTAGTAGTAGTAGTAGTAGTAGTAGTAGTAGTAGTAGTAGTAGTAGTAGTAGTAGTAGTAGTAGTAGTAGTAGTAGTAGTAGTAGTAGTAGTAGTAGTAGTAGTAGTAGTAGTAGTAGTAGTAGTAGTAGTAGTAGTAGTAGTAGTAGTAGTAGTAGTAGTAGTAGTAGTAGTAGTAGTAGTAGTAGTAGTAGTAGTAGTAGTAGTAGTAGTAGTAGTAGTAGTAGTAGTAGTAGTAGTAGTAGTAGTAGTAGTAGTAGTAGTAGTAGTAGTAGTAGTAGTAGTAGTAGTAGTAGTAGTAGTAGTAGTAGTAGTAGTAGTAGTAGTAGTAGTAGTAGTAGTAGTAGTAGTAGTAGTAGTAGTAGTAGTAGTAGTAGTAGTAGTAGTAGTAGTAGTAGTAGTAGTAGTAGTAGTAGTAGTAGTAGTAGTAGTAGTAGTAGTAGTAGTAGTAGTAGTAGTAGTAGTAGTAGTAGTAGTAGTAGTAGTAGTAGTAGTAGTAGTAGTAGTAGTAGTAGTAGTAGTAGTAGTAGTAGTAGTAGTAGTAGTAGTAGTAGTAGTAGTAGTAGTAGTAGTAGTAGTAGTAGTAGTAGTAGTAGTAGTAGTAGTAGTAGTAGTAGTAGTAGTAGTAGTAGTAGTAGTAGTAGTAGTAGTAGTAGTAGTAGTAGTAGTAGTAGTAGTAGTAGTAGTAGTAGTAGTAGTAGTAGTAGTAGTAGTAGTAGTAGTAGTAGTAGTAGTAGTAGTAGTAGTAGTAGTAGTAGTAGTAGTAGTAGTAGTAGTAGTAGTAGTAGTAGTAGTAGTAGTAGTAGTAGTAGTAGTAGTAGTAGTAGTAGTAGTAGTAGTAGTAGTAGTAGTAGTAGTAGTAGTAGTAGTAGTAGTAGTAGTAGTAGTAGTAGTAGTAGTAGTAGTAGTAGTAGTAGTAGTAGTAGTAGTAGTAGTAGTAGTAGTAGTAGTAGTAGTAGTAGTAGTAGTAGTAGTAGTAGTAGTAGTAGTAGTAGTAGTAGTAGTAGTAGTAGTAGTAGTAGTAGTAGTAGTAGTAGTAGTAGTAGTAGTAGTAGTAGTAGTAGTAGTAGTAGTAGTAGTAGTAGTAGTAGTAGTAGTAGTAGTAGTAGTAGTAGTAGTAGTAGTAGTAGTAGTAGTAGTAGTAGTAGTAGTAGTAGTAGTAGTAGTAGTAGTAGTAGTAGTAGTAGTAGTAGTAGTAGTAGTAGTAGTAGTAGTAGTAGTAGTAGTAGTAGTAGTAGTAGTAGTAGTAGTAGTAGTAGTAGTAGTAGTAGTAGTAGTAGTAGTAGTAGTAGTAGTAGTAGTAGTAGTAGTAGTAGTAGTAGTAGTAGTAGTAGTAGTAGTAGTAGTAGTAGTAGTAGTAGTAGTAGTAGTAGTAGTAGTAGTAGTAGTAGTAGTAGTAGTAGTAGTAGTAGTAGTAGTAGTAGTAGTAGTAGTAGTAGTAGTAGTAGTAGTAGTAGTAGTAGTAGTAGTAGTAGTAGTAGTAGTAGTAGTAGTAGTAGTAGTAGTAGTAGTAGTAGTAGTAGTAGTAGTAGTAGTAGTAGTAGTAGTAGTAGTAGTAGTAGTAGTAGTAGTAGTAGTAGTAGTAGTAGTAGTAGTAGTAGTAGTAGTAGTAGTAGTAGTAGTAGTAGTAGTAGTAGTAGTAGTAGTAGTAGTAGTAGTAGTAGTAGTAGTAGTAGTAGTAGTAGTAGTAGTAGTAGTAGTAGTAGTAGTAGTAGTAGTAGTAGTAGTAGTAGTAGTAGTAGTAGTAGTAGTAGTAGTAGTAGTAGTAGTAGTAGTAGTAGTAGTAGTAGTAGTAGTAGTAGTAGTAGTAGTAGTAGTAGTAGTAGTAGTAGTAGTAGTAGTAGTAGTAGTAGTAGTAGTAGTAGTAGTAGTAGTAGTAGTAGTAGTAGTAGTAGTAGTAGTAGTAGTAGTAGTAGTAGTAGTAGTAGTAGTAGTAGTAGTAGTAGTAGTAGTAGTAGTAGTAGTAGTAGTAGTAGTAGTAGTAGTAGTAGTAGTAGTAGTAGTAGTAGTAGTAGTAGTAGTAGTAGTAGTAGTAGTAGTAGTAGTAGTAGTAGTAGTAGTAGTAGTAGTAGTAGTAGTAGTAGTAGTAGTAGTAGTAGTAGTAGTAGTAGTAGTAGTAGTAGTAGTAGTAGTAGTAGTAGTAGTAGTAGTAGTAGTAGTAGTAGTAGTAGTAGTAGTAGTAGTAGTAGTAGTAGTAGTAGTAGTAGTAGTAGTAGTAGTAGTAGTAGTAGTAGTAGTAGTAGTAGTAGTAGTAGTAGTAGTAGTAGTAGTAGTAGTAGTAGTAGTAGTAGTAGTAGTAGTAGTAGTAGTAGTAGTAGTAGTAGTAGTAGTAGTAGTAGTAGTAGTAGTAGTAGTAGTAGTAGTAGTAGTAGTAGTAGTAGTAGTAGTAGTAGTAGTAGTAGTAGTAGTAGTAGTAGTAGTAGTAGTAGTAGTAGTAGTAGTAGTAGTAGTAGTAGTAGTAGTAGTAGTAGTAGTAGTAGTAGTAGTAGTAGTAGTAGTAGTAGTAGTAGTAGTAGTAGTAGTAGTAGTAGTAGTAGTAGTAGTAGTAGTAGTAGTAGTAGTAGTAGTAGTAGTAGTAGTAGTAGTAGTAGTAGTAGTAGTAGTAGTAGTAGTAGTAGTAGTAGTAGTAGTAGTAGTAGTAGTAGTAGTAGTAGTAGTAGTAGTAGTAGTAGTAGTAGTAGTAGTAGTAGTAGTAGTAGTAGTAGTAGTAGTAGTAGTAGTAGTAGTAGTAGTAGTAGTAGTAGTAGTAGTAGTAGTAGTAGTAGTAGTAGTAGTAGTAGTAGTAGTAGTAGTAGTAGTAGTAGTAGTAGTAGTAGTAGTAGTAGTAGTAGTAGTAGTAGTAGTAGTAGTAGTAGTAGTAGTAGTAGTAGTAGTAGTAGTAGTAGTAGTAGTAGTAGTAGTAGTAGTAGTAGTAGTAGTAGTAGTAGTAGTAGTAGTAGTAGTAGTAGTAGTAGTAGTAGTAGTAGTAGTAGTAGTAGTAGTAGTAGTAGTAGTAGTAGTAGTAGTAGTAGTAGTAGTAGTAGTAGTAGTAGTAGTAGTAGTAGTAGTAGTAGTAGTAGTAGTAGTAGTAGTAGTAGTAGTAGTAGTAGTAGTAGTAGTAGTAGTAGTAGTAGTAGTAGTAGTAGTAGTAGTAGTAGTAGTAGTAGTAGTAGTAGTAGTAGTAGTAGTAGTAGTAGTAGTAGTAGTAGTAGTAGTAGTAGTAGTAGTAGTAGTAGTAGTAGTAGTAGTAGTAGTAGTAGTAGTAGTAGTAGTAGTAGTAGTAGTAGTAGTAGTAGTAGTAGTAGTAGTAGTAGTAGTAGTAGTAGTAGTAGTAGTAGTAGTAGTAGTAGTAGTAGTAGTAGTAGTAGTAGTAGTAGTAGTAGTAGTAGTAGTAGTAGTAGTAGTAGTAGTAGTAGTAGTAGTAGTAGTAGTAGTAGTAGTAGTAGTAGTAGTAGTAGTAGTAGTAGTAGTAGTAGTAGTAGTAGTAGTAGTAGTAGTAGTAGTAGTAGTAGTAGTAGTAGTAGTAGTAGTAGTAGTAGTAGTAGTAGTAGTAGTAGTAGTAGTAGTAGTAGTAGTAGTAGTAGTAGTAGTAGTAGTAGTAGTAGTAGTAGTAGTAGTAGTAGTAGTAGTAGTAGTAGTAGTAGTAGTAGTAGTAGTAGTAGTAGTAGTAGTAGTAGTAGTAGTAGTAGTAGTAGTAGTAGTAGTAGTAGTAGTAGTAGTAGTAGTAGTAGTAGTAGTAGTAGTAGTAGTAGTAGTAGTAGTAGTAGTAGTAGTAGTAGTAGTAGTAGTAGTAGTAGTAGTAGTAGTAGTAGTAGTAGTAGTAGTAGTAGTAGTAGTAGTAGTAGTAGTAGTAGTAGTAGTAGTAGTAGTAGTAGTAGTAGTAGTAGTAGTAGTAGTAGTAGTAGTAGTAGTAGTAGTAGTAGTAGTAGTAGTAGTAGTAGTAGTAGTAGTAGTAGTAGTAGTAGTAGTAGTAGTAGTAGTAGTAGTAGTAGTAGTAGTAGTAGTAGTAGTAGTAGTAGTAGTAGTAGTAGTAGTAGTAGTAGTAGTAGTAGTAGTAGTAGTAGTAGTAGTAGTAGTAGTAGTAGTAGTAGTAGTAGTAGTAGTAGTAGTAGTAGTAGTAGTAGTAGTAGTAGTAGTAGTAGTAGTAGTAGTAGTAGTAGTAGTAGTAGTAGTAGTAGTAGTAGTAGTAGTAGTAGTAGTAGTAGTAGTAGTAGTAGTAGTAGTAGTAGTAGTAGTAGTAGTAGTAGTAGTAGTAGTAGTAGTAGTAGTAGTAGTAGTAGTAGTAGTAGTAGTAGTAGTAGTAGTAGTAGTAGTAGTAGTAGTAGTAGTAGTAGTAGTAGTAGTAGTAGTAGTAGTAGTAGTAGTAGTAGTAGTAGTAGTAGTAGTAGTAGTAGTAGTAGTAGTAGTAGTAGTAGTAGTAGTAGTAGTAGTAGTAGTAGTAGTAGTAGTAGTAGTAGTAGTAGTAGTAGTAGTAGTAGTAGTAGTAGTAGTAGTAGTAGTAGTAGTAGTAGTAGTAGTAGTAGTAGTAGTAGTAGTAGTAGTAGTAGTAGTAGTAGTAGTAGTAGTAGTAGTAGTAGTAGTAGTAGTAGTAGTAGTAGTAGTAGTAGTAGTAGTAGTAGTAGTAGTAGTAGTAGTAGTAGTAGTAGTAGTAGTAGTAGTAGTAGTAGTAGTAGTAGTAGTAGTAGTAGTAGTAGTAGTAGTAGTAGTAGTAGTAGTAGTAGTAGTAGTAGTAGTAGTAGTAGTAGTAGTAGTAGTAGTAGTAGTAGTAGTAGTAGTAGTAGTAGTAGTAGTAGTAGTAGTAGTAGTAGTAGTAGTAGTAGTAGTAGTAGTAGTAGTAGTAGTAGTAGTAGTAGTAGTAGTAGTAGTAGTAGTAGTAGTAGTAGTAGTAGTAGTAGTAGTAGTAGTAGTAGTAGTAGTAGTAGTAGTAGTAGTAGTAGTAGTAGTAGTAGTAGTAGTAGTAGTAGTAGTAGTAGTAGTAGTAGTAGTAGTAGTAGTAGTAGTAGTAGTAGTAGTAGTAGTAGTAGTAGTAGTAGTAGTAGTAGTAGTAGTAGTAGTAGTAGTAGTAGTAGTAGTAGTAGTAGTAGTAGTAGTAGTAGTAGTAGTAGTAGTAGTAGTAGTAGTAGTAGTAGTAGTAGTAGTAGTAGTAGTAGTAGTAGTAGTAGTAGTAGTAGTAGTAGTAGTAGTAGTAGTAGTAGTAGTAGTAGTAGTAGTAGTAGTAGTAGTAGTAGTAGTAGTAGTAGTAGTAGTAGTAGTAGTAGTAGTAGTAGTAGTAGTAGTAGTAGTAGTAGTAGTAGTAGTAGTAGTAGTAGTAGTAGTAGTAGTAGTAGTAGTAGTAGTAGTAGTAGTAGTAGTAGTAGTAGTAGTAGTAGTAGTAGTAGTAGTAGTAGTAGTAGTAGTAGTAGTAGTAGTAGTAGTAGTAGTAGTAGTAGTAGTAGTAGTAGTAGTAGTAGTAGTAGTAGTAGTAGTAGTAGTAGTAGTAGTAGTAGTAGTAGTAGTAGTAGTAGTAGTAGTAGTAGTAGTAGTAGTAGTAGTAGTAGTAGTAGTAGTAGTAGTAGTAGTAGTAGTAGTAGTAGTAGTAGTAGTAGTAGTAGTAGTAGTAGTAGTAGTAGTAGTAGTAGTAGTAGTAGTAGTAGTAGTAGTAGTAGTAGTAGTAGTAGTAGTAGTAGTAGTAGTAGTAGTAGTAGTAGTAGTAGTAGTAGTAGTAGTAGTAGTAGTAGTAGTAGTAGTAGTAGTAGTAGTAGTAGTAGTAGTAGTAGTAGTAGTAGTAGTAGTAGTAGTAGTAGTAGTAGTAGTAGTAGTAGTAGTAGTAGTAGTAGTAGTAGTAGTAGTAGTAGTAGTAGTAGTAGTAGTAGTAGTAGTAGTAGTAGTAGTAGTAGTAGTAGTAGTAGTAGTAGTAGTAGTAGTAGTAGTAGTAGTAGTAGTAGTAGTAGTAGTAGTAGTAGTAGTAGTAGTAGTAGTAGTAGTAGTAGTAGTAGTAGTAGTAGTAGTAGTAGTAGTAGTAGTAGTAGTAGTAGTAGTAGTAGTAGTAGTAGTAGTAGTAGTAGTAGTAGTAGTAGTAGTAGTAGTAGTAGTAGTAGTAGTAGTAGTAGTAGTAGTAGTAGTAGTAGTAGTAGTAGTAGTAGTAGTAGTAGTAGTAGTAGTAGTAGTAGTAGTAGTAGTAGTAGTAGTAGTAGTAGTAGTAGTAGTAGTAGTAGTAGTAGTAGTAGTAGTAGTAGTAGTAGTCAAGAATTTGTTTTCACATATTACATAAAAACCCATTCTTCAACATCATATTTATGCAGTGGCATGACTAATAAGGAAATGACACACTATGAAAGGACTGAATAGCACATGAATGACACCCACTAGCTGACAAAACCTCCCTCTAACTTACCACAAGCTGCTACAAGCACATGCAGTATATAGCCTTAGTGATTGACTTCTTTCATTATGCAGCTGCTCTCTGCTGCGCTGTAATTCAAATAACCTTAATGTGTAAAGCCCTTTCCAAGGTTTGACCCCAGTTACATTTTGCGATCATCAAGTTATACTTATAGTTAAAACATCACACACACAAAAAAAACTACTAATAAACATTGAATTATCATACATGCATTATTTACTCAGCATTTTGTCCAGATCTATTTCTTCTTTACTCTAAATAAAATCTCCTGTACTTAAAATTTCTCTCTTTGCCCAAACACATGCCATACATTCTTCTTGTACAATGGTCTTTAATGTAATCAGTTTAACCTTCCACTCCTAAATTTTTTCTTTTATTTATTGTTAGTAGTTGTTCAATTTTAAATATTTTCCAGATTTCCGTGTTCATCTGTGTGATAGTATGTAGTTCTAAGCTACTGCTTGTTTTCAGATGCAAAGCAGAATTACTTAGATCTGGAAACTAAATGTATGAAACGTCAGCATCGTCAGCTTACAATTGAAAGTCCTCCAATGCAGCCATCAGTGGTGGCTGGAGGACGATGGACCAACAAAAGTGCTGGCTGCTGTCCAAGTAGAACACGAATTAGGAAACTCGAGTGCAGGGAATCAGGTTGCTATGATGAGATGCAACAGGGGTATTGCTCAGATGAGATTCAGCATGAGGCACAACCAAGGTAATAATTTTGAAAATTTGTGATCTAGAAACTGCTTCAGTAAAACATGTAAGTAAGAGAATGTGAGAAAGTGCAAATGAATGAGTAGTGTTTAACACCCGTTTTTGCTACAGAGGCACCGCAGGCGGTGGATACTATGACACATGAAATGATATATTGGGAAAGAATTTATTTTTAAGGGAGGAAGTATTCCATGTCTAAGTTTAAGGTACTTCCCCAGCATTTGCCATTTATTAAGACTGAGGAAAACCTGAAAACAACCTCAGTCAGGGAGGACGGTCCTAGCGGGATTCGAACCCTAGGCCTCCCACTCACAAGCCCGTGCCTAATGACCTCGGCCATCCTTGGCAGTGAGAGAGAAAGTGCAGGCATAACTGACATAAAAAAAATAGTTATTTTGTAAAAGCATTTCCTAATTTACTTTTTATTGGTTTTTCGGAGTGCTTGTTTGAGATTAACAGAACAATAGCTAGTTCACAACTTTTAGCAAATATTTCAGTATATTTCAAATAAAAAACAAAGAGTAGAGCTAGGTGCTTACACATTAATTATAGGTTGTACTTTTAAACTCTGTGCCCTAAATTTGATCAGGAATTGAAATTATCAAATGAAAGAACAGTAATGACGATTGAATTTTTTAATTTTACTTTAGAAATTGGTGGGAGGTTAAATATTTAAATAGTTAAATATTTTTTGGATAGATTGCAAATGACATTAAATATTTCCCCCTTAATGTCATTTCTCACAGGTCTAGATGATTACTACATGGTTTATTAAAAATATTTCTCTACAGAAATCAGTGCTCCGTAAATTTAATTTTTTTTTTTTTTCAAATTCTCATGTGATTTTTCCTATGGCACAATATTATTTTTATATACATATATTTTTGGTGATCAAATATACTTGGACCTTACTGTAATTAGAAAGATGGCATTTCTATTGCAAAATGAGTTTCTATCGGAATACGCATTGATCTAGTTCTGAGAATTCACTGTGAGGGTGGAGTGCATCTCTAAAGAGGGAAAGAGAGTCGTAATTTGTCACCGTTTGTTTACAAAATATGATCATATTAGTCTTTAACCAGTTAGCAGATTATCTCATTCTGACCACTGATTGCAATTATGTCATCCTTTCATACCAGCTCATGGGAAAGTTCAAATAAATTTGATCACCCGGTGTCTATGATCAAATTGAAAAAATAAAATAACCTTCATGGCTAATGTTAAAGCATAATGAACAGACTATTCAGCACTTTTAAATGGAAACCCAAACTAATAAAACACTAAAACATACAATATCTCAAGCCAAAGCCCTCGGCATACCGAAAGCGGCTTACTGAATAATTTCTCAACTGTCAACCTCAAAATAATGCATATTTTAGTTTGTTTATTTCTTGCGCGCGCGCACACACACACACACACACACACCCACACGCACACGCAGAGCGCGCGGTGGTTGTAATTGATGGAATAAGAAGGATAGCACATGAAAGGATAAGTGACAGGATATAAAATTAGGATACAGATCAGATAAATGTATGCAATAACTACACTATAATTGGAAGCAGTAGTAGCCTGTCAAAGGGACAAAACATACACAGCTACACAAAGTTACACATGGTTACATAAAGAAATAGTTATAATACAATTTTTTCTTCATGGCTATCCCTGGATGAGTTGAAAGGTGGGTGGGGGTTATTGTGCACATGCTTTGGGAAGAGGGAGGAAAATATGTCGCATTATTCAATAGTTATAATGGTAAACATTATCTTATCTGCAGAGCCTATGGACAACAACTAACCCATACAGTACTCCGTTTGGCTATCTGAATGAGGTAGATTCATCACGACCACTGCACAGTGGATTGACACTGGCCATGAAGAAAAAATGTAACTTTACTTTATTATGTAAGCATGCACAGTGGATTGACACTGGCCATGAAGAAAAAATGTAACTTTACTTTATTATGTAAGCATGTAGTTAGACTTCTAAAATGCTTTTTGGCAGATGATACATTTCTGAACATTATGTATTAAAAAATGTAACTTTACTTTATTATGTAAGCATGTAGTTAGACTTCTAAAATGCTTTTTGGCAGATGATACATTTCTGAACATTATGTATTAAAAATGTAACTTTACTTTATTATGTAAGCATGTAGTTAGACTTCTAAAATGCTTTTTGGCAGATGATACATTTCTGAACATTATGTATTTGTTACTCACCGAGCTATGGCTTGTATATAACTGCAACAAGACTGGTGATGAAGTACTATATCATTCTGATAAAGAATATTTTTCTGTGTAGACAAAGGAGTATCTTCCAAGAGCCTGGAGACAATGTTCCAGCGAAAGAAAGCAAGCAAGCTACATACTTCTGGAAAACCTTAAAGTTCTCCAGAAGAATGCATGGCCTCACTATTATATATATATATATATATACGAGGGCTGATCAACAAAGACTGAGACTGATTTTTTTTCACAGATGTTTATTACTCCAATTCAATGTTTACATGATCTTTTTCAAAGTAGTCCCCTCCTACTTCAAGCACTTTTTATAGCGTCTCTGCCAGTCCTTGAACACGTGCTACAGACCATTCTTTGTCAGGTCCTTGAGAATCGCCTCACTTTTCTTGAGCACTGCTTCAGAGTTCTCAAATCGAATACCCCTAAGCTTTGCCTTTAGTGATGGGAATAAAAAAAAAGTCACAGGATCATAATGATGCAGCCATGACTCATCACCGGTGATAATCGATTTAAAAAATGCATCCCCTCCATCAGCAAAGAGATGCAGCACCTCATGGCTTGTCTCCATTCGTACAGCCTTTTGTTCGGGAGTCAACAGGCGTGGTACCCAACGAGCACAAACTTGGGTCATATGGAGATGGTCGTGCATAATTGTAAACACACTGCCATATGAAATTCTCAACACTTCACTGAGGTTACGTAATGTTATACGGTGATCCTCTTGGACAATCACAGCAGTTGTGTTGATATTGACTTCAGTCACAGCAGAAGCTGAAACACCAGGCCCACCTTGCTTAACACTGACAAGTTGGCCTTCTTTGAAGTCCAGAAGGTAGTAGTGCATCTTTGCTGTATGCTTGCTTCAGCTTTTCATAAGTTTAGGTGGCTGTATGGTTTAAACGAAAACAGTATTTGATTGCGCTGTACTGCTCCTCTCGCGTCACCTCCACTGTCTGGTATGCGAAATGCACGTAGGGTCTACAAAATAGAGCATTACTACCAACCTACCAATATGAGAGTACTGCTGCCTACCAACATTATACATAAAAACCTGCTCTTTTCAAATATTTATGTTACAGATACGAAACTATCACGGAAGCTACAGGAAAAAATCAGTCTCAGTCTTTGTTAATCAGCCCTCGTATATTAGCAAGAATATTACCCATACATTGATATTCCACAATATCTGGTGCCCTACTGATAGAAGAGTAACCATCATGAAGGATATCCAATAGCAGTCTATGATTCACTCACAGCACAGGAACTAAAGGTTGGGTGTTCTTCATTGGCTCAATGAAACCTCACCTCAAGTGTGTCATAAGAAAAATTGATCAGCATTATAGAATTAACTGGAGTCATTTGGCTTGTTATAATCTAATCTTCCAATTTTGGGGACAGCTACCCTATGGGTATTCTTTGTGGAAATCACATCTATTTACAAGTGACTATGCTGTAATTGCCATTACATGATCCCAAAATATGGCACATGTTGCAGTACTCATGTAATTCTACGCATTCATGCTTGCATATACTGCCATGGGTGTCCGAGGTCATTAAGATTCGGACTCATGAGTAGAAGGTCTGGGGTTTGAATCCCACCAGGACCGTCCTTCCTGACTGAGGTTTTTTCCAGGTTTTCCTAGTCCTCATAAATTGCAAATGCCGGGAAGGTACCTTAAACTTAGGCCTGGAATGTTTCCTTCCTTAAAATAATAAAGCTTTCCAAATATATAGTTTCATTCCGTGTATCATCATTGTCCACCGCCTATGGTGCCTCAGTAGTAAAAACAGGTGTTAAACACTATTAAAAAAAATGCATATCAAATGAGGCAGCATGCTGACCATTGATTATTTACGAGGGTAGGTGCATAAGTTTCCTGCCTCATTGATAAGTATTATTGCCTTCACAAAATCCTTATCTGGTGTCATACCTAATTTGTTAAGTAAATAATTCCAGCTGTAACTTTTGCTTCACAGTGAAGTTATTCAGATACAGTTGCATAAAGAAGGCTATGTGTAGAAGATTGTGACATATTCAAAATGGAGTATCAAACTTTTATTAAGTTCTCCACAAAAGAAGGACTTACTCCACATAAAATGAAACAGTAATTGGACTGTATATCCCCTTCATATTCTACCACAAAAGGATGGGCGAAACTTTTTCGAATGGGTCGAGAAAGCATTTAAGACAAAGAGCTTGCAGGTCAACTCTTGGAGATGTTCACTCCTGTAAACATTGCTCTTGTGGAAGAACAAATTATGGAAGACCAGCGGCTCAAAGTCACAGAAATAGCAGCAAGGTTGGGTCTTTCTAAAACAACAATCCTTAGATTTATTCTTGAACATTTAAACATGAATAAGGTTAGTGCATAGACTTCTTTCCTCAGTCCAAAAGCAGCAACAAGTCATCTGTTGTCAGGCATTTTTGGAGCTCTGCCATTGCAACGAGAGAGAAGTTCTGCAAACCATTGTTACAGGAGATGAAACTTTGGCCCTCTTCTATGATCTCTTGTCCAAAATAGAATCAATGGATGGTGTAAACCTGGCGAAACACTGCCTCTAAAGACCAAGGTCTCAGTCATCCAAGAAGATCATGGACACAATCTTTTGGGACTGTGAAGGAATACCCTTCATTGACTTCAAGGAAAGGTACAACCACAGTAAATGGGAAGTACTATGCTGGCCTACTACACAGACTACATGCTTCCATCAAAGAGAAAAGGCAAGGAAAGCTGAGTGGTGGTGTGCGCCTTCTTCACGACAACGCATCTGTGCACACAGCTCTTGTTGCAAAGGAAGCTGTTAAGTAATGCAGCTTAAGGAGATAGACCATCCACTCTACAGCCCAGATCTGGCTCCCAGTGACTATTTCCTATAATCAAAACTCAAGAAAGACCTTCAAGGAAGGAAATTGAAGTGTGAAAAAGTGATATATGCTGTTAATGCCCATTTTGCAGACAAGACTTCTGACTACTTGGGGGGGGGGGGAAGACTGAAATGTTAATTCAAAGATGTGAAAAGTGTATTGCAATAAAGGATAACTATATTGAAAAATAAAATATAGAGTTTGCCTTTAATATACCTAGAAAATGATTAGGCCGGAAACTTAGGACCTACCCTTGTATGTACTTACTTTACATGGGGGATTACCTGCATTCAAGGGCTATAAACAGTTTGGGTTGTCAATGCATGGAGCTTTTGTATCTCATTGTCAAGCTAAAATTGCCACTATTACAATAGAAATGACATAGATAGATAGGGCATTATTTGGAAGAGGAAATAGAGGTATTTTGAATAATCATGTGCTCTAGATGGTTTAAATATAGAAATTTTAAAATTCCCAATTTTATTTAAAAGAAAATTATTGAGACAGACTGTAAATTTTGTCTTAATTATGGTACTTTTGGTTTAGTTTGTTCAGTTGATTCCAATCCCAGGTGTGGGTACTGATGAAAAATTAATGAGAAATTGAGAAAGAATTATTTTTTAGAGACAGAGGTGTTCTAAATCCTCTTGGTATTTGCCATTGATGAGTTGTGAGCAAAATCTTAAAAAAATAGACAGGCAAGATAGTGCTGACAGAAATGGAACAGCAAGAAAATTTGTTTGAGTCCATGCATTTGTGATCTCAGCTTCCCATGTCATAATATACATGGGTGTACGGGTGTAAGAGAACAAAGTTGATAATAGGAATTAATAAGAGGCACAGAAAAGTCTAAATACATTTTTTGTTTATCTCTTGGAGTTTTCCAGAAAATAAATATTTTATGTTGAAACATATGGCAACACTGCTTAATGTTGTGTATGCCTAATTTATCAATTTAGAAACCACCCATTGAAGATGACAATATGTGTTTGTTTGCATAATGTTACTGCAAAAACAAAAGCATAACTATCATTGATCGTTTTATTTTTTAATCTTTCTCAGCAGCAATGTTATGAGTATTAAGCTCAGTGATGCAAAATCTCATTTTATTAACTCAAATGATTCACATAAAACTTTTCAGTTGAATTTACACCAAAATACTTTCAGTTATGAAAAATAGCAATAGACATTTTTAGTTCTATTTCTGTTTTATCTGTACATTATTATAATAAGAATGTGTGAATTCCTACACATTAACATATTACAGCACAAACAAAATAAAACAGAAATTCATTCCATTCAGCCAAATAAAATGTCAATAACCAAAATAGTATTAGAAAATGTATTTCCATTTATAGCATGAAATCATCACATAAAATTATGACACAGATTTCCTTTCCACTCTGTATATGTATAGGTGTGTGTCAAATCAGCTTCTGCATCTCATAATTCTCTCTCATATAATTAGGTATAGACTATAAAATCTCCAGTAGATAAAATATTTTAAAATGCTAAATGCATTTCTGTGGCTTCAGTTCCAATAAATAGGGAAGAATTCTGAGTTAAAACATTTAAAATTTTGATATAATTATTGGTTTAACAGTTGACAATGTCAGCAAAGGTCTCACAAAACATGTCCTGAATTTTTTAATTTTGAGAGTGAAATGTTTAGTGTGTTTTATCATTGTACCAATATTTTATATGTTTTAAACTCAGCAGGCTTCCTTGTTCACTGGAACTGAAGCCACAGAAATGATTTTAACATTTTAAAATATTTTATCTAGGGGAGGTTTTATACTGGTTTTTACTGTGTTGATTCCTGAATATTTTAAAATTAGGGGTCAAAAAAAAAAAGGTGTAGACTAGTTAACAATCTTACTAGAGACTCATTAAGCAAAGCAGCCTTAGCAAGTTGGTTTGCATTTTTGTTTCCTAAGTTCCTCACACATCCTTTTAGGTTAAAGATACCGCCACGAGTGGCCGAGGTTAAGGCGCAGATTCATGAGCAGGAGGTCTGGGGTTCGAATCCCACATTTTTAAAATTTTATGTTTAAAGAGCTTTTAAATGGATTGGTATTTTATTATATAGGATTGCACTTCTGTTTTACACCATAATTGATTCTTTTTGTAAGTCTGTGATATTGTAAGTGAATTAACCCAGCTGATCTATTGTGATGTACACGATAATCTTCGTTATTCTTAAAAAACTGATTATTACTCACATAAGATACAGTTTCTAAAACATATATATTAAATGTAGAACATTTAATTCCTTAAAAATTGATTTACTGGGAGCATGAGATAATTGCTACATTATTCTTAATATTTTCTTTTGCCATTTAAAAGCCATAGTTCATGGTAGTCTATGTGGGCAGTTATGCTTTGCTTACTGCACCTTATTTCTTACATTTATATGGACTTTTTTTTTAATAAATGTGATCAGCCTGAACTGTCAAAATGAAGCATTTTGCTCGTACAGCCCAAGAATAAATTAGTAATTGATAGGAAAATTATATCATAGTTATTATATCCTATTATGTATTCATGCAGCAAGCAGGTTTTAATGAATGAATGAAAAGATTCTGATTAGTGTAACAACATCACCTAATACATTTAAGAACTATTGAAAAATATGAAATTTTTAAAAAAAGTCATATTTGTGTTAGACGACAGATTAGATAGAATTTACAATTTACATCACCTAGCATTCTGAAATTAATTGCAGTTTTTGAAGAAGCCAAAATTTTACATGCATTTCAAGGGTAGCAAGGGTAGAAAGGAAAGACTTTATAGTGAATGCAACAACTGTCTCCCTTACTTATTTCATTTTCTCTCAAGGAGAATGTATGTACAGGAATAAATAAATTAAATTAGCTGTTTAGATAATAATTCATGAATATTCAGGCAATATTGAAAATGAATTAATATTCTATTTCACTTTCGTTTACTAGTAAATGCCAAAAGAGATGCCCATTTTGTTCAAGCACACCTGACAAATCTGAAGAAGGTTTGATAGCACTCATTGCACCTTAACTTCTATTGTTTCACTGTTTAAATATAAATTTCTATAGCCTCAATACTTGTGGAATGTCCCTGTGCATTTCTCTAAAGATAAAAATTGCATGTATTGAGAGCAATCTGTCCATAGTTTGCCAATTACTCTTTATCACTAAACATGTCTTCAGTCACTTTGCATGCACTTCAATCCTAGCTCACATATATAAAAGAGCTTTTTTAATTATATTACTTTGATGATGGTGTAGACTCTGGAAAATGTCTATGAAATGTATGCTTATGCTTGTCATAAAACTTTTTCTTTAAGAGCTGGTTCTCAACAATAAATACTTCCAGCAGAAGAAACTACTTTTGCATTTGTTGGTGATGATATTTTCACACAGAGCTTAACTGTTTGCTCTCAGGATCAAAATAATGTATCCAAGTTTCATCAGCAGTGATTACCTTTAAAAGAAACTTTGCATCTGCCTGTAACATCATCTTTCTTTTGTTTGGGAATCAGCAATCTTGGAACCCACCATGCACAAACACTCTCATGTGCAACTTTTCAGTAACCAATCTGTGGGTACCCAGTGATATTTTCAGAATTTCTAAAAATGTTCTTATTTAAATGTAAAATTGGAACTTAACACAGTGAAGCCAATCATATTAATGGATATCATTGTATGATTAGTTGAACTACACACTCTTAAAGCTTCACTTACTTTTCATAAATGTATGGAACCGGTTTCGAGAACATTTTGTTCCCATCTTCAGCCATGCTAAGGTTCAACTCAATGCGGGTCGTTGTTCCTACGGCTTGAAGGCCTATTTATTACTTAAATGTAAAATTGGAACTTAACACAGTGAAGCCAATCATATTAATGGATATCATTGTATGATTAGTTGAACTACACACTCTTAAAGCTTCACTTACTTTTCATAAATGTATGGAACTGGTTTCGAGAACATTTTGTTCCCATCTTCAGCCATGCTAAGGTTCAACTCACTGAACCTTACCTCACTGAGTTGAACCTTAGCATGGCTGAAGATGGGAACAAAATGTTCTCGAAACCGGTTCCATACATTTATGAAAAGTAAGTGAAGCTTTAAGAGTGTGTAGTTCAACTAATCATACAATGATATCCATTAATTAATGTTCTTATTGTTCGATGATCGTCTCTGACAATGACAGCAGCATGTTTACATTTTCTTCTATTAGAGCACAAAATGAAACATCAGCCCACCTTCCTTTGAAATTAATTACCTCCCCATTTTAAACATTATAAATCATCTTCAAGCTGTGTTATAGGAAAGAACAACTCTCCACAGGCCACCTGAAACATTGCTGAAGATTTGTTGAAATGAAAGTAGAATTTCACAGCAGTATATTGTTTGTCATAGTCATTCCCATTCTGCTGTAGGTGGAACTGAACATGTATCAACTTGTAATCATAAAAGAAGTTAGGAACAGTGAAGTTTTAGTGTCACCTAATACTGACTCATTTATATATGTATCAACTTGCACACCTGTCAGAGGCTCAAACTGGAAGTGACAACAATGAAACTAGTACCATGTGTACATTACCATTAAGTTAACAAAATATTGTAAAGTAAAATTTTAGCACGAGAAATTATGTCTGTAAAAATTTTGATCATTCTTTATAGAACAGCCCTCATATTAAATGTTTATGAACATTTTGTGATGAAAATGTGATTATTTCTTAACAGTCATCTTCGGTTCATTGTGGAAACATCATTGTTGACTGGGAAGGGCGATGACAAATCAGCTGAAGCACTTGCAGAGGCCTTTGAACAAGAAAAATGCAGACGTCTACATCGTGCAAAGCTTATTCATCCTCCAGCTTTTCCATATGCAGCAAGTAATCGCCGTGCACCAAGAAGCTTCACAGGATTAGCATGCCGTACTAACAAAACTATGGCATTCATTGCAATGAACTCTCTCCAGTATCATGAGTTTGCCAAAGGTCTTGGTGTTGATGTGTTAGCTCATCCTGACAAGACAGTAGCTGTTGTTGTAAGTGCATTGGTAAGTACTAATGAAACTGTACAAAAGTTATATTTTGGGGAGAAGAAATATAGGAGAAAAGCTGGGATAATTTACCACCAGAAATAGTAATAAAAGGAATATTAACTAGGACAAGAGTAGAAGATATTAAAAAGAAGGCAAAATATTTATGAAGATTAAGAAAAAATGGATGAGAAAAATATGAATAGTAGGAAAAGGGATAGAGTAGCTGATACAATATTACAATCAATAACAAATTAAGTATTGCAGATAATCCTTAAGCACCAGTAACGAAGATGTTAAGGTGAAATGGGATTGTATAGATTAAGCAACTCAATTACCAATTTAAGATTGTGGGTAGATATGTAGATTTATTATGTAGGATTTATTTTTACAATCTATTTAAATTACATATTAGAATAATTATATATTTGATTTTGGATTGAGATGGGGACATATCCTCCTTCTGGATTCTCAAGAGAGGGGTTCCCTCCAGATCTGTGATTTGGGCAAGAATGGAGCTAGTGTCCTCTGGGCTTAATAAAATTTGGGAATAGTTTAATTGTTTATTTTTATGTTTAATACTAAACTGGACTGCTTTTATGATTTTTAACCAGTAGTGCATTATTGTTCATTATGTATAAGGTGTAAGAATAACTTTAATTAATTTTAATAAATTTTAAATTATTAAGATAATGTCTTAAAATTAGTTGGAATTTTGTTAAATAGTTTCAGAATCTATTTAAATTATATATGCTGTATTAATTGTTTGAATTATATATATATACCAATGAAAAAGGAGTTTTCTTACTCTTTTATAAGTATGTATTATAAATAAAGAAAATTTTCTGTGGTTATTTTTAATATTTCAACTTATCCAGGATATAATGTTATTTGCGTTTTATTTTGGAAATTTTATATAAGTATAATGCCAAAATTTTTTAGCTGTTTCTAAACTATTAGTCCAGTCGTCACAATTTAACTTCTTTCATTTGAGAAAGTATTGTTCTTTGACCTTGAAGCATGCCTGCACATACTGCTTCTCCCTCCACCAGCTTTCACAATCAGTTATAGGAATTGAAGCTCATTGTTGAGTCAGACTGAGTACATGATGGAGCTTTCACACCATGATTTTTGTGCAATGATTTACTATGAATGGAAAAAAAATGAAAAAAGCCAAAAAATGAATTTGAAGAAAAGAATGCCAATCTTATTTTATTTGTGTAATGGTAATAGCAATAGGATAGGCAGTTATGAATGTTATAAGAGTATATTTAAGAAAAATAAATAGAAGCTTTCTAAACAGATCCTAGGTTTACCAATAGCATTGCCAAATGATGTGGTGCAGCTAGAATTAGGTATGCATTCCACCAAAATAAAAATTATTACAAGAATTATGAAGTGCATATATAGAAGTACCGTATTGGAAGAAAGTGATATTTTTAAAAAATGCTTTAGTATCCAAGAGAAATGTTAAGTGGAAAGTATCTCGAAGTGCAGGCAATTTTGCAACAGATAGGTATGGGAAACATAAGGATAAATAGGAAATATCAAAACAGAGAATTCTGGGAAAGAACCTTAGAAATTATTGAAAGACAAGAAATATTTGTTAGTATGAGAAAAGAGAGTTCATTGAGACTTCATAAGGTAATAAAGGTAGTATGTGGTATGGAAAAATTTAGAGAACAATGTGATAAAACAGGTTGGGAAGGTAATATAACAAATTATTATTGAGGAAATCACTCAAATTTCACTAATTTAGTTCCACTTACCTGGACGTGTTTCAAAGGCGGCTGCCTTCATCGTCAGCATGACCCCATTGCTGACAATGAAGGCAACTGCCTTTGAAACATGTCCAGGTAAGTGGAACTAAATTAGTGAAATTTGAGTGATTTCCTCAATAATAATTTGTTATATTATACTATATTTCACTGTGAAAATTCCCGCTATTCAAAACTAGGTTGGGAAGGGTTTGCATGGGATAGAACTGAAGTTTTGAATTTAAAAGTGTTAAAATATGATAAAAATATAGAAAAAGTTCCAATGTGTGGAGAAATTAATACGGATATTCATTGTTTATTATACTGCAAGCAAACAAAGTTATAGAGAGAACAGGTTTGTCAAACGAAATGGAAAAATTTAGATTGGAAAATATTAATTAGAAAGATTTTAAAGAGAGAAATGAATATAAAAATGATAAGGAACTATTAGGGCAAAGTTAGAGAGGAATGAATAAGAATGATTAAGAGGAGGACCTTGGAAGTGCAATAGGTCAAATAAGTATAAACAAGGATAGGATAATAAGCAACAAATGTAGTGGTGACCAATACAGTGATAACCTGGAGTTGTGTGTGTTGGGATTCAGATTGTAAGCAAGCAAGTCTAGAAAAAACTATCAGGAGGAGATAAGTAAGATTAATATTAAATTTAAAACTAATTTTGTGTCAAAACTAATACAGTGAAGCAACTAATACATTCTTAATTAACTGGTGAGTCGATTTAATATGCTTATGTTCCGCTTAACATTGAATTGTACAGAAGGCAAAGGCCCGTGAAACATATTCAGTATAATTCAATGGTAAGTGGAGCATAAGAGTATTAAATCAACTCACCACTTATTCTAATTAAGAATAATATTAGTATTATTTTATTTTTAGATCTTATTTTGTAAATGGATCGATCAAGTATGTATATTTGAGTGCAATGTATTATGTAGTCTGTTGGAATATATTTTCAATAAATTCCAATCTTAATTTGATTGTGTTTTTGGTGAGTCTGCCCCTTTCAGTTGGAAATTCGTTTAATGAGATCAGCAATATCTTGAAGATGAACCGTGTATCATCCTGCAAAAGTAGTGACGTAAGAAAATGTTAAATGTTGTGAGGAAAATGATAGAAAAATAGTCTTATTTGATATTCTATGATACAAAAGAAACTCTAAATGTTGGTTGCAAATGATTGTTCATGATTGTTTAGGCTAACTAAGATATATGCTCATTAGGTGTCACATTCTCTAATGGAGATACCAAAAGATTTAAGGGAGGAGTGGTTTCATTTTATGCTTGAGAAATTTGGTTTAGGATGTACCATGATGTAAAGCATGATAAATGATGAGGCACAGTTATAATTATAATCCTAAAACAAAGAATCAGTTTTATGTATAGTCTTTCCTGGAGACATCAATGAAAGCCCAAAGGAGTAGAAGCTCCAGAAAAAAATGGCTATACGTTTATTTCATAAGTAAGATCATCTCATCTCAGTGATCTTGAACATAGGTTGTGCAGTTACTGCTGAGTGGTATGTAAAAGAATGCCAGTTGCACACCATTTTTGGATTGATAATCACGACATACAACAAGAAATAAAGTTATTAAAAGAAGCACAAGGATACATAGAATTGGATGCATGGGAGAAGATTTTCATTTATAAACATAGGGATCATCTGTTGAATTTCGACTTGACGGGAGAATGCAATACAAATTTCCAGTTCATAGAAGTACCACCAGGGCAGAGCTGCAGTTCTTCATAACCGTTGATTTTTCTCCAATCAATCGTCGAGTTGGGCGAGAATGGAGTGGATGTCGCTCCGAAACCGGTCCCATCGTTTTCAAAAAATAGTGTGAAGCATAAGAGTGTTTAGACGACAAGTAGTTGATTATATACATTTCAAAAGCTTCACTGTGTTTAGTTCCAATTAGAATTTTCGAATTTGTGTAATTTCGATAGTTCTTAAAAAATTTTAAAAAAGAATGCCTTCCAAATCCATTGTAACGTGGAGGCTGTGGCAGTCCAAATCAAGCATTATTCATCTTCATCATAACAAAGCAAAGCATAACAATGAGTGCATAGGGCTGTCCCATAATTAGATTTTTTGAAAATGGAAAAAGGGGATTATTACCATACCTACCCTTTTAACCTGACCTGACTCCATGTTTTATTAAGATCAAGGAAAAAAATTCATAGGCAGCACTTTTCATCTGATGAAGAGGCCGTTGCAGTGTACAAGAGTACTAAGGACATCCCCATAGAAGCTTGGAAATGGATTGAAGCATTTTCTAGATGTTTTCTGAGGATGGAAAAAATGCACAAGTGTCAATGGAACATAATTTAAAAAGTTGTAGTAGTTATTTTGTAAATAAAATGATTTTTTCTGAGAAGCTGCTAAAACCTTTGTAATCACCTTGGAATAGACTTCATTTCTGACTCCATTTTGAAATAATGGTATAGAAATATATAGGAAGGAGATTCTGTAAAATATGTTGGTTAATGGCTCTTGCATCACTGCACCTTTGGAAGCATTATTGCACTAGAGCCCGAGGTGCCTCTGCCATAGTGACCTCTGTTTCCTCTACCTCTGTCTTATAACTTCAATGATAGAGGGGAGTATTGCAGGGGGGGGGGCATGTGATCAGCATCCCATAGGCCGCCTATCATGCAGCTTTCCTGCAAACAAATTGCATCTAAAATAATGCAAGGGCAAGGCAAGAATGACATAGCCCTTGAGAGAAAGATGCTGCTAGAAGTGCATTTCTAAATGTAGAAACATGAATTATTCATTAATTGTGATTGAGGTTTCTCTCTATTGTATCTGTTAATGCTCTCATGGCTAGAGGTCCCACTTATGTCAAGAAAAGGGAAAATAAACATTAGCTTTCTAACATTTGTCTGTTCTTGTTTCACTTTTGGCATCCCTCATGTTTGTTGAGTCATTTTATGCATTTGAAATCTTAAATGCTGTTATTAAAGTAAATTATTTTGATCATGTTTGCATTTGTACATTGTTTCTGGATGTTAAAATTATTGTATCCTGTTGCAGCAAGAAAGCAGTTTTATAATGGATTCAGAGCATTTGAGCCATAGTTCACTGATGGAGTTAATTCATAATTACACTGTGGGTGTGTTATCCCGTTCTCTTCGCTCCAGCAGTGATGAATCTCAGGCATTGTTTGAATGTGAGGGTGTATGTGTACAAGAACTGACCTCCAACAACTTCAACTCAATTGTCATGGACCCTTACAAGGTGAGCATCTTGAACAACAGGCACTGAAATTAGTCGATGCATGTCTATGTATTCCTTTTTCCTTCTTGGTTACAAAAAAAATGTCATTGTTAAAAAAACATTTTTAAACATGTAAAATGATGCTATGTTCATTATTGCAGGATGTAGTGCTGCTGTATCATACTTCCTACTGTGCCTTCTGTCACAGTATCTCACACATTTACCTTACTGTGGCATGGTATTTCAGAGCTGTGCATAATCTCACCTTCACCCGCATTAATGGTGAAAATAATGACTTGCCTTGGGAATTTACTGTGGATCATTATCCCACCATACTTTTCTTTCCTGCACATAGGTATGTATCTCATAAAAAATGTCATTAATAATTGTAGATAGATGAAAAAGAAAAAAAGAAAAAAATATGTATTGGGTAAAGATATATTTCAAAAAGGTCTTGTAAAAATGATACTAGGGAATGAGAATAGATTGGTTAGAGAGAATTTTTAAGGTCATTGTTGAAGCAGAGAGAGAATTCATAAAGTTATTGTTGAAGCAGAAATTATATATGGAGCAGAGCATAAGGAACAGAAAGGGACTGAGAAAAATTTATATTCATAGAGTAATTAAAATGTAAATTGGAAGTTGCACAATGAAGCCAATCATATAATTGATATTATTGTATGATTTAGTCGAACTACACACTCTTAATGCCTCACATACTTGTCATAATACATAGAGCCGGGAGTAAGGAAAAGATGGTACAAATGTTAAAGTATTGGTCTAAGGTAAAATCATTAAATGAAAATAATGTTTTAGAAGACCACTTAATTATGAAATAGAAAATATAATGAAACTTGGATATTGCAAATTAAAATAATATAAGAAAAAACTGTGATAGAAAACATGTGAAGAAAACAAATAATATACCAAGCTTTTGAAAGAAAGTTCATTTAATAATTGAAGATAATGTAGCAAGAATTAGTAAGTAGTTTAAGAGAGAAAAGCTCCCTTAGGTTATATGATAGAAAATAAAAAAATGGAGTGGAATAGGGAGAAGTATATAGAAATTTGTGATAAAGCAGGGAATGAAGGATATGCATGGGCAAGAAAATAAATAATAAAATAAGCAAAGAAATAAGCACAGAACCATGTGCATTATAAGTAAGTATGGAAAAAGAATTTCATTATATTATGAAATATAAAGAAACTAAGCTTTGGAGAGTTGAAGTGTGGCACAAAAAATGAGATAATTTAGGTTCAGAATTTATAATGAAAGAAATATTTGATAAGCATGGAAAGAATGAGTTCAGAAAATTTGGAAATTATTTGGGAAGGTAAGAGAAAAATGGTAAAGAAAGATTAGGAGATAGCAAGATGCATGATAATGTAAATGAGTAAATGTAGTCAGCTTTACAATAATTAAATTTGGTATCAAAGATAGGGAAGCACAAAATAATATCTTGTGAATCGAACTATTAAAAAAATACTTTCTAGCTTCACTTAATCAAGATTTAATGAGCACATATTTCATCCTCAGCTATTAAACAACTGTTAGATTAACTAAAATTTTAATTGGAACATTGTGCAATAAGCTAATCATATATTAAGATCAATGTGTGATTGAGTTGAACTAACACTCGTTTGCTCCACTTGTTTAAATATGTTGTTGTTGTTATTGTTGTTGATCTAATGTGCAGGATTTTGACCCATCAATTTTTCCCTGGCCAGCCAATATAATTTGTGTATTTTCCAGTCAGGTCCAGCTTTCCTCAGTTCTGTGCATTCCAATAGATGTTCTCTGTTTAGAATCTTGTCAGTATTGCAGATCTTACATGTTCTTATTTAAATATGTAGGACCGGTTTCATGAACTCTTCGTTTTCATCGTCAGCCCATTGCCAACTGTTAGATCATTGTTTGTAGTTTAGTTTATTGATGTCTGAGTTGACTCTGGTGGCCTTACAATGAACTTTAATGTTGTACTGCATGCTTCTGGGAGGTCAAAGTTCATTAAAGGTTACTTCTACTTTGTTAAGTTAATCCTTTGCTGGATTTTTAATTCTTTTGAATTTTAAACCATATTAACAACTTGATGTTTTTTCTCTACCTCGTGGTTTTTGCTTCAGAAATATGCTGCCATTGCCTATTTTCTGTTTGCTTATATTTAATGTTTCTCCTATGTTCCTTAAATCTAATATCTATATTTCTATTTACTTTTTCTCTGTAATTTTTTTCACACTCCCAACAATTAATTTGGTAAACTCTGAATTTTTTCTTCTTAGATAGGAAATCTATGTTGTTTAATATTAAGATGCCAGATTAGAGTGTGTTATTAAATTTTATTATCTTCAGATCAAAAAATAACAATATATTTTTCTGTTTCAATTTTGACTGTGATTTTAATCATAGGCTCTTGTAAGTTTAAGATTAAAAGTATATTTCATGGTTTTTTTATTATATTTTTATTTATACATCATAGCGAATACATCATTTACATATCAGTAACAAACTTTAAAAATATGGGAGAAAACTTTTGTGATATACACTTCAAAGTAGCTCACGAATAGATTGCTAGAAAAGGTGATTAAGTACTGTCCAGTACTAAACCTGCTTTTTGTTTATAAACTTTTTCATTAAATACAAAAAATTTGATTTTGCAAATTTTAGTTAAGAGTGATATATTCTTTAATGTGTCTGCTGACTGTAACAATTTTTTTAAAAATCTTAATTTCTTTTGTGATATACTAGGAAAGAGGGACATCAAATGAAACCAGTGTGCCGAGCGATAATTTTAGGTCTTTAATTTTTCTTACAAAGTCCATGGAATTTTTAGACTAAAACTCTTCAAGTTTGGTAGTGTATGAAACTGTTTGAATAACCAATTTGCCAAATGGTAAGTTTGAGTATGTATATTACGGATTATTAGTCTCTTACTTTTTCCAGGTTGTGGATCCTAGGAAGACCATATATCCTAGCTAATAATGGGGTTGTAGACCTTCATTTTGTAGTTCTGTTTTATGGATCAATGTACTGTTTTTGGGGGACTTTGCCCTTCAATTTGGTGTACTTATTCAAGGAATCTGGGAAAAAAATGTTCTTTTATAAAATAACATTTTTTTCCCCTTGTCAGCCTTTGTGAAACCACATCTTGTTTTAATTAATTAAAATGTTAATTGGGACTTGCACAGTAAAGCCAATCATATAACTGGTATTATTGTATGATTTAGGGACCCAGGGCTAAGTAAACCCGATGCAACCTGTACTTATTCAAGGGATCTGTTTGGACTTAATCATATTCTCCACTTTTTAATGATTCTTCTATCCTTTGCTGATCTTCTTTTATAAAATAACATTTTTTCCCCTTGTCAGCCTTTGTGAAACCACATCTTGTTTTAATTAATTAAAATGTTAATTGAGACTTGCACAGTAAAGCCAATCATATAACTGGTATTATTGTATGATTTAGTTAAACTATACACTCTTAATGCTTCATTTGTCATAATATATAGAACCGGTTTCAAGAACATTTCACTCTCATCAACAGCTAGGCCAAAATTCACCTCTCCGATAATTCATTAAGCTGTGGGAATGTATATTCTGTTCTGGTGGTGGTGTGATAAACTTGTAATTTATGTTTTCATCCCCAGCAGTGTCTTAAGTTCATTAGACTGTCTTTGTATTTGTAGATGTAGATTTTCTTCCAAGTTGCTAGTTCTGTAGGTCCTTGTCCTGTTTTAATAATTTTGCTTTATTCACTATGTTGTGATTTTCTGTCCAAAAATTATATACTACTACTGATTTCTCTATTTGCTCGTACTGTATATTTCTTTAACCACGTGCCTCTGTTTCTCTTTGTTTTTCCAATGTAGATTTTTCCATTTTGCCATTCTTGGATATTAAAATAATGAAATATCAAGGAAATCTGGAATTTGGAATATACAGAAAGAATACACATGCAGATAATCATATCAATGCTGACAGTTTTAACCCCACAGTGCACAAACATGCAATTATCAGCAGTTTAACACATCAGCTAGTTAACCTACAAATTAGCAAAGAAGAATTTTAATGAATACAAACAAATAGAAGAGACAGTGGTTAAAAATGGTTTTAAAAAAGAACTAGTATACAAAAAGGTACAGAAATTCAAGAGACAAAAATGTGTCAAAGAAATCACAACACTTTCAGCACGAAAAGATAAGCTAATTTTTGAAAAATTCACATATCCATGGGCTACAAAAAATTTCAGAATACTCTTAAAGATTTTAATATCAGGTTGGCACCAGTTAACAGATTTAATGTTAAAATCCTACTGATAGACAATGTTAATGACAGTATTCCACAAGAGAAAAAAGCAGGTATTTACAAAATAAATTATGGAGAATGTGAAAAAATCTACATTGGATAAACAAAGAGAAACATAGACATACAGTTAAAGGAACATTTCAGGAATATAAAGTATAAGCAAATAGAGAAATCAGCAGTAGCATATCATTTTTGGACAGAAAATCACAACATAGTGAATAAAGCAAAATTATTAAAATCAATACAATGACCTACAGAACTAGCAACTTGGAAGAAAATATACATCTACAAATACAAAGAAGTCTAATGAACTTTGACACTGCCAGGGATGAAAACATAAACTACAAGTTTATCACACAGCTACCAGAGCAGAATACACATTCCCACAACTTAATGAATTATATGACTGTTGAATTTTAGCCTAGCTGATGATGATGATTTCAAGATGTTCTTTAAACCAGTTCTATATATTATGGCAAGTAAGTGAAGCATTAAGAGTATGTAGTTCAACTAAATCATACAATAATATCAATTACATATTTTTTTTTTAATTAGCACCTTTGTAAGCTTTTATTTTAAATTATTTTGGACATCTCCATCTTCAAACAACTTGACGACTTGATGAGTCATCAAGTTGGTTGAAAGTGGAGAGGATGTCTCTTCGAAACCGGTCCCACCGTATTTAAAAGTAAGTGAAGCATAAGAGTGTATTATACAACAGATTAATTATAATTTACATTTAATAAGCTTCACTGTGTTAGTTCCAACAGAATTTTTTAAAAATGTCTTTTTTTTCAAAAGTTCTTAAATGAATTACAACGATCAAGATGTTAAATTTTCACAAAACTGAGAATAAACTTGTGTGATGGATTCTCTGAAGTTCACCAAGTGAAGGGATAGATTCCTCCAAGCTTTCATTGACATGCTCTGCCTCATTTTCAGGGAACTGAAGAAGGTCATAAGTGTGAAGGAACATGTGGGCTGCATGGCCTTTCAAATACTGCTGGCTTCTATGCTTAGTTGTAGTTCAGCATCTTTGTTGAGAATATGGGGCTCCAACTATATTTCCAAATCCTCTTTGTTTACAAGGTCTCAGAAGCCTGAAGTTTTGCTTAATACTGTCATAATACTATTGAAATTCATTTCATGGCTTTGTATTTGACAGACTACATAAGGCAGATCAGCAATAAGATAGCAAACCATCCATGTCTTATGATTGGCTTGTAGCCCATATGTTCCCAGAGTATATTACAAGGGGGATTAAAAAAGTAATTTAAACTGTATTATTCCAGGGCAAGAAATTTTATTATCAAGGTATTAAAATACAGTATGACACAGAAATACTACACTATTTTTAACATAATCACCCAATCTGCTCCTTGATCATTGAGTCTTTGCAGGGCCACTATTTGTATCTGTTTATAATCTGCAAATTTTTATGCACATAGATGTTCTTTCAACTTGCCAAACACATGATAATTGCAAGATGAAAGATCCTGCAGCACAGTGTCTTTGTGCTTAACATTGTTGGATTTGTCCATTGGCATCAGTGCGACCTTGTTCAAACCACTGGCATCATTTCACTATGCTAGATGCCACATTATATTTGGCTCATACATTCCTGAAATTTCATGATAAATCTTGAAGTAGTTATTGGTGGGAGGATGGGGCGGTTAATTTTGATAATTGCCCCACGTTGGAGGGTCAAGGTTTGATGGGGTTATAGGTGGCGGGGAGAATGGTGATAGGAGTTTGATTGTTCATGACCCAGCTCACCAATAACTCTTCATGTCGATCTCAGGGATGTAGCTGGTTTTCGGGACCTGGTAGTGCCGGGTTAAGTGTAGGGAATTACGGTATTATATCGTCCAGAGAAACACATTATCTGCAGGTTGACGTCGTTTATTTATCAAAGAGCGCATCCCATGGCGTTTTTGCTCGGAACGCAGTAACAAGATGTCTGGCAGACACGTGGAGCTGTAATGTTAGATTAGCAGTGTGATTGCAGACCGCTTGGAAGACATGTCGTGCTGAAGTGACGCTCGAACATCGGCGTTCCTATGACATCTGACGCTGAATACAACCGACCAGACCAAAAGACCAAAAGAGCAAAAAGGCCTTGACACGGGCGATTCCACGTCCTTAAATATCCAATGTAACACGCTTTACCACGTGATGCAGGGACGCTCTATTTTCCCGCCACAATGACTTTAGACATCCTCATAGGTTGGCTGTGACTTCATGCCACTCTCATATTATTGGCCAGTTCGATTATTTTAGCTTAACCACTCGTTGATTCGTCCAGCGTCTAATTTCAAGTTTTAGTGAACATTACAGATCAATGGCCTTAGCGATATCATAGCATTGTTCTTCCCCAGCATACCTGGCCGGGGCGACCACCCGTCCTCCTAATAACAATAGATGGTATTTGCTCCTTTGTCTGCCAAAACGGTCTCTCTGCTGTCCGAGCAAAATTCCTGCTTTTCTAGACATTCCTACAAACAAAACCCTTCACTTAAAGCTAGCTGAAATAAAAGATATATTCTAATCAATTTTCGCGATTGATGGGGTACCAAATACTGTATCAATCTGTGCAATTGAGTTTGTCCAAAATTATCATACTGTTCTTTATACTTCACATTTCCAGTTGAAGTGCCATTTTGCACTCATGCCATGATGCACTTCTTATCATTTCTACAACAAAAGTGGTCCTATAGGAAGACCTGAACATGAACTCTGTTCTGCACATGCACCAGTCTTGTGTAGTGACAAGTGTAATTTACTTTTTGAATTCTTCTCATAGTTACTCCTTCACCACCATACAAATTCTTGAATTCTCATAAGATGATGGCAAAGTGTGTCATGAAAATCTTGAAAGAATCCATCCTCTTCACTTGGTTGATTTCACAACGCCTTGTCGCCCACAATTGATGTCAAGAAAACCTGAAATTCTACATAATACAAACTTGCTAAGTAGAAGATAAATGAAGTTACTCAGCCATAGATTGTGAAGGACTTTTTGTTCATTCTCTCTTGTCAAACATTTCAAAGGAGACTTGTTACAATAAATAAGAAAAAAAAAAAGAAAGCAGCAAATATATTGCTTGTTTTTAAATTACTGGTAATTGTATAAACTTAAGTGAGGAAGATTTTTAACATGATTTGTTTTCTGACAGAAAATCTGAGAGTCGAGTATTTCCTCAGACTCGACCAGTGACAATGCCCAACCTACTGGACTTTGTGCTCACAAACCTAGGCAGTAGGATAAGAGGAATGGTAGGACTTTGTGCTGGTTGGGGAGAGTCACGGAATGCAGAGTCTGCACGGAACTGTGTGCACCAGTTGCGAAGAACTATATTAGAAAGTGTGGCTGAGATGTTGCATCAATATCGCACAACTAAGTTGCATCACCAGCGCAATCCAAGACCACAGCTTATACGAGTGTTGCGGCATGTGCTACGTAAACTGTGTCATTTAAGGGAAATACATTTATTGCTTGGTGCTACAGATAGGTTGCATCTTACATCCCAAGAGTTTAATGCGATACAGAACATCCTTTCTCAGTACTTCTCAATAAGCAGTGTTTCCATTAAGGAGTTGTGATACATGTATTGCTCTTATTTTATTTCTGGCAACAGTAGCTCATAGTGCTCTTATGCTTTGTTGTTTTTGTTGCTAAATCAGGTAATTTATGTTCCATTGCTGCTCAAATACCACACAGCCTTAAATATCTACCATTTTAATTTTACATTGAAATAAAATTGGTTTGTGGTTTGTTTTGTATAAATTCAAAAAGACATTGCAAAACTCAGTTATTATATGCAACAGAATTATTAATTTTTCCAAGATAATTTGTGAAATGAACAAGAATTCAGTTAATTAAATTTTCTAAATACTAAAAAATAATGATTTTTTTTTTCAAAGTAATAAGCTAATGTATTTTACAATGTGTTCCTTTGAACATTGGCGATTAAAAATACAGGAAACCAAAAAAATATATAATTTGATAATTTAGCAGGTTTTATATTCAGATACTTATTAAGTCTTGAATGAATCAATTTGAAGAATAAATAACATTTTTGGGGTCATTTCATTGTGAGGTCTTTTAAGAAATTTTACTATTAATACCTACATCATAAGGTACTAACTAGTAGCTTTAATGCTTGAATCATTTGCCAGAAGTATACTTTTTTAAAAATTATAACATTTTTAATATTTACATATGTTACATTGTAGTTTTAATTAAAACAGATTTTTACTACAATTTATAACTTTCTGCTGGGTTTTATATTTTGATCATTCAAAAATATTGATTACAAGTGTGTGGTAATGAGCTAAATACATACATTTGATTTTATGCAGGCACTGATTAAATTTGTTGCTGGCTTGCAGCATATTCTTCGATTAACCTTCAGAAGTGAAGACAGGTATCTCTGGATACATTTATCTATTTGTTGTCCATAGAACATTTTAAATAGTTGCATATAATTGAAGTACTAAAATGATGTAGCTATTGAACCAGATGTTAAAACTATCATTGGAATTTGATAAAGTTAAAGTCATGTCTTATACATTTAATGGATGTTATTATTAAGTAATTATGTCATGGAAATATTAATAGGTTATTATATGATCATGCATCAAACTGAACAAAATCAATTTCTTATTCCTATTTTATTAGCATTTAGAAGATGAGAACTTGGAATTCAATATGCAAATACTGGTCCTTGTATTTTTGTTTTGGTAAGTATGTTCAAAGAAGATATTTCTCATGATATGGGACATGTTTACCAAGTATAAGATTCAGCAGTAATTAATTTTCTTTTAGTTATATTAATATTTTTTTCATTGCCAGTTTGAACTGCAGAACTTGCAAGTATGCAAGAGACATTATGCACTCAAGCAAATGCTGGGAATAGAAAATACTATGAGCTAGGAATTTGTAAAACCATACTTTACTAATTAGTTTTTCAACAAAACATGCTTAAAGACACTTGTTTTCTTCATCAGCTGGAGACTGCTGAAGGTAGTTTTAAAAGAGGTGTAGACATACAGTGAGTGCATGATGTTATCTATGGAGTTACAAAGTTCGTGATTGATTTTTATATATTATAGAAATCTTTCCCATATTGCTAATACTATCAAATTCCTATAAGTTTTAACAATTTAGTTTCCTCTATGAAACTATTTTACCCAAAAAATAGGCTGCAGTTACTCATTTTTAGGACAAAAAAACACAACTTTATAATGAAAATTAATTCAAACATAATACAAAAAATTATTGAGGATATCACTCAAATTTCACTAATTTTGTTCCATTTGGACATTTTCAAAGGCTGTTGCCTTCATCTTCAGCATGATTCCACTGTCTGTTTCCCAGTATGACATTAAGATGTTGCTCTGTGAATTTTAAGAACTAAGTGATGAGGTTACTGTAATATGGGAGATCAAAATTTACCAAATTTTCTTTGTTTTTGTATGAATATATTTTCCAGACTGTGGAACCATGCTGAAGATGAAGGCAACAGCCTTTGAAACATGTCCAACAAAATTAGTGAAATTTGAGTGATTCCCTCAATAATAATTTGTTGTATTATACTACATTTCACTGTGAAAATTCCAGCTATTCAAAACTAATTCAGATATTAATTAAAATGTTAATATGAGGTTGCACAGTGAAGCCAATCATATAATTGATATTATTGTATGATTTAGTTAAGCCACATGCTCTTAAAGCTTTACTTACTTGTCATAATATATAGAATCGGTTTCAGGAACATTTCCTTCTCATCACCAGCTAAACTAAAAATCAACTGTCAAATAATTCGTTAAGCTGTGGCAATGTGATAAACGTGTAGTTTATGTTTTCATCCTTGGCAGTGTCAAAGTTCTTTAAACTGCCTTTGTATTTGTTGATGTAGATTTTCTCCCAAGTTGTTAATTCTGTAGGTTCTTTTACTGATTTTAATAATTTTGCTTTACACACTATGTCTTGATTTTCTGTCCAGAAATGATATGCTACTGGTGATTTCTCTATTTGCTTATACTTTATGTTTCTGAAATGTTCCTTTAACTGTGTGTCTATGTTTCTCTTTGTTTTTCCAATGTACATTTTTTCACATTCTGTAAATATCTGCTTTTTGCTTTTGTGGAATACTGTCATTAACATTATCTCCATCAGTATGTTTTAACATTAAATCTGTTGACCGGTGCCAACCTGATTTTAAAAATCTTTTCTAAAAATTTTTGTAGTCCATGGATGATATGCGAATTTTTCAAACATTAGCTCAAAACCATTTCTATATATTATGACAAGTAAGTGAAGCATTAAGAGTGTGTAGTTCAGTTAAATCATACAATAATATCAATTAATTCAGATATGCTTGTGGCCATCAGACATGTCCACTCTTCTATAACTGCCTTCACCTATTGATGAGAGTAAGTGTTCTTTCAACAAGTCTAAATAGTGGAGTATGATTTTACAATTTGCTGACTCATATTATTATTGCAATTGCTATTAACAAATATAGGTGCTGGAAAATTCATATGACCCGAATGATCATTCTTTATCAGTGGGTTTAATACATCTAAGTTTGCTAATTGGAGCATAAAAATTCTGAAAATTTCTTTATATAAGAATTGCATAATATGCTCATTGTTTATGGAGCTTATGATTATAAGGGGAAAAGACCTGAATGCACATTTTGAAAACTTGTTGAACTGTAAGGAAAACATAAAAGCATCTTTTTTGCCGTATATATTAGTCTTAGGCTAAAATAGAAAGGTTAACAATGTTTATGACTCATCACAATGAGTCATACAGGTTTTTAATCCAAATAATTATGCCTTTGCTCACGAACTGTTCTGGGACCATGCTTCAGAAATGCCTCTAGTCTCTCACAAAACAGTAAAATAACCATTGTTAGAGCTTTCTGAATATTAGAAAGATGGAAACTTGTTCCATTAAAGGACCTTTATTTCTTGTATACATATTGATAGTAGGGATCAGTTCTTTCAGCAATATATTTTTAACTTTTTACTCCTCTATTTTTACCTGAAAATAGTAGGCATACTTTAGTAATTTTAGTCTCATTTGTCCCTTTCTGCAATCAAGGCATGAATTGCCTTAAATGCACACTTAGAAGTGTGCATCATCAGCCACCCCTGTTCATAAAGATGATGCCAGGTCTTGCCTAAGCCTTTCTTGGACTAAGTTGTAGCATGTCAGTCAGCAGTAGTTGTAAATAAAAGGAATACTGTTTTCAACGTATGCTTATCAGGCAATAGTAAAGTTTGAATGAAGAGGATATTTTGAAAAGTTCTCAATATTAACTCTACAACTGTTCATATTTTTCAATATTGTTCCCTTAAGGCTAATTCACTTTTTTCATTATTATTCCAGGGTTTTTATGCTGTCATAGAAAATACTGCTCAAGAACTACTTTTAATTTTCCTCCATCTGTTGAAAATCAATACCACTAATGCTTCTTTTTTTTTTTTTTCCACTTAAATTTTTTTTTTTTTTATTTGTTGCAAAATATTAGCATAATATCCTTTAGTAAAATTGTATTAAAATTGGCACATAAAAACAGTTGATTTTCTCTGAAAGGTTATAAATTTTGCCTAAAATGATTCCTTCTTTATCATATGTCAGCAGTTAAGGCAACCATCTGGCAGGTATTTTTCATTTATAATTACTCCATAAAAATATCATTTGCTTGAAATACCCACAGCCTCAGCACTTTCAGTGTTTCAGTACTTTTAATTGATCAATCTGTTAATACTAAGTTGTTTTTTCAATAATTTTGGATATTGTGGTAAATTTTCACTATGCATTACAATGACTGACTTCATCTAAATTCCATTATTCTGTTCAACAGTTGAAAGTGGAGCAAAATTCCTTTCAATTTTTCACATATTGGCATGAATTATGTTCAATTAAAAATGAATGTAGAAACCCACACAGTGAAACTATCATAAATCTTGTTGAATTAAAAGTAAAACTACTAAAATTATGTTAACACATTAAAACTCTCTTGACATTTCACATTAAAACTTTTAATTCAACAAAATGAATTATTCTCAATTAAATGTACTTACAAATCTGTTGACAATGGAGTGGTGTGTGTATATATATATATAACCAATGTAATAAAATTTGTTTACATAAAAACTGGACATATGTTTCGGAAGGAAGATGGGAGGGATGATCACTTCCGAAACATATGTCCAGTTTTTATGTAAGTGAATGGAGTTAGTGTGAACAAATTTTATTACATTGGTTTTAAAATGAATTATGTTGTTTTCATACCAAGTACTTAATTGCTGAAAGAAATCTAATTTTTTCCCATTTTTAAACATGTGCTGCTATAGTTATATGGACTAAAGATCTTTACCAATGAGTATTATTGTACACGTGTTACTAGGAAAGAGAGTAGCATTTGAGACTACTTACTATTCTGTGGGTTATTCTGATAACTATTCAAATTATTGTCATTAATATGTGCAGCTAAAAGCTTCACATTTTGGAGTAGTAGATCAGATAATCGTTGGTTGGTATGGAAATCAAGAAGGAAGAAAACTTTTCTTTAAGTATGAAATATATTATTTATAGATTTAAAAACCATTAAACATATAAAAAACATTAATTTATATAATGTGTGTAAATTTCTTACACACTTCATTTATGTATTTAAGTTAGGACATGTTTCGGGAACCATGGTCCTCATCCTCAGCTGTTGACCCACTGTTACTTGGTGCTCGTGTTTGTCCCATGGAAGCTATTGTGCTGTATGTGATGACCTCATGAGATTACCTTTCCAAATTCATTTCATATCCATCTGGTCACCACAACATAACAGCTTCCATGAGACAAACATAAATTTACCCTCATTATATAAATTAATATATAATATCTTCACTGTAAACAGTTTCAAAATTAAACAAATACATTATAAAGAACAGTTTGAAAATTATTCATCTATTGATAAGTTTTATAAAACTTTTGGTATTCCAATTTTATATGCCCTTTTTTTATTAGAAATGATACAACAATGGCGCCGATTTTTGTAATATAATGCAGGGCCCAACTTCCTTCTGTGAGAATTGTAAACAACACATCAGCAACATCAACCAAAACACAAAGTTTGTAAATGTTCACCCCATGTAACAAGAAATACTCATATCTCTATTAATGATACACATTAATGAGCAGATAAATTAAAATAAAGTAACAAGCTTATGATATCTAGTAAACTGAAATAAAATCTATGTATTAGTTCGGTAACTGTATTAGAATTTGTTTATGAAAACATCAAAAGCAATAAAATAATTTAAGACAAAAAAAAAACGTATAAATTGAAAACTTGAAAATCATTAAAAACATTTTATTTCTTTATTTGTGCTTTGCAGAGTACAAGAGAATATGACCAGCATTTCAGCCCTGGCTCTAAAAATTATATAAGAAACAAAAACCTTTAAAAGGACCTATTTAATTAAAGCCTTGTGAGCCTCTGCTGAACCGCCTGTGGTGCCTCAGTACTGAAAACGGGCATTAAACACTACTCAAAAAAAAAAAAAAAAAAAAAAAAAGCCTCTGCTGCCGCATCTTATTTCTTCCAATGAACTGGTAGGCTGTACTTCAAGATACAAAGAGCTGGTTATGTTTGGATAGCAGTTTAAAATGGTGATTGCATTAAGATGACTGCTCCAGTGATGATCTTAAGTAGTTACTCGGTCTTCTAAGACTCAAGAATGATCTTTAGCTGTCCAAGTTGACATTGGAATAGTTAAAACCAGTTGTACAAATTTGGTTCATTTTGGAAAAATTTTGAGCACACAGCTATCATTTTTAAATGAGGAAAAGTTGACTGGAGAGTTCTTGACCACCTTTGATTCTAAAATGTTCATTATATTAGGATGCAATGTTCAATCAGTCATTAAAAATATTTGACAATGCCTGTAATATCATTATTTCTAATTGTGATGAATTGTTTATTTTTAAATAACAGATGAGAAGTAACACTTTCAAATCTACAGAGGAGACATAGAACCTAAACAGCAATTACTTAAAAAACATTAGATGGTATGTAACTTTAATAGTGGCAAAGCTATGAGGAGCACTTCCAGAATTTAATCTTTTTAGAGTGCACCTTAAAAGAGTGCATTTAAAGATAAAAACCATTTGCTTTAGAAGCTACATCTGATCAGTATACTTCTGACAATCTTCAAGAAATTTAATCAATTGCCCCTAATTAGATTGAAATGACTGATGAGAAGTGAACTGCCCATTTAGTTCGACAGAATGGCCTTACGTTAACTGCTTAAGAATGAACGTCTTTTAGGCAAGTTTCTCACAGACAAATTTACATCTTTTAGATAAATATCAGCATCCCCAATGGCCACTAGCAACTAACCATTTATATCTTTTATCAAATTTAGCACACTTCAAACTAAAAATTAAATGTTGTTATTAAATGCTGGTGTTATCAATTTTTGGAAACAATGGGGGGCTCAACTCTCTAAGAAAAATTTGGGGGGCCCAGGCCCCTCCAGCTCCTAGAAGTTGGTGCCTATGTTTTCTAGTGCTGTATAAGTAAATGTCTTTTAAAATATAGCTACTATCCTGTAGCATTAAATATAAATTCTGCTTTTTTGGGTTCTTAGACCAAATAGACATTACTGAATAGTGACCCACTTGTTAACTTACATTGAAAGAGTCAGTATTGTTCATTACACATATAAGTTTAAATGAAAAAAAATTGTTATAATTAATGCTTATTTTGTTGCCTTAGTGCAAACATGACATAGAATTTAGAACTTTGTAAGAAAAATATAAAGAAGAAATTTTATCTTTGCAGCTATTCCAGTGTTAATTTTTAGTTGTAGATTTATAATTTTATAAGCAGGTTAGCATATACATATTATGATCATGTCTATTATTATAAATATTATTAAAAATCTGTTTGCAACATAGTTAATTTTAAAATTAAGTCCTTTTGTGAAATACATTATTATTTCAAGGTGACAGTTAAAAGTTCTAGAGTTCCAATACATTACTGAAAATTATAGTTACCCCATTATTCATTTCTGATTATATCATTATTAAAAAAAATATGTCTCGTGTGAAAAGTAAATACTACAAGAATTTGTAAAGTAATAGACTAATATAAACAATGTATACAGTTTTTTTCACACTAACTCCATTCACTTACATAAATTTGGAACATATGTTTCGGGAGCGATCCCTCCCATCTTCAGCCTGTTGTTCAGTTTGTCACAGGCTGAAGATGGGAGGGATCGCTCCCGAAACATATGTTCCAAATTTATGTAAGTGAATGGAGTTAGTGTGAAAAAAACTGTATACATTGTTTATATATATACCACTCCATTGTCAACAGCTTCGTAAGTACACTTATTTGATTTAATAGACTAATTTTACAGCACATCATTCTGGTTATATTTACCACTGTTTTTAAACTTTAATCATATACTGCTGATAATTGCCATATCTCTTCAGAGTAATGATTTAATTAGAAGCAGATAAGCTAACATCGTTTCACTATTTAGTGACAAGGGAAAACTATAGAATAAGCCTCAAAATGGCAATTGTGTCATTTGAAATCAACTTCTGAAACATTCAAGAAACATAATTCTTTCTGAACAATAATGATGGACCTGTTAGATGTCACTGGGAAAAACAGTAATCCTATATCAAAAGAGTGTGTTCAAAATACCTGCCACACTGTAATGCAATAACAATGATATTCATAAATTGTTAATTATTTTATCAGTATTGAAGGAAAAAGATATTAATAAGTGTTTTGATACCTTTCTGTAAGAGTTTTAGATAGCATTTTATAATGTGTACTTTTCAGTGATAAGCTTTTGGTTACTGTAAAATCATTAATATTATTCAATTATATAAATCTTAATGAAATTTATGTACTTTATGGGGTTTGTTTCCCTTAGAATTGCTGGCTTATGACCTTACACTGGTCTCAACGAATGTTATACATATCGTTAATGCCACTTTTTTCTAGTCGTGCAGATAATTTGAAAACTGTTGACTGGATAGTGCATTTACTTTCCCATTGCATTCCATCATATGGTGTTTGTAGAATTAATATGAATAGCGTAGGCCCCAATTATATATTACAGCTGTGATACAATAAGAAAATCTGTTATTTTGTACATGTAATATATTGTATATACTGTCAATGGCCACTTTTAAGAAATTAAAATTTATTACTAATTATTTAATGTACATACTAATTTAATGGTTGACTGTGTGCAATATAAATCATGAAATTTAAAATAACAAGATGAATGTCATATGCAGGAGGATATTTTTCATACTTAAAATATTTCCTTTCCTTTCCTTTCCTTTCCTTTCCTCTGCTCTCTCTCTCTCTCTCTCCTCCTCCTTTTTTGTTGTTGTTTAATAACTTCTTTCTTTTTTACTCCCAAGTGTTAAAATAAACCATGGAAACGGAAAGTTTCTCATAAATGGTTACCTTTTAGCATGTGATAAATAACTTGTTAAAAGTAATTGCTATTAGCAAGCAAAAATAAATAGGATCATATTAGTGCTTTAAGTCTTTGAAATCAAAATATTCTTACCTATCAACAGTAACTGTTAAATCAGGTAGAAGGGAAATGGATGGAAGTGGTCATAGAATACAGAATGGTAACATTATAACTTTATCAGATTCTACAAAGAACTTTTTTTGTTATTTCAGCCAATCTTTTGAGTTGCATTCAGTAAGTTATTTAAATATGAAATTGAAACCTGATGATGAACCCCACCTCATTATTTTTTACTGTAATCTCACTTGACTTCCATACACTTAGTCCACTTAGCCCAGCTATGTGTAGGTTCTTCAACTACCCCATTACTCACTTTTTCATGACATCATTGTTGGAACATCTTTGGGAATGTGAGTCCAGAGCCATTATTCTTTGCTGTTACTTATTTTTGTGTCATTTTTTTAGTATTGCTTCAGAAAGTAAGACAATGAGGAAACAATTTCTAAGATATCAAAAGTTGTTAAAGTATTTTGGTAATCCAGTTTAAGAGCTGGGGAAAATAACTTTTGTTAATAAAAGATAGAAACAAAAAGCATTTTTGTTAATGTTCAAAATGAAATTTACTTTGGCCATTATTTTTCATTAGGAGACACTTATATTCATAATTTTGTAATTCATTGATAATTAGATTTTAAATGAATGTAAGAGATCCATTTTTCATATTTTTATAATATTCACGATAATAATAGCAGGTATATATTTTGTCTCAAGAAAATTGTAAAATCTATGAAGAAAAAGTAACTAAATATGTCACTGTAGTGCAGAATTCTTGAAGAGAAAGTTTCTGTGAAAGAAACGCTTAAAATCTATGGGAAAAAATGAAATGTGAGGGATGCTTCAGGTACTGATAGGCCTAAATTCTCTACCCAACTAGGCAAATATAATAGTGAAGAAGAATGGGCTGAAGTAAATACAATGGTAAATCAAATAAAAGAACACCTACACAAGTAGGTTTTAACATATTATCAATTAAATCATTATACCATCCTGGATACAGCTGTAAAGAACTCCAATGGATTTTGGTGAGCCTTCTAAGAAAACAAATGTTGAAGAAAAAGAAAATATTAGTTCTAGGTGATATCCATAGAAAAAAATGTAGTAAAGAAATAAAAATGAAATTAAAGACAGATTTGAAATAAGTGGTTTCATTAAACCCAGTGCAACATAAAAAGATATAAATATTACAAACAAGGGATATAGGTAAGGAGATATTGGTCTGGTACAAATGATAATTTAAAGAATTGTGCCAGTAAGGATTAAACAAAACAGAAACATTTGTGATTAATAATATTGACGTAAATATCTTGGTTATGACTGCACCACAAAGACACGATTTCCCAGCCTTATTCTTGGCAAACAATAAGGTAAAATTATTTAATAGAAAATTTAAAAAAAGAACTAAAGGTATTTTAGCAGCTTTAGTTGTAGTTCTGGATCTTAACTAAAAACATTTAACAAGACATGGCTTGCATCTAAATGGATTAGAAAAATTGTAATTAAGGGACAGCATAGAATTCCTCTTAAATATGTAAAAAGTGAATTAAAAGAAGAGATGCAACAAGCAGCAGAGATCCTAGGCCACAAAGATTTTATCTTCACATTGCAGAACAGGACTAGGAAGTTTCAGTACAAAAGATTAAAGAAGCAAAGCAGGGTATAAGACTTGTACAAGAATCAGAAGAATTTCACAAACATTAGAGAACAATTTTTAAGTAATTTTAGTGCAGGTATGAAAATAATGGAATAAATGCAAAAGTTGGTTCTGATGGTTTAGTGGTAATCATTCTTGCCTTGTAATGCAAGGTCGCAGGTTCAAACCCAGCCATGGATTATGTTAGGACATAAAGATCCTAAGTATGGTTTCCTTCTGAAGGGGTTATAACTGTTGTATTGGTCTCATGTCATAGATTTACAGCACATTAAAGAACTTAAGCCTGAAAGAAGAGGACTCTAGTAAAATTTATTGGCCATTTCATCTCCTGAATTGAATGGGATGCTAATGACCAAAAATGTTAAAGAGCATCCGTAAATAAACTAACCAAACAAAATAAATGCAATATTAAGTTTTCCTAACAAAATGTCCAGAGATTAATAAACAAAAAGTTATGTTTTGAATAACTAGTAGCTGATAAAAGTGACCCAGATATAATATGCATCATAGAACACTGGTTGAGCGAAAGTAATTTTGAATTTTATAACTTAGTAGATTATACTCTTTTCAGAATTCTGTAGATGTAATTAATATTGTGGAGGTTTGTGTATTTTTATTGTTTACAGATAAAAGTTATGCACAAATTATGAAAAATTTTGTCAGGGAAAAACATTTTGAAACTAGTTTAGTGGAACTTAGCTAGATAAAAACAATGATTTTTAGTATATTCAGAACTCCCACTAATAATATTAGTATATGAGATGTGTTAAGTGTGGTGGACTTTTGTAACAGCTATGTTTAATACACTAACGAATTTAATCTAATTGAGTCCAGTTTGTAACACCTTACATCACTTATTATTTAGAGGAAGAAAACAAGTTTCTGGAGCTAATCACTCCCATCATCAGTTCCAGGTCGACTGCTGGCCTTGTTCTTCTTGTTGGTTTGGTTTGTTTCTGGTGGTGGTTGGATGAACTTCTGTATTAGGATGTCACTTGGTGGGATTTCAAAGTTAAAAAGGTGATTTTTGTTCTTCTAGATATAAATGTTTTTCCAAATTGTAAGTTCTGTTTTTCCTGTAATCTTTTTAAATAGATTAGGATCCCTATTAATACTGTGCTATTCCTTCCAAAAAGCCAAGCCCCTGCTAATTTTTCTTCCTGTTTTTGATTTATGTTCTTAATGTGTTCCCTTGCTCGTGTTTTTATATTTCTCTTGGTCTATCCAAGTAAATTTTTTCACAATTGCAATTTATCTGACATATTCCCGTTTTTTTCTCTTGAGGAATATCATCTTTTAATTTATAATTTAGCACATTTTTATGGAATAACTGTTTTAGGGGCTAAAATGATGTGTTTTTTTTTAAGATCCTTTGGAATTTATAGAAAATTAATGGATATGTGAATTTTTTGTACATTCTATTGTCTTCCTTGTTGGGAATGAGTGTACTGATGTCTTTGATTCTCTTTTTTTCTTAGCCCTTTTTACTTCTTACATACAATTTCTTTTTTAAGTCCATTTTCTGTGGCTATATTTATTATATTGCTCAATTCTTGATCATACTCCCCTTTTTTCATGGGAGCATTTACCAACCTGTGCAAAAGGCTGTTTAGTACTGCATGTTTATGGGAGACTGGGTTATAACTGTTGTCATTTATGTAGCTATTGGTGTGAGTAGGTTTTTTATATATGCTAAATGTTAAATTATTTTCTTTCTTGATTATTTTAAAGTCTAGGAAGGGTAATTGTCCATTACATTCTCTCTCCATAGTGAATTTTATTGATTTTCTTGTAGATTAAGTAACTGAAATGTATCTTTTAGGTATTTCTCTGGGACTCTCGCAAAGATGTCATCAACAGAGTGATACCATATTTTAAACAACCAGCAGAAAATCTTTCATAATTTTGATTTCCAGTGCGCTCATAAAGAGATCTGCCAATAGTGGTGATAATGGGCTACCCATTGCCAAACCAGAGTTCTGTTTATAGTACTTTCCATTGAAGGTGAAGTAATTTTGTTCTATGCACAAGTTTGTTAGTGTGATGTATTCTTGAGTTTCTTCTATTGTTTTCACTATTTGTAGCAACCAATTTTTTTATGTGAGTATGTAGATTTAGTGTTGGGATACTTGGAAAAAGAGCTCTGACATCAAAAGAAACCAAGGTATCTGTTTTTTCTATTTCTACATCTTTAATTTTTTGAATTAGATCTAAGAAGTTTTTTATGCTTCTTGTTTCAAATTTAGGAAAGGAAGAAAATCTGTTTGTTAACCATTTGGCTAATTTGTATGTTGGAGCATCTATAGTTTATAATGGGTCCACCACACTTAATTAATTAATAGGAATACTAGACCAAGAATGCCAAAGAAAAATGAAGCCAAACACAAGGTTCCAAAAGTACATAAGTCAGGCAAAACAATGAAAGGGGAAAATTGATAGAATATTTAAAAAATAAAAGGGGGGTAAGTCAGTGGATATGTCTCTCCCTTGCTAATGTGCTCATTTTCTCAAGAATAAAGTGCCATCTTTGAAAGATCATTGATTTAAAATATATTGCAGAGCCATTACAAATCATTTTGGCATTGTGCTACATTTATGCTAATAGTTGCAGGTTTTATTAGCATACTGACTGTCCATTAAACTCTAATGATTGATATTAATTACTTTTCAAGAGTATTTTAAATGTATGTAAAAAAAAAAAAAATTCTCTCATTAATTGCCACATCACCAATGTCCGTCATTAATTAAACCACATTCCAGGAGTACCTCATTTCCAGTATCTGCATTTTCTTCATTTTAGCCATCCATTCAATGTGCAGCAATATTTACTCAAAAGCAGTCAGCAGTTTTCACTCTTATTAGGCTGGAATTTTCTTGAAATGTTTGTTACATTCTTTGGTCCATTCTAATTATGTTAATGCAAGTAGTAGATATGCTATTTATATGAAATTGGGGTGCAGTTTTAGAAAAACAATTGAAAAGAAAAAAGTATTCTCATAAGAAAGCACTGCCACGGGTGGCCGAGGTTGTTAAGGCATGGACTCGTGAGCGGTAGATCTGGGTTTCAATACTGCCAGGACTGTCCTCCCTGACCCTGAGGGTTTTTCCAGGTTTTCCTCAGTCCTCATAAATGGCAAATATCAGGGAGGCACCCTAAACTTGGGCCTGGAACAATTCCTTCCTTAAAAATAAATCCTTTCCCAATATATCATTTCATCTCATGTATGAAATCTCTGTTAGTCTTCATCAGTCTATGTAAGACTTTATGGTAGAATGGCCTATAATGAATGAATCTTTAACATATTTATAGTTTCTTTAATTTTCAATTAAATTAATGCTGAACCTTATGGTAAGAGTATTAACAGCTATTACATTTATGTGTTCAGCAACTTAATCTAGATTTTAGGCAGTGTTGTTTTAGAAATTCATTACTGCTGGTAAACCCAAACATTTGTTTTGCTCCTTGACATAATGCAGAATCTGTTACAATCATTTATGCAGCTAAATAATTTATTGATATCAATAATGTATCTGCTTAAGAGAAATTTTACATTTGGCCTGGGAAGCCATAATAATTGTGCTGTAACTTGACTGTGTTGCTCAGGAAGGCCCATTAAGGAAACATTCCCTGTGAATGATCAATCATCCACCTGGCACTTAACATAATCTAGATGCTGAGATTCAGTCATCATGAAATGCCATATATATCACCAAAAATCCAAAATTTGCATAAAGAATAAAATTAAAATACTCATTAATCTTCTTAATAAATGACTCAAGACAGCCAATCTTGAAGGTCACACAATTCTGGGCAATCTCTAGTTTGCATAGATCTTTTCTTTTGATATGTAATGCATTAGATTAATAAGGTGTTAAACATTGTACTGTGTGTGACTTGTAAGGTACCTATGTACCAGGGACAATTATCCCTTATTGTAGGTTTGTGCAACCTCCAGATTTTTATTTTTTTAAAAGTAATTCTTTTAAAATTCAAAGTTCACTTCAACAGCACTGAAGTAGAGTGGTGAAAATCATTTTAAATCTTATTACTTTCATGTGGCAAGAGTGGTAGCAATTGGGCAGTCATGAAGAATGGGAACAATAACATCATTAATTTTTCCTGTATACATATCCAATCCTTCTCTGTTGAAAATGAAGAGCTTCTGTATTGTAGCAATCTCCCTGTCATCTTACATGAGTTCGCAGTGAGGTCTGATACAGTTATACTGCAAAATTAGTGTGATTTCACAGGAATACAGTGTCTAGTTGATGGCAAAAGCACTTCAGTTTGCACTCACTGAAAGGGAAGTAAAAAATTGAAAATATAGGACAATACACTCCAATTCTAAGAATAGAGTAAAGTGTAATTAGCAGTTTAATATTAGCTTAATTTGTCAATTTTAATGATAAACATAATTGGATTAATGGCTGAAAAAAAAGAATAATTTCTGATTGTGTCTACCATATCTGCTTTTGGCAGGGAAAATACATAACTGATAAAATTAATTTGACAAATAGAATCAGAACACAAAAAAAAACTTCAAGGCACACATTAAAAATTTTGTAAATCTATCACTTTTTAGAAAACTGATCATTGCAAAAAAGTTGGAAAGTGAAAAAAGATAAGCTGTGTATATGCACATTGAAAGGTTAAGAACAATAGTCAACAAAAGATGTCTAAATTTTATTAAAAAATAAAGGTAAGATTCTTTGGCACATTTGAGTTAGCACCGTTAGGACAAACGAAACTGAACTTTAATCAAATCCTGATATTTTTAAAGTGCTAGTAAATTTTAGCAGCTGAAGGAAATCAAAATACTCTTAAGAAATACCAGGGATAGATGAGAATTTCATTTAGTAATCCTTTCAGAAGACATTATTATGGACATTTCAAAATTTAATCAGAAAGTTATCAACGAGTTTGAGAATTGCTAAAAGCAAAGGAAGGGATTTTGTTTTAAATAGGCCCAAATGTTTTCAAGTAGAAATTACTTGGTATTTTAGTTAATAAATAATAATGTAATAGATGATGCTATATATTATTCTCTTTTATTCATACTTTTATTTCAGAAATGGACAGTGCCATTTCACTTAGTTGGTAGGCAATTTGCAATATAAACACATGTAATTCCCTACAAATAGTCCAATAATAAATAGCACCAGCCGCCACTGCTTTGCACAAAGGACATCTATCAGGATTCTTATCTATGGTCAGGATGATATGCGGAATTTACGAATTTTGCAGTAAACTTTACGTTAACTTTTGCATAACACTGTTACACAGTTACGCACAATGTTACACAAAATGTATGCGTTTTAATAATAAATTGTGAAATCGGAACATTCCCTTTAAGACATTGGCAAAGTTTGAAAATATCTCGGTGTATATTTGCCGTCTGGCATCAATTCAATTATATCCGATGAATGATGGATGTCAAAACATGTAAATATTGAGCTTTTGCATTGTGCCGGCAGTGTTTATGTACACAAATTATGTGCTTCTGAAGAATGTAGGACTTTAATAAAAATGGAATTCGAAGAACAGTTTGCGGTTATTCAAGGTTTGCTCATTACAACGAAAAAGAAATTGGGTACTCTGGATACGCTGTCGTCAAATAAAGGTGATTACGAAGTTAAGTACATTAAATTCTACCTTGATGATTGCAAAACATAAAATTGTATTCCAGTTCACAGAAGGTAAGGTTAGGTTAGCATTGCGAACGGATTATCATTCAGTTCAATGCAATTCACTTTATTCATCCAGGGCTATCTTTACAAATATATTGAACACATAAAAAAATATTACAAAATATATGGAGTATTATGAAAAATATAGCCATAAATACAAAAGAAAATAAAGAAACCAAGCTGTTTAGGAATATTATTAAATATTAATGAAATAATTTACATACATTTTAATTACCAGGTAATATGTAACTCCTTGTCCCTTTTGATGCATAATTCAAAAGTAAAGACATAGCATATAATAGTAATAGACATAGCATTTCTGCTATTCTTTCAGAGTGCTTAATAATCTTGTTACCCTCAATATTTCAAAATGAGTGTATTTTGGATTTGTGCAATCTCAAATTTCCTATGTCTTAACATTATGGGGTTCATTACCAAAACTTTATAAGGTTTTTAAAATGCAAAAGATAGTTTTGAGAATAAAGGTATTTGCTCATTCTCCTAGTAAAGGCATACTTAATGAATTAAACATATTATTTCTTTTCTGCATCTATATTTTACAGATGGGATTTATCCACTAAAAACTAGGACTATTAAAAACAAATTCTAATTATCATGCACATAATACTAGATTGGCAAATAAATGGTATCTAAATTCTCACAGGATCAAAAAAGAGCCTTAACAGGGTCATCCATAGATAAACATGTATAATAAACTGCATAATCAGTTTAAACAACTAAGTAATATTTAAAACAATTAAATAAACTTTTACCTGAATTTAAATTCACATGGTATGTTCCAATATCATCTCACTGAAATATCATCTTCTGTGGTGTGATATTACTTTACTCCTCAAAAGTACTGTTTAGGAGTTCTGAGTATAAAGCATTCTTTTTATATAATTTGTTTTGTATCTGTTATAAATCTATAATTACAAATATGTCTTTTCTTTTTATTGTATATATGTTATGAAATGTTTTGTTCATCAAATTGAAATATAAATTTAGTGTAATTTAACACATTACCTGCTGTGGTGTAATTTGATGCCCAAAATATTCTTTGTATTTGCCCACATGGTGACTTGACAATGATGTTACTTAGAATTGGTTTGTGTCACCAGTGTCTCAAATGCCACATGCATAATCATTCAGCTGTACAGCACATACATAAGTCACCAGTGTTTAATGGGCTGCTTGTTCAAGAGGAGAAATTATATACTGCAATGAACCGATGAACCCTCAAATAAAATAATATTTTTCAGAAATTTTTGAGAAGTATGAATATTTATTTACCAATAGGAGCTACTTCTAATAGTATTAAAATTAGTTAAAACTTTTTAACTTCTTTTACAAAGTATACAGAGTTCTACAGCACATTTTATTACAGAGTGGCATTTATTTTAATTTGAGATCCATTAAATCAAGTGATGTTTTAGTTTTACTGGACATTTGCTGCAGAAGGTGGAGATTTTTTTTTATCTTGTTGTTTGCTTCTGTTTCATCCTCCTGTGCAAATATTCTTTTGTAGCACAAAGTGCAATTTCCAAATGTTTATACCAGGTCCATAAATTTTTGTCAGTATGAGCCCTTATCTGAAAGAGGTAGTGACATAGGAAGTATATTTACACAGATGCAAGGCATGTTATTCCTTGAAGGCTTGGTGAACGTTTTCCTTCCTGAAGTGCTATCTCTACAGTACAAAATCCAGCATTTACCACAGCAGTTCTCATTAGGAGATCGTAGCAACTTTCCTCCACCATTTATCCCCTTTCTCAGCACTGAATTATAAGACTGACTCAGGTCATTCATTTTTTTGCTTTGTTGTAAACAATCATTGCCTTTGGTTTCATTATAAGCTCTCCCTTTTTATTATTTTTACTGGTGTCCTTGAGCATGCTCAGGTACTGTTGTGAGAACCCTCCTTTTATCCAGAGTGCAAAATCAAGGAGAGATGGGGGATGATTTTCCCTCCACCAAAAAATTTTACCTCCAAAATTTCTCCTCACACCAAAACTTCCTGGGGGGGAATCCTTTCATTATAAAAAGACAAGGAAAATGTACAATACATATATGAGGCTGTGTTTGAGTCAAAGATGATGCATACAGTAGAAATTTGGGGAGTGTCAAAGGGATGAACAAAAGTTGATGTACATAGAATGTTTTGTAGAGAAGTTCTGGAGTTACCAAAAAGTTTGCCAAGGGTTTACAAGGGGCGGGGGGTAAGTTTGGCAGAACTAGGAAGAGTGGGAAGGAAAGTATAATAGCGGAGAAAATCTTGAAATATTGGTACAGATGTATAAAATTAAATAATAGCACTGTACTAAAAGAATGTCTTATGTACCAAAGAGATGTACTGGGAAGTGAGAGTTGATTTTGGGAGGTGGGGAAACTATTAGAAGAAATGGGGGATGTGTGGCAACTGGGTGAAAGTAACATCAGTGTATTTTGGAAAGAACTGAGACAGAGAATAGAAGATATAGAGAAACAAGAGATTTGGGCTAACCTAGGGAAAAAAAGTTTTTTAGATTTACATAGAATAGTTAAAAGAAATTGGGGACAGGAGAAATATATGGATAACTATGATCAATTTGGAATAATAGGTGTTGCATGGATGCATACAGGGGTATTATTTTTAAAAGGATTAAGAAAAAATTTTAAAGAAGGATGTATTATGTGCAAGAAATGTATTCCATTGTCTAATAGAATTTGAAATTGTAAAAAGATGAAGGAATAGTATCTGGGATGAAAATGGGATAAACTACAACATGATATAGTAGCAATTAAAATGTTGTCAGATATGGGGGGCATAGAAAAAAAAACAAGAATGGGGACTTCTTACAACATGATATAGTAGCAATTAAAATGTTGTCAGATATGGGATCGAAGAAAAAAAAAAAAGGGGTAATTCTTAGGAAAAGTAAGATTAAAATGGAGGAGAAGTTTAAGGAAGGAGCTTCTGGGCATACACAGTTGTGGAAATAATGATATATTGTAGGGATTTATTTACCATACATATAACCAGGTGGTTAAGGTAATGGAGAATCTTAGTTTTGGTATTGTAAATTTTTATACATTTTATTTGTTTATATAAATTGAATTACTAAAAATTAGTAAATAACAGTTGTTTGTTTTGTTTGTGTTATGTTGTATATATTTATGAATATTGTATGTAGCCATACCTGAACCTTCAGGAAATTTCAGTGAATAATCACTGATGAGCCAAAGACCAAGGTATGGTGGGTAGTAAATTAAAATTGTTAAATGTTTATGTAGAGATATATTGGTAATAAATTAAATTAAATTCAATATAATACATATATTACTGAAAATAGTGTATTATTCTGTGTATTTCTATGAAAATAACAGCAATAATACATATAGAAATAATAGAATGACGATCAGATCTTTTGTATTGTGACAACTCTGCACATATTCATGTTACAACTGCAGTCAATAATGAAGTCTCTAATTATTAACTGCACTGTTGCCAAATCAGTAAAAGTATTCTACTTCTAGTTCAGATTTTTCTTCCCCCCACCACCCTTTAATGATTTTGCACCCAATTTTTATCCATCCAGTTAATTATTTTAATGCCTTTTTCATTCTTTGTCCTACATATGTTCGTTTTTCTAAAACATTTCTAGGAAGTGTTGACCTATTCCAACAGATTCCTTCAGCAGAAAATGCTATTTTATCTAACAATTAGATGCCAGAGAAATGCAATTATAGAAATTAACTACAAAGAATGTGTGTGTGCACGCGCACATCCACCCCCACCCCCCCCCATCCAGTAGGGACTTACATATTTTCATGTTTACAATTTCAACTTGGCGTAATCCTTGAAGTTCATCAAAATGATTACTTATAGCATATATATACCTGTCTACTATAAAAATGTCATAAATTTTCACTAAAACATTTGAGTAATCTTCCTTTATAAGGAACTGTGGATTAATCAATTATTACATCTCTTTCAGGGGCAGGATTTTCTGAAAATCAATCCAGAGCTTTTCAATTCAATCTGTACTTTGTAAAACTGTTGTCTTCATTTCTAGGAGCCTGATTATTAAAAAAGTACCAAAAGGCAGTAAAGCTAGAAAGCGATCACTAGTCATTGTGGATTTAATGTCTTTATTTTCATATAGATCAATAAAGACAAATATCTGGAATCTCCTTTAATCCTATGATAGGAATTATTCCAAGAAATTTACTCATTTCCTCCTCATTAGTATTATCCCAATTAGAAAGATGGCTCTCTTTTTCAGTTGCTTTAAAACTATCTTTTGTGCTGCATATTTGTACCATAGACACTTATACATATTATGTTGTAAGCATTCAGATCACGTGGTGACTGTAAGTGACAATTACAAAGTAAAAAAGTTATAAATAATACTTTCAGATAACCGAGGGACTGAAAGAAAGTAATAACAGATTTGTCTTCTCCATTATACTGAAGAAATGTGTATATTTTAAACTCATTTGTTCTAAAATTTTACAAAATAATTCTTTCTGCATTTTGCAAAAGTTAGCAAAATGGATGTCGACAGGAAGGAAAGATTTGTATTAGGATATACAAAGTAATTTATTTGTCCTATGCCATTAATAGACTCTTTGGATGAAAATAAATAAAGTATGTACTGATATATGCATATATCTGTAAAGACTGATTTAGTGGAAGAAAAGGCCTCAAGGCCCAAACTGTGCCAGTATTAATAAATACAAAACATAAATTTCATCAATATACTACAAAAGTATAATATAGAAAATAAGAAAGTGTTTTGCATTATTTTCCACAAAGAATACAAAAAAGCAATACAAGAAAAATATAAAGTTGCAATGACATAATTATGTTACTGCTGAGAGCACTTCCTAAATTCTGCAACACTATAAAAACAACGTAGAAGAGAGAATTTATGCAATTTTATTTTGAAAGTGTGTAGTACAGGAATGCCTGTAATCCTTTTAGACAGCTTGTTACAAAGTATGGCTGTTTAAAAGAGCTCCCAAGTAATAATTTTGTCCTTGGTATTATTTCACATGAAGTGAAATGCAAAATAGAGTTGGTTACAAAACAGTTCAGTGGTTTTGTGTTTAATGGTTATTCTTATTTTATAGTGTAATGTTCTAGTTCTTCTATATGTCCAGGTCTTCTGATCAGGTTGTATTTTTATAATTTCATTTTTTATATTTGGGAGAAGTTTGAATATTTTAAAACATTCTCTGCAGCTCTGATTATATTAGTATTAAAAATTATATTCGGTTATCCGTACTCTTGCAACTTACTTTCAAAATGCAGCTACACAGGATTCTGGCATTTTGTTACTGTACTTTTTTATTACAAAAGGGCTTTTTGCTCTTTAATCAACATCACATCAACAACATTTGCACATGGAGAGCTAAACATTTTTCACAAGAGGACAATTCTTGCACTTGTGGATGTTCATAGATAGTAAGGCAACCAAATTTCTAGGTCCCTGGCTAATCGGTTGACCAGCCCACATTCTTTATTAGACTTATTTAACTCTTGGTTAAAGGCATAGGTTTAAATAATATCCCAGCAAAGTATAGTAGGTATCTAGGTAAAAGGTAAAACGTCTGGAATGCCACAAATGGATTTCTTCTGAAGAGTAAACAGTGGCCTTTTTTAGAATTTTAGAAGGGATTAAAATATGTGTGTGTATGAGAGAGAGGGAGGAGAAGAGAATATTATTGTTACCATTGTTGTTACCACCACCACCACCACTACCGCCACCGTCACCGCCACCACATGTTTAATGTTCAACCATGTTTCTATGCCCAGATTTATCTTTGCTGCTCTTCCAAATCCCCTATTCTCCAAATCAAGCTACCAGAGTTCCACCCTCCTCCTTCCTGCTCGTATCTCATCTGATATTTATTTCAGTTCCTTCAAATATGTTCATGCCAATTTATTTGTTTATTATTTACATGGTCAATAGTATTTTGATACTGCATAAAGTTTCTAATTTTATTTATATTTTTGTATAATTTTAAACATACCATACCATACCATACCATACCATACCATACCATACCATACCATACCATACCATAGGATCAACCTTTTAGAATCAATTTCGTTAATTTTTGAAAATTAATATCCAAGCTTCTGTGCATTGTAATTTAACACACTTTAGCTAGTGATTTATATGAATATATATATTTTTATTCGCATTTAGTTATTTATTTTTTTGCTTTACAAAAAATTATCAAATAAAATTCCATTTAACATATTATTGCTATCTTTTCATTAATTATTTTTCATATCTACTATGTTTTATGAATTTTATTCCTAAATATTTGTCTTATGATCTCTTTTAGTTGTCTTCTCTGTTCTTCTAGTACCAAATCTTTTATATATTCATTAATTGCCAAATAATTTGTTTTATCTATAGTTATTATTTTCCTGATATTCAATTACTGGCAATCCTGCAAAATTTTTCTGAAGGTATGGATCTGGAATGGGGATGCATCAGCTTGATGACAATTGGCAAGCTGCCTAATGTAGAGGTAGCAAATTCCAGTTTCAAAAGGCAAGATAAAGACTGGCGAGGAACATTGCACTGATAAAATAACCTGTAGCATCCTTTGGGATAAATACTAATGGGAAAAATCTTGGCAGTTCATAAATTGTTGTGTCGGGAATTTAATTTCAATTGGTTTTTAGCCCCTTATTTTTATATGTATTAGTTTATTGCCTATATAATCCAAATCATGAGCTATTAAATTGATCATCAGTGAAAAATAATGTAAATACTGTATTTTCATCTGTCAGCAAAACGGTTCAACTCTTCAGTTTTTAAGAGTCTTTTGAGTATAACTTTTAAACAGAGTAGGTGAGAAACAGCAAAGTTGATATAAATGTTTTAGTGGTGATAAAATAATCAAATAATCTATTTCATAGTTTAATTTTAGAACTGAATTGCTAAATTAACCAATTTGAAGTACTATTATTTAAATTTTCCACATGCATATGCACACACGCATACACACATATTATATATGTATACACACACACATATGCAAAATGAAGCAACTCATAAATCATTAAGTACAAATTATAAGAACTAGAGAAGGAGACATAAAAAACCTGAAACAGTTACACAAAAGCACATATTTTGAATAGTTATGTTCTTCAAATGCAATAAACAAGAGAAGGTGATAAAGGTAAATATTAAATCTTGAAAGTAATGTAAACAATGAAATTGCTGAAAAAACCACAAGGCAGAAAAGACTGGGGAGAAAAATGAAAGGAGTATTATGTTAAAACATGAAGAAAGAAAATAAAACCTAAGTAAAAAGGGATATTAACACACAAGATTAAATCTGGTGGTATACATGCTGCATGCAAAACAATTGAACAATTGCTGCACTATCCCCCTAAGCCAATTTTCAAGGACACCAAGTTAGTAACATACAAATAAGTTTTGTTGAATTAAAAGTAAAACTTCTAACATCATGTCAATATATTAAACTCTCTTGACATTTCACATTAAAACTTTTTAATTAAACTTTTTAAATTTTTTTTTTTTTGAGTAATGGCATTTCAGTGAGCAACTGAAAATGGGAGAGATTCTCCCGAAACGCATTTTACTTTTGTGTAAGCGAGTGGATTTTAATGTTAAAAATGAATACATAAAGTTTAAGATTATGATAGTTTCACTATGTGGATTCCTACATTCATTTTTTTTTTGAATACAAATGAGTGTTGCAAATAGCTTAGCTAGTGTGAAAGAACAATTTCCAGATATGAATTAACTCCTATATAGTTGGTGGTTAAACTAGAAGCTTGGGTCAAAAGTATTTGTAGCATTAATTGTCATCTCTTAAGGAATAAATCCCTCATAGTAGAGAAACCTTAGGGAAGTCTCTGGGGTATAAAGAATCAGATGAGAGAGGTTCTGTGTTCCTGCTTCTGTGTTTGGAGGAAGACATTGTAGGTCAGTTGGTTAGAGTGTCAGCAAATAAGACCAAAGATTTGTGATCTGATTCTTCCTTTTCCATGATGAATTTATTGCATTAAAACAAGAAAACTTATGCACTTAAGAAAAATTATTTTCACATAATCATATACCTCTTAAGTCTCTGTTATGTATAAATTTTTTTCAAGCTATACTAATTATAAGGTTTCTTAGTGTCTGATTTCAAATGGATTGTCCCATATGCATATTTTTCTTCTTTGTTTTTCTATTTTTATTTAGATATAGTTTTATCTAATTATGTTTGTAATATTTTGAATTTTCTTTTTTCCAGATGCTGATGTTTCTAAAATGAAAAATGTAACAAAAATACTTAATTCTGTCATTAATGGCAGTGATAAAATAAAAAAAAGGGCTAAAGATAGCAAATTAAGAAAGATGCACATGTTTCTTGTTTTGAATACAAATTTGTTAATAAAAAGTGCACTTGAGGAAGATGACAACTGTGGTCATATTGTAGGTTGTACTCCAGTCATAAGTAAAGATTTGTTTGTAGAGTTGGTGTATACATTCACACTCCATAAATATTTTTGTGAAGTACTTGTATATACACCATTCTCTCTTGGCACTGAGCTGTTAGAAGCTGCAATTCATAAAACTGATACCCTGGAATTCAGTGAAAAGGTATCAAAAGCGGAGGAATATGGAACAGCAGTGTACCACAAATTTAGACTACTTGATTCTAAAACTTCAGAAATGCTCTGTCTTTCTGCAAAGTTAAGTCTATTTAAATACTTCAAAACACTGCTAACAGTATTTCAGAAACCCAATACTTCAGATATACCTCAAAATAGCTGTAATGAACTTTATCGTCTTGCAGGATTAACTATGAAAAATTTGCTGGGATTGTTTAATAACTGCTTGAAGCTCTATATAGACACTACAGATGTAAAACTGGACTATCTAGATATTTATACTTTACAGATTCCAGAATGTTTAGATGATAAATGTAATGAAGTAGTTGATGATAATTGTAATGAAGAAAAAAATATAACATCAGAAACTTTCATTAAAGAAGTGCTGAATACCTGTAACAGCAATTTTCAAGCTCTGACAGTAGATATGTTTTTGTATTGGGCAGATTGTTTTGTTAGTTGTGAAACAACAAAATCAGTACAGCAAGATATATGTGAAGCTATGTATCATTGTGCTGAAAATTTACAGGCTGCTAAAAACATAGGCATCAAATCAAGTGTAGCAGAACAGGTAATGTCAGCTCTTATGTCAATGGGTGCAAAACCACATGATGAAGATGATGAAATAAAAGAAGCTGATCTAACTCGCATACTTAAAAATGTTTCAGATGAAACCAAATCTCAGAGGAAATGGTTCAAAGCTCTAGTGCAGTATCCATTGAAGTTATCAGATGAGATTTATTTTAAGAGTCTGGAGAAACATTTAGATTTTGCAGATACTGAAGATTTGAAATCTGTTGTTCAGAAAACGGTGATAGAGCTCACTTCACCAGAACCTGTTAAAAATTTGGAAGCACTTAGAAATTTTGCATTAACTGGAATAAAGCAATTGCAAATTGATCAGCAATTGATTGTTTTGGATTGGTTTTTTCTTAAATATGGTATTAATGAGCTTCTGAAGAAAGATGCCTTCAATATGGAAATGATACATATTTTTAATAAGTCTGTACATGTTTCAAAGGAAGGGGAAGAGGTAAGAAATTATTGTCTATGATAATATTTTAGAATCAGTGTGTTTATATTATTAATTTGGGCAGCTATGTATTGTACATAGTCTTTGCATATGGACTTGACTGGTAGCTGGCAGCAAACTAGTAGCTTGCAAGTGCGCAGACTTCTAACACAAAGTGACTATTATAGTAACATTGTACCTGCAATTCTATAATTCTGTATGCTCTTACAGTGCACCATATACCCATTTTCTCACTATGCAAGGAAGTTCCATGTGTAAGCTAGGTTTCTGTGTGCTCCAATACCTGTTGACCACCTTTGTGGTCTAGTGGTTAGTTGTGACCAATCTGGAAGTCCTGGGTTCAATTCCTGATCAGGTCAGGCTGTCTGGGTAAGATTTATTTTGGAATTTTTTTTTACCCTGAGAAGGTGAATGCCAGATAGCTTTAAAGCACCAAGTCATTTGTGTCATCATTAATTCATTTCATTCATAATTACAGACTTAGCCTACAGTATTTACGTCCAATCTAAAGATGTCACAAGAGGACTGAAGTAGCAACAATAAATAACATATTATAAAGAAAATCTGTTGCTCAGTGAGGCAACATGGCCATATAAATGAAACTTTTTTTTTATTGCTGTTTAAAGCTCTTTTTACTACTGAGGCACCACAGGCGGTGGACAATGATGATACATGAAATGAAATGATATATTGGGAAAGGATTTTTTTTAAGGAAGGAAATGTTCCAGGCCTAAGTGGCATTTGCCATTTGTGAGGACTGAGGAAAACCTGAAAAAAACCTCAGTCAGGAAGGGCGGTCCTGGTGGGATTCGAACCCCAGACACAAGTCTGCGCCTTAACAACCTCATGGCAGTATGCTTTGTTGGTCAAGAATATTAAGCATGGTCTAAGTACATTATCATTAAAGCTCCTCATAATAGAAACTAAACTGGTGCCTATTATTATGTAACTGCAATTGCTGGACAGTAGTAATTATAGATTTTCACTTTTAACAGATTTATAGCTTTCTAAGATGTGATTTGCAAAACTTGTGTTTCCTGTGCAAGGAATCAGATAAACATTTTAGAACTCTTTTCTGATCTTTCTCCAAATCTGTCCAGTTTTGCCTCCATAAGTATATGTCATTCTATCCATTATTCTTATCAGGAGTAGATCTCACATGACTAAATTTGTTTACAGCTGTAGAATAATCATACAGCTTCTCTGGAGTGAGAAAATACATTGAAAATTTATTGTAAATCACCTTTTAATTACCCTGTATGAATTAGTGATAACATACATATTGTACATAAAAATTCTCTTTTATAATATGTATTTATTATGACATTATGAAAGCATTAATAACACAATTGAGAACACTTTTAGGTTACACATTTTTAAACAGCAAAAAATGCATTTTTCTTCATAACTGCATGAACTGAACTATATGGACATGGAAGAAACAAGGTTAGAAGTGAGACACAGCATGTGCCTCAGCCATCAGTAGGACAGTGCCATGAGCAACCAAGCTCAAGTGTGAAGGCTCTTTTATTTATAGTATCTTGATTGTCAGCTGTTGCCAATACATCACTGTTAACATAATGAACTTTCCATTTCCATATCTGAAGTTAATATCTTCTGAAATCAGGGAAAATAAATTACACTTATGTACCTATTCTCCACTTTTCTCTATTCTTATGCATCTTTCTTTCTCTGTGCCTCTCTTTTTCTACCATTCTATATGGAATTCATTGTGTAAAAGTGACATTAAGTCTTCCTCTATTCTCCCCCTTCTCCTCCTCAGATGGTGGTAACTCTTTTCAAGCCATAAGACAGATGTATAATATAGAACTATATAATTTAAAAATATTGATGAAATTACTTTCATTTGTGATCTTTTTTTATTTTTTGTAATCTCTCCTTTGAAACCATTTTAAGGAAGTGGAAAATAGAAAGTGTGCATTCTAAAACAAAAGCAAAATGAGCTGAAATCAAGGGATCATACTATATAGTTTTTACAATGCTGCTACTACTACTGCTACCGCTACTGCTGCCGCTGCCGCCGCCGCCACCACCACCACCACCAATTTTGTTTAGCTTTGAAAAGTCTCATCTAAGTATAATAAGTATTTTGTGTTTACCATATAAGCAAAGAAGATGTGTCCAATTGTTATTACTGGATTTTGAGAATTGAAATTTTGCTAATGGTAGAAGGACAGGATACTATTTTTTCATGTTTATTTTTAATCTCTTTACCGGAAATCATATTATATGAAGCTGGTTTATTGTTCAATCTCATTTCACTATATCCGCATGATATATGATGTGATTGCACATTACTTCTGTTGTAATCTAACATAAATTTGTTAGTGTTATGTTCAAAAAATTTAGTTTTTACGATGAGAAATAGAATATTCTACATTTAATGCACTGCACTACTCTAGCTTGTTTCAGAATTCATTTACTTGTGCCTTCAATCACCAAATGCCACACTAGCAAGGATGATATATGAAGGAATTTCAGGCACTGAACAAGCTGCTCTTATGATTAAGATTTTAAGATCTTTGACACCTGTGAAGAACATGTATGTGACAAACAAAGGTGTGACAATTTACAGCAAAGAAGAAAGGGACAGCTTTAATATAACTGCCCATTTTGTGCAGAATATAATGAAAAAGAATTTAAATGATAAGGAGAAATACTACTTTGCTCCTTTTGTAAGTATTAATGTATAAAAATTGTACTGTAAATAAATTTTAACACAGGTTCACTTTCACTTAATCTTAATATTATGTTGTTTGCAGTACATGAACTTCCACTAGCAATATTTTATTCCATTAAACAACATAACATTTAATTGCATCCCAAGGGTTTATGTATAGAAGTACTTTGAATATAAAACATGCTAATTTTTGTATTGAATAGCTAATATAAATTGTTAAAATTATATACTTTCAGTAGTATAATTGCACACACAAACACACACACACATATATATATATATATAATAACAATAACTAGAGAAACAGAAAAAAGATAAAACACTTAGTAAATCATAGATTTTGTATCCCTATACTTCGAACTACTTGAGTTCTTCTAAGGCAAGAAGACAACCATTATAATACAAAATGTACAATATACAATACAAAGCATGTTGTAATATATGAAATATTTGTCATACTCTATATTTTAATGTGAAAAAAATGTATTATAAAGTACTCATTTAAAAGAAAGTTCTAGTTATATCCATTAAAATATTTGTTATATGCAGTACCTCTTCAAAGTATATGAAACATATTTTATTAAACAAGTTAATATGTTTTAAAGAAAAAATATTGCTCATTTATAAATTCTTATACAGATTAATAGACTTTGTTACATAGGTATTCTATAAGAGAAGATTTGATTTTAGTTCATTGTTGGATAATAATGATTTGAAATTATTTGGGAGAAAGTATATATCCACAAGGAAATGTCAAAATATTTCTGTTTTGAAACAGACTTTTAAATGTAATTCTGTTAGCATCACAAATTTTTTAAATTGGCCTCTTTTGTAATATAAACATTTGCTTATTTTCAATGGAATTACCCATAACTAATCCATATTTTATAGTTGAATAAAAATAATATAAAAACCATTTTTATTATAGATCTGAAGCAGAAATTAAATAGTGATTTGAAAGCATAGATAGCAAATCTTAGTCTTGGAATACTTTATTTGACTTGTATTTTCCAATTTATATATTTATCAACTTGTAGATCTAGAAATTTGACATCTTTGGGATGTTCTAATATTGTTTATTGATTTCTACATGTAAACTGGGATCTGGCAAATTATATGTTATAAGTGTTATAATCTTTAATAATCAATATTTAAACATACGAGGTGGTATCCACAATATTTGGGACTGGGCTGCCATCTCGACAGTAGTTCCAGTAAGTTTTGTACCGTTAGGTGGCAACACTAGCCCATGTGATATGTGAGTGTTTTAAAGTTTCATGCAGCTGAGTAGATGTGTTGAGATACTGTAGTACTTTTCATGATACTCTTTGTGTAGTGTGTGGCGATTTTACAATGGATCTAGAACAGAGAGTGTGTATCAAATGCTGTGCAAATCTCGGGAAAAAATGCTACGTAGACCCTCGCAATGATTCAACAAGTATTTGGGGGACAAAGCATGAGCCGTACGTGTGTGTTTGAGTGGTATGCTCGGTTCAGGGCCGGCCGTACAGCTATTAAAGACTGCTCACACCGGTAGGCTCGTCAGCTGCACAACGCCTGACATTGTAGCCAAAGTTCAAAACCTCATTCGTGAGGATCGACTTCAAACCATTGAAGACCTTGCTCATGAAGTAGGAATTGGTTATAGGATATGCCAATGAATTTTAACTGATGAATTGGGCATGCATTGCGTCGCCGCAAAATTTGTGCCAAGGACCCTGACTGCTAATCGGAAGGCGCAGCGTGTTGAAGTTTTCGCGTAGCTTCGTCAGGCCATATCCGATGACCCAGCCTTCTTGTCCAGGATCATTACCGGCGACGAGAGCTGGATGTACGCTTATGACCCTGAGACAAAACAACAATCCTCCCAGTGGAAGAGCCCGAACTCAACAAGACCAAAAAAAAAAAAAAAAAAAAAAAAGCGATACAAGTGAAGAGCAAAGTCAAGAGCATGCTCCTCGTTTTCTTTGATACCAAGGGGATTGTGCACAAAGAATTCGTCCCACCAAATCAAGCAGTGAATTCCACGTACTACTGTTTTTTGTTTTTTTTATTTTTTATTTACGGACGCTCTTTACCATCTCAGGTCATCAGCGTCCCATTCTATTCAGGGCGTGAAACGGCCGACAAACTTTGCTCAGAGGGCTCATCTTTCAGGTTTGAGGTTCTTTATCGTGCCGTAAATATGCGACACGGGACCCACTGCTTTACTTCCCTTCCGAAGGGAGCCATAATTACGATTTTTACGCCCGGAAAAATCCATCGATCCTGACCGGGTTAACCCGCAATCTTTGGTTTAGAAGGCAAGTATGGTTACCACTACACCACCAGGACCGAGTAACTGCGAATTCCAATAACGAAGTGATAAAATGAAGTTGAAACATAGCTGTAAAAATAGGACCCAGGCTTGATTCTTTCATGAATAATTTTCATTTTTTATTCCATAGAATCTTAATTCTTCTAGTAAAATATCATCATTGACACACTCAAAAGCTTTGACTAGATCACAAAAAATCCTCTGACAAGCGTTTTATCATACAGTGCTATCAGAACTTCAATTGTAAAAATAATTATTTTATCTTATGTTTTTTTCCAGATTGTTTTATTAATAAAAGCATCTCTCATTGATGGCTCAAAACTCATCAGAGAAATTTTGCTACCTCATGTTCATGATACATATAACAGCAGTCAGGTAGATCTGTTACTATGTTTGGAAACACTTTGTGTGAGTATATTGTATAAATAATTTTCAGTTAAATTAAAAATAAATTAAATTTGTTAAATATCTGTATTACATTTAATATTTATTTCAATTAGTGAGGATTCATTTGTTAAGGTGATATCCATGTAACATACATATTTTTAAACAAATACAGGGTTTAAAAAACTGTAATTGATATTATTGGCTTGTACTTCTCTAAATGGTTGGCAGTAGTGTAGTCTAGCTTTAGGTCACTTTGTGCTGGATCAGGGGTGCACAGCACTGAGTAGAACTAGAGGTTGCAATCTGCATCACTTGATTTCTATGTGGCAGACAGCAATCCAGAGTCATCGTAACATAAACATCATTGATTGATAATGTACTGGGATTCTTTATAGCTGTGCTGTGCAGGCATAATACACCACTGATACTGCTTGGCACTGCACTAGATGATGATGATGATGATTATTATTATTATTATTTTGTCATAATTCTTCCCAATAATAATAATAATAATAATAATAATAATAATAATAATAATAATAATAATAATAGTGTTGATATTATTGTGTGTTTGGCTTCTCTGTGCAACTTCCAATTTACATTTTAATAATAGTGTTGTTTTTGGATATTGTTGCAGTCAGTATACACATACATGAACTTCTAACATTGTCAAATGTACATTTATCACAAATAACTTACAATTCATATAATCTTTAAATGCATTTTTCTATTAAGAAATGCATGAATTTCTTACATTGTCCAATCTACAGTTATCTCAAATAATTTACAACTCATATACTCTCTAAATACATTTTTCTATTAAGAAAGCTATTAGGCTATTAATTCTCTGTGAAAAAGACATTTTCATGTAACTGTTTAATTGTTCCTGAACAACTTAGAATGGATTCTATAAAGCATACATAGCTGCAATTTGTAGCTTTACTGATCAAATATTGAATATTATTGATAATGGTCATGATGTATAGGCTACTGTTGGAAATAACAAAGGCATTTGATATCACTCAACATAAATACATTGAGGTTATTTGAGTAAAGGACCACATGGGCATGGTTGTCTACTGAAGAAGCCATTCCCCACAACGAGAGAAAGGGAGATAGTCACCATGTGTTTGACTTTTGTTTTATTAATACATTTACTTAAAGCATAGAATGATACTATATTTAAAACTGCTGCAAATAATATGCACTGTATTATAAGAAATGTTAAAAATGATGCCGCTTAATAGCATTGCTGTATTGCTACTGTAAAGAGGATTTTTATATTTCACTAACTTTTGTTAGAAATTTGGAACATGTTTCTAGTCATTGAGAGATCCTGTCTTTCATACAATTGGAGAACAGTTTCTGTACCTGGAACATGATTGTCAAGATATTTTATTGCAAATTGACTCACCACTTCTCTGCAAGGTTCTATTCACATATATATTGTACATAAAATCTATTCTTCAAGACTATTTATGTAGAGGCATAACTAATAAAGAACAATTAGCACCTATTTATACACAAAGAAAGCATTGAGTAACACAATAAGTATAATTACTGGCTGACAAAGCCTCTCTCAAATATATATTTATTTATTAAATTAAAATGTAAATTGGAACTTGCACAGTGAAGCTAATCATATGATACAATAATATCAATTAAATATATTTATTTATTCAGTACTGAGCAAAATATAAAAGAAATAAAAGTCTATAGGTTCTGGTCCTAGTCACTTTTCTGATAGACCACTACAATAATTCATACAGCCATGCAATTATTAAGTTGAGAAACAGGGAACTATAAAATCACAAATATATTTTATCATCTTTATTTCATTAGTCAGTATTCTCACCTTTGAATGGGCAGAAGGCAAAAACACTAACCACATAAGGAAAGCTACATCTCTGGCAGTTCAGAGGCAAATCTCCTATAAGCCTCTTATTCTTATACCCTGAAAGAAATTAATTATATGCATTATAAACTCTAAACTTAAACTAATGCTTAGCACATGCAAAGTTATGATTCAACGTTAACTGTACCTCTCAAATTAACTGCAAACACTTATGTGCACAGGCATTATATAGGCTGATGACTGGTTTTTTTCAGTATGAAACTGCACTCTACCAGCCCATAACTGAAATACTCACAGTGGTTTTAATGCAACAAGAACCTAGTTATAGAGTAAAAGAGTTAGCATGGGATTGATTTAAATCGTACATGAATAATAATAAACAATTTGTTGAAATAACTAAAAACAGTAAAAATAATATCCTTCATTATTGTCATTCAGAGGCAAAAAAATCAAATTGGGGTGCCACAAGATTCTATATTGGAATCTGTTCTATTTTTATATTTACAAAATCATATTTCAAAATATCTAAATCTAATTCATGTGCTTGTGGATGACACAAACATTAAAATTAATGGGAAGGAAGATGTAAATTATGGAATCAAATTCATTGAGAGCTAGTTTACCAAAAACAATTTACTTTTAAAACAAGTAGTTTGTTTAGAGTTTGTAATGAATAAAATTAATTTCTTTCATGGTATAAGAATAGTAGGAGGGAGATGAGAGGTTTGCCCTTGGACTACCAAATGTGCAACTTCTCTCATTGATGAATGGTCAACATTTCTGCCTTCTGGCTAAGGTAGGAATACTGGCCACTGAAATAAAGCAGTTAAAAGACATTTGTGATTTTATAATTTACTATTTGTTAACTTAATAATTGCATCGTTGTAGGAAATGTATCATGATATCAATAATGAATATCAACTGCTAACATCATACAGTTTGCAGTCACTAATGTTAATTGTAATATGACTCAAATTTTGATGATTTGGAAAGGAATGCAAATGCAGTTTTAAACTCAACTATTGAATATTTCAATGTATTAAAACTTAAGTGCAAATCCTGTGAAGTGTGAGGTGATCAGCTTTCGCAATAAGTACCCTGATATACCTTCAATTAAATGTATGTAATATAGTTATAAAAATACTAATGATGCTAAATTATTGGGACTATATATTGACAAGACATTTACTTAATATCCATATAAAAAAATAACAACAAAACTCGGTCAAAATCTATTCATTCTGAGATACTTGAGCAACATCAAAAACATCTAGGTCCATTTTGCTCTTATTCACACCCTCATTGTATATGGAATTGAAATATGGGGTAACTCTTCTAAATTCAGTTGAACACTTGATGAATGTTCTTTTATGTAATGCGCCTTAAAGAACATCATTGTAAAGGTACTAACACAATTTTATTTTCAGCTATACTACTGTGACTATTGTGTGATATACAACTTTATTGTTTTTTTTTTCAATATTTTACAATTTCAGGCTATAATGGATGAAAAACTTCTATCAGATACCAAGCAGTTATGCCCATTGCTGGTATTCCTAAGTAGTATTTTAAAAAGATGGACCATTTCTACATTCTCAACAAGATCTGTCCTGGTGTGTGAGAAGATACAGCTTTTGTTAAAGGGAATATTTGCTAACTTTTTGATTAATAAGCCTGAGGAAGGTAAGGTTAAAATTCAGTTCTGCATAAAATGAGAATTTTGCTACATAATGTGCTTGTTTTTAAAGAAGCCCAATAGTACTATATAATAAATCACTCTACCATTTTACATTTACTTACAATTATGTGACATCTGCAGTGACTCTTAGAGCTTCACCAATTTCTACATATTTCATTTATTATTTTCTATTGCTTTTAAATTTTTTCTGGTTTAACAAAATCTTTTCCCTCTTCTCTTGTATTTTATATAATATTTTGTAAATTATTACAGCTGTAATAAATGAACATATTTGCTTTAACTCTTTAATTTCTTAATTTAAATTTATTTGTGACATCTATTTTATATTTCATCTCAATCATATACACAAGCTATAGAAATGGAAAACGGCCATGGGTGACTGAGGTCGTTAAGTTGTAGACTCTTGAATGGGAGGTCTGGGGTTCGAATCCTGCCAGAACCTTCCTCTCTGACTAAGGTTTTTTCCAGGTTTTCCTCAGTCCTCATAAATGGCAAAAGCCGGGGAGGTACCCTAAACTTAGGCCTGGAATGTTTCCTTTCTTAAAAAAAATCCTTTTCCAATATATCATTTCATCTGATGTATTATCTGTGTCCACCACCTGTGGTGCCTCAGTAATAAAAATGGACATTAAACACCATTCAAAAAAAAAGAAAAATAAATGCAACTGCTGATTTTGAGTATCTGATATTGCATGTTAACTTATGGAGATGGAACTTGCTGGAACAAGAGCCCAAATGAACTCATTTTTTCTCTCTCTTTTCTTTCTTTCTTTCTTTCTTTCTTCTGGGACAGATGTTTTCTTATTCTGTGGTAATAGCATTCTCAAGTGCATAGTCTTTAGTTTGTTTCAATCAACAATGCAATAGACTTTGACTGTCAGAATGGAGCATTAAAAAACTTTTAAAATAATGATATTGAACAAATGGCTTTGTTCTAGACAGAGAGATATACTGGCTAAGGCATAAGTTGAAAAGATTAACACCACTTGATAAATGCTACTTCAAAGATGCCTGGAGTAAATTTGGAAAAAGTTGGACAACAAACCTAAGCTCAAAAGAGATGGCTCTTCTGGAACTGATGCATAATGATCCAGATGATGTGCCAGATGCAGCAAACTCACTTTGTGATATACAAAATGATTACATCTCATTTTCTCTTGCAAAGGTAAGGTAAAAACTGGGTGATGGCAGTGCCAGATATAGCATTGATGGCAGTGGCATGCCTGCTTTCTAAATATTTTTGTTTCTCTTGAAAAGGTTGCATCATCATTATCATGTAGCACACAGTAATCTGCTGCAAGCTGTGCAACTTTAAAATGGAATGTGGATGAGCAGAACTTCAATATTGGGCAAGCATGTGTGTCTGCATTATATTAACATTTACTGCCAAGTTCAGATAGTTACATGTCTCTAATTCAATTGGTGGCTTGGGTTCAATCCCCAGTTGAGACATGCTGATTGGGTAAGATATGTTCCTGTACCCTGTAAAAGTGAATACTAGATAAATGTACGAACAGACTCAAAAGTCATTGTACAATTATTTCATTAATTCCATTCATTGCCTCTAAAGACTTTAGTAATTGGTAGCGTATTATATGCTAACAAACAATATTTCTAAGATTGTTGTACGATTGAACTGAACTACACATTCTTATCAGCTTCACGTATTTGTTTAAATGTAGAACATATTTGCAAACCATCATCTATATCCTCAGTAAGCAGGTGACTACTGGATAATTCACTGTGTTGCTTTAGGGATGCATATTCTGCTCTGATGGAGGTAAGATGAACTTAAATTTATGTTTTTATTTATTTAGGTCCCTGTGCTGATTTTAATAATTTGACTACTGGATAATTCACTGTGTTGCTTTAGGGATGCATATTCTGCTCTGATGGAGGTGAGATGAACTTAAATTTATGTTTTTATCCCTGGAAGTGTCCAAGTTCATTAATCTGTCTCTGCATTTATGCATATAAATTTTCTCTCATATTACTAGCTCTGTAGGTCCCTGTGCTGATTTTAATAATTTTGCTTTTTTCACCATGTCATGATTTTTTGTTCAGAAATGAGATGCTACCACTGATTTCTCCATTTGTTAATATTTTATGTTCCTGAAGTGTTCTTTTAATTATGTGCATATATTTCTCTTTGTATTTTTCATTTAGACTTTTTTCACATTCTGCACATCATATTTAGTAAATACCTGCTTTTTTCTCTGGTGAAATAAATTGTTAATATTGTCATTCAGAAGATATTTTACATGAAATCTATGTACTGCTGCCAATCTAATATTAAAATCTTTTAAAAAAAATTAAGTTTGTGCATAACCCATGTATGATATGTGAATTGTTTAAAAATGATCTTATATTTGCTGACAGTGTTGACTTCTTTAATAAGTTTCTGCCTCTTGAACTTCTTTATTTTTTTTAATTAATTTTTTGCTAAAACCATTTTTTGTTGCTGTTCTTTCTATTTGCTCTGTTTATTTGAATAATCCAGCAATTGACAGTTAGCTGAGGATGTGGATGATGGTTTGTGAAATATGTTCTACATTTAAACAAGTAAGTGGAGACAATAAGAGTGTATAGTTTGACTCAATCACTTAATAATCTTAATTATATGATTAGCTTCACTGTACAAGTTCCAATTAGCATTTCAAGTTAAAAAAATGTTTAATCATGTTTTACCATTGTGAATAATTGCTGTTTTTTGTAAGATGCTAATAACTTTTTGTTTCTTTTTGTATTTCTCAGTGAATTATAGTAAATAAATGTGTTTAGAATCTTTGCCAACAGATGTGTGTGTGTGAGAGAGAGAGAGAGAGAGAGACTGACTGACTGACTGACTAAGCACTTTGAATCTGCGGCAACCAGTGTTTACAGTATGTATTAAACCCAAAGTCCCTATTTGGATTTAATTAAAAATGTTTCAGCATTATGGGTTTGTGATTCAAGTTTGTCATTTGAAGCACAATGTGAAATTAAAGATGCAAGAATAATTATGTGTTATATAATTATAACAAATGTTAATGTTAGCACTCATATAAAGTTATAATGTTTGCTTACTATTTCAACAGAAAAAAACACATATAACCTCTAAATTTGATAATGAATTGTGTTGGTACGGATAATATTTAATACCTGAATTACTCTAATAAAATGCAACATCTTGGATTTGGGCTGTTTTCATTCAATGCTTGTAAAATTGGCAGATGATTTATAGCATCTGTTACACAGAAAAGAATTAAAATTGGATTTTAGCTTGCTTACTAGAGTACATAAAAATTGTACTGTTGCATGTTTAATTTTTAAAGATTTTCCCATTTTGTTCTGTTTATAATTCAAACTAACTAACATGAAAGCTTTGTGGAAAGCATAAGCTAAGTACTAGGATGTATTCTAGAGCAATTATTTATATTTACAGATCTTGCCACTGTGTACTCCATTCGAATGGAAATCACTTGCAAAACACATGGGAAAACTGTACAGAACAATGGAAAGTGAAACAGGACTATTGAAGTTGGCTAGAATTTTCACAGACTCCTTGCTGATACTTATTTATTTTGTTGAGTGGCCGAATTCACATTGCTGTCTAAACTATTGTGTACGAAATGTTGGTATTATTATTAAGGTATGTATTTTGCTGTGCCATTTTTATAGTGCTGCCTGCATGTTTAGCCTTCTAGTAGAATAGAACAATTCTGCTCTATTCTAGAATAATTCTGTTCTATTCTGTAAAATAATCTAACATTAGGCTAGCATTACAGGTTATTTCATATTTTCATGCAGTCATTTAGTTTTATGTTCATTTAAAAGAATACACTTAGATATATCATAAGTTCTGTTACTAACTTTATGGACACTCCTCCTTTTTTACCTTATTTACCATTGCTGTTTATAAAACTTGTAAATTACCACAGGTGGCCAAGGTCATTAAGGATTAGACTTGTGAACTGTATTCCAAGTTTTTCTCAGCCCTCATAAATGGCAAATAACTGGAACATTTCCCTCCTTAAAACAATATTCTTTCCCAATGTATCTCAATCTGATATATTATCAGTGTCCACCACCTGTGATGCCTCAGCAAGAAAAATGTTATACACTATTAAAAATGTAAACCTAATTAATGGAACCCATTATTTATAAAAATTTAATTTAATATAAAATTTGTACAATTACTGAATATTATCAGGGCAGTATAATTGATAATTTTTAAGGTGAAGGTGTTATTTATTTCTTGAGATGGAGTTGGAAGAATGTCCTTTCCATAATCAAAATTCTTAATTTTAGTCTCTAACTGAAACAAAACAATATCTATATTGCTACAACAACAGCTTTCTAAACTCTCTTACATGAGAAAATTTTATTTATGAAACAAATGCATATAGTGTTTAAAGTTAAAAACAGATTTATTTAAATAATATTATTAAAAAAAAGTATGCAATATGAGTATGGCAACTGCTGATCAGATTCAAAGAAAAGCTAAGCTTTAAAAAAGTAAAAACTTCGTTTGTTCATTTTTTCAAATTTTTCTTTTAATGTGTCTTTGTACACTTAAAATATTTGTATCACAATATATTATATTAAGCAATAATGCTGAGAATGTAGCTGCACTAAGATAAGGAAAGCATGGATAATATTAAACCTCCTGTTTATATCATTATTTAATAGAAATGTGATGTTTGAACCTGCCTTCCATCAAGAAATGGTCAGTGAAAAAAATCATATTGTGAGAAGAACCCAGGGACAATTTCTTAATTGCTAAAATCACCAGGGATTGTCATAAGATTTGGGTATGGGACCATAGGGAGGTATCAAGAACTTGGCACAGTTGATTGTATGAGACTGGATGCCAACATTGTATTTGAACCCTGAAAGTAGTGCAAAGGATTAAGGAAAGAATTAACCGGAATCCTGTTTGTAATCAAAAATTAATGGTCCTGCAGCTCTATATAAAAAGTATATAATGTATATTAAAGGAGGTTTACTAGAGACCATAGGACATTAGTGTAATTCTCATTTGCAGGAGATTACACTGCAGAGATCAAGTAATCATACCTCAGAACTATGCAAATGATGAACATTGAATGATGCTTTCACTGACCAGAAAAATTTCACCATTGAGGAAAAAGTAAACAAGAAAGAGTGGGTATATGCACATAGCTGAGATAAAGTTCATCAGGTTACTTCCAGTCCAGCATGGCCACCATTTGACATGATAGTGTAGTGTGCTATAATGGCAGTATGAAATTTTCATTTTTGCAAGAAGTACCATAGCGGACTTGTTTAGAAGGTTGTGGAGCCTCTCAACCTTCAAAACTAGCATTGGTGCTTCCAACAAGATTAAGCCCTAGCTCATTCATAAGGCTGCAATGAGTAAATGTAGCTTAAGAATAACATCATGCAGCCCAACCTGAAGTTTCCTTGACAAATTGTATTTCAGCAAGATCAATTTCTTCAGGATAGGAGAGGGAGTTGTCTTTCCTATCTTATTAGTTGGGGGGAAAGTTGCAGTCTTTCCAGAAAATGGTCCCTCTCCCAGTATGATTGTAGGGACAATTTTAGGGTCCTATATGGGAAAAGTGGCATAATTAATTATTTTTATTTTTGCTCATTATGTATTCTTTTTCCTTGTAGCTTTGTTTAAATATTAGCCTGGTATCGAACCTAATTTAGAACCAGGTCATATATTGTTTGTAAACATAGTGCTATTCACTAAATTCAGTTCAACAAACTATGGCACATTTTAGAGAAAAAGACTTACTCTTCCAGGCATAAAAATGTTTCCTACATTAATGTGTTTGAGTTGTTAACACTAACTCCACTTACTTTTTTAAAACTTTGGACTAGTTTCGGAAGAGGTTCCTCCCATCATCGGCTGCTGTTGACTGAATGCTGTTGTTCAAAATGGGGAATGGACGCCCGTTTGCTTCTGTGGTGGTATCTTGTGGTTCTAGTAGAAACTTGCTGAGTTCATCCAGCGGCATAAAATCAAAATTCATTAAGTTCTTATTTTTTAAAATGAAAATTCTCCCCCATGTGGATAGTTCTATTGGGTTGTGAACTTGTTTCAGTAATTTAATTTCTGGTTTTATTTCATGATTTTTGTTCCAAAAATGAGCTGCTATTGCTGATTTGTCTATCTGTTTGAATCTAATGTTCCTAAAGGAGTTCCTATATTCCTTTGTTCCAAAAATGAGCTGCTTTAGGAACATTAGATTCAAACAGATAGACAAATCAGCAATAGCAGCCCATTTTTGGAACAAAAATCATGAAATAAAACTAGAAATTAAATTGCTGAAACAAGTTCACAACCCAATAGAACTATCCACGTGGGAGAGAAATTTCATTTTAAAAAATAAGAAGAACTTAATGAATTTTGATTTTCCGCCGCTGGATGAACTCAGCAAGTTTCTACTAGAACCACAAGATACCACCACAGAAGCAAACGGGCGTCCATCCCCCGTTTCAGTCAACAGCAGCCGATGATGGGAGGAACCTCTCCCAAAACTAGTCCACAGTTTTAAAAAAGTAAGTGGAGTTAGTGTTAACAACTCAAACACATTAATGTAGGATATATTACCACTCCATTGTCTACAGCTTCGTAAGTACATTTTTTACTTAATTATAAAAATGTTTGTCTGTTGGTTGGTTGTTTGTTCGTTTTTGTTCATTATGCTGATATTTCTTTTTTTTCCCTAGCTTCCCAATAAAGAACTTGCAAATTATTTTCATTTGTTTGTTGCTATCAAGTTGACTGCATTTCAGTAGATGTTCTTTGTCTAAGATAGTATTCATGTCCATACACAATGGGCAGTAGCTTTAATTTTCCATTGTCTGTATTCAATATATGTGCAATTTTATAATGAGTGGAAAATCTGTTGGCTATGTGTTTATCTTGATTGAGGATTTTGTTCTTTTTTGCTTATGGGATATTGTTTAACACGTTAATATATTTACATACCTTAATACTCGTATTACTTCTACGGTTAATGTACTTTAGTACTATACCTCTTTAGTTAAGGGAACTAAGGAATTTATTAAATTACACCTTAGCATTTTTTATTTCTCTCTTTAGGCATGCAGTTTTATTTCTCCACTCTCTCACTAAGTTAGGATCTTTTGTTGCCACAGAAAATGTTAATAAACCTAAAAAAAAACATATCGGCAGTAATTAAATGGACTTGTGTCATATAGCAGATGACTAGCCACACTGTTTCAGTGTCTGTGTGAAGGCTAAGGAAGGGGTGTTTTGAATAATTTTATAAACTCCTTTAATGAAATACTCCTCAAGAACACTGTTTGGATGTCTATGTGTGAAGGCTAAGAAAGGGTGTTTTGAATAATTTTATAAACTCCTTTAATGAAATACTTCTCAAGAACACCATTGACTATTTAGAAAGTCTTTGAGGGAAACATTGCCTTAGTTTTATGGCCAGCCAAATCTGGGCATGATGATCCAGGCTCCTTAATAATTTCTGCAATAAATTCCCTACCATTATCACTCTGTAAAATATGCAGTAAACCAAACTGTAGGAAGTTTAAGAGTACAGTTTCTGTATTCTCTTGAGCTTTTCTTATTTAAGTGGTCTTAATAAGTTAAAAGTTTTCAAATGTTCCTGATAACTTGAAATTAACTTAATTTTCCATCAGACAAACTCTGAAAATGTACTAAATCTATCCTCTTTGATTGAGTTTTTACATTAATAGATTATATTTATTTATTCTCAACAAACACATTACAATTAAAATTTATATATTTTCATTATTTCACAAATACTGCTACTATTTTTGAAACCTAGATAACATACCCAGCATCTTATAACCTACCTAAACTCTTTCGAGTCCCAATAAATCATAAGTTATTGATGTATTGGAGACCAAACTATAATCAATTTCATCACCCCCATTCTAATCAAATTTTTACTAATCTTTATCTAAACTCTGTTCTTCTTTACTACTTGTAATCTTCCTTCACCATTTATCCCGAACTTTGCCCAAACTCCCATCAAATAGATTATATTAATAAGCCTGAATTGTATTTATTTTTACATTTTTCCATACAGCATCCACATTATTGAACAGACATCTTAATAATTGCCATTGGTATGTTAGCATAATGTTTGGATATTTGAACATTTTCTTTTCACTTTTAAGCTCATAAGAGGTGTGCAGGTCTGTAATAATTGAAAATACATTATTTATGTAGCCATGATTTACTGTCCTTAATTCTTTCATTTTTGTTAAACTAGTTAGAGATATTATTTTAATATTACTTTTATTATAATAATCTTGAAGGTTTTGTTAACTGTACTATAATTTTTCAGTATGTTGATAGCTTCTCACAATCTTTACTCCAGATCTGCTTACAGTTCATCATACTCAACAACTTCAATTGTTGTACTATAATTCCTCCTTTTTTCTCACTTCAACATTTACAATAACTCTCAGAACTTCTAAATAATAGCACCAGTATTTGAAAACAATTCTCAGAAACTTGTAGTACAAATAAACAAAATATTGATCTATAGTACACAAAACTGTCATCAAAATGCATCACAACTATGTTCTTATTTTTTTTATTATGAATGGTGTTTAACACCCATTTTTACTACTGAGGTACCACAATTGATGAACACTGATGATACATGAGATGAAATGATATATTAGGAAAGGATTTTTTTTTTGAGGAAGGAAATGTTCCAGGCCTAAGTTTAGGGTACTTCCCCAGCATTTGCCAGTTATGAGGACTGAGGACTGGAAAAAACCTCAGTCAGGGAGGATGGTCCAGGTGGGATTTGAACCCCAGACCTCCCGCTCATGAGTTCGCACTATTACGACCTCGGCTACCCATGGCGGTACAACTATGCTGATTGCATGAATTAGACAAGCAAGGGTTTGCTTATTATATGAACTTAGCAAGGAATTTTTCAACTTCATGAAATTGGCAAACACTCTGCCCAATTCAATTTTTACTTGTTTCACAAAATAGGTAATTTAACAGATTCAGCATAAAAAACACACACACACACCTATACTGAAACTGGCACATATGTTTGGCTGTATTGTTTGTAAATTATAATGTTTTGAATGCTTTTTCTTTTGCAGGAAGATATTTTGCCAAGATTGGATGGATCACAGCCTGAAGCATTGATGATAATTTTTCAAAAACTTTGCTATGGACTTGGATTGCTGCCTGCTAATGTGAGGGAACAATGCTGTACTGTAATAGCAAACATTCTAGTGGACATTGTGCAAAAGATAGCAGATTCTCCCATGGAAAATATCCTAATTTGTAATCTAGAAGACATGACTAGAACATTAGGCCTTTTACATGGTAGCAAAGCCTTGCAGGTGTTGGCAAATAAGCTAGTAGCAGTTACAAGAACAGATTAATTTGCATAATTTTGTAAGTTAGCAGGATGTATTTTGAAATTGTCTTTTAGGAATAATAAATATACTAATAGGCTACAGTTTCAATTTTAAAATATTCAGGAATCAACACAGCGAAAACGAGTATAAAGTCTCTAGTAGATAAAATATTTTAAAATACTAAAAACATTTCTGTGACTTCACTTTCAATGAACTAGGAAGCCACAAAAATGTTTTTAGCATTTTAAAATATTTTAACTACTGGAGATTTTATAGGCTACAGTTTGTTTGGTGTATAAGTAAAAGGAAATATTTTCTCTGTATAAATCTCGCAGAAGCTGTATATTTATTTGAACTAAGTTCTGTCAATAACTGGATATAAGCTGTATTTCAAGAAAGTAATTTTTATGTCAATGGCAGTGTAAATCTGGAAATACATTTTGTCTCTTTGCAAATTTGAGTCCTGTATTTGTCCTCAAGGTTGTCATAGTGCTACTGACCAAGAGGAAGTAATAATTTTGTTGCATTTTATAACAGATGATATTGAATAATTACAAATATAGCTGTTTAAATGTTAGTGTTAGTGTTTTCTTAGTGTCTGAATAGTTATTGCTGGTTGTTGCATCATTATTTAATATATGTGATTATTTAATACTTTTTTTATAGTAGACCATGGGCTTTCACGGATGGTATCAGTTATATGAACTGAGTCTTTCAGACTGTAAGGCCATGGTCAAGTGGGATTCTTCTCCTTCATCTTCCCAGATGTTTTGTCATGGCTGCAGTTGACATTGTCAGTGGTGTGTTCAACATGATCTTCTTAGGGATGAGGCAGTGACTGACATGTTGCTGGAAGGAGTGGGTATATATAATAGTGGGTACCTGTGGAACTGAACTCTGATTGGTTCACTTGGTTAAAGGGGTTGAATCTAACGTGGAGCTCCTGGGTGTTTCCAGAAGGGTGTTGGCCATCGATTGGTTTGTGTAATTTGTTTGTCTTTGTATTTTGTAAGGCCATACCATGCTGAGCACTATTTCAAAACTTATTCTTTCCTGTTAAAATATCCCAAAATATTCCAGCCATTGTTTTGGAGCAATCATATTCTCACTTTCTCTCTTTTTGTATAGGTTTCTATGCTTGTAAATTTCAATTGCTTCCTGGTATAAGCTAGGATGAAAATGAAAAGTTGTAGATAATATGTCAGTGTCTGGAAAACCAATTTTATGCTCTCCATCAGATAGAGCATGCTCATCGACAGTTGATTTCTGTCTGGCCTAGGCAGCAATGTCTCTATGTTTTGTAAGGCATATATTAGTGCTGTGCTGTGTGTTACCAATGTAAAACACACCACATGAGCATGGTATTCTGTAGATACTTGCTGAGGCAAGTGATTTCCTTGTGTCTTTTGTGGAATTAAATGTATTTCTTATCTGTTTTGTTGTATTAAAAACTGTTTCTACATTATGTTATCTAAGTAGCTTGTAGATGCAATGGGACATTTTTGGGAAATGGAAGATAAACTGTGCCCTTCTTCTTAGACAGTGCGTGATCAGATTTGTGTCGTAAGACTTCTCACTTTTAGGCCCCATAACCATTAGCTTGTAGTCCTTTTTGCAGGAGATTTTTTCTCTAATCCTAGGAACTTTGGTTCACAAATTCCGGAGGTTCGATCTGGGAGAGTTTTTATCTTAGGACATTTTTGCTATGGATAGTGGTTAGAGGCCTAATGAAGTTACATGTCTGTGAATGTACACTTACGTCATCTCTAGTTATATTAAACTGTATGTCCAAGGGTCCCATCACTTTGTTGACCAAAACATCCAGGAAAGGTAGTTTACCATCTGTTTCCATTTCCATTGTAAACTAGATCCTTGGGTTGATGTTATTCAGATGTTGCAAGAACTCATGAAGAGCAGGTTCCCCTTGGTTCCATACTACGAAAGTATCGTCCACATAATGATACCAACAGGCCAGCTTATGTGAGGCAGTCTGTAAAGTGGTCATTTCAAACTGCTCTAGTGGAAATTGGCCATGACAAGGCTAATAGAGCTGCCTGTAGCCGTGCTATCAGTCTGCTCCTAGAACTCATTATTCCACTGAAATTTTGTGGGGGTCAAAACATGCTTAAACAAGGTTGAAATTTTGTCCAGAAATAGTTTTCTTTTAGTTGCAAAATGGCTTCATTAACCAGAACCATAGTAAACAGGGGCACAGCATTGAAGCTCATAAGTATGTCCCTGGTTGAAGTGTCAAGTTCTTGAGTTTTTCAATTAAATGCCCTGGGTCTTTTATATATGAATCAGTTTTACCCACATGAGGCTTAAACATGTTGGCAAGAACTTGGTAAGCAAGTGATTGGTGGAGCCAATAGCACTGACTATAGAATGTAACGGAACGCTCTGCTTATGTAATTTTGGTGAGCCATAAAGCCTAGGTGGAAGGGCTTCCATTCTGTTAATGTTGTACTTGTCCTTTGGAGATATGGAAGATTGTTTAATGAGTAGGTAAGTTTGCCATAGAATCCAGGAAGTGGGATCTCGAGAAAGCTTTCTGTATATTTGTGGGGTTCAAGTAAATTCTTGACCTTATTTGCTTAGTCTTCAAAATCGAAGATTACTGTTGCATTTCCTATGTCAGCCTGGGTAATAATTATTGGAATTGAGTTTCTTTAGTGCTGCTTTTTTTTCTTGGGAAAGGTTATTTTTTGGTGGCTGGACTTTCTGTAGGTCTTAGATTTTTTTTGGCATATCTCTTCCATATGGTTGACTGTAATTTCTTCAATAGTTTCTTTTACTGGAACATATGAAGGGGTAATGGCAAAATTGCTCCCTTTTGCAAGAATAGAAGCTTTTCCTAAGGACAACTGGTAACTGGAGAGGTTGACACAGTGCAGCTAGTGTCTGTGGCAGAAGTGGATAGGTCGTCAATATACTGTTGCTGACCTGAGATGGCATTATAGTTCTTAGTAGTGTGAACCAAAGTTGGAGGGTGTCTTCAGTTTCTACGTTTAGATATTGCACAGAAATATTACTGAAGGAACTATGGTCGGCTGTTTGGCTGCCAGGGAATGACAAAGACAGATATTTCCTCTTGTGATAGTTGCTCCATCCATGCTTGAGTTTATTGAGGCACAAGTGATTCTATCAACACTATTTCAATCATTCCAATGAAGAAAGTAGCTAGTCGATCCTGGTGGTGTAGTGGTTACCATACTTACCTTCTAACCCAAGATCACGGGTTCGAACCCGACCAGGAGCGATGGATTTTTTGGGCGTAAAAATCCTAAGTATGGCTTCCTTCAGAAGGGAAGTAAAGCCGTGGGTCCCGTGTTGTACATTTACAGCACAGAAAAGAACCTGAAGCCTGAAAGAGAGGCCTCTGAGCAAAATTTGTTGCCGTTTCATTCCCTGAGTTGAATGGGATGCTGATGACCTGAGATGTTAAAGAGCATCCATAAATAAATCAATCCATTAGTTAGTTAGAAAGTAGCTAATGTGAAGATGTACTGGGAGTAACTGGCTATTGTTATTGGCTAGTTCCAGGCATGTGTGGTATATTAGTTCCTATAGTAGATCTCTTCCATACATTTGTAGATGTGATAGCAGGAAACTGTGTGAAAATAACTTTTCTATGACAAAAAACACAGAATGATGGTGTCCCCAGCATCTAAGTTGAAAACTGTGAACACAACTGCTGAATTTTCTTCTTACATAGCATTTCTAGATGCAGAATCAGTCTATAGGAGTCTTCCTGGTAGAGTAAATTAATTATAAAACGTAGGCTTTCACAGCCTGTGTCAGCTATAGGACTGTAAGGCTGTAAGGTTGGTTAGATCCAACTACCTTAGCCAAATGAACGAATCAGAGTTCAGTGTTGCAGGCACCCATACTATATCGCCACCTATTCCAGCAACGAATCAGTCACTGCCTTGTCTCCAAGAAAATCGCATCAAGCACACCATGCTAATAATATTCTCTGCAGTCATGGATGGAATGTCTGAAAAGATGGAGAAGAGTCCCATTGGACCATGACCTTACAGTCTGGAAGATTCAGTTTATATAAATCATTTTTGATAACTTATTTAATGAAATAAATGCACAATAGCAGTGAAATACTAATGATAGTGACACAGCCCTACATTCTGAAACTAAACAGAAGGTTGGTTATAAGTGTGTACTCTTTCATTTAATATGGGTACTGTTTCTAAGTCTGAAATTGATCCTGGAACTCATTGTTTAAAGGAATTTTTAAATTGAAATATCATCTTGTAACATTTCCTTATAAACACCTATTATAAGCAGTAACTTTTGAGAAAATTTATTTTATGATTCATTCTTAAAGCAGCATACATGAAACATGCAGAATGAAAATTATCTTCAAGTTATTAATCAAGGAATACTACCAGTAATGAGCATTGCTTTAATACACATAGCAAAAACAAGGTTTGTGTGATGATATGGAAAGGGAATTATAATTACTTAATTAATTTTTAATGTATTTCCTTGAGCCAGGGCCAATCAAGGAAACTGCATTTTAGGGAGAGTACCTTTCGCACATTTGCTATTGAGAAGGACTGAGGAAATCTAGGAAAGCCTCAGTCAAGAAGGATGGACCTGGCAGAATTTAAACTGTAGATCCTCTGTTTACAAGCATTTTTTTTTTTGAATGGTGTGTAATGCTCATTTTACTACTGAGGCACCACAGGCAATGAATACTGGTGATACATGAAATGAAATGATATATTGGGAAAGGATTCTTTTTTTAAGGTAGGAAACGTTCCAGGCCTAAGTTTAGGGTACTTCCCCAGCATTTACCATTTATGAGGACTGAGGAAAATCTGGAAAAAACCTGACAGGAAGAGCAGTCCTGGCAGGATTCGAACCCCAGACCTCCCACTCACAAGTCCATGCCTTAATGACCTCGGCCACCGGTGGTGGTCTTCACAAGCATGTAACTTAGCAAACTTGAACATACATGTTAGTTACTTGATGATGGCAGTGATGAGGAGGAGGTTGATGATAAATCTTAAAGCTCAAAATAATGGTGCTCGATAAATTATTTTTTATCCATAAATTGTGATCTACTGAGGGCATGCTTGTAAAAGATTTTTTATGAAAATGTGAAGACAAATCATCAAAAACTAAAGCATACTAATTTAAATACTACACTAAGCCAAACCACATGTTTGCAAGATGGTATTTTTTGGGATAAATGATAAGACAATCAGAAGAATAAGATATTGCTCATGTATAGGAAAAGTTAACAAGATATGAGGAGCAGAGATCTCAAAATTCAAGCATCACCTGAGATGAGTGAAAGATCATTTATGATCATATTTGTTTTTTCCCTTTAAAGTTAAGCAGTTATTCATTCAAGGAATACCATTGTTTACACAGATACTGAATGTGAGAAAAATGCATGACATATTCAAGGAAAAGTATCCAGAAAGCAAAATGATGTACATATACTATCTGAAGTATTTTAACAATTTCAATTTCACTTTTGGATAGGCAGACGTTTCAGTATGTGAGCAGCTACTGTTGAAAACGAGAAGTTCTATATTGTGTGGAAATGCTAAGGGAGTGGCTACTGCTGAATTTATGATTCGCAAGTGCTGGGCTAAAAATGTACAAAAAATTAAGGATATTAAGCGGACAAGGAAAATCATGATATTGATATTTCATCTCAAATTTGCTACTACCCTCCATTCCAGTGCAGGATATATTTTACATGAAGCAGCTTTGGTTGCATGCATTCAATATCCACAGTTTATATACTGTGCAGTATTTTACATATATAAAGATGCAAATCAAGGGAAAAGAGCCAATGAAGTTAGTTAATTTTTGACTACATACAGAATTCTGTACTATCTGATAATGTAAGAGAATTTCATCTTTATTTAAATGCCTGCATTATGATAAAAATATGCTCTCAGCCTTAGTGGAGATGAAATGATTTGATGGAATGTATCATGGTGCCCTCTTAGAAGGGATTCTTTAAATGCATGAAATAGGAGTTTCTGATTGATAAAGAGGTGCATCTAAGAATAAGACAAAATTTACTCTATAAGTAATAGAATATGAACAAATCATCACAAATGCTGCAAAAAGAGAGATTTATAGTAAAATTAATATCAACTGATGATGTTAATAGAGGTTGCAGAAAAAGTACTACAAGAGGTCTTAGTTATCAATAACTCGATGCTCATGCATTTAATTAAAAAATGTGTGTCACATAAATTGTGAAACTTCTTGATCATTGTGACTACAATGATGTTCTCGTTACTATTTAGAACATTCAGAATTGTTGAAACTCATGTGCTACAAACAAAATGAACATTTTAAGTATTTGTAGATACATTCTACAGATGGCCTACGATTAATTGATCCTCATGGTTATAATACATCTTGAACCTGTACAAAGAAATACAAATGCACATATAAAAATCTATAGTTAATAATTAGAGGTGATGAAATGCTCTCCTTGTGCCTGAATGAGCTTTTTGTGCACAGCAGCATATTGTCATTTTTACGATGTAACTCAGTCGCGTCAATTTCAGCCCAAATATTGCCTTTCAGATCTTCCAATGTTCTCGGACTACTTGTATTCCATCAAAGCGCTCTCAGATAAATATCGCACGTGGAATACTAACAGTTCATTCTTCTGTGAATAGTTCCTAAATTCCACTTAGTGACCCGGGGGGAGTGAAAATAGTCGTTCCATCTTGTTGAAAAAAGGCGTACTGTCGTTCATAAGGTGTCTGTTCCGTGTAGAATTCCTCAATATTTTCTATATATACGTCTGTTCACTGCTGTCTCAGCAATGTGTAGCAGACAACACGCACCATACTCAAATTTTAATCGTGCAAATATATGGTGTTCTGAGAATGCACATACCCCGACAGATGAAACTAGGCTTCATCCGTCAGAATAGAGCAAAGGACTCAACAGATCATTCACAAATGTTTCCAGGAGCCACGTGCAATAATATACACTTTTGCTTTGCCTTCCTCCTTTAGTATTAGGGCATGGGTTTTGTAGGGCTTCTTCTGTAGAGAGTGCAAAGCACGTTGACACAAACTGCGGAACACACGTGGCGATTGGAAGGAAGCATGCGAGAGGAATGTGATGCGTAAAAGATTTTCATGTTCATACGTATAGTGCGATAAAAAGTGTTGTCAAATACTCGCCCATGGTGAGAAATCCAGCGGGCGTACAAAATATCAATTTGAGAAATCCTTATTCATGTGGCAGCAGGATATCCCACATACACTCGTGCGTATGTAGATAAACTATTGAAGCACACTCGCACTTCAGCCCGCAATCGCCGCCTTCTGATCGCCAGATAGTATATGTAGCGTCAATTTTCGCGTTGACTTAGTAGGGCTTCTGAACATCCGCGCTTGAATATCCGTCAGTATAGCAAGTTTAAGAACCGGTACGCATGTACGTGTCCACTATTGCATTTTCTTTGTTGCGGAGAATACATTTCGCATGGCACAACCATGAACACTTCCAGCCAAAACCGCCCCTCGTGCTGATACCGTACGACAAAGACGAAATAGCCCATCACCGTGCCAGCACCAAATGGGTTAAGATGATAAAGTGTCCTTCCTTTTCCTTGTACCTTTCGTTCAGTATCCCTCAATTACCTGTTTCGTCGTGGCTTTGGTCGCATATCTCTCAAGACTCACTTGCCACTGTTCAGGCCTGTGTTTCGTGAGTCACTTGGTAGTTTGGATATTAACAAAACTTACTTGGAATAGACACTTATTTTGTAGTTACTCAGCTGTTCTTTAATAAACAAATTTGTTATACTTTTGACCGAATATTTAAATTGTTGTTTGCACGCAAATACTTTTAATAAAAGAATGAATAAAATGTTAGCTTTCGTTTTTTTATACTATTATCCTATAGTATTTATATACATTTCCTTTTAAAAGTGCTTAATTCCATAATGTTAATTCAGTCTGAACAAAATTAATTTCCATTTCATACATGTGGACACATAACTTCCTATCAGATTTTGTTTTTATTTAACTACCTTTTTTTTTTTTTTTTTTTTTTTTTTTTAAACCACTGAGCCTTTTCTTAAATGAATGATTGAACGCGACTTTAATTCTGGACACGAAAATAATCCATATGCTTTTTTAAATTTTTAATTTTATCATAAAATCGCTTTTCTAGTACTTTTATAGTAATGTGTATACTTTCCTTTCATGTTTTCATTTTTTTTTTATTTTCCTAAAAATTACATTTCGTGCCACTGAGCCTTTTTATAAATGATGCAATTAAACTTTGGTTCTAGACATCAAGCAAAGTCATAGTTTTTCCCTTTGTTTATTACATTTTCTTAAATTGTTTTCCTCAGCTCTTAGTGATATTTAATTTCGATTAAAAATATTTTACACTCTGCTTGCATTTAATATCGACAATGACATACCAGGTTTAAATACATCATAAACTTTCCATAATTCTAGAAAAAGTACAAAATACATTCCTTATCATCCTCAATTCCTTACATATGCATTAAATCGAATACTGCCCCTCCCCTTTTCTAAATCCATTTTGTGCCTCAGTAAATTATATTTTATTACAAATCTACTAACCTATTAGTCAATAATTTTTCAAAACTAATATTACTACTGCCCTGGAATTTTGAAAATCATTTTTTTTTTCTTACAAATTTTCTGCAATTCAGATCACATTTATTTAACTTCGACTTTATGTCTACTACAGTTAGATGCCCCTGAAGCGAAACGATCATACATATTTCACCCATATCTATAAGCTGTACATAAGCAGTATTCTTTCTCCTCCATCCATTCGACCAGTCATATTCCAGTCAAACGGCAAAATGCTTCCATAAGCACATTATTTAACCGTCGCGCAAATGCTTTCTGTGCAGTATGTGACGTAGAATTACAGCTTAGAATGCATAATGGAAAAATCTACGGTGGGAACATGGTCGGAAATCACGTGGGTAGAGCGAACAGCCAAGCACTTGAATACCTAAATGAAAAGAAAACGTAATATTAAGGAAGGAGGCTTGAAATATTGATATTGGAAAATATAAACACATAATAAGCATGTTCTAAGATATACGAAGCGACAACTATTAATGCACATCGACATTTTCATGGAGCAATTGGGCATTTTATAGCTATGAATCACCGGAGGATTTGCTTCCTATTACATTTTTGAATTAATGTAATAAAGGTTACCGGTAGGGCTTGAGAGCCTATTATCATTCTTTGTATTGGCCAGGTAATTTACAGTCAGAACAAAATTATGAAACGATTAGCTTAATAAATTCAATCATTCTTAATTGTTCTCTTCTTTGATAATTTCTATCATCTCCGTAAGGACAGTGCCACGGCGAATTATTTATTTTTTCAGATGATCATGCACCGCGTTCAATCTAGGTCGGAGTGACACGAGATGATGTATTCTTATGTTTCGACAATGAGTGTTGTTGGCGACAAAAAACTTTGCAAGAGTTGTCAACAACATTGGACATTGTGTTTTACGTGCTAAATGTAGTCAGTGACGGTTTATTATTATATATTTTATACAACTGCGAGACAATAATACTCAGTATGTGTAACATACCGCCGAAATTTTATGAACTTTGTCGTCTTTGTTTATCCTGTGATGGTGTGAAATCGTCTATATTCGATGACGAAGGAACTCAGCGCAATTTTCCACTTAAAATAATGACGTGTCTATCTATATTGGTAAGTAAATTATGTTCGAAAGTTTAACAGCCTAGATAACATGTAAATTATTTTCCTCGTATTGTAAGATTAATATCAGATATATGTCGCTTGATGAAGATCACACAATAAGCCCTATGAAATAATAGTTATATTTGCTGAAGGGTTTAGAATTCTTATAATAATAATTCACCGGCACGAGATATAAATGTTTTCATTTATTAGAGATACAGTATTATACTTAATATGGTTTTTAAGGTTAGACATGTATATGGTAGTATCTGGACAAAGCAAGTATCTAATGCAGTTTCACACGTTAAAAGAACTAATGACCTAATATTCTGTGCAGGTTTCAGACAGGGATCTGCTTCCACCGTCAATTTGTCACCGTTGTGTCTATAAACTGGATGTATTGTATGACTTCAGAGAAGTGTCAAGAAAGTCTGATGTGATTTTGAAGCAATATTTGAGTTATACTCAGCATTTAACGAACGCAACACAGGTTAGTTACAGGATATATACTTCATGGACTTGGTAATTGCATATAGTGTTATTTTGTGCTGTTCATAAAACAGAGCATATTCCAGATTTATTTTTACACGTCTCTATAAGGAGTACATATAATGCAAATTCTTGCCATCATGCTTATTTGCCTGCTAGAACCAAAGCAATGTGTTGATATCTGTACTAAGCATTTCATGCATTTTTTTTGTAAACCATACTTATACCTGTTAAGTTATGTTGATACTTTAACCAAAATTAAGATTGGATTAACCCATGTCCTGGAGGACAAGTGCTTACCTGGACTAAGTAGTAACCAAAGTTTAATTTTTAAATTTTTTACCATTGTTATGGTTCATAATATGAAAGGAGTAAGATTAAGCAATTTGTAAAAACTTGACATCTATAAATTGCCACATGTTGAATGTGAAAAAGATGAAATTAAGACATTTGCAAAATAAACATTGCAGTTAGTGCAGGTTATTTGTATCCTATCAGCTTAATTTGTTAAATGCGGAGTAAATAGAAATTCATAATGATATGTTAGATGAACAATTTGCTTTAAAGTATGTATATTCAGTGCTCATCACTCCAAATTTACACATGACTGAGGTTAGAAATAAAATAATAATAATGATGATGATGATAGCTAATAATAATAATAATCATAATACCTACTACTGGTGTTTTCTATGGTGGTAATTGCCTTTAGTGGCCTTCATACACTAAAACTTCATTGATGTGATATAATCTTAATATGACCATGGCCTGATGCATTTTACTCATGAATATTGTATGATACATATTGAAGTTTTCAAATATCCTTTAATATAATTAACCAGCAAAATAATTTTTTTAGTATGATTTAAATCATTTCTTGCAATAAGTGATTTCTTGCAATAACAAAAGGTGGTGTGGCTTTTGTTCAATAAATGGAGGATTTAAATTTAGAGTTCTTTCTTCTAAGAAAGTATTTGTAAATTTTACTGTAAATAAGAATATTATCTTGTAATATTTTTTAGAAAAATTTGGGAATGTTTTGAAGCACAATGAAAATGCTCCAATAACACTGGGCAACAATGAAAATGTTTTGGGCTGAAAATAGTGAATTTACATGTATTTCCATCTGCTGAATTAAAAAATCACCATAAAAATGATAGATTAGCTCTTGTTTTGAAGATAAAGTGACATTTCATTTTTTAGAGTGAAGATTTTAAATTTGGGGGAATTTTTTTGGGGAGTTGGCACACCTGTCAAATAACAAAACACAAATGCTCTTCAGCTGTTTGTAAGTCATAAACATAGATACTGTTGCTGTGACTGTGAATTACATGTAGTTTCTACTCAAATTAATGCAAAATTTCTGGTTTGCAAGTGCTTTTTAGTGTAAAATTTGTAAAAATGCCACGAAAATGTGTAAATATGGTGAATAACTTTTGTTATATTTGTGGTGAAATAACATTTTCCTCACAGAAACGCAATCTGACGCCTCTTGTAAAGACTCCAAGCCTCTTGTGGACCCAAAAGGCATTCTTCTTCCACCCCTGCATATCGAGCTGGGTTTGATGAAAAACTTTGTCAAAGCTATGAACCGAGAAGGACGGGCCTTTAAGTACATCAGAGAGAAATTTTCGAAATTAAGTGATGCAAAAGTTAAGGAAGGCATTTTTGTCGGACCACAAATAAGAGAACTTGTAAAGGATCCTGCATTTGACAAAGTTTTGGAGGGGAAAAAAAGGAAGCTTGGGAAGCCTTCAAGGGTGTTGTTCATGGATTTTTAGGCAACAAAAGAGATGACAACTACAAGCATTTGGTGACAGTGGTCCTGCAAAAATACCGTAACCTTGGATGCAACATGTCCCTTAAGATTCATTTTTTCCACTCCCACCTAGACTTTTTCCCTCCTAGTTGTGGAGCTGTTAGTGATGAACATGGGGAGAGATTCCATCAGGACATTGCTGTTATGGAACAAAGATATCAGGGCCATTGGAATGAAGTAATGCTTGTGGATTACTGTTGGTCTTTGTATAGGGATTCTGCGGAACTCCATCACAAGAGGCAAGCTAAAAGACAATGAAGTCAATAGGCCACCAGATGATTCTCTTCAGACACGACTATCTGCGAAGTATTTTTCCAGCAAATTAGAACTCTTAGCATGTAATTACCAGTTAAAAAAATCAAATGCACTTTCATTGTTGTTAGCATGTATGTAATTAAAATGTATCCTTTTCTCTCAATCCGTTAATATGTAATACTTCCACCTTGTGCATATCATAGAAACTAGAGCTAATAAAAAATTTTCATTGTCATATTTGTTTTTCTCAACCCAAAATTAGTAGGAATTGCCTCATGAAGTGCTCGAAACATTCAAAAATTATTTTTTTGTTGCCCAGTGTAATTTGTAAAATTAATATATATTTCATGAGTAACATTAGGAAATTGAAAAAAATATAGCTATAACTTGAACTTGCATAAGGAACAAATTAGCAGTCTTTAAGTTTTTTTTAACTTGTACATATGTGTGGAAATTGGAAAAAATATAGCTATAAACTTGAACTTGCATAAGGAACAAATTAGCAGTTTTTAAGTATTTTTTAATTTGTATATATGTGTTCAGACAGGTAATTGTAATACAGAAAAATTGTATATATCAGGGTAGGTCCATAAGTTTCTGGCCTAACCATTTACTAGGTATGATAAATACAAAAACTATATTTCACTTTTCAATATAGTTGCCCTTTATTGCATATACTTCTCACATCTTTGGATTAACATTTCAATCCCCTCCCCCCAAATAGAAGTCTTGCCTGGCCCCCCTTTTGGTTTATTTCGAATGCTGTTTATCATCTCAGGTCATCAGCGTTCCATTCAAATAAGGGCGTGAAACGGCCAACAAATTTTGCTCAGAGCCCGCTTTTTTCAGCCTTGAGATTCTTTTTCGTGCCATAAATGTACAACACGGGACCACAGCTTTACTTCCCTTCTGAAGGAAGCCACACTTAGGATTTTTACATCTGGAAATATCCATTGGTCCTGGATCGAACCCATGATCTTAGGTTTAGGAGACAAGTATGGTTACCACTAAACCACCAGGACGAACAGTCTTGTCAGCAAAATGGGCATAAACAGCATCCATTACTTCTTTGTCACATTTAAATTTCCTTCTTTGGAGGTCCTTCTTGAGTTTTGAGAAGAGGAAATAGTCACTGGCAACTAGATCTGGGCTATAGGGTGGATGGTCAATCTCCTTGATGCCACATTTCTTCACAGCTTCCTTTGCGATAAGAACTGTGTGCACAGGGGCATTGTCTTGAAGAAGGCACACTTCACCAAACAGCATTCCTCGCTTTTTCTCTTTGTTGGAAGCATGTGGTTTGTGCAGTAGGCCAGCATAGTACTCCCCATTGATGTTCCTATCCTTCAAGCCAATGAAGAGTGTTCCTTAACAGTCCCAAAAGATTGTGGCTATGATCTTCCAAGTTGACTGAGTGAACTTGGCCTTTAAGGGCAGTTCTTCGCCAGGTTTATGCCACTCCATTGATTCTCTTTTGGACAAAAGATCATCGCAGAGGACCATAGTTTCATCTTCTGTAACAATGGTTTGCAGAACTTCTCTCTCGTTGCCATGGCAGAGCTCCAAAATTACTGACAACAAATGACTCGTTGCTGCTTTTGGACTGAGGAAAGAAGTCTAGGCATCCATCTTGCACTAACCTTATTCATGTGTAAATGCTCATGAATAATTGGAAAGACTGTTGTTTTAGAAAAGCCCAACCTTGCTGCTATTTCTGTAACTATGAGCCGCCGGTCTTGCATAAGAGCAATGTTTTCAAGAGTGAGCACCTCCAAGGGTGGACCTGATCGCTCTTTGTCTTCAATGCTTTCTCAACCCATTTGAAAAAGTTTGGCCCATTCCTTTATGGTGGAATATGAGGGGGATGCTTCCCCATACACACCATCAATAGCATTTTGAACATGTCACAATCTTCAACACATAGCCTTCTTTTTGCAACTATATCTCAACAACTGAACACAGCCGAATGAAAGTTATAGCTGCAAATAATTCTTTATCGGCGAAGTCGTAAACTTTTTGCAACTATATCTGAACAACTGAACACAGCGGAATGGAAGTTACAGCTGCAATTAAATCATTATCGGCGAGGCCGAAAACTTATGGATCTATTCTCATATTTTGTGGTATAAAATGAAAATAATTACAGTAACTTACCTTGCCATACATATACAGTTATACTTATAATGTATATTCATGTATTTACTCTAATGCAACAAGGTATATATGTTGTATGCACCAAAAGGAAAGTATTTGGGTAGTATTAGTGGTGCTATCATTCCATGTTAATTGAAGTAGAAGATATAAAAATAGCTATAGACACACTGAGATTGGATCCCCGGCATTATTCAGTGAATTTGACCTACCAGAGTATAATTTTATTAATGGGCGTGAGATTATAACATGAATTGGTCTAGGCAGTGAATGAACATAAATTTTCATGCATTCTAACCACTGTGAGCAACAATGCTTACCGAGAGAATTAATGCTTTTTTTTTTTGAACAAACGTTTCAATTAAATTTACTTGTTGCTCTTAATTATAAATCACCAAATACTGTTAATATATATTTTTTTTAATTCTGCATAATTAAATACAAAATTTTCCAATTTAATTGCCTCAGACCTCAGTCTCCGGTTCTTCAGCAACTGCCTGCTGGAATATTCAGGAGACCAGACTCTGATCCAACCAAGAGCACAACTATTTGAATGAATTTATATTTATTAATCAGTAATATCTGTACATAAACAATTATTTTTATCAATTAGCTAAAAATTCTACAAACTTCCCTTATTTCTAAGCTGCCAATTTTCTTCATTAACAATCAACAAACAAATGAAATATCTAATAATTTAGCAGTTCCAGAGCTAAGGTTCTCCCATACCTTAACCACCTGGTTATATATGGGTAAAGTACCTCTAAAATAAATCACTATTTTCACAACTGCATGTGCTCTAAAGCTGCTTCCTTATACTTCTCATCAGCTTATCCCTTACTTTTCCGGAATTCCCCAAATCCCCCCACCCCTACATTGGTCTTCTTGTGATGCCTGTAGAGTGTGGACTGAGTACTATAGGTGTAAGTCTAGAAATGATTATTTAATAATGGCGCAAATGAGTTCTGAGTGGATTAAAGCTATTTGGCATTCATTTCTCAGGATAAGGAAACACTGAAAAAAACCTTACCCATGCTGCTTGACCTGACCTAGATTCGAACTCAGGTCCTTGGGATGATATCACTAGACACAGGGATTATCTCCTCAATCTGGTTTATTTTCTCTACATTCATATGAGTCAACTTTTTAACTGTCACTATAACTTGTAATTTGTCCCATTTTTCTCCCAGATAATACCCCTCCACCTTTTTACTATTCCACATTCTAGAAGATGATGGAAAGCATTGTCTACTTTCCTACACATAATACATCCATCTTTAAAATTTTTCCTTAATCCTTTTATAAATAATGTGCCTGTATGCATCCATACAAGACCTATTCTTCCAAATTGATCATAATCATCTATATATTTTGTTACCATACTTGCCTCCTAAACCCAAGATCGCAGGTTCGAACCCGGTCAGGATCGATGGATTTTTTCGGGGGGTAAAAATCCCAAGTATGGCTTCCTTCGGAAGGGAAGTAAAGCTGTGGGTTCCGTGTCGTACATTTACGGCACGAAAAAGAACCTCAAGCCTGAAAGAGAGGCCTCTGAGCAAAATTTGTCGGCCGTTTCACGCCCTGAGTTGAATGGGACGCTGATGACCTGAGCTGTTAAAGAGCATCCATAAATAAACCATTCCAAAAAAAAAAAATCTATATATTTCTGCCCTCCCCAATTTCTTTTAACTATTAGTCTAATGGATAGCATGATGGATTTCAAATCTGAGAACCTAATTCACCCAATGAAAATACAAATGAGAATGAGCATATTTATGAGGGTAGGATAATGGTACAAGAGACAAAAGAAAAATAGGGAGAAAAGAGAAGGGGAGAAAATTATCATCGTGTTTAGGAGTTGTCAGCATGCCTTTGATTCTTGAGCCCAATAACAGGAAATGTGTTTGTGCTTCATGACACCAATAATTTATTATAACCATTGAGGTTTGTGGAATTATACTTTAGTATTTTTGGCGAACACACCATGCAGAATGTAGACATGGTTGTAATATTTGCTGGTTCAGTGCTAAAGCTATTCCAAATAATTGGAAATAAGGAAGTAAATATAATAATGTTGTTTATTGCCTCAGCTGTCTGGTTGACACTGCATGATAATCTGTATTGCTAACACCGTAAATCATATTGCTGTAATCGTTGTCAGGGTTGATGTGCATGTCCCTGATATGGTTTCCCAATAAATAAATCTTTTGTTTACTATGTTCATAACTTTTTTTTTTACTTATATTACAAAGATGATGAAAACATTGGCATTCATAAATATGACATGATGTTAGCTAGATAGCAGGTATAATAACATATGGAAGCTAAAGCTAGTCAAATAAACTTTCAGTCTTGCTTGTATCTCGATAACCTGACCTCACTCTCACTGCCCTAAGAATGCAGGAAGGAAGGGGTGGCCAATGGTAGCTTACGGGCATGCATTTGACTCCAGAATTACTCATTCTTGTAAGCAGCAAAGTCCTGCCATGAATAAGAGAGGTGCCTATGTTGAGCAAATTCATAGTCTTTTGTTCCTGTATGTAAATTTCCTTCCTGTATTATGCATAGCACAAGACTATCATGCTTTAGTCACTTGTTACTTACTGTGAGAATTCTCGAATATACTCGTTACTGAGAGGCCACTCTTGATATATGAGATTGTCGCAGCAGCCTTACCACACAGCTGCTTCGCTAATGAAAACAAGAAATAACATGACATTTGAACACCTTTAATGGAAGGCTACAAGACTGAAATACCTAGTTTTTTGACTTGCTAATACTGATTTTTAAAGTTGAATAATAATACTTCTACGAATGTTTTCCTCTCCCTGTGAAAGTCCCTCTCCCTCTTATCTTTTGAATTTTTCCATATTAAGCCTCTCCTTACATAAGTAACAGCAAACAGCTACACTAGAATTTTGTCCTAAATGCACAGTATATCTCTGCCTCATGCACATAAACACTGGTTAGAATGCATACTATGTAACTGCTCTTAAAACAGGAGCTTAAAATTGTTTGCAGAACTGTGCATGCATTTATGAGTGAGTGAATTCTAATGCCAACCTGAACAGGCTAATAACTATATTTATTTCTTTTCTTTTTTATGGTCAGATTAATTGGTTATAGAGTTTTCTTGTAAACATGATCCTTGCAGTGAAGAATAACAACTTTATTGTTCCTACTATAGTTTGAGGACAATAGTATAGGCCTGCAGCATAAGGAAGCTCTTTATTCATTCTTTTATTTTCTTCTATTTAAGCTTTTTTCATTGGATATCTGAAATTCTTGGTCTTTAATTTTAAATTTTAACAGCCTGGCTCTTGAATTGTTGCATATTACTGTTTTAGCTAAATTAGCTACTAAAATTTGTCTATATAATATAAAACATCTCTCTCTCTTAGAAGTATGTTTGATATTGCATTTAGAAATGAACCATCCCTTGGTTTTATCATTACATCTGTCATGTTGCAGGAAATATTAATACAGGGGAAGGTAGAAGAGGAGTGTTAAATCAAGAAGTGATATTGGTTATTTTTATAATTGAATGGGATTGACTCAGGCAGTAAAGTTTAGAACTAGTATTTGGGAGGTCCCTGCATCAAGTGCTGCAGCTTATTAATCAGAGATTTTGCATGGTTTTCCTCAGTTCATTTTCAGAAACTGCAAATGCCAGTTTAATATTTCTCTGCCACAGATTTTCCTTCTATTTCATATCATCCGGTGTTTGTGATGTCTTCAAGATGGCCCTGACATTGGACTGATTACCCATACAGAGATTCACGGTGTGTGTATGTATACTCTTAGGTAATTAGCTTCCTGACTGTGTTTAGTTTTTTTATTTATTTATTTTTTATGCTTAACACTGATTTTACCACTGAGGCACCACCGGCTGTGGACACTGATGGTACATGAGATGAAATGGTACATTGGGAAAGGATTTTTTTTTTCAAGGAAGGAAACTTCCAGGCCTAAGTTTAGGGTACCTCCCTGGCATTTGCCATTTATAAGGACTGAGGGGAAACCTGGGAAAAAGCGACCTCAGCCACCCATGGCAGTTTCCTGGCAGGTGATTGACCTGGGCATTGGCTTGTAAATTCCAGATGATGTAAGTGGTAATACCAAAGAAGGGTAAACAGTTAAAGAAAAAGAATGATGATGTTTGCTTACAAATCAATAATTTAGTCTAACTATTCTAATATTGTAAAATCTTTGTTCTGTGATGCAATCCTTAAATACTAGTAATTAAAAAGATATATTAAAATGAATGTTTTTAAATGCTTATTTGCAGCAGTCGTTGAAAAAAGAAAGTTCATTGCTTTTGGAGAGTAATGGGAAGAAAAATGGTATGCTGGGAGAACTTATGTCGCCTAATTCTAATGAAGAATTAGTTAATCAAGAGACACAAGATATGGTAGCAGCATTAGAATTGCGAATCAAACAGGAACCAGAAGAACCAAGAGAGGAAGCTGAAGGAGAAAATGAACAGGAATATGCATGTAATGGAAACACAAATGAAGGAAATAGTGTTAAATCTGGTAAGTAAACAGCTTCTGGTTTCTTTCAGTTCAAACTAATGCAGGTTACAAACTAAGAAACTTGGCCATTTTATCATTAAAGGATGGTTCGAAACAGCTGAAAAAGAGGGGGGATGCATGTTCAGATCCTGTTGTGCTAAGCTGTCAGGCTGTTTTTTAACAAGAGTTTATTTTCTTCAACCCATAACAGGAATTTTGAATACCTGCTGTGCAACTTGTTTTTGGGCTCATATATTGGAAAACTTACCATTCCTTAGTTTTGAATAGCTGGAATTTTCGCAGGGAAATTTATTATAATATAACAAATTATTATTGAGGAGATCTCTCACATTTCACTAATTTTGTTCCACTTACTTGGACTTGCTTCAAAGACTGTTGCCTTCATTTTCAGCATGATTGAATAATATTTGTTATATTTTACCATTTCTTATTTGTAGTCATTTAGTTGTATGAGAGAAAAGATTCATTGAGACTTTACAGGGAAATAAAAATAGTATGGGGAAGGGGAAAATGTATAGAGAAATGTGATAAGGCATGTAGAGAAGGGATTTCATGGGTTAGAACTGGATTTATGAATTTAAAAGGGTTAAGATATGATAAAAATGTAGGAAAATGTTCAATGTGTGGAGAAACCAATACAGACTTTCATTATTTATTATACTGCAAGCAAGTTATGGAAAGAACAGACTGGTAACCAAAATGGAGGAATTTAGAAAGATTTTAACTGTAAAAGGAGAGAATATAAAAATGGTAGGGAACTATTTGGCAAAGTAAGAGAGAAATGAATAAGATGAATAAGAGGAAGATTGAGGGTAACGTGACCTTAGAAGCACAATAGATCAGGTAAGTATAAGTCTGTCCTGGTGATGTAGTGGTAACCATACTTACCTTTTGAATCCAAGATCGTGGGTTCAAACCAGACAAGGATCGATGGATTTTTTTGGGCATAAAAATCGTAAGTATGGCTTCCTTTAGAAGGGAAGTAAAGCCGTGGGTCCCGTGTTGTACATTTATAGCACAATAAAGAACCTCAAGCCTGAAAAAAGAGGCCTCTGAGCAAAATTTGTTGGTCTTTTCACGCCCTGAATAGAATGGAACACTGATGACCTGTGAAGTTAAAGAGCGTCCTTAAATAAATAAATAAAAAAAAAGATAAGTATAAACAAGGATAGGATAATACAGCAATAAGTATGATAGTCACCAATACACTAATAACCCAGATTTGTGTTTATTGGAATCATAATGTAAGCAAGCAAGAAAATATCTAGAGGAGATAAATAAGATTATTACTATTTTATTTTTAGATCTCTCCTTTTTTTTAATGGATTGATAAAGTATGTATATTTGAGTGTAATTTATTATGCAGTCTGTTGGGATATATTTTCAATAAATTTCAACATTTGTAGCCACTAATCCCCCTTCCAGAAGTTCTACTTAATGGTATGATTCCATAATAGATAATAGTTAAACATAAACCTATAATTAAAAGCATGTTTTAATCATACAATTGACTTTGCAGTGATAGTTCCTTATATAGTTTTAAACCAACCTATAAGTTTGCATATGCTTCTGAAATTTTGGACCACATGTATTCATGTCAGTATTTGATTGTATCCATTCTTTCACTGATGATCCAGTGTAGATGTTGCAATTTTCAAATATTTGATTGCTTTCTTTGGTTAAAATGGAACAAAATTTCTAGGTCCTACAGGTATTCATTTTTTACACTAAACTTCATTTACTTATAAAATAAGACGTGTTTTGGGAGAATCTCTCCCATCTTCAGTTGCTCACTGAAGATGGGAGAGATTCTCCCAAAACACACCTTATTTTATAAGTAAATGAAGTTCAGTGTAAAAAATGAATACCTAAGTTTAGGATATATTACCATTCATTATCAACAGCTTCATAAGTAAACTATTTAAAATTTCAAGGTTTTCCCATAAATACACAAAATAGGATAACTATATAATAACATTATCATCAAAACTTAGTTCTGTATGTAACGTGTCTAATTAATATAGTTAAAGAAAGAAGACCATATGTCCACTTGGAACAGTGCCTGTTTTAGCAGCACTTTTTTTTCTCTTTTCCTCTGAACTCTTTTAATTGCTGATTCTGTTTGTATCTGATTATTGATATTTTATTTTATATCTTCCGTTGGCATATTCTTAGCTTTCCTTTCCTTTCTGAGTTAGAGACCAAGTGTGGGCTCCAGACAGGAGATTAAAATGTGTTGTCCATTCCATTATTTGTATTAATTCTGATGCTCTAACTTTTATCCATGAGAATTAATGGAAGACTCCAAAATTTTGTCCATGTTAGTTTTATTCAGCAAAGGTTTTATTTCCTGGTATCATTGCTGAAGGAAACAATTAGCTTAGGTATCTGTATTCCCTGAATATAGTCTGTGTGTTTATTGTTTACAACTGTGCTTTTTTTTAATTTGGTGTGTTTCAAGTTGAATATTCATAGAATTCAATGGGGTCCACTTTGATGCTGTACTTTCAAGTAGTGATGGAACATTTTCTACCATGGATGTGAAATTACAACAGCATACACCATACAATATAGCTGACCTTAAATTCTCCTTGACAATGTGATGTAAATGCAACATTAGGTTTCTGGCATGCAACGACAAACTCTTAACATTCTCTCTGTACTCACATCAGGCTTATGCTGATATCTTGTTTTTGGAGGAATTTTTCCATCTGTACTTGTAAGTTAATTGTGGTCCTGTTGTTTAATTTTGCCATTAATATCATAATTTTTCTTTATATTTCAAATATGGCTTTGTTGCCTTATGAATTTTTCCAAAATATAAAACATCAAATGAATAACAGGTATAGAAGAGGAAATTTAATGAATAGCAAACTTTCAGAAGAGAGAATTTAAAGTTATAACTAATTTATTTGTAAAAAATAACAACTGAAAAGTCAACAATGCACTACACCAGTAACGCAAGTATTAAAAGATATCCAAATATATTGGTATTTGTATTTATATCCAAATATATTGGTATTTAAGTAAAATTGTACTTATGAAGCTTTATACAATGGAGTGGTAATATATCCTACATTAATGTGTTCAAGCTGTTAACACTAACTTCTCTTACTTTTTTTTAAAACTTAGGACTAGCTTCGGAGAGGTCCCTCCCATCATCATCAGTCAACAGCAGCTGATGATGGGAGGGACCTCTCCCGAAACTAATCCTAAGTTTTAAAAAAGTAAGTGGAGTTAGTGTTAACAACTTGAACACATTAATGTAGGATATATTGGTATTGTTATATATTATAACCAACAACTACTGTTATATAAGTGTAGATGTCAAGGAAGAATGTCAGAACTTGAGAATACCTTTATTAATGTAAGTTATTGTAGTTAATTAAATGAAGAGTTTATACTATACAAAAACAAAAAATAAGCATTAGCAGTGCCATGACCGAGTGGTTAGACTGCAAACCTCCTGTCCAGCCTTCCAGTGGCTTTAAGTAGGATTTGTGGCAAACAAAGCTGTACCTGGGAGAGATTTGGGTTCTTTATTTTCAATGCCATTTATTCTGCTTTATAATATATTGGATTTTCGACACTATACTTATCTTATTTAAATGTGCACAATTGTGAAATATTTGTGTTTCTCCTGCTTTTTAATTTATTTCTTGTATAATATTACTAATTTAAAACTGCATAAAAAGAATTCTTATTCATTCTTTAGATTCTATACCTTTTGCACTTTATTATTAAAATATGCACTCATTTTCTATCACCTCTTCAAAACATTTATATCTTTTGCATTTATATATGAGTCCTTTTTATTACTAGTCAGTCTCAGCATTTGTATTATCCCTTTATTTTGTTCTGTTTTTCTTTTCTTTTTGCTTGACTTCATACTAAAATTAACTTCAGACATAAATAATTTATGTAAATATAAGAAAATGTTTCTTTATAAAAATCTAAACTCTCCTTGTTTTTATTAAAATCGATTAACATCAAACTATTTTGCTGTGGTTGTTAGTTTAAATGAAATTTAAAAACCTAAACTTTTGCTGGATACTACAGCAAGCATTAGTAAACTGAGTGAAATTGTCTGGAGAGGCAGAGAGGAACAGAGCCATTAGAAGTGGGAAGAAAGAAATCAATGAAGCCTTGAAATGTTGGAAAACCACATCTATACTGAACCATACAGGCCAAATTAAAGCATTCTTGCTATTCATAGAAGATGGCACACTATATATTACCCAGGTTTTGAAAAAGAAGAGCATAAAAACCAAATTTATATTCATAACAAAAATAGTTAAAAAAACTACATTCCATGAAAGACCCAATGGATCCTCTCAGCTCTACTGGAATATATAAGGTACCATGCAAATGTGGAAAGGATCCAGTAAAACTGGGTGGACATACACAACATTTGCACCTAAATCAGCCAGAAAAATCTGTTATTGCAGAACATTCAATTTAAACTTGTCATGGCAAAAAATTTGGGGGAAAAAAAAAAAAAAAACAGAAGTAATTGCAAAAACAAACAGATATTTTAAACTGCGCGAGAGAGAGGTTTTAGAAATAGAGCAGGATCCAGGTAGTATAAACAAAAGCAGGTTTTCAAATAAGCAAGACATGGAATCCATTATTCAACAAATAACTGCACGATAACTCTCCCACCACTCCTCTCCTACTTTCTGTCCCTCTCTGCCTCTCCAGATAGTCCACTGACAGTGCTGGCTGCAGTTGTCAATGAAAGCTTTGCTTTTTAAATTTTATGTAAATCAACCACTAAGACAAAATAGTCCAGTAATGATGATTTTTAATAATAACCCTACCTGCCTCAAGAATGTTATGTTGTTTTTTTTAAATTGTGCTTATGTCTGCTTTTACTGCTATGGTATTACAAGTGATTGACATTGATGATAAATACATGAAATGAAATAATAAAATAGGAAAGGAATTTTTTTCAGGAAGAAAGTGTTCTAGGACTAAGTTTAGGGTAGCTTCTTGGAATTTGCCATTAATGAGGACTGGAGAAAATGTGGAAGAAATCTCAAAATGGATGGTTCTGACAGGAATTGACTCGCAAATCTGTGTCTTAGCAATCATGCATCTTCATGTTTTAGTTTGTAAACTTTTATTAACAGAGTGTAATATTACAATAATACTAATAACACTGTCAATGATGCAAAGCATGGTATTAAAAAGTATTTATTATAACCCTCTAGTCAACATAGCAAGCATATTGTAACTTCAGCTACAATCACATTCCTCCTCCTTTTGCTTCATTCTTTGCCTCTGGGATAGTGAAATTTCAAATCAGCATACTACAGTGTATTCGTGCTTCCCCCTGCCCCCTCAGGCAATCAGCCAACTGTCATGGGTTGCAGAGGTCATTAAGCAGGGTCTGGGATTCGATTATCACCAAGACCGACCTCCCTGACTGAGGTTTTTTCCAGATTTTCCTCAATCATAATCCAGGCATTCCATAAAGAGGAGTGGGTGCTGCTGTCATTACCCTTCAGATGCTCTGATCTGATGAGCTCTGCAGACCCTGAGCACCTGTGGTACTTCTGACATCACTAGAAGTAAGCTAGGCTGGATATTTGAGCCCTTCCCTTTGGGGAGTATCCGGGTCGGTTGCTCTCAGCTGGGAATGTGGTTCTGAACTCACAGGAAATTCAGTACCTGCAGCGGTAGCGTGCTACAAGGGAGAACTTCAGGCATGTACCTTGCTGGCAAAGGAATCCCTCAATCCCTGTTTGCTGCAGGGGAATGATAGCTTCCTTAATGCTCTGGTTACTCACTAGTTAACATTTATTAATGAATAAATATGCCTGTACTAAATTAGGCCAACTGACCAGGGAACTGGTAGCTGAGCCCTAAGGCAAGGCACACTGAGCAATGTAATTGCTTCCAGCCTTAGCGGTGGGTCAGGATAGACGGAACTGTCCTAATGGAAAACTATTCTGAGTTCTAGGCAGGTCCTAGGGAAAGGAAAACTTGCTGGCCAAAGAAGTAGGACCACTATTTATGTCCTCGAAGCTATCAGACACAAAGTTAGGGTGGTTGAAAGCTTGGAGGACGAGATCTTCATCCTTGTGATTGCCTTAGAAACTATCATTAATAATCAGTGCTGAGAAAGCTTCAAATCCTCAATTTTATTTTTGTTACTATGAGATTTAATTCTATTAGTAAACTCTTTATATATATATATATATATATACAATCATCTGAGTTTTGACCAAAAAAATATTCTGTCCTTTCTCTTTCTATAGCCTTCATATAAGTATTCTGAATGTAAATTTAATAGTATAATTGTATTTATTATCACAGTGGAAGAAGACCCAGAAGGCGCTGATGGCTTTGATGAAGAGGAAGATGAGGAAGAAGAAGAAGAAGAAGAGGAGGAAGAGGGTGAAGAGAATGAAAAGCTGCAGCAACACCAAGGACTGGATATGTCAATAGTACGCAATGTCAAAAAAGAAGAGAAAATTTCACAACAGAATGGCAAAAGCCCACTCATTTCAGATGAAGAAGAGAATAGCCATTACAAATCTGCACCTGTATCTAACGTAGCAGAGCAAGACTGGCGATCCACTGTAAGGTATGTGTATTTTTAGTAAGAGCTCTTAAGCCAAAACTCTTGCAATGAAGATAGCCTTATGATAAGGTCATAAGCTACAATTCTTGTTAAATTAAAGAATTATAGGCAGCAGGAAATGATAAAGCAAGCATTAGCGGAATATTGCCTGCTTACTGATATGCTTCAACTCAGCTTTAAATAACAATATTATCTCATTATTCTTAATAACTATCATACAAAAGATATATAGTCTACCTCCGTAGTCTAGTGGTAGCATTCATGACCACTAATCTGGATGCCCTGGGCTTGAATCTCAGTCAGGTTAAGCAATCTGGGAAGGTTTTTTTGGAAGTTTTTCCTTGCCCGGAGTATAGGTGAAAGCCAGAAAGCTTAAAGGTGCCCTGTATCATTGACCAGATTGTTTAGGTATAATGGTAAATATGTTATCCATATATCTGTTCCAAGTTTTAAAAATTAAAGGAAAAGCATTAGTTAATGCTATTTTCAAAATCACCCATAAACAGATCTGCCAAGAAAGGTGAAAGAGGGTTACCCATAACTAATTCAGAACTTTGTCAATAAATTTTAACTAAATTAATGTTGGTTGATGCATAGTTTTGTTAAACTGTTATCATCTATTATTTCAGTAGGTGTATGTAATGAAGGAGCCAGTTCTTTAACAATTTGGATATTCTTTCAATAGGAATGCTGGGGAATATTGCAGGGACATCAAAAATAAAGAATGTCTTCAGACAAAATCTGTACACTCTTAACCTTTTCAATAAAATCGAGTACATTTTTTATTCATGCAAGGATGCTGCTGGAAATTTCCAGACAACAATGTTACAAATCAGTGTCTCAGTTAAAATTTACGATGGTGAATCAGGTATAGCAGTCTCATTTTAATTACTGACAAGCAACATGTAAAAGGGGTTTTCCTTATTCCATCATTGTTGAGGTCTTTGTAAATAGAAACTGTATCCTACTGTAACAGCAGTGAATATTTTTACAAGCTAATAATGCAAACTGAGATCAACAGCTCGCAAATGAATACCTCTTGCCCACAATGAAAATAAGACTACTATAGTGACTGACTTAACTTTTTTTTATGAAGATCCTAATAGGGGGAATGCATTGTTTGCCATTCTTTTATAAAATGAAACCTGCCATAAAATATTCTTTAAAGCAGCTGCTTTTGAATGAACATTTACTTTTTATTCCCATCAATAAAGCTAAACAGAAAAATTGCTAAAATAGGAAAATAATATTAAAATATGTAGAAACAGGCAGAATAACAAAATAGATAGCAAAATGGAAAATGAAATTACAATTTGTACCACTTTCTATTATATTTGTCATTATTATTATTATTGTTATATAAAAAGTAAAAACAAATTAGAGCACTCCCAAGTTGCAGAAATAGCACTAGAACAGTGCCCTGGTGTTTGCATTTATAGCAAAGTGCCCTTCAAAATCCTTATATTGACATCTACACAAATGTTGTTTTCTCTAGGCTGAAGGCAGCAGAACACCTACAAGTCATTGGGAATGGAGCAGGAGGTGGAGGAGGGGAGGCAAGCAATCTTTTGAGAACACTTATCTCCTGTCGGAAGCTTGGCATTTCTCCCAGTGAAGCAGCTGTAAACAATCATGTTATTCCCTCTCTCCAGCACTCTCTGAAATCCCGTAGAGTATATCGTGCTATATTACCTGCACCAGAAGAATCTCACTCAGCTGCAGTTTTGGGAAACCGAACAAATCTACCATCTTCCGAGGAGGTACCCTCACCTTTGATTGCTGTGGCAAGGATCTCTGGCAATACAGTTCCCTCCATCAAGCAGGATGGTAACAGGAGGAAACAAAGTTGCCCTTCAAAAGCTGCTTCAGAAGTGTCCTCACCCCTGTATGTACGCGGGGAGACATACATACCAGATTTCACTGGAAACAGTCCCTGGTGTAATATATCTGCTGTCAAGACAGGCAGGGTAAGACGATATTAGCTTATGTTTTGCATTTGTTAAAAAAATTAGCAAAAAGAATTCTATAAAATTTACTTACTGCAGATAGCATTTATTTATCATCAAATATCACATTTACATGCATAAGAGATCTTTGTTTATTCTAATTTTTAGAATTAGTACTATTTATACAAAAGAAATTTTGGGGAGAAAATTGGAGCTTCCACAGGTTGCAGGAATTTTTTAAATATTATTATTATTATTATATGTGTATATATATTTTTTTTTATTTTAAATTTTGACATTCAAGTAAAACTGAATAATCAATAGTATAACAACTTTGAAGTCTCTGATTCATAGTATTGAATATTAGCAGTAGTACATAATAGAGACGAGAACTATCAACCCACCAATAATATAAGAATACAAAGTATGTAGCATGAGAAATAAAGGAAATACAGTATAGTGTAACCTAAAATTAAACAAAATTATATACTTAAATGTAAATTGGAACTTGCACAGTGAAGCCATCATATTAACTGATATCATTGTATGATTCAGTTGAACTACACACTCTTAAAGCTTCACTTACTTTTCATAAATGTATGGAACCGGTTTCGAGAACATTTTGTTCCCATCTTCAGCCAGGCTAAAGTTCAACTGTCGGATCATTCGTTGAGCTGTGGGAATGTATATTCTGCTCTGGTGGTGGTGTGATAAACTTGTAGTTTCTGTTTTCAACCCCGACAATGTCGAAGTTCATTATGCTGTCTTTGTATTTGTAGATGTACAATGGTTTTAAATTTGTAGATGTACAATGCTTTTAAAAAAGAACTAGTACATAAAAACGGTTAAAGGAACATTTCAGGAACATAAAGTACAAGCAAATAGAGAAATCAGCAGTAGCATATCATTTTTGGACACAAAATCGTGACATAATAAATAAAACAAAATTATTAAAATCAGTACAAGGACCTACGGAATTAGCAACCTGGGAGAAAATCTACATCTACAAATACAAAGACAGCATAATGAACTTCGACATTGTCGGGGATGAAAACATAAACTACAAGTTTATCACACCGCCACCAGAGCAGAATATACATTCCCACAGCTCAACGAATGATCCGACAGTTGAACTTTAGCCTGGCTGAAGATAGGAACAAAATGTTCTCGAAACTGGTTCCATACATTTATGAAAAGTAAGTGAAGCTTTAAGAGTGTGTAGTTCAACTGAATCATACAATGATATCAGTTAAAATTTATATAATTGGAATTTTTAACCAATAGTGGTAGTATTTATTTCTCTTGCATCACATACAGATTTTTTTAATACAAAATAGACACAAATATTAATTAAAAAAAAACATTACTTTTAAATATAACAATTAGGGACAGTGCCTTCTGCAATTCAAGAAGGCACTGAATCCAATCAAGATTTATTCCAATTTTATTGGCTCAGCTCCCCAGTCCCCGGTTCATCAGCAGCTACCTATTGGAATATCCAGGGGACCAGGCTTCTATCCAACCAAAAACAAAACATAACATTAAAAGTAATTTATATACTGAATACAATATGAAATTATATTTCCTACAATACTAAACCTTTCTTCTTTTTTAATTAAACACATTCACCCAAATGTCTATCCTTAAGAGTTGCTTATTCCTTAGGGCCTTGTCGGTCCTGGTGGTGTGGTAGTAACCATACTTGCCTTCTAAATCCAAGGTTGCGGGTTCGAACCCGGCCAGGATCAATGGATTTTTTTGGGCATAAAAACCGTAAGTATGGCTTCCTTCGGAAGGGAAGTAAAGCTGTGGGTCCCGTGTCCTACATTAAGGAACAATAAAGAACCTCAAACCTGAAAGAAGAGGCCTCCGAGCAAAATTTGTCGCCTGTTTCATGCCCTGAATAGAATGGGATGCTGATGACCTGAGATGTTAAAGATCGTCCTTAAATAAACAAATAAAAAAATCCTTAGGGCCTTATATGCACTAACACCCTGGTTACTGGTGTATAAGGATCGTGTTTAACTAATATTAGATACTAGCTCCATACCCTCCCCTACTCATTTCATCCTCCTTTCACTCTCTGACAATATTATTCTCATGTATTTTACACGCATAACCAATTTTGTTTTACCTTGCCTATGTGTTTTCCTTGTTCCTTAATGTTTTCACCTGATTTTAAATTTAAAATTCTACCTCTTATTTCATCTGGTAGGTTTTCCCATTTTTGTAATGGAAACTGTTCCCTCCAAAACTTGGTTTGCTTACATTCTAGTATACAATGCCAAGTACAATCTGGTTCTGCGCACATAGGACATTTCCCCCTTAATGTATCCATTTTTTAATCCACTTAAATATTTTACTCCTGTTCTAAACCATGCCAACTCTTCCCTTCCTACCTTATCAGAAATTTTTTGGTTTTAAGATTGGCCCTTATTTCCTGTTTTTCTATATCCTCAATTCTTATTGTTATCTCTTTCCAAAATCCTTTACCCAATCTTTCTCTCTCGTACCATTACTAGTCCCATGCCCGCTTCTTGTATAATATTTTGGATTTTAGATAACCAAGTTTCTCTCCCCTTAATTTTTCCTTGTGCTACCAAACAGTGATTAATAATATTCTCCTCCTCTAGTCTCCCTATTCTATACCAATATTTCAGTACTCTTTCTATGACCTTGCTTTTATAGCCCAATCGTCCTAGTTCCATTAGAGCAACCTTGTTAGGTGAAGATCTAGGTAAGCCTAGAACAATTCTGCAAAATAATCTATCATATTTACCCCTTTCCATCCTTCCTCTGGCCCTCAAATTTCTATTCCATACATCATTCTGCTCTCCACTATTGAGCCACTGTAACTCTCCCTCTCTCATATTTAACGCAAAATTCGTTTTCCTTATAAATATTCTGATTTACCTTTATAAAAATCTGGCTTACTCATTTCTTTCTCAGTTTAACCAAAGTGGTTCTCTAAAAATTGTGTCAAAAGCTTTTTCCAAGTCCAGAAACAACAAATAGATTCTACCACTTTTGTTACTAAGACATTTATCTACTAATGCTCTAATTATAAAAATATTGTCACTGTTCTTTTACCTTTCCTGAAGCCTGATTGAAATACGGAAATTTTCTTTTCTTTCTCTGCCCATTCTTGTAATCTTTGTACTAACAACACTCCAGTGAAAACTTTCCTAATAATTGAAAGTAAACTAATTCCTCTATAATGCACTGGATTCCTAATATCACTTTTACCTGTATAAATTGGTGGTATAATTCCCACTCTCCAATTTTTTGGTATTTTTCCTTCTTTATTGATTATGTTTAGTAATTGCCCTAGTATGTTTAATCTGTTAAGGTCTTCTACCCAAGCTTTCCAACATTCCCCTGGTTTTCCATCTATTCCAAATGCTTTGTTAGGTCGTAACTTTTTAATATGTTCCAAAACTTGAAGTAATTTTGCTATCTAACAAGTGTATTTTCCATGAATTATCAATATTCAAATTATCTTGAATAACCAAAATTTTTACTCTGAAAAGGCCCTGAGAAACCTTATACCACTCTGTTGATGGTACTGCATAATCTTCTCCCTATCTTTTGCGCATTTAACTATCATTGCCCAAATTGCCTTGTTGTCATTCTTCGCTGCCTCGTTTAATTTCTGACTAAGCTTCTCTCCCCACTCTTCCTTTTTTTACCTCTAATAAGCACCTGTATCCCCATCTTTCTACATGGTTATTGCCCCTATCTGTCTCCTCTCCTGTTTGTCTCCAGCGTTTCAACTCCCTCCATACCCTTCTTCTTGTATCTGTACATTCTTTATCATATCACTATCATTCACTTTGAACCTCCCCTCAAACACTTTTATTTGGTTTCCTGCTTTTTTAACGGCCTTCTCTATACTAAAAATACATTCTTCAGCTTTTCTAGCCTCTAATAATGCTAACAAATATCTGCCCACATACATTCCACTTATTGATTTAACTTTGTATGGAACATTTCAGCTAAATCATTTATCCATCTGTAGTGTTTTAATTGGCTACTTAACCAGAAATTTTGCTCCCTCCTCCTATGTTCTATCGTTTGGATCTCCATTCTTAATGGGAAGTGATTACTTGCACTTATCATATCCATAATATCAGAGGCAACTATATACCTATCCAGACCTATGGTATCTAACATATAATCTATAACACTTTGCCCATTTTTATTTACAAAAGTGAATTCTCCCCCCTCACCTTTCCCTTTTACTCCATTACACATCAAGAAGTTGTTCTCTTCATAGAACTGTATTAATTTTTTGCCCTCATTATTGAAAACTTTATCATTACTACAACGCTTCTCTAAATTTGCTTCTATTGGACCCCAGGCATTAAAATCTACCCTAATCTGTTCTTCCCTTATTTTTGCATTTAGATCCCCCACGAGCATTAATTCTACATCTGTATATTTGTCCTGTAGTTCTTCGTTTTGTCTGAATTTAATAAACAAATTTGAACAATAGAAGTTTAAAGAGCTAGGTGGATTATAAACAATACCTAAACACACAAGTGTACTTCTTCCACATACATCACTGAATTTACACCACAGCACTTTTATCACCTCCTAAATTCTTTTCAACCTTAATTTTAAAACCGTTATCTCTTCTCACACATTACCCTATGCGACCAGACACCCGACCTTATCCTTTAACTTTCACCCCTTTTTTTCCCATAATAATCATACCCCCTGACATCGATGACAGAATCATTTAATATCCACATCTCTACGACTGCTAACACATCTGCCCATTTGATTATCCGATGAATGTCACCATTTCGTATTGTCTCTATTAACCCTTCAACATTCCAGCACACTATAGATAAGGTACACACTCCCTACACTGAATCCTTTCTCCCAAACCTATAGTGCCCAACTTCGCTTTGCTTCTTGTAAGTCTCCAATCTTTGTTCCTCTACCGGCATAATGCTTGCTCCAGGCGTGGAGACTACACTGAACTCCGCCTCACTCCACATATTCAGACCAGCCATAGCACCGCGCGCTTCTCTGTTGGCATCCTCTCGCAGCTGTTGCGACTGTACAATGCGTCATGGTGATGTTTTCAGCTGTTCAACTTTCCCCTTCTCTCCTTTTGCCATTTCTTCTTCTCTGCCGCCACCTTGAATTCCTGGACTTTGATCCTCTCTGCTAGCTGAGCCTGTATCATATTTTGTCCATTCATGTCGTGTTTCTTTCCGTCTACGAAAAGGTTCAAACCCCTAATGTATGCAATCTTGCCTTCTTCTCTGGCTTTTTTCATTTGGTTCAATAAAGTACCCCTATATTTTCTTTCTTCTTTCCCACAATCTTGCTGGATGAATATCTTTGTACCCCTAAGTTTTTTTGTACTTTCCAGCATCATCCATTGAAATTTCATGGTGGTACACTTGACAAGTATCGGCCTTGGTCTAACTCCTTTTCTACCTATGATAGTTACTTATTTCCCAGCCCTGAAGTTGGATCTCCAGGTTTTCATTAAGTATTTCTTCAACCTCTTGCCATGTTCTCTTCTATTTTCCTGTATTCCAAAAATAATAATGTTTATTTTTCTGTTATTTGCCTCCACTTTTTCCAGTCTTCTTATCCTCCTTATGGTTTGCAAGATCTTGTTCCACTCTTTGTTGATAGTTTACAATAATCTCTCTCATATCTTCCGTTAATCTGCTTATCCTTGTTGTTTCTAGCCTCTTCTCAATCTTTCTCAATTCAGTAATTTCTTCTGATATTCCCTTTAGCATTCCAACGACCTGCTACATTTCCGAACTGGGATTTTATTCCACTCTACTGATCACCAATAATGCCATCAACACAAAGCCGTACCAAATCATGGTCACTTGATTATTAAAAGCATTTTCTCCAGGTTTAAATTTTCTTTTATTAAAAAGGTCAATTCTGGCACGATAGATCTCTATCGATACACCCATTGTACCTACTGCACATGGAGCACATGTAGACATGTCCATCTTCGACCAGCTTCCGCTTGCAACTCAACCAGTAGTATATAGATACCACCAAAACTACCCTTATTATTTTTTAAAATCAGCTGCACTTTCACATATTTTGTATTGCAGCATTTTATGTGAAACTTCCACAAAATTACCGTGTAATTCTATTACCCATTTTCTCCATAGTTGGATATTAGTTAATTTTTGGCCCTTGAGAAGACATTATTAGAAGCACGCAGGACAGAACTGACACTGAATACTGGATTGATGGTACTCGATTCCAATAGACATTAATATTGTACTATGGTTTTCATTAGTGTTGCCATGTTGAAGCTGTTATTGACTAGAAATAGTATCTTATGAGTACTTCATTGGTCCTGGTGGTCCAGTGGTTACTATACTTGCCTCGTATGCCCAAGATAGCAGGTTCATTCCGTGCCAAGTTCAATGGATTTTTTCTGGCATAAAATCCTAAGTATGGTCTACTTTGGAAGGTAAGTAAAGCTGTGGGTCCTGTATCATAGATTTACAACATATAAAAGAACCCCAAGCCTGAAAGAAGAGTCCTCTGAGCAAAATTTTTGAGCCGTTTCATGTGCCGAATTGAATGGGACACTGGTGACCTGAGATGTTAAAAGAGCATTTGTAAATAAACCAAATCAACAATACAAGGACATCACTTAGGAAACAAAAAATATAGGCCCAGTTTCATAAAAAGGTGTTAAAAGTTAACAAAAGTTAATATTCAAAGTAACAAAAATTCTATTACATCAATCAATTTATTAAATCTGGTGTTAAATTAACATAACCTTCCTTTTATAGTTTAACTATAAAATTGTTTATAGTTATAAAATTGCAGCTTAATATCCAGCTGTAGATGTTGAAATTCCATATTAAGACCTTTAAATGGTGTTCCTAACAAAGGACTGGCTGTAAGATACAATGCTTTGATCTTTTTTATGAAAAAAAGAAATTACTTTTTATAAAAGTACACAATGTTAAAAGCAATCATCATATGATTGTGAATGAACTATAATTGAGGTTAGAATATGTTAAACAGAAACGTTTCTCTCTCTCTCTAGTTTCTTTCTGTTCTCTCTCTATTAAGGATGTATGCCACTGGTTCTTTTCACTTAGTGGTTGGGTATAATGCTAGATTTCAGAATCTAATGTTTTCAGGATTATCAAAAGGTTCTCGCAACAATTGCATCAAAAAGAGAAAGATATAATATTCTTGAATTTAGAAAAATATCACAAATTATGAATAGCTTCTTTCATCGTACAATATTCTTGGTATTCTGGGAGCGTTTGATTGTAAAATTCAATCTTTTAGAGGCAACAGAACTGAAATTTCTGAGCTTCAGAGCTCAGTTCCAAATGGGTGTCCAATTAGGATGAGGTTACCTTAAGGAAATATCTTATCTATATCCCAAAACGAGCTCAAGAAAGGTGTATTACAGTGCACATCAAGACTTGTAACTATGTAGGAAAAATTATAGGAATATAAGAAAGACACTTTTCTGTTTTGAGTCTGGGACTCAAGCCAAATTCCAAACAAGTGTTACCAATTGTGGCAGGAGCTGTATTAGATAAGGTTATAGAGGACACAAAACTGACTACTTCCATTATTTGTTTATACTGGGTGAGCAATGCTTGACACAACCACAGGACCAGCTAGCAACACTATGTCGGGGGTGGGGAGTATATTTACCCTCTGCTTCAGTGCCAGTGGAAATCTTGCGCGAGTAGCACAAGTTTGTATGAGTTTGTTAGATGATGTAATACAGCGTATTGAGTGAAAAGTGTATCAAGTGAAATGGAGCAATACAAATATTCTATTCCCCAAAGAGTATTCATGTCCGATTCATACATCCATACAGAATCAGTGTCTGCTGTAAGGAGATTATTTCAAGAGCAATTTCCTGATTACCCCGATTTTACCCCCTGCTATTTTTATCTCTGGGTGGCATTAAAAGAAAAAATGTACAAAACAAATCCACACATTTTACATGAACTTAAAACTAGCATTTGCCAAGAAATTACTGCCATTTTTCAGAGGGAACTGCAAAGTGTAATGAACATTTTTAAAAAATGGAGTCGAAATTGTAACATACACACCACTAAAATTCAATAAAATGGAAGACATTTTCGGGAGCCATTGCTCCTATCATCAGTTCCTGGTCGACTGAATGAACAATTTCCTTTTCCTAAGCAGGTGTCAGAAATGCTTCAACAACGAAGGGAGGCAGTTCTAGCTTCTCTTTGCTTTATATATGTGATTAACTTACTTTTCTTTTTTAAGTATTTATGTTAGTATAACCTTAAGAGACAAACTGTACTATATTTACTTCAGACTTCCTGTCACCGGCACTCCTGACAAAGAAGCTGAGATACTGGTTGCAAGCCGCAATACCAGTTGCATGAAAGATTATTCATCCCATACTTCCTAACTCTACAATTAACTACTTTAAAGTTTGGAAAATTACGTGCTTCTGCTCCTCTCAACATTCATTTCATGCACCAAGTTTATCAATAATGATATGCAAACAAAAATAAGTCAAAGTGCATTTAAAAGCACAGATTCAAAAGTCTCAAGGTTTTAACACCGCCTTTTTGTTGGAAACATTTGCAATTCTTGGGAACATTAACATGTTAAACTAACATTGACTGGAAAAGTTTGGTGGAACATAGGAATTTTCGTATTAACAAACAACATGTTAATATATTTTAGCATCTATTAATGAAACCAGTCCATAGCAATATATTGAAAATAAACATTACTAATGTAGTGCAATCGTAAATGATGTCTCAGCCGACATGTAAATGTATAGTAGGAAGTAGATGATAAATGCTGATTAATGATATGTGGTTTAAGTCGGCGCTATTCAGTTATTTCCTAAAGTTCTTGAAAAATGATGTAATATTGTAGTGGCATTATTAATGAATGGCATTGAACATTAATGTGCTATTTGAAAGTCTGTTTCTTAAATGTTAAAATTACTCATTCAACTAAAATTCTTAATTGGAACATTGCACAATAAAGTTAATCATATATTAAGATCCTTGTGAGTTTTAGTTCAACTCAATCACACAATGATCTTAATTACTCATTCAAGTTGAGATGCATGTGTGTTTTAGAAAGAACCAATAATTAACTCTTTGTTAAATTCAAAATAAATTTAGTGTCAAAACTAATACAGTAAAGCAATCAATTTATTCTTAATTAGACAGTGAGTCGATTTAATACTCTTATGCTCCACATGCCATTGAATTAATACATCATTAATGCATCATCAGCTGTGTGCAGACTGCTGGATTCGTTGTTGGTTGAATGAACTTGGTGTTGCTCCCATGGACATTTTATGAATCTTAGGATTAATTTGTCTTCCGTTGGGATCTCGAAGTTCATTACCTTATCTTCATATTTTTTCTATAAATTTTTTTTCCCATATTCCCAGCTCCAAAGGTAAAGGCCTATCTATAAATTTTAATAATTTGACTTCCATTTCTCTATCATGTTTATCTCTCCAAAAATGATGTGCAACCACCAATTTATCTATCTGATTCTACCTGATGTTTCTCCAGTGTTCCTTTAGCCTAATTCCAATGCTTCTTTTTGTTTTACCAATATATATATATATATATATTTGTTGCATTCCAGACAATTGATTTAATATATTCCTGGCTTCTTCTCATCTGGTATTCCATTATTATCACTGGAGCAGATTATTATTATTGTTCACTGGGGACAAAGTAATTCCAAACTCTCAGAGTATTTTCTGGAAATTTTTGGTGGCCGAAGGAAGGTAAGTAAATTTCTTGTGAATGGCAGTTTGTTTTTTTGCTGACAATGTTTTAACCTCTTCTCTTGTTTCAATTTCTTGATTTTCTTGTCTACAATTTCATGTCCATGCCCATTGATTTTTGCTGTTTGTATAATGTGAGAGTATTCTTTGCTGTATTCAAACTCATTTATGGATATTTTAATGAGTCTGTGTGCTAAGCTGATGACCCCCCAGCAATTGCCAGCATATGTGAACTTCACCTAGTTAAAACTTATGTACTACAAATAAAATAAATGAATTCTGTACTCACCCTTCACACAGAAGATCTGCAACTATTGTCCATTTTTTTTCAACATACAATCTACATCTTTTTTCCCTCAGGGGTCCATTTATTGGGTATGGGGCATCGCAATCCCTAGGCACCTGAGCTGCTCCAACAGCTTAGCTTGTTTGATCATTTTAATTTTGCCTACATTATATTTTTTAATTGTTTTTACCTCCCTGTTTGTAGTCTTATGGATTACACCATGTTTGACACGATAAAAGGGACTGGGTATTAGCATAACTCCTAGCATTGGGTATCATGTAGGACAGGAGCATATCCCCTGGTAAAGACCATGCCCAGGGAGGGACCATTGCATTAGCTGTTTGCTTCCTGAAGGCAATTGGGTCCCTCTGTCTATATCCTGGGAGGTGCGTCCCTGAGGTGACTTGTTCAGGCCAGAACTCACCTAAGCCTGAATGGCATCCAGGAAGCAGCCTGCCATCGAAGACAGTTGCAGTGGTGGAGGAAAAACTTGTTATGGTGAATGATAAACCCTGGCCTACAAATGAAAAGAAAATGAGTGGACTTAAAAGAAATAACAGAGATGTCATTTCCTCATTACTTAATTATAAGTCATACTAAAGGAGGTCAGTCATTTAGCTGGGTATACTTCTTTATCATTCAGAAGGGTATTGATAACATCTCTGGGACTGCCATGGGTGATCGAGGTCGTTAAGGCATGGATTCGTGAGTGGGAGGTCTGGGGTTCGAATCCCGGCACGACTGTCCTCCCTGAAAGGTTTTTCCAGGTTTTTTCTCAGTCATAAGACAAATGCCAGAGAGGCACCCTAAACTTAGGCCTGGAACGTTTTTTTTCCTAAAAAAAGCTTTTGCAGTATATCATTTCATCTCATGTATCATCAGTGTTCACCGCCTGTGGTGCCTCAGTAGTAAAAATTTGCATTTAACACCATTGGGGGGGGGGGGGAGAAAGAAAAAACATCTCTGGACTCGTATAATTCTGTACGCGATTGCAAAATGAATTTTTTGGTAGAGACGTTGGAACTTACCCAGACCAATTCATTACTTAAGGCGACGATTCTCCATGAATATCCAATCCATGTAGAGCAGCACAGAGCTCTGAATTCGTCTTGTGGATTTATTACCACACTGTTATCTGGAAGAACAAGAAGTTACATATTGTGTACAGACGCGGAAAGAAGGTGAAGTACAGCCATCCCAAACTCTCTTCCTAACCTTTAACCGGATTGAATTACCAAGAGAATTAAAACTGGATATGAGGTTATAGAGGTGCACCTTATATTTGCAGCCCCTTGCGATGTTTTCATTACCAATGCTTTGGCCACACTTGCATTTCTTGTAAGAGTGTCAATTTAATATGTGCAACCTGCGGTAAAGAAAGTTATGAAGGAACGTGTCCATCTTCTCCTATCTGCATGAACTGCGCAGAGATCATCTAGCTTTATTTTATGACCGTGCTATTGCGAAGAGCACGTAGCAGGGTTTTAATTCTCATCAGAGATGACATTACAGTTCTCCACTGAGTCTGCAGTATCCTATACAGGCTACCATTTATTTTTTCGGCCTTAGTTTAACGACCTGTAATATTTATAACATGCGTTTGAAAGCACTGTGTTTTAAAATGAAATTTGTTTCTATAGTTTTGGTGAAATAGATTTTATTTTAATATTCCTTTTTATTCCATATTATGATAGTTTTAGTGGGGTAGAATAAATGAGAATTGAGTTGGATATGTTGTCATTATTATAGCAGTGACAAATTTGTGGCAAAAGCATCACATTAATGTGTAGTAGATTCATATATAAAACACATGTAATGATTATGATGTTGAGAGAGGCTTATATGGTTTTTTTGACAGGCTTTTTTTTTTTGGGGGGGGGGGTTCTGAGGGTTAGTGAGTTTAGAATAAAACTGCTATGCCACTTCCCACTCTCTCCATTATGTCTCTTGAATTGAAAATTTCTCAATATTTGTATTGAATGTATACTAAATTGCATAAGTTACAAAAACTCTGGAAATAAATTAAGGACACCGCATTTATTTAATACTAATAATTTCACACCAGAAAGTAATGCGAAACAAAGAATTGGGACTGGCAGATATTGGTTTAATACTTGTGTGGTCAAAAATTAACTCATCTAAAAATCATGTCGTCACATTAAAACTGTCTTTAAGTTTCACAAACACACTTATAAAAGTAAGTGTCGTCGTTTTGGTTGACAATGTGAGGAATGTACCTCACGAAACATGTACCAAAATTACTTTTATAAGTGTATTTGTGAAACTTAAAGAGAGTTTTAATGTGATGACATGATTTTTAGTGTTTTACTTTAAATCAAAATAATATTAACAAAAGTTTCACTGGTTGATTCCGACATTCTGTAAACATGTAAACTCATCTGTTTTAATAGCATTGTTTTCTCATTATAATTATTATAGCTGGCGGCAAGGCGTATGGATATGTCTTGCAGTAATTGTGGTACAATGACTACTACCATCTGGAGACGAAATCCAGAAGGTGAGATGGTGTGCAATGCATGTGGCCTGTACTACAAGTTACATGGTGTGAACCGTCCTGTAACCATGCGACGAGACACAATCCACACAAGGCGTCGGCGTCCTAAAGGTGAAAAGGCAAATAGTCGACATAGAAACAGTAAGTTCAGATTGTTGCACTCTCAAACTGCTGCATAGATTGAAGAATACAAAGGTTTAGTTAGCATGGTGTGAAGATGTGAACTTTCATACATTTTAAAATATGCATATAAATATAATTTTGTTGAATTAACTCTTGTCTACCAGACAGATATATGATTGTCACTCTGAAAGTTTTTAGCAGTGGTTAAATCGTAAAAGTGACAACAATGTAATTGCTTATATGAAAAAGGAATATTTTAAAGCATATTTTATTATGCAGTAATGTGACAAATGACATCAAAAAATGGGTGTACAGCAGAGCATTGTCACAAGTCTTTGATGGACATTTTTCATGACTATTAACCATTCTGAACTTCCATTGGATTAGTTTTGGGAATTCCAAAGAGATCAGGAAACTCTGGAAGAGGAACTTCATGTAAGCCACTCTCATCAGGTGTAACACCAGATGGAAGTTACTTACAGAGCATCCCTATACAACCTACACTGACAGGCTGAGTACTCTTAACATTGGATCAATAATAGGGAATGCCATCTTTAATGAATATCTTCAAGTAACCAAGCATTATTACTGTTGGTTATCACATTTATTAACAGAGGAATTGAAAGCAGCTCTTGTTAAATAATGCTATTTCATGCTAGAAAAAGTTGACAATGAAGCAATGACACCTACAACACGTTACAGGAGATAAATCATGGATATATCACTAAGAGCCTGCAATAAAACTGCATTTGACAGTATGGTGCTTTCCAGAAGATGACCACCAACAAAAGTACAAAGAATCAGAAGTGCAGGAAAGAAGATAGTGGCTTCCTTCTTCATAAAAACTGATCATTTATCTTGTCATCCTGGATACCCAAAAAAGCAATTATTGCAAAATGGTGTAGAATGACTATCACCAGTCATTGCAGCATGAATGAATGCATTTATTTCTTCCAGTTTCTAATTTACATGCAGATATTTAAAATGGAAGTAAACAATTTACATTTCCATATTCTCAATACATGTAAACTTACTAGTATTAAAACATTTAACTTTCCCACTTAATCACCTTGACTTTATGAAGTTTCAGTCCTTCCATTACCCATTACAGTTAACACCAAGTTGAATATGTAATGGGGATATATGTTCACTCTTAGATGTTGTAATTGTCAACGTTGTTGTTCCCATATGTCTTGTCCACCTTCCATAACCATTTTTGTCTCACCTTGCCTATATATTTTCCAAGTTTCTTAATATTTTTGTCCAATTTTAGGAAATTCTTCTGCCTCTTATTTCATTTGGTAAGTTTCTACTTTCGTAATAGGAACTGTTCCCTCCAAAACTTGGTTTGCTTACATTCTAATATACAATGCCAAGTAATATCTGGTTCTTTGCACATAGGACATATCCACTTAATATATCCATTTCTTATCCATTGCAGCATGAAAAGCAAAGCATCCAAGATTGAAGACAATAACCTGCTGCTTCAACATGACGATGGTTCTGCACACACAGAACACTTGATATCTTGGCCAATCAAAAGGAGAATTGTTCTCCATGTGGCATTTTACTTTTCACTAAAACAAAGAAAAACTTTGTGCTCACCATTAACAATCACATTAAGAGTCATTTAGGGCTTACATGGAGACTGTGAATGATCCAAAAGGAGAGGCATTTTCAAAGTTTTTTTAATGGATGCGAAAGTGTGTGTGCCGTAATGAAGGATTCATTTAAAAGCTGTAAAGCTACAACTAAATTGATAAATAATTTGTAGCTGCTTCTAAAACCTTTTGGAGTGACCATTATATAACTTAGATTTATTTGTGGAGAAAAGGGCTAAAGTTAAGTGGATTGGTAATACAGAAATGTAAAATTAATGAACTTAACTATTTACAAATGATGTTTGCCTTACAGTGAAACTTTGATCCATTGTTTTTGAAAGGGATAGAATGATGAATAGGGACAAGCAGTAGTTGGACTGTATACTACTGTTTATTGCCATTGGAACATTAATAGATCTACTTTTAAATTGGCAGGTCTAAGTTCAATAATGGTTTTGACATGTCTGGGTATTGTTTTTCTGGAGTTTTTCTTATCCAGAAAAAGTAAATACATGTAACATTAGATGCTAAGAACTCTTGACTATTTTGAGTCATTTTATCCATTCCCAAAGACCTTGCCAGTAGATAGGTTGTTTAAAAACAAAATAAAAAATGGAACACTCCATTCTAATTCTTGTAAAAACTATGATGTTTGTTTTAAAAATATTTCCTCAGTTTTTGTTTGCTTATACAGTATTAATTTGATTTTTATAAATACATAATTATTACAATTTTGAGTTACACAGTTTATCTCAAATGGCTATTGCATACCTACTGTTCTATATTAACATTACTAGTCACTGGCTAATTGTTCATGAAGAAATATTTGTCTAATTTTTTTAATGGTTTTTTTCAGTGAACCCTTTGCAAAGTGAAAATTGTATGCATTCTTTTTGTGAAATAAAGAATACATAGAGTTTTCTGTGCCCATGGCCATCTTTACAGAAACAATTTTGATTATCTGCAATGCAGATGCTTGCTAACACAATGTTACAGTATAGTCCACGGCTTATTAAATTGATATACTGTTTCTGATATTTTCCAACAAGCATTAAAGATGCTTTTTACAAATCTTGAAGAACTTTGGTTGCTCTAGTAAAGCTCCAGAGAACTCTTGTACAGATTGCTGATTGTGTGCAGTCTGATATTCCTAAGTGTTATTGTGAAGAAACATGAGCAGAATGATGATGATTTCTAATATTATTTCATTTGCTGGCACTACTTGTCTTCTTCATTGGTGTGGCAGAGAGCATAAGCATAGTTCATTTATAGCTTGCACTAAGAACCAGCAGGCTACATTATGCTAGAAAATGGTGAAGATGAGAATAAAAATGATGGAGCAATGGTATAATGAATGGCAGGTGTAACCGGAGATTCTGGAGAAACTACTTCTTCAAAATACTGCTTTGTCCTCCACAAATCCCTCTTACACATACTGGGATTGAACCTGATTTTTTTTTTATTTTGGTTTATTTATGGGCACTCTTTAACATCGCAGGGCATCAGCGTCCCATTCAATTCAGGGCGTGAAATGGCCGACAAATTTTGTTCAGAGACCTCTTCATTCAGGCTTGAGGTTCTTTTTCTTGCCATAAATGTACAACATGGGACCCATGGCTTTACTTAAGATTTTTATTCTCGAAAAAATCCATCAATCCTGACTGGGTTTCAACCTGTGATTTTGAAGGCAAGTATGGTTACCACTACATCACCAGGACTGCCAGGATCGAACCTGGGTCACTTAGGTGGGAGGCAAGCAATGTTAATCATTGAATCATGGCAATTTCTACAAGCAGAAAGGATAATTTTACTATTGTATATGCTCATAGTTTCCTATAGTGAAAGCAGGAATTAAAAATTTGATTCTTGTTATGATCCACACTTCTATTATTTGCATAGCTTGTTTCTTATGCATTCTTGCTTCTTAATACAAATTCCTACACTTGCATCAAACCTCCTACATATGATCTTCAAATGCTGAATGGCTCTAGTAAATTACACATGTTGCAATGTCTATTCAGAACTAGTTTCTCAATACTACTAAATACAAATAGTTTATCATAAGCTTCAGTAGCTTATAGCTTCAGATGTAATGAAAATGAAGCAAATAATGTAATTTTAGCTTGAACTGTTTCCTTTGTGTGAGCAGTTTTGTGTTTCAAAAGCAGGCTGCTTAAGAAAAAGAGCAGCTACCGTTTTGCATTTGTGGCCATGATTATCACTCCATTGTCACATTTGGTTTGGGAGAGAACGGGACACTTTTGTTCCTTGAATATACTGATGTCTTAAAAGTGCTTGGTACCAGAGGATGACAATATGTTACACTTGTCCTGCTTAATCACACTATCTCTCTTGTATGACCCAATAATTTAACTGCAATGCACTGCTATTGGTTTTTACTATATGCAAAAGATTTGACACAGAGTTAATTGTTTTGTCTGTGGCATGATGTGATGTATATATATGAGGGGGCAATCAGTAATGCAACAAATTTATTATCAGCCAGTTTCTCTTGGAAAATGCAGTATTTTATGTATAGTATCGTTGAACTTTTGCACTTCTTTCATGAGTTCCATTTTCAAATGCTAGATATCATTGATGTAGTTAACTTGTAAAATGGACATCATAAATAAGATGTACAGTTGAACTTGTTTTGGCAGAAACTGAGATCACAGGATTTAGAGGTATTAAAAGAAAAGTGTGTATCAAGAAATAGCAGTATATAAAACCAGTTGGTCATTGGGTAAAAAGGCTATCATAATTGGAAGAACAATGAGATTGTACCCCAAAGTTCTTCATAATAATGCAAAGCCAACACAAGTCTAGGCACCCGAGAAGAGATCTCCAACTTTCTGTGAACTGGAATTCCTCACTCACCCTATAGCCTAAATCTTGTATCTTTTGATTTCCATCTCTTTCATCCTGTAAAAGATGCAATCATAGGAAGGAATTTAACATAGCTTCAGTTTAAAGATGACTGAGAAAGACAACTTATAGAATGGTACCATGACAGCATACAGTTTCTAACATTTAGTCTGCAGAAAGCCATATATTTACAAGGAAATTTTGGTGAAAAATAGCAGTATATAGCCAAAGAATTGGAAATAATCTAGTAAATTTGAAACTGTTAACCTTTATATTATGGAATTTGTCGCATATTAAATGATTTGTCAGAAATGGGGTATTTAAATACCTTGCAGCTCATCCCAAACAAATTAAAATTGCAGATTATATTGTAATCTTAAAAGAAGTTAGGAACAGTGAAGTTGTTACAGTTGTATATCCAGATTATATGTTTGTTTTTACTTTTTGAGTAAAATTGTTGTAGTTAAATCAATTTTGAGTTATCACCATTTAGTGAAGTTTGATGTTCATTAAAATTCTATACATAAGCAATAGCTTTTTATTTCAATCTGAATAAAAGAATCCAGCTCTTCAAGAATAAGTGGCAACACAGCATTCTAAAGACAAATACGGATGTATAGATCAGGATATTAAATGGTTTCTATTCATTGCAGTGCAATGGTACCATGATAGAACATATTTCCATTTACTGCTGTATGATGTCTTATATAGTCATAACTCAGGCACATGCAGAAATAAAAAGAAATTGGTGCTGACAGTGTTGGATGCTTTCAAGAATAACATGGCGCTCCCAAGCAGATCTAAATTAGAGGCTCCAGCGGTACAGAGCCTGGAGAAAAATAAGATTTTATTTTACGTGAAACATACATAAATAAATCTATTATGAATAATTATGATAGAACATATGTGTAATGTTTTTTACTGAAAAGCTGAGTTCAGTACTTTGTTTTAAGTGTGAAATTCTTTGAAATCAGAATATACTCTGAAAAGACAAGAACTTCCTTTCATTGACCAATGTTTTCAATGCTTTGCTTCAAGGTATGAGATCTGAGTTTCAGTTGTTAAAGGCCTTTCATGGTGAAATGTTAAAGGTGCTGGTTTCAAACCCATTGAATTCTATAAGATCTCTTATCAGTCATTCTCTAAATTCCTTATGAAACGGCTTTCCTGCACATAAAATATAAATATTGTGGGCATTCATTCAATACAGTAATATCAATCAAGTGAAAAACTGTCGGATTTTCAAATTCACAGTTACTGATTCTGTGAACATCCTCAGATTTGAGCACATCTATATTTTCATCAGAAATAGCATTGTTATCCATAAGCTAATCAGCATGAAATGAGCAGGTCATGTATCTTGCAATGATGAGAGCTCAGAAATAATCAAATTTCTAAAGGTTTATACCCCATTAGATATAATTTTGAATTTGAAAATCATATGGAAACACATTAGTTACATAACTAAACCATGACATGCTAGATGCAAAATGGGGCAATCTCCATTGGTCCTCACATAGTGAATAGAACAGTACTCTGCAGTCAATATGTCAACCATTAATCCAATTCAGAATGGAAAAGCTTGGTCGTTAAAGGTTAAAACAAACCCTGAAAGGAAGAAAAGAAATGTGTGCAGTGCTTATTGAATGCCTATCATAGAAGCTCGGTTTATTTCCAGATGATATTAAGTTTGCTGTGATAAGTGTAAATAGAGCTATTCTCCTCTTTTGCACATTTGGAATTTGCATAAGGCATTCAATGATATGTTCTCAGATTTCTCTTTGTTGTTATAATTTTAGAGTATAGAATTAGTGGAAATTTGTAAAGGGCATGTTTTTGAGTCACAATAATATTAAGTTTAATTCTTTCCCCTTATAGTTGTAGAACTCGGAATGTTTCCTCGTAGACAGAGATATTCATATTCTGAATACTTTGCTTTATGATTTTCTACAGTTTGAGTTAAACATATCTTCCTTATATGATATCCTATGTTCTACAGAATGCATATTCTTTGCAGTCAATATTTAATGGTAATAAAGTACCGTTCAGCATCATATGCATTCATTCTTCATACAGCATTAAATCTGCAAAATTTGTGAGTAAATGTTATGTTAACGGTGTAATTTCAGAAAATTAATGTGATAAAATTATGATATTGGAATCAGTGATTATGGAAAATTAGTGTTATTTATCTGGTAGCTTGTAAAAATAAGACAATTGAAGTTGTAGTAAAATTAAGATAAAGAGAATTAGGCTTTGAGGTTCTTCTGTTGAAGACAATTGCATATGTAAGCATGTTTGTTCATACTTCAAACCTGAAAGAATAGGCCTCTAAGTAAAATTTATCTGCTGTTTCATACCCTGAATACAATGAAACGCTAATGACTAGAGATGTTAATGTATCCATAAATAAAACAAACTTCATTTATTCTTCAAATGAAATTCATTAGAATATTTTCAGCTTTCATTGAACCTACATGACATCATGAAGAGACTCCTATTTGTTATCAACAGAAATATCACAAATGAAACACTAATATTTTGATTATGTATCCTATATTACATGTTCAGAGAAACAAGGATGGAACAATTTCAAGAGAAAGGTAGTATAAAACTATTTATTTTGTCAACAGAGTCAGGAAACAGTGGTAGCAGCAATGAAGATCCTGTGGATATGTTGGCAGCCTTGCGAAGACAGATTCAGCCTCACTTAATGTTGGCATTGCAGTCAAACCCTGAAAATAGAACTGCTGCTACAGGGGGAACATCATGCACAAACCCAGCAGCGATGTCTGGAGGAGTAGCAGTGTCTGGTGGTGGCTATGCAATGGTACAGGTAAAAAGAGAACCCATAGAGTCTGATGCAGAGGATGAAGAAGAAAATATAGCTGATCTGCCACTGAACCTGGTAGCCACTTCACTGGCAGAATCACCAACAACGCCACAGTGACGTTCCCCCAAAGCTCAGGTGAGGAACTTTGCATGATAATGGTTATAAAATGAGTGCTCAACTCTCCTGGTGCACATTTTGCCTCTTGTGTACAGAAGCACTTGTCAGAAGGTGATTATGCCATAAGTGTCTTTTCTTTAAGAATGTCTGGTATGGATACATGCCATTGGATGGTATGTTCTTAAAGCTTTAAAATTCAGTTGTATTGTAAATCATAACCATACTAACAGGCATACTGTTAGGGCATTAAATTATTAAAAAAGAAACCTACAAGCCATTCCATGTTATTTAGCCAATTCTATATAGAGATTTCACCATTCTATCATCAGTTTGAACTTATTTTTTACTGCAGGCACTGCAAACAAAATATTAGTTAGTATTATGAGATATGGATGAGGCTTCAGTTATTTCAGATTTCACTGTGCTGTCATCATTTTCAACTTATTTTTTACTGCAGGCATGCTGGCAAAATATTATTTTGGTATTATAAATAGATTCAGAGATATTGGATGAGGCTTTACTTATTTGGGATTTTACTGCACCATCATCAGTTTGGATTTATTTTTTACTGCTGTAAAAAATATACTATAAATAGATCCAGAGATATTGAAATTTTCTGATCATAGCTTCTCAGATAAATTAACTGTTTTTACATAAGCATCAAATTTGGCACAGATGCTAATTTTCATTGCAAGTATTTAAGTAATACCAAGCATTGCCCATTAAATTATGCCTTTTCAATTGGTCATTTAAAAGAAATTAAATGTGTTTCATGGCAATGATATTTGCTTGCCGAAAATATAAGTACCAAGCTGTGTTTATTTAAGTAATTAATTAATTTATTTATTATGTCACGATTAAGGCCACTAAGCCTTCTCTTCTACTCTACCAATATATTATTACACTAAATAGAGCTGTACTTAAAAATGAAAAAATTTATAAAATATGTGGACTTACTAAAATTAGACAAAACATTATATTTAGTTTGGTGACTTTCAAATGGGAAGAGTTGCGCAGTAGCGAATGGGAGTTAGAACTGCGAAAGTATTGCTGCTTTGCTCATCTGCTCTCTTTTTGTAGTTCCTTCTTACTTGCACATTAGCTGCCTTGCGCAACTTCGTGTAACAAAACAGATAAGTCAGATTTAAACATAATGTGTTATCTAAATGAATTAATTATCTAATATTTTAATCCAAATGAACTGCTAGTGTTGCTATCATCACTATGAGTTACATCGGGAGGGAGTTTGTTGCAAATGATAGGATGTAAACTATTTTTATCGCATTCTATTTCTTTCATGAACTCATCCTCTTGTAATTTTTCGGATGTTGCACACAGAATTCCCAGTCTTTTTCTGTCACTTTGTCGATTTCTTCCTGAATAAGTCATTCAGTTTAAAAGTGGGTTTCTCTTTGCCACACCCCACACAAGATTATTGAATTATACTGTCATTGGTAAGGAGGGAGATGTATTACCTTATGGCCCCTTTTGTTAGCAAGTATATCCAGCTGGTACATTTTTTCCTAGTTTTTGAATGGAAGTATCCATTGCAATAGCTCTATTTTAGTTTCTGATATCAAAAATTCAACTCCCCTTTTTTGCAACCATTCCATAATTTTGCCTTTTCTGCTGGAATTTTATTTTGAACAGCTGAATGATATGGTGCATTATTATTATTATTATTATTATTATTATTATTATTATTATTATTATTATTATTATTATTATTGCTTCCTTCTTATAATTTAGAATCTGTTAAAAATCAGTCTTTAAGTCTGTAAATGTATCAGCTGTTATTTCCTTATGATAGTTTGAAGTGGTTTTGGAGTGAAAAATCCATTTGTTTTCATTTAGGAATCAATCCTCTCTTAGCAGATCCTATATGACAAATTATAAGCCACCTGCCTTTCCCAATATGTACCTTCAGGCCACTTATTTTGGAGGAGTCTTGCCAGATTAAATTTTATGTGTGGTTTTTATTAACCCAAGTCTCGCCTAAGTAAAATATGGGTCTTGTATCACCAGAAATTCAAATTTTGTGCATGTTGCATACAAATCTTATCCTTCAGGCAACAATGTCATACCTCTCCATTAAAAATTGATGCACATAATTTGTCTTTTTATATCCAAACCCTAAACTTTGCATAATTCTGTAGGTGGATGAATTAGAAAAAGTATATGATATTTTAGTTCTTAAAGTGTCATATACTTTTTATACTGTTAGAAATTTTTCATGGTCATAAACTTCTAATACAGATCAGTGTGTTTTCTAGGTTCTTATTGAATGCCTTATTAATGCCAAGCATTATTTCCATTAAAAATATCTTAACATTATTGTATTGGATAGACCAAGTAGTTCTTTAGGAACTAGGAAATAAATATTTCTGAGTTGGTAATCAGCTATAATGAATGAATATTTATTTATATCATTTAAATATAAAACATATTTTTTAATTAAAGTAAATTTTACAAACAGCCCCAGTCCTCAGTTCATCAGCACATTTCTTCTGGTCATAGACACAAATAAAAGAAAAAGAAAGAAAAAAAACATTACCTTTAAATATAACAATTAGGAACAGTGCCTTAGGCAATTCCAGAAGGCACTGAATCCATTCAAAATTTATTCTGATTTGATTGACTCAGTCCCCCAGTCCCCAGTTCATCAGCAGCTACCTACTGGAATATCCAGGGAACCGGACTTCAATCCATCCAAAAACAAAACACAACATTAAAAGTAATTTATTCATTCAATACAATATTAGGTTATACATTCAATACAATATTAGGTTATATTTCTTACAATACTAAGCCTTTCTTTTATTTTTTTTAACCCATTTGGCCAAATTTATATCCTTTAGAGTTGCTTATTCCTTTGGTCCTTATACACACTAACACCTGGTTATTGGTGTATAAGGATCCTATTTAACTACATTAGAAAACTAGCCCCATACTCTCTCCTACTCATTCCATCCTCCTTTCACTATCAGACAAGTTTAATCAGCTATAAAATAAGTATACCTTAAAGGATTAAGCTCATAAGTTGTGTAAATTGTGAATTCCAATTTTACTTGTGTGCATTGGAATAACATTTGTTTGTGGTAGCTTCCTGGGATTGCAAAAATCCAAAACTCCTTTCATATATTCAGCTTATAACTCCCTCTGTGATAATAGATTTCTAATTTATGTGTTGATAAAATTATAGATTGTATAATATGACAAATTATTATTACAAAATTAGTGAAATTTGAGTGATTTTGTAATAATAATTTGTGATATTATACTATATTTCACTATGAAAATCCCAGATATAAAAAAACTACTTATAGATTGTAATTTTGATGCAAATAACAGAGCATGCCAATATGAAGCAAATACAGTGGATGCATTATGCCAAAGTTCAAAATTTTAATAAATTTGTTTTATAATTGGACGTACATGTTCAGCCTTTTAAAATTTGTCAAGGAAGGTTTTGGTTAATTTCATTTGTAGGTTGCTATGGAACAAGCAAAAGTGAGACATTGCACACTTGAGGCAATAACAATAGACAGAGTTAGTGTGACCAGCACTGTGCTCTAATCACCGCTAACCCCTCATGTTAGGTTTTATGCAACAGAAATCTTCTAAGTATTTATTTGGCAAAGTAATAAAAAATACCTTTGCTGCTGTTGGGGATCTCCCCTCAGACTTCCAGCCTGTAGTTAGGTGCCTTACTACCTTAGCTAGACATAAATTTAATTTTGAAAATTAGTAAATGAGGAAATTGTTCATTTAATAATTTATTCAGGTTGACCTAAAATGTGTGCCTAATTTAATGCTTGTTATTTTAAATTACAAAGATTTTCATATTTTTGCAATAAATAAATGATTCGGTAGTGCAGTTAAATTACATTTGACAACTTTTTTTTTTTCCATAGCTATGGTGTGTTGTAGAGGCTAATAATTTAGATAATGGTTTACATTGTCTATAAACTAATTCACCATTAACATTTGCAGCCATATGGTGGATAGAATCAGTTCTTTCATAGTTTTGTCACATATTTCATGGCAACTAGCTGGTCAGTAGCCAGAGTAATAAGAGCAAAACAATATCTGCACAACCGATTCAAGTTATCACAATTATAACTACAATTATAGTGGAAATAAGCACATGACCTTACTGAAATTCAGTTAATTTAAACTTCAAAACATACAAGGCACTATTGTTCACAAATTGCAGGTAAATGATCCTGATATTGGAGTAAAATTCTGTAATTGTATGTTAATGACAGAGTCATTGATCCATGCACAATATTTTTTACTCATAGAGCATGGTTCCATTTCTGTAGTCATGTTTTGACATAAAAGAATGGGTATTGGAGTACGGAAAAATCTGATTTTGAACACGAAACTCTTTTGCATGATGAGAAAAGTGTTGTATGGTGCACAGTAAATGTGTACAGAGTAATATTTAGGATTAAAGATCTTTTTAAATTAAAGGTATTATTAAGTAGAGAAATAAAGATTAATAAGAAAACCAAAAATGCAGAAAGATACAGGAATTACAAACTTGGGCTATTTTTTTAAGTTATTAATATTGAATGCCAATCTGGGTATTTCCAGCAAGAACTGATGCATATAAATGACAATTTTGTATAAAGATGTCAGAAATGTGTGAATATAGCAGAACATTTTTAACATCTCTTGTCATAAGGCAAGTGCTAAATTTCATTATAATAGTAGTTGTAATTGCAAAAACTTGAATCAGTTGTGAGGACCTTACATCCACTTTTTGGGCGTTACCATTCTTGTCTGCTAATCTGCTAGCTGTTGTGAAATGTACAACAAAACGATGAAATATCCAGTATTGTTTAATTTAACATGGAATCCCCCGTTTGGAATGCTATAGAGTGAAACAGTTAAGGAACTGGGCAAATAAAGAAAGCCTGTGAAAAAGATAGGTAGTGGAAGAAAATAAAATGTATAGTAAGAACCTATTATCAATAGTGCAAAATAAATTATATAACATCTGCTTTTTGAAATTACATTTAAATATGGTACATTTAAAGTGGTTTATGGTTATTGATGCTTGTAACATCCTGTGCCTAAAGCATTATATGGAATTAACTTCTTGTCCAAAAATTCTATGGGTGTAGTAGTAGTAGTAGTAGTAGTAGTAGTAGTAGTAGTAATAATAATAATAATAATAATAATAATAATAATAATAATAATAATCATAATAATATAAAATAAACTTGGAAAAAACCTCATTCAGAAAGAAAGGTTCTTGGTGGGAATCGAACCCCAGACCTGTTCATGAGTCTGCGCCTTAATGACCTCGGCCACCTATGGTGATACACTGTTCAATAACAGTATAATAGTTAGGATAGAATTCATAAACCTATTCAGCAAACACATTTTGCTATTAATTATGGGTTCAAGCAATTGCAAAGGGCTTTGCAGTGTTCATTTGTATCTCTTTTAGTTATTTTGAATATTGTGTAATTGACAAATATGTTTGAGCTATGGCATTCTTTAAAATTTTGAGAGCAGCTATTTTGGCATAGTTGCATTTAGTCATTGGCTTTACTTTTGTGGTGTTATAGTTTGTATAAAAAAAGAATTAAGTGCTGTGCATCAGGAGATCTTAACAGTGGTGTGCAAGTGCATTAGGTTTTAATTGTCAAAATGCTGTATGTGTTATTTTTATAGACTGTTTTTATTTGCATTTTAAACACATGAATCATCTTCAGATTATGCCATTGTTTTAATATATTGAGTTTGTGAAAATAATTAACTTTTAAAATGCTGTGTCAATGAGCACTCGTAGTTGTTTATATAAGCATTCTTTTGTCTACAATTGAGTATGAACAGTATTATTTGTTTGAAAATTATGCTATTTGTATATTTTAGTTTGCATGTCCATGTACGTAGGTGGTTTTTTTTTTATTTAACAACTACAGGGTGGCCCACAAAAAATTGGTACCCAGTGTAAATTAAACTTATGATCATTGTCGTTCAGATTATATCTTTTAGTTGAAACCAAATCTTTCAGTTTAAAACCAGATTTCAAGATCCTGAAATATCTCCTATCAGGAAGATGATTGGCACTTGCTCTAAATCAGTGATCATATAACATTTGATTGGATTGTTAGGGTCAGAGGAAGATATATTGTTACTTCAGCCTTGCTCAAGGATGATCATTTGTGTCTACACCCCCAGTGACAGCACCTCCAGAGGAAGATATGAGGTGAGGAAAACACTGGGTGGATCCACAGGCAGGCAATCATGAATGTGGTCCGGGTCTTTTACATTTTCCAAATAGAACACCTGTAGATGTAGCCCAACCTCTAAAGAGTTAGAGCTCCTCAGAAGGGACAGTCTGATATCAGATGCTGGGACAGAAATGTTTCTGAAGTTCAAGCGACTGTCACACTGTACCAGCCCACCTCATCCTGGTACTTTCAAGCTGTTAACAGAACCAACAAAATTAAATTATATGAAATGGGAGAGTGGAAACTTTCTGGAGAAGAAAGACTGATCCCAGAATTTGCTTAAGTGGCCATGAAAATATCCAAGGTCAGGATAGCTGACCCAAAGGATTTAAACCCGGGACCTCTCAAATGGTAGTCCCAAGAATTGCTTTCTCAGCCACTGAGTTCGGCCAATCATGTAACATGCATTCACCCTTAGCATGTGAGGGATGTTTCCCTAAAGTTTGGCTGTATCTTTTACATACCATAAATTGCTAGATGCTTTAAGGCTTCATACAGAGGGATGATGTAGGCATTTCCTCTGCTATTTTTACAGCATACAGTGTGTTACTTGTATGTGAAGCAGTGCACATAAATGTTTGTGAGGGATTATGCTGATCACATTTTCCAATTTTGTTATAATCTGATACATTGCCTAAATGCCTCAATATGTCTATATATATCAGCAGAGGGCTCAAGTAAATCTTTCTACTTATAATTATTTTTTTAATCTAAGGTCAATATATTCTTAACTAGTGAGTCAATTTAATACTGTTATGCTCCACTTACCATCCCAGAGATTTCCCTGCATTCCAAAATACAAACTCCCAACATCCCTTCAGAAATGGTTGCAGTCTGTGAAACTAAGCAACAAGGAGATTGAGGAATACATCCAACTAACTGAAGTTTGCATCAGTCAGAATTTCTTCAGGTTCAATGGTGAATTTCATAAATAAGAAGCAGGTCTATGGGGAATCCATTATCACCTTTTCTGACTAATTTTTATATGAGTAGTTTTAGACATGCACATCATCAAATAATTTCCATACATTTTTAAAGTCTGGTACAGATACATGGATGATATCTTTATGGTGGTTAATAAGAAACACTTGGATAGTGCTTTGAAATTGCTAAACCTACAAGATAGGGAAATTAAATTCACTTCTGAAATACAAGAAGACATGATTCCTTTCATTGACTGAAGGATTATTGGAATATACAGAAAGGATGTGCAGACTGAAAATTACACAAAAGCAGGTGACTTCAATCCCACAGCACACAAACATGCAGCTCTCAACAACTTAGCACATAGATTCATTAATATACCCATGAATGAGTTTGAATACAGCAAAGAGTACTCTCACATAATAAAAATGGCAAAAACCAATGGGCATGGCTAAGAAATTGTTGACTAGAAATTCAAATAAGAGAAGAGTTTAAAACAGGTTACAATATTGACAGCAAAAAAAGAAACTACCATTCACAAGAAATTTACTTATCATCCTTGGGCCACCAAAAAATTCCAGAAAATACTCAGAAAGTTTGGGATTATTTGTCCTCAGTGAACAAATTCAGCATAAATCTGCTCAACTTCAGTGCTAATGATAGAATACCTAGTGAGAAGAAGCCATGAATATATAAAATCAACTGTTGAGAATGCATCAGTATGTATTTCAAAACAAAAACAAGCATTTGAATTAGACTAAAGGAACCCTGAAGAAACATCAGGTACAATCAGATAAATCACAAAAAGAAGCATTGGAATTAGACTAAAGGAACCCTGAAGGTACAATCAGAGAGATAAATTAGCATTTGCACAGCACTTTTGGACAGATAAACATGATCAGTTGCACACCACTTTTGGACATATAAACATGATTATAGAAATGGAAATCAAATTATTGAAATTCGTAGATAGATCCCTTGGAGCTGGGAATATGGGAAAAAATTTTTATAAAAAATATGAAGGTAAGGTTATGAACTTTGAGATCCCAACAGAAGACATATTAACCCAAAAGTTCATAAAATGGCCACGAGAGCTACACCAAGTCCTTCTAAGCAATAATGAATCCAGTAGTCAACTCACAACTGATGATGTAGGCTAAAGCCTGTGAAACATGTTCTGTATAATTCAATGGTAAATGGAGCATATTTTTAGGTAAGTGCAATTGGCAGCCAAACAGAAACAGTGTAAAGTGTTATGACATAGCATTAAGAATTTATTTGTTTTTAAGGGAGTAATGTGATATAAATTGGTAAATGAAGATAAAATTTAAAATGTTAGATGCCAGTTTTTAACATCTTTATTTTTATTAATTGAGAGATGTTTATTTATATACATCATTTGTATCATTAAAATGAAATGCTTTAAATAACAACACAGTTGTATAGAACTGTACAAATTTATGATTGACTGTAATCAGTGGTGATTATGACCTCTTCTGAGAAATAGCTGTCTTAAGTGGGTAGAGTATGTAATTTAAATATATGCATTTCATAATGCTGAATTTGCATATTTATTTTCAATACAATCTGTCAGGTTATATATGCACACACACATCCAAGGCAGGATGTTTATTAACACTGTGATAATGATTAGCTACTTAACTGTAAAGCATTACTGTGTGATTATTTTGTCTACTTATCATAAAATTGTCACCACTAATTAGATAAGATCCTTTAATTGTATGTTTTTAAACATCAATATACATGATATAATTACATTGTCCAAATACATTTGTTATACTTACAAATGTTAATTGTGCATTAAAGTTAGAATGTAACTACCTATAAAAAGATTTTTCCCTTCATGAAGCATCCCCACATATACTTATAATATTTGAAATTTGCTTGTACTAAAGAGGTTCTGTTGAATGTTATAATATAATAATTTTTATTGTAATGCCAGCTTTAGAGTTACTGTTCTATTCTGTAAGAAGAAATTTTGTCAGCACTTTCATTATTTGGCATACATAATCATATATTTAAAAAAAAATTATATGAAGTACTTACAATTATTATGGTATATAGATCTCATAATTTTAGATCCTTTTTACTTTTTCTTTCAAATTTTTAAAGAATAGAATAAAATATCTTATGGGATGCTTTGCAAGGAAACACTGTGTGTTAATGAGTGCAGTTGATGATGATTTAGACTAGAGCTATTAGAAGGTTTACTAAATAGTATATATCAGCATTTTATAGCAATTGGGGGTACATGCTTAAATATTTCTGATTGAAACACTTAATAATGAAGGGATCCAAGCACTACAGTGAATGTAGCAATCTTTGTTTATAAGTGATCATTTCCAGCTGTAAATTAATATAATACAATTATATTTTGATAAGCTTTACTCTCTGGCAAAGTTCCATATTAAATAATTTCTGAAAATATACTCACTCAGATTTTTAATATTTCATTTTTTTAATGTTTTAGACCTCTGTATATGATATGTTTAAAGGCATAGGGTGGCACATAAATTATTGACACATTTCACATCATAATAACTTTGTTTTTTTTTTACTCTTGTACATTATAAAATAAATTCATGAGTAAAGTAAAACTGGGAAATTCCAATGTAAAGTTCATTTCTTAAAAATAATGTTCTTTACATACCTATCATTACATTCAACATAAGATGCAACTCCACACCAAATTACAACTGTATCCAAATGAAAAGTGCCTTGATTGCACTTCTCTGGGATCCACTAACAACAGTTCTTTCTGTTTATATATCCAGAGAGGAAAAATGATTTTGCTGGCATGATCAATTTCCTCAAAAAGTTTGGACTATCTTCTTTTAACTGAAGTAGCAGTCTTTTTAACTCTAGTCCATTGGCATTGTCATGTTCAGACAGTCCCTGCACAACACAGATCTTTTAAGGGTGAAAACCTCACATAGCAGTTTCTTCATGCTGTGATAAGAGATGTTGAGAGCTGGTGAATGGCACCTCATTGATCTCTATGGAATTTGATTTGTAACAGCAACCTCAAGATCACAATTTTCTGGTGTGGTCACATTATGGGCGTGAAGAACAGAGCAGTGTCCTGAACAGAAGTAGTAAGCCTCCACTTTGTCACTCATCCCACTGTAACATTCTTTGAGGGTGCATTACACAATTGTAACTGTGGTTGAAATTTTAGTTACATTGTTGTACCATTACCAAACTGCAAAAATCAGGCTACAAACCCAAGTCATTGATGGGAATATGCATTATACCATATATTGTACAGGCTGTTTATATGTGCACCAATATTTTATATGCCATCCTATATTTAAAATACATTAATACATTTTAACAGAAAAGTAAACAAAAATGCACCCAATCTTTAGATACATAACATTTTTTTGGAATCTGTTACCTAATCAATAGTACCCATTGAATCTTACTTAATTAGTTTTTTGTATATTGCTGTTTGGAATATATTATAAGATTATTTTGTTGATATATCATTATAGTCGTGCGACATAAATAATAACAGAAAAAGAATTTTGCATAATTAAGTATGGTTGAAATTAGCTAACATATCAATTTATATGCGAATGAGGTTCCTTTTTCAACTTAATTTTCTAAAAGTGTTCAGGAATTTAATATTTGCATATCTTATAAAGAAAAATTATGGAGATTATGTAGATAGGAGTTAATTTATTTAAACAAGTGGTATGCATATGAGTCAACCTCTAGCTTCCTAATATTCAGGCTTGCAGTGGTTTTATACCATGCTGGATATTGCATCAAATGGTTCTTGTTCATTCCCTTGGCTTGATCACACGGGGCTGGATGGTTAAGTGTAGACTCCTTTTCAGTGCAGGCAATCGTATCTGGTACATAGCCTAAATTCTGCTATAGCTTTGTTTCTCAGTCAATTGCAAATTTTGTGTCATTGTTCATTCTTTCTCTTTTGTTCATTCCTGAAGCTCATCAAGTTGTGCAGCTTTGAATGCTTTCTGGATTATTTTTTTTTCTGTATAAAGAAATATTTTATGGTCTACACTATGTAAGATCTTAGTTCCCTTCTTTGCTAGGTTATTGATGTATTCATTTCTTATGATGCCACAATGACCAAGTCGGTCCTGGTGGTATAGTGGCAACCATACTTGCCTTCTAAACCCAAGGTCGCTGTTTCAAACCTGGCCAGTGTCGATGGATTTTTTTCAGGCGTAAAAATCCTAAGTATGGCTTCCTTCGGAAGGGAAGTAAAGCTGTGGGTCCCATGTCGTACATTTATGGCATGAAAAAGAACCTCAAGCCTGAAAGAAGAGGCCTCTGAGCAAATTTTTGGTCGTTTCACGCCCTGAATTGAATGGGATGCTGATGACATGAGATGTTAAGGAGCGTCCGTAAATAAAACAAATCAGCAATGACCAAGGACTACATTTTTGTTCATTTCTTTCAATAAATAATACAGTTTTCTCCATTTAGGTGTTTTAGAGGCTCTGTTTTGCCTATGGCTTGTAATGCAGATTGTAAATCACACAATATGACTGCTTTGGTGAATTTGGTGCGAATATGATGCGGATAGGAGTAGAGTAGGTAATTTATGTAATCATTCATTTTGTCTGAAATATTTATTATGCTACTTTCCCTTTGAAACAATACAAAATAAAACATTTCCATGCACTTTAGTTATCTGAGCAATCCAGAACTGTAACAGACTTTTTAAGGATCAATAGAAAATATGATCCTTTGGCATCATACATTTTAGGCCGATTGGAAAACTTCTGCTTGGTTCTTATATCTATTTTTTCAGCACATGTACTTTTATTTGTCTGTCAAAGAAAGGTGTTAATCATTCATTTTAAATGGCTACCTGATACTATTGCCAGACCAAACTATTGGCATCATATGCATGTGATGACTGGTGGGTGCAGTATTGAAAGAAGATAGTATTATCCAATCTTTGTTAAAATGCTCATGTACAGTAATAGAATTTTCTGAGAATTTAGCAAAAGAAAGTAGTTGTTGAAACAATAAAAATACTGTCTTTCAAAATTAAATATGCAGGGTCTAGTGTTCAATGAAAAAGTTAGTCAAATATATGATAAATTTAGGGGGACGGGGTCTGATTTACATGTAAATGTGGTATTTCATTAAGTGTGTATGTGCTTGTTTTAACTCAAATATTGCTCTATGTAATTTTATGTTCATTGTAGTATGGAAAGGAAACATATGGAATGAGTTTGTCAAGCTTATTAGCTAACCTGTCTGTAGAACTTGTTGATGCAGAGGTAATTTAATTACAGTATTATTCAAATGAATGAATGACCAAAATTATTTCAACTGAAGATATTGTAAGCCAAAGAATAGTGCAAACTACTTTTGAGTGTTAATGGTTCAATTGAAACACAGCTCTCTATTTAACATCCAAATTGATGTTTCTGATATTTTTGTTAGTGTTTTAAGATATATTAAAATGGATTCTGATTAACTAATGTATACTAAAGCACTTGCACACAGCTGTTGCACCAAATGAGAATGTGGCCTGCCATTACAGAGTAACTGTTGATTGAATATTGGAATAATTTTCCTCTGTGTTCAAGGGGAATGTACCACTGTAGCTTTCACTCACAATCAAAATGCAGCTCCAGGTATTTCATTAGTATTGTAGAGTCTTCAAAGTATTAGGCAGCTGTAAGCAATGATTATAATGTTGCGTTGAAGTCCAGTGAGTGGTGTCAGGTTCAGTGGTTGCATGAGATCTAGTGGCCTCGTTACACAAACACTTTCATGACAATATATTATAAGTTATTATATGCAAAATTCTTGTGTGTGTGTGTTTTTTAACTTATTTGGGAGGGAGTGTAACTCACTTCCTGGAAAAGCAGCTACAGCATAATTTTATTTAATAAAATGAATATAATTTTATTACTATTATTACTGCTACTGCAGCAGTTATATGATGGTTTTTACTTTTTATACTGCACATTGATGATAAAGTGTTTTCAGAAACTATTTATTGCTATTTTACTATTATTTCTTGTATTAGTTATTTACAAGTATTATTCAAGATCTGCAGAGAAGCTCTCTGTTATTGTTAAACTGTTTTAATAATCTTTTTTGTGATCTGTTTATTATAACATAGTTTTGCTACTTTTTTAAAAATAGTTTGTTAGTTTGTAGTGTGCACTGTTTCTGCAGTGTATTCCCTGACTGAACCTTTGACAAAGAATACAGGATGCCAGTAAAACATGCAGATACCAGCACTTATGAAATGTAATTTGATTCAAGCTATTTTCAGTGTTATTCATTAAATGTGTGTGTTCTACAAATTCCAGTGATCACACAGTGAAGAAGTTTGTATCATTCTTGTCTTTGTTACATAATGGCAAAGTACTAAGAATATGGAAGGAACATTTTATTACTCAAGAAACCTGAGATGCAAATACTCATCTTGTTGCTTCTTTTGTATATTATTTTTTGTTTGAGAAATGAGTAATGAATTTGCAGTTTCTTCCTTGTTTCAATTTCTTATTGCAGGATATGTAAGGGGAAGAAGAAAGAAAGGGAAAATACTTTTATTATAATTTTATTATTTTGACTCTACAAGCTAGAAGTAAATAAGAAAACTCAGCATTTTCTGGATATGAGTAAGACATTAATAATAATTTTATTTCCACTACTTATAATTGAAATCCTATTATGATTGAGTCAAACTAAACACTTATTGCTCCACTTACTTGTCTCTAAATGTAGAACCGATTTCACGAACCTTCTCAAAATATTTCCACTAATTCTCAAAGTATTCACCCCCAGCCTCTATATACCTAGTCATCCTTCTGAACCAAGACTGGAAGCAGTAGTGCCACTCATTGTTCTCAAAGGTACTAAGCTCCTTTGTGTGTGCAACTACATCATCTCCTTCCAGAGGATACAGGAAGTAATCACAGAATATCAGGTCAGGACTGTAATTAGGATGGGTAACAAGCTTCAGAGATGTACTCCCCCGGGAAGTTAAGTCTGGCATGGAAGGTGGGCAGAGATGTTGTCGTGATGCAGCCTGAGATCTCTTAAAGTTCAGTTGGTTATTTTTACACACCTTTGGAAAACTTTTGGGAGACAAGTTATTGTGTACAAATCTGCAGTAACTGCCTTTTAATTTTCAAGTGGAATCGTTGCCTAATGGCTACTGATGGAGAAGAATATTTTTTTCTGGTTCTCTTGACATCTGTTGGGTGGGTGTGTCGCCTGGAAATATCCAAACTGATGAATGATGCTTTGTTTCCATATCATATTTGTAAGTCCATGTTTTATCATATGTTTTGATTTCAGAAAAATGGCAAAAATCCATGCATTGTAAATTTATACCATTTTGTGGCACCATTCCACTGGAACAACCCTTATGCCCCTTTAATGATGTTGTGGGGCATCCAGTGAGAAGAAATTTTCCTGACATATAACATTTTTAGACACTTCCTAATTCAATACTAAATCCTTATAGATTTAATTCTTGCCACATCATCTTCAACATTAGGGCCTGTTTTGAGAGCAATTGCTCTCATCATCAGGTACTACTGGCTGGATCCCAAGGTGCTTCTGTGACGATTTCTGGTGGTTCAAATAGGAACTTGCCAGGTTCATCCATAGATGGGATATCAAAATTCATTAAGTTTTTTCTATTTTTTAGGATGAACATTTTTTCCCAAGTAGATAGCTCTGTTGGGTTATTAAGTTCTTTCAGAAACTTAGTCTCTGGTTTAATTTCATGATTTTGAGTGCAAAAGTTAGCTGCCACTGCTAAGTTATCAATTTGTCTAAAACACTTTTTCTAAAGTGTTTTTTTCTCCAAATTTCTAAATTTTTCTTTGTTTTTCCAATGTATTTTTAATTATAATTTAGATGGGGATCAAAAATACATTGGAAAAACGAAGAGAAATTTAGAAATTGGGAGAAAGGAAAGTTTTAGGAATATTTGTTTTAAGCAAATTGAAATCAACAATGGCAGCTCACTTTTGAATTAAGAAATTAAACCAGAGGCTAAACTGCTGAAAGAACTTAAAAACTCAATATAGATATCTACTTGAGAAAAATAGGAAAAAAAATGATGAGTTTTGAGTTCCACTCATGAATGAACTTGGCAAGGTTCTATTTGAACCATCAGAGATTGCCACAGAAGCACCTTGGGATCCAGCATTACAATAAGTACAACAGCTGATAAAGGGAGCTATTGCCCCCAAAACATCTCCTTATAAGTGGAGTTAGTGTGAACATATTTGTTAAATTCTAATAGGCTATATTACAACTCTTGTCTATAGCTTTCCAAGTACAATTTAAGTAATATTATTACACATTAATGTTCTAGCCACATGTTCAGGCTGCATAGGTAGCAACTGGTCGAAATTGATATTGGCTTATAAATAAAAGTATGGACTGCTTTATGACTCTTCTTATTCATTTCTGGAATACTAGAAGCATGCTTATAGACTTTTCTATGACTATGACTTTTTAAACAAGATGAAGTCCAGCATATTTAAACAGTGAAAATGTGTATTCTCCTATATTTTGTTAAACATACACTCATTGCTGTTTTCCATCCTTTTGCTTTAAGCAATATTTGATCAGTGCAAGATATTGACAATAGGTTAACTTAAACATAATGATCTTGGAAAATCACCTAACTCTGACCTTTTTGGTTATCAATAGCAGTCAGATAAGTAGGTGAACTGTATTAATTTTTTATTTCAAGACTAACTTATTAACAACCTACAATTTCAGAGCTACAAGCTTTAAACAACTGAATTTTACTTAAAATGTAAATTGGAACTTGCACAGTGAAGCTAATCATATTAATTGATATCATTGTATCAATTGTATTGATACAATGATATCAACTCAATTTTGTTTCCAGACACTCAGAACATATCAGCTGTTGCTTTCATGGCCGGTGTGCTATGTGAATAGAATCTTCTGGACTGTAAGACCATGTCCAATGAGATTCTTCCCCTTCATCTTCCCAAATGTTTTATCCATGTTTGTGGTTGAAAACACCATAATCTTCTTGGAAACACATGGCAGTGGCTGACTTGCTAATCAAAATTATGGGGGTAACTTAGCGCTGATTGGTTCACTTGGCTAAGGGGGCTGGATCTAAGCTGGAACTCATGATTGCTTTTAGCAGGGTGTTGGTTATTACCCAGGCTGACAAGGGAAATGCAACAGTAATCTTGGATTTTGAAGTCTATGTAAATAAAGGCAAGAATTTATTTAACCCCAAAACATACAAAAAAACTTACTAGAGAACCCACTTAATGGATTCTATGGCAAACGAACCTATTTCCCAAACAATCTACCCTACATCCAAAGGACCAGCAAACATCAAGAGAACAGAAACTATTCCACCTAGGCTTTATGGCTTGCCAAAATTTTAAAAACAGAGTGACCTTTTTATACTGCCATGGGCAACCGAGGTCATTAAGGTGCAGACTCGTGAGTGGGAGATATGGGGTTCGATTCCAACCAGGACCATCCCCCCTAAATAAGGTTTTTTTCCAGGTATGTCATAAATGCCATATGTCAGGGAGGTACCCTAAACTTTGGCCTGGAATGCTTCCTTCGTTAAAATAAAAAAAAATCCTTTCCCAGTTTATTATTTTATGTCATGTATCATCAATGTCCACCGCCTGTGATGCCTCAGTAATTAAAACGGGCATTAAACACCATTAAAAAAAGTGTCCCTTTACGTCCTATTTGCTGTTGGCTCCACAAGTTTCTTACCACATGGTTAAACCACATGTGGGTAATACCTATTCAATATGAAAAGATTAAGGGCATTTTATTGAAAAACTCAAGATTCTTACTCTTCAACCTAGAGACCTACTGTTAAGATTCAATATTGTGTCCCTTTTACTATGGTTCCAGTTAATGAGGCTATTATGAAACTAACAGAAATATTTTTGATTTAACTTTTAACTCTGTTCCACCAGGTTTTGACCACCACATACTTTCACTCGAATGAGTTTTATGAACAGATTGATGGTGTGGCTAAGGGCAGCTCTCTTAGCCCTGTCATTGACAATTTTTACTGGAGTGATTCGAATCAGCAGTTTTACGGACCACTCCATATAAACCAGTCTGTTGGTATCGGTATATGGACAACAATTTTGTATTGTGGAACAGAGGGGAGCGTACTCTTCATAATTTCCTGCAACACCTGAACAACATTAACTCCCGGATCCAGTTTACAATGGAGATGGAGATTTTAAACTGCCTTTCCTGGATGTTTTGGTGAACAAGAAGAGTGATGGCACCCTTGGGTACAGTTTACCATAAGCCTACACATACAGACAGATATCTTCCAAGGTTTCCAATCACAATCTAAGGCAAAAACACACTAATTATAACTCTCCTAGATCAAGCCTTCTGGATCTGAACCAAAGTTCTTAGGACAAAAGAAAAAAAGACCTGAAACAATGGTTACGGAGCCAAGGAAGTGGGAAGAGCTTTACGACCTAGAAAGAACAGGAAACAGATTCACACACTGTCTAAAAAGGGACAGCATTTCTTCTGTTTCTGAAAAACTTAACTGACTGTATCTCCAAGTTACTTAGATGACATAACATGAGACAGTTTTAAACCTACAAAACAGTTAAGAAATGCATTCCGCACTACAAAGGACACAAGAAAGTCAGTTGCCTCAACTGATGTCTACAGAATAATGTGCTCATCTAATGCAGTTTACATTGTTACCACACAGCACAGCATCAATGCATGTCTTTCAAAACATAAGAGACACTGCCTCGTGAGTCAGATGATTAATCAGCTATTACTGAGCTGAAGAAGAAATTGGGTTTCAAGATATTGACATACCAGCCTTAATATCTCGTCATTCCCACTTATATTGGGAGCGCAGCTGAAATTTACAAGCATAGTAATGGCTTTAACAGAAAAGGAGAAGCTCAGAAATTGCACTTGCATGGTATCTGACTGTACAAAATACAAGAAGAAATTAAGCAAGCCAATTAATAACCAACACCCTGCTAAAAGTGCCCACAATCTCCACCTTAGATCCAGCCCCCTTAGCCGAGTGAACCAATCAGCGCTCACTTCAGGCACCCCCACTATATATACCATCACAGTTTTGATTAATGAATCATCTAAAGTCACATCTCTGAGAAGATTACATCGAACACATCACTGATGGATGTCCATCACAATCATGAACGAAATATTTGGAAAGATGAAGGGGGAAGAATCCTAAGGGACCATGGCCTTACAGTCTGGAAGACTCACTTTGCATATCAGCTGTTGTTTAAAGCCATAGATGTCATTAACCCTTTTCAGATCAATACCATGGTCAGAAGACTTTAGCATTTTATTCTACTTTTGTATTAACAACATACTAATTAGTACTGAACTGTGAAGCTCTTTGCAGTAATTTATCTTCTCTAGCTTTCATGAGCTATTCAATTTGTCCTTTTTTAGATTTCAGAAATTTCTATCATTGCTAAGTTTTCAAATTCATAAATGAGATTTCTCTTAACTCCTAAGCCAGAATCTAACTATGCTAAATCTTGGACTCTCCCATACAATAAGCCCTGGGCTGTTATGCGGTTAGAGGCTCTAAAATCAATAGTAAAATCTGGCTTGTAAAGGGCAAACTGATTTACAAGTAGTGTCAAAATTAATGGAAAATCTAATTTATAAATATACCATAAATGACTCTATAGTGCTATCATGAAATTCTTTCACATTCGAAATTATGGCATTGTAACTGTCTATAATGTAAGTGATGAATTAAATTACATGCAATATTAAAAACACATTCCATAACTCACCCTTAAATTGTTTGTATACAAGCTCAATCCTCTTTTTCTGTGCATATACATCAGTCACTTGAAATTACTTCATGATGGTTTACTGATTTTTTACTGTCTTTTTCTGTGTTATTCTTGCAAGACATGGCGCCATTCCACTACAGTTGACAATTATTTAGGAATGGAGGGAAAAGGAGGATAAATGAAAAGTTACCAACCTATCATACAGACCGCTGTCATTCATAAACTAAACTAAAACAAAGTTAACTAGTCAATCAGCAGCTGATGATGATAATGGTTGCCCCCGAAACGTGTCCTAGTGTTGTGTAAGTAAGTGGAGTTGATGTGAAACATGTTTAATACATTTTTGTAGGATATATTACCATTCTGGTGTTTACAGTTTCATAAGTACAACTTAATTGACAATTAAGGAGTTTAAAAATGAATTTTAAAATCAATTAGTCATAATAAATAGTATTTACTGTTATAATAAAACAATTAACATTATTTGTATTGCAACAATGCAACTAAAAATAACAAAATACTTTATAAATTGATATCATATGCATCCATTTCCTTCTGTTAGGTTTCAAATTCTATAAAATCTCAGAACAGGACAGAATAATCACATGGGTTGCAATCTAGGCTAGCCTACAGAGAAATAAAAACTCAATGAAAGGTTCCCTTCACCTGTCCCTGGCAATGATATAGAAAATCACAAAACAGGCTGAGCCTTTGGCCATATTATTGGTGATCAGCTATCTATGCCTAGTTCAAATTAGATAGCATTTCAACTTGTCAAAATTAAGTTTACAAGCCAGCACACTAATTTTGAGTAGGCTAAGCTTACAGCCTTAACAGACACTGCACCCTCGTCTAAAAGTAGATATCACTACTATCACCATGATTAAAAAGGTGCAATATAATTTATTAATTCTCCTTTGCTCCTTCTCATACTCCTCTATTTTATTAATTTTATTACCTTCAATCAGCCAACATTTTAATAGGTACTATATGACATAATCTACCCACTATTCCTCTCAGATACTTCCCTCCATTGTTTTACTAGTTTGTAATAGGTCATCAGATTATAATATATCCTCCAGTATTTATAAAATATCCATCTATGCATTCAAGCAAATTTTTCTCTAGAAAATTGATTATCTATACTAATTAGGACCAACAAAATATATTCGATTATGTGCATACCAAACCTAGAAATAACAGAGCGCATAAAATTTAAAGATATCTGTAAGGCAATGTAACCATTCAAAATATCTTTTTCTTGAAGTGCCCTTAGAGTAAAGCTTGGAAGCATATTGTAAAATGTTTTCTTTATTTGTTTTCACATCAGATATTGTGGATTTTCCATTACTAGAGAAGATTTAATCTCTCCTTTTTCTAGATGATTTAAAAGTTGTACTTTAATATCTGTTATTAACACATGAATTTGTTTAATCATAATGCCATACCTCATAGTGTATACAGCACACTGTCCAAGACAAGCATTTTAGCATAGACAATACCAAATATTATTTCAACTAACTTTCTAAAACTGCTGGCAATTTTGTCCTCTTTGTTGAAATCATATAATGGATAAACAGAACAGCTCGTGATATTTGTGAAAAATGCAGTAATTTGATGCATGATAAAGAGTATGTAGATATGATAACTTGATGATTATCCTAGCCATGAGAGAGAGCGCGAGTGATATATGGTGCTCTTAAGCTATGGAATGGTATTAACAAGGCTTACTCATTGAATGTGGAGGCTTCCATGGTCACAGTCCATTGCAGCTAGCATGTTTTGAGGCTTGCATATGCTTACATTTCACCCTTCTTCTAAGGAGCTTTTTGAGGACTGAATGTGCTATCAGCAATTTGTAAGCCAACTGGGAATGAGGAGGGGTTAGACCACCCATTCTCATTACTACTGGTGCTGCAAAACCTGTTGCAACATGCTCAGATAGTATCAACTACCAAATCTGAGTTAATGGCCTGCAACCATCCTGATTCAAGTTATATTTTTCTTTATATGTATATCTATGCCATATGGTTTCAATCAGTTATTATCTCTATACTATCAAAATTGATATGACAGCCTGTGGATGTTTCATGTTCAGCTAGTGAAGGTTTTTCAAGTCGGTTGAGTTTAAAATTCTTGGTTGCTCTTTACAACATCTGATAATGGATCTTCCCATTAGTCCAATGTAGGATTTGCCACAGTTGCATTTAATCTCGTAGAAAGCTGGTTTGAGAAGTGACACTGCATTCCTTTACAGGGCATACTGAAGTCACATGATTGACAATAACAATGAACTCACCCTGGAAGTTTCTGAAAAGCACCTGTAGGTAGGCACAAATAAAGTCTTGCAGTCTGTTAAAATACCATAAATATTATTCCTGCAGCTGATATGTTTCTCCATCTGTTATGAATCACTTTCTATCATTGCTAAGTTTCCAAATTCATAAACAAGAGAGGGGTTGAATATTTTATATTTCAGATAACTGACATTTGGATAAAAATTGTTCTGCCATATTTATCACAAGTCCAGTTTCTCTAAATTACTCCATGTAATTTTTTTAAAAAAAAAATCCAAAATAACTTGCTTAAGTTTTGTTACTGTAACAATCCAAATGTTTATATTGTGACTTTTCTAAACCCCCAAGTATCCCTGTTTACAACCTTCTCTGCATTAATGACTTATGAAATACCTTTTATTTCAGTACAGCTGTGAAGTACTGTTTTGTGCACTGAATTATGTCACAATGTGAATTCTGCTTGTTACATTATAAATATATAATAGCTGTATTGCTTTGTAAAATTTTAATTTTCATTGTGCATAATTCTATAAAGAACCTTTTCTGTGTGAGATATTGTTATAGTGAACAATTCATCTTGAGAAATGTTTTTGATGCACTGCAGCATCAATGTAAAAAACTTTTTGCCTTTAGTCCTCTTATCACAGCAATTCATCTACTATGTTACAAGCCTTTAATTTTAAAAAGAATAACAGAATAAACTCTTTTGTGGGAAATTATATTACTTGCTGTTTTTTATTTTATTCAAATGAACTTGGTATTTAAAATTTAAAATAAAGCATATATGCAATTAATGTGCATGTGAAGGTGGAGCTAGTTTTAACTCTGCTACTTAATGGTACAGTATGAAAGTTACCAAATAATGAAATAAAACCTGTTTTTTAGAATTTTTCTGAAGATGTAATGTGCTGGTTACTGTATGAATAATTTGTTTCTTTGTTATTGTGTTCAGCACTGTTTAGCATGACTTTCCCCAGCTTTATCTTATTAAATGTAAGATCTCATGACATTTTAGAAATGACATGGGATATCAAATGTCATGAAGCAAAAGAAATTATGGAAACACAAAACAGAATGTGTACTTGAGAGCATAGATGATTACCAGCTTTTTGTAGTGTGCATGAGACTTGAATGAGATTATTTATGTTTTTTCTACAGGCATTTTTATATAATAAACTTAAATTATCGAGAGAATTAAATTAATATTAGTGTAATAGTTTTTGCAGTAAAAAAATGATTTCATGCATGATGAGATAGTTTTGTTTTCTTTTCAGGCATTGTCTTTTAAGAGTATTGTGATTTTTTATGTCACTTCAAGAATTATATTTGAAAGTGGTTGTTTTTACTAGCAATGCTATAGTGAGTGAGTGTACTGGGGAAGTTACTGCAAAAGTGGCTTTACTCAATAGGGGTAGCCAGCATTACAACATGCAATAGACCAGCTGTAGCAGCAGGCATTGCAAACCAATGTATTATTGGTATGCACTTCCTCTTCATGCTTCAATATCTTATATACTCAAATAGAAAGTTACTATGTATCAGGAGTTTTATGCTGTTTTGTCACAGATGTACCATCATTTCTATTTGTATATATTTTTCCAGGGTATCTAAAAGGAATAGAAGTGGAGCATTATAATTATTGAAATTATGAAAAATCATTCTACAAATGTTTTGATAAAAGTGGGATACCTTAACTATTTTACTCATATATGTTCATTAACATGTAGAAAACAGTGCATTGCTTTCTAGATATTGCTTCACAGTTTTTTGCGATATGATACTGCATTTAATGTTAGCGTTAGTCCTTCATTGCTGATGATCATTACAGTTGAAAATGCTGGTCTCAAATCGAGTTCCTATTGAAACATGGCATGGTGCAACTAGACGGAAATGGTATAATATCACATTGATCTTATCAGTTTCAAATAGATTGTTTTATAATTTCATCTTCATTGCAAATTAGTATTTTGTTTCCTGCAACATCCTATTACCAAAAGATATTTTTTATTGCATATATTTCTTTTTGTTAGAGTCATGTATTAAATCATTCTGTTACTGTAAAAATATTCTCTCACTTAAAAATAATAATAAATAAATAGAGGAAAAGATGTTTGAAGCTAAGTTTTAACATAGGATACCATTGCAGTTAATAGACTTTGACTGATAATGTATTTTAATACTTGCAAGTATTATAAGATTCAGTATCTTTTGTTGGCAATACTTAATGTGACTTATGCAAAGACTAAGAGGTGAAGATTTATTTGTGTATGAAACATAAAATGCAAATGAAGAAAGAATACTCATTTTTATACTTCATACTTGGAACCTGCAGCTAAGTAATTCATCTGCATGTTACGGATAAGATTCTGTAACTCACTGTAAATACTCCATAATCCTGTCTGGTAGCTTTTTAAAATTGTTACACATTAGCTAGATTTTGCAATATGCTAATTCGCCGTAAAGCAATTAATTTACTGAAATCACTTCCCATGATAAATATTAGGAGCTTTCATACTCATAAACCATTAATGATGAGGCATGATAATTTATGTAATCATATGTTGAAGAGAAGATTGTATAGCACTTTTACATAATATAGAAAAACTGACTCAAAATGGTTAATCCTCACTAATGCATTTACCCTGTCCCAGTTCTTGATGTAATGTTAATAGTATTTATGTATATTAAATTATGGTGCTTTAACAATCACATCAAGTCTTTAAATGACTGATAATGTCATTTCACTCTCATACGATCATGTCTATGTTTCCTACATTAAGTATTCAACCTGTTCACACTAACTCCATTTACTTACATTACACTAGGATATGTTTCGGAAGCTACATCAACTGCTGACCAAACAGAGTGCAAGTAGTCGGTCAACAGCTGATGATGAAAGCAATTAGCTTCCAAAATATGTCCTAGTGCTATATAAGCAAATGGAGTTAGTGTGAAAGGTTGAATACGTTATTGTAAAATATATTACCACTCCATTGTCTACAGCTTCATAAGTATAATTTATTCACTTAATGTTTATGTTTGTTGCTTTTGCAATGAAAATAGCAGAGTATGCGCTATAAAAATATACATTTTTTTTTTTTTGGAGAAATTACTGTTGATTGAAATTTTTTTAAAAATACTAAGTTTTAATTGATTTTTCTGTTAAATGCTGTTAAAATTTTTGTTTATATTATTTGTAAAAACTTCAGTTTATTTTCACAATATCTTTTTCATAGCTTATGTATTTTTTTTTAAATGTTTACTCTATAATTATTTACTATGTCCAGAAAAGAAGTACATAAAATAAGCCTTAAATGGGGATAGAACGAAATACTTCTAGGGGATCATAATAGACTTTGAACATTTATCATTCCATTTTTTGTTAATACTGGGAGCTTTTATACAGAGCAATTCAATGAACTATGAACCAATTGCTATGTTTTTCTACTGAGCATGTGCATACATGTTTCTCCCCTTTAATTTGAACACGTCACACTAGATTTCTAAGTCATCCTTGGTCTTTGTAACAATAACAAGTAGAAATTGTTTTGCAGTCGCAAATTAAAATTTTATATTTTCTCTCCTGAAGTTGTGCTTTTATTTAGCCAACACCCAGTTATTTGATCATGACATCTTCTTTCTCAAGGCACTAAATTAATATGTACAATGTTGGGCGATTCTTAGACACAATAGCATTGAATCTATTGTGCCATGGTTCTGTTGCATTATTGATACGGTGTTGAATACTCCTTGCAGTTTAAAGTTGACCACAAATCTCAAGTTAGCGCCAACAATAGAATGCCTTGGAATCATCTGAAGTGCAATACAGAAGGCATCTGCAACACCTCAACAGGTACTCAAAAGCTGACCGAATTCTTACCTGATTGTAGAATTGTTAGGGTCATTATGTGCAGTCTGTATCCCTAAGTGAAGAATTTTGTTTCTTAACCTCATTGTACCTTGTTGATTCTTTGATTACACATTCTTCACAGCATAAATAATGCTCATCTCAAAGTCGGATATTACCATGTGTAGTTATTGTACATCCATAATTACCACTGTGGTGCCTCAGTAGTAAAAATGGGCGTTAAACACCATTCAAAAAAAAAAAAAAAAAAATCCATAATCAGAATACTTCTGCATGATTGCCCTGAGAACAGCTTTGTATTATCATTGTATATTGCTTGTAACAGGGCATAGACAAAAGGAAATGTTTTAATAATAGTACTTTTGGTGCAAGATTACTCTTTGTACAAAAATATCATGTGAAATCCATCAATATGCCATATTGGAGCTGATGTCAATTTTCTTAAATTGTTTTTAAACAACCAATTATTCGATCATGCTCATTTTCTTTTATCACATTCCTGTTTATTGGATTTCATAATATTAAATTTATTTATTTTTTTAATGCAGAATTCATTGGGTACAGCTTGAATATCTGCCAATGCCTTTGGGTTTGCTAGTAAATGCTGTTGATGCCTTATGTAGTCCTCCTAATGGTATCTTTCCAACGTGCAGTTAATAATTTGCAAAGGAATGGCAATTGATTCATTAGCTGCAGCTCATTTTAAGTGCACACACATGTGAAACAGCTTCCACTTTTTCATAACTTAACAAATGATTATGACTATTTGACTTCAGTGTCTGAACATTAGAACCATTTGAGGATGTTGTAATTGCCCTCTTAGTGCAGCTGTTATTTTCCTACAAATCCATTGTGCCTTTCTCAGGCTATTTTTCATAGAATGTGAGTTATACAGATACTTTTATGAACCAGCAAGTAGTCATTTCTTTCACTTGGAATAATTTTGCCTTTGTTTTCTAATTTTGTTTAATTTCTCATATTCACAAACAATTTGCCATTCCAACATACAACTTATTTAATTTCTCCTTTGCCATGATTATGTAGCCATTCTTACTTAGAATAATTTTCCCTTCATTTTGTTTTACATTCTCACATGCAATATGTTTTATGGGAATGTTACCATTGGTTGAATTTTAATTTTGTGAACAGTCCTGGGTGAATGGTTCCAGCATACCAATATTTTCTGTAAAAAATTGCTATACCCCCTAAATTTGATTTTTTCTGTCTGCATACCTCTTAATTTAATTTGCTGACAGTTCATATAGACAGGAAAATGAATTATTGTTATGACAGGACAGATCATACAGACAGGAAAATGAATTATTCTTATGACAACCCCAGAGTCATTTGGCAGCTATTGTTGTACAAGTGTGAAGCAGATTGTAGAAATAACTCTTGTTTAAGCAACTGGTCTTTATTGGGGATTTGAACTTGAATCTGCTATTTGTCAACCAACCTAGGTAATGGACATATTTCCCTCTGGTTATGCATCTTGTAACTGGTCTTCACATGCTCATTTTAATATTTGATCAAGAATATGTTTTTCTGCAAATTTTATGTTTTATGTTACTCCACATTAACAGCCTTTGTTTACACATCATTTTCATTTATGCTGATCAATGGTTTTGGTAGTAGCAGCCTTAGACGTAATATTTATTGTCTGTGTTATGAGTATTGTAGAACTTTTGGGCATCCAACAGTTGAATTTTACTAGTAGGTTAAGGAATAAAGAACCTAAACAGTATATAAATAATGTTTATTTTTGAGGTCTGCAGGCACATTAACATTTGAATTAAACATAGCATTAAAATGCAGAAGCTATTTGTGATGCTGCTGTTGTAAAGTCTAGCAAGGATGTACCAGACAGGAAGATTGCAGCATTAATGCAAATATTCCTTACAATAATTATGCTGCAGATAGACAGTATTTTGCATCTCTTTGTTGATTTTATACTTAAGAAAAGAACAAACAATAATTATTTTGGATAAGAGTAATTTTAAGCATGTTTTTGTGTATTTTTTAACCACATGATGCTTTGATGAAGTACATATTTAATATCAGATTAAGCATGGAGATACAAGCAAATACAAGAACAGTTAAGACAGGGTATACACTTTTTTTTTTATAATAACAGTAATAATAATTGAGTAGTTCATGACAAATGCAAAAGGCTGTTAAGTGTTTGATAAATTCATTATGTTGTGTTTGTTGATGTTTTTAATTCTGAAAGTTGGGCATTGTGGTAGTAGCTTTTCCAGACTAGATTTTCCATAGAAGAAATTTGCTGCTAACTAGTATTTCTTTGAGGCTAATAGAAATGTCTATAGGATTCACACTGATGCTGTGAAAAAGAATGTTACATTTTAAAACTGTATTATTTTGCTAATGAAGCCATATTTTACAGTACTATTTCATTTACATAGTTTGATACATATTTATTTAGCATATATGATATTTTATGTTCATTTTTGTAGATGGCATATCTAATTAAGTGGGATAGTTCAAAAATATTATTATGCTTGTTAGAATGGCAGTATAAACAGATCTAAGCACTTTTAAATTGCTTGTCTTTTCTAGTTAAGTGTAAAATAATAATGCACTCTTAAAACATTACTCAGTTAAACTTTTTATTTTCTAATATCCAATTCATATAATGCTATTTTATGGCATTAGCTGGTACTTTTTCACTGTAAGAACTGAATTTCATCATTACTTATGTATAATCTGTATTTGAATTTTGCAATTTTTTTCCCCTCAGCACATACTGTCAAAAATGAAATTGTTTACTCCTAATAGTTTTATCAAAGATATGGAATTACGACATATAGCCTTAATTTAATTTTGTTTTATGAATTAAATAGCGCTGTACAGACTGTGAATTCATTTTATAGATATTTTACAAAGCTTTCAATACGTAGTAATGGATATTTGCATTAATCTAAAAAAAAAAAAAGAATAAAAGCTTTTCTTATTTACAAATATGCTTTGTCTTGTGCATTTTTTTTTACTTGTGAGCTCTCTAGAAATTAACACATATACTTTGTCATGACTGTGTTGAATGAAGTTTTGCAAGATTTCAGTGCTTTATTGTATATATGTAGAATTTTTAAGTAAAACAGTTGCAGACTAAACAGACGTATGAATAAATTAAACAATAACAATTTGTAAACAAACAAAGAAGTATTGAGATTAATTATTGTAATGTATAAAACTGTTAAGCACAAATGGACAATGAAGTTGACACATATAAGTACACTATACATAATGTGTATAGATTATTTGCACATAATCTATACTCTCTAATAATGACTGTTACTTTTTAATGACCATCTGTACTTGCAATATACAAAAGTTTTATCATGCCATATGTTGCTTTATTTACTAGTTCATACATTTGAACAAAGTGCTAATCTAATCATGTGTTAACTTCATTGTCACATTGAAAATAATTTTTAAGCAGAAGCATATTAGTTAAGATTGTGAAACAATCCACTTCATTGAAGGTAATGTTGGAAATTTCAAGTACAACATAGAAAATATAAAGGGAAAAAGTAAATTAATACCAGCCATTGTAATGATACATTGGCTTTGATGCTCTTAACATCAACTTCTGATGCTGGAAGCATGATATAACGCTCCAATCAAACTCTCTGTGAAAGCTTGGCAAAGCTGCAAAGAAGGTTGCTTGCCAGCAAGTGTCCTATTGCATAGAACAGTACCTGCCAGTAGTAGCTTAGTTTGTACTTTTATGATGCATTTTTCTGTTGTATTCTTCCAAATGAACATTACTTACGTACAGAGACTCTTGATATTTGAAGGGAAGAAAATGAAAATTTCTACCCATTAATATTTTAGCTAACAGTACTGTATCAGGTGGCTTTTCTACTATTACTACTACTTATAATAATAAGCAGGTTACAATAATTAAGTCTAATGTCCTTGTAGCAGAAGTTTTTTAAAAAGAGGGCATCCTATGAATTGTAAAGGAATGGAAAATATTTTACATGCTTTGCAATTCAAAGAAATTGAGATTGATATTTGATATTATATGGTTGTTATTTATTAGTATTATAGAACCTTGATCCCTTATATTTTTCCTCTCATCTCCTTCTAACATAATAATGTAGCTGAGATGCCTATGAATTAATGAGAAGTAAATCCAATTGCAAAGTATATTATCAGTTGGTGCAATGATATACTCATAAAAGACAAACTTTTCAGAGCCATAAATATATCCTAATCTGAAGTATTGTTACCAACTTTTTCAAGGTGTATATATTTGAACTCTCTATTAACTTCTCTTAATATTTCCAGTATTATACACCTTAAAACAAAGAGAGAGACCAGACTCTTGAGGCGTTAATTTATCTAAGTTCTGTTTGGCCCAGTGCTTAATTCACTTCATTATCTCTGTGTGCAGGCCTTACAGTCTTTAGTCTCATTCTGTCACTACCAGTCTTAAGTTCTCCATGGCTGTCATATGCTGATAGTTGAATGGTTTAAAGCAGGTGTCTAGCAATGAGACTTATTGAAGTTGAAATCCTACCCATGCATGACCTATTTTTTTTTTTTTTTTTGCAAATAAATTTATATTTAAATAAACTAATATAACTTCCATTTGTAACGACTAATTTGAATTTTAAGGCATTTATGCTCACAAAAAAAGTTATCTTTGTTTTCAGGGTGAATACAAAATTAATAATCATTTTTATATGAAATAAAGGAAATTTATATTTTCTCTTTAGATTTTTTACTTTACAATTAATGTGACATTTTTGTATTTGAGCATAAGCACTTAAAATTGAAATATATGTTGTCCTTAAAAAAAATAAATATATATATATATATATATATATATAATAATGAAAAATAAAAATAAATAAACACTATTAACAATGTAACACATTAACACTAATAATAAAAGTAGATAAAGATAAAACACAGGGAAAGAGTCACACTTGAAACTGCTATATTTCGAACTACTGCGAGTTCTTCAATGGCAAGAAGCTAGTCTAGTAGTAGTAGTAGTAGTAGTTCGAAATATAGCAGTTTCAAGTGTGACTCTTTCTCTGTGTTTTATCTTTATCTACTTTTATTATTAGTGTTAATGTATATATATAAAAGAAAAATAAACTAAAGTAACATTCTACACTTATGTAATCAATTTGCTTACACTAAAACTCCACTTAGTTTTATAAACTACAATACTACAATATAATTTAAAGTAACATTATTAGCAATGTAACAAATTAACAGTAATTATAGAAGCTTAAAAACATAAAACACTAAGATAAAGTCATATTTGAAAGTCTCAAGAAGAACTCAACGAGTTCGAAATATAGCGATTACAAGTGTGACTTTTTCTTAGTGTTTTATTATATATATATAATAATAATAATAATATAAAATAAAAAGAAAGTAACAGTATTAACAAATTAACAGTAATCATAATAGTGGGAAAGGATAAAACACTAAGAAAAAGTCACACTTGAGATCGCTATATTTCGGACTCCATGTTAATTTATATATATAGAGCATTAATTTTACTTACAAAATCTAACAAATACGAGGTGGTATCCACAATATTTGGGACATCTCGACAGTAGAGTTTTGTACCGCTAGGTGGCAACACTAGCATATCTGATGAATGAATGTTTAAAGTTTCATGCAGCTGTGTAGATGTCTTGAGACCCTATAGTACATTTCATGATGCTCTGTGTGTAGTGTGTGGTAATTAGTCTCAAAGTAAGTTTTTGACCAGATGGCAGCACCAGTCCCAAATATTCTGGATACCACTTGTACAATATTCATGCATAATGAGATTTAAACCTATGCAGCTCTAATTACTAGACATGCTTCTGTCCACTCAGCCATCAGAGTACGCTGCCCGAGCAAACACATTTCCTGTTAATTGCATAACATAACTGAAGGCAGCATTGCAATTATGTTGTTTTTTGTTTGAATTGGACATGGTTACTTCCTGTTGCTAAATTTTTTTTTGGCATGGGATGTACCATTTTTACCTTTTTTCTTAACATTGCCACCCTCCCATTTTGTTCTCTCAACTAAATACTAACCATGCATAGTCTTTGTTTAATTTTGTTTAAAGTGAAGATATTATATATTAATTAATACAATGCTGGTAAATTTCTTGCAAGCTTCAGTTACTGTATTTAAGTTGGGACATGTTTTAGGAACAATGTTCCCATTCTCAGCTGTTGACCCATGTTTGCTGGTGTTGGTTTCCATGGATGCTATTGTGTTGTATGTGGTGACCTCTAGTGGATAGCAAATGAATTTAGAAAATCCTATGGAGGAAGGTAAAAATTCATTGCAATTTTTTGGTTTGTTAGAATGAAGATTATCTTGCATGTGGTCAATCCATACAGATTGTTTAGTTCATTAAGAAGTTTTATTTTTGGGTTTATTTCATGGTTTTGGCTCCTATAATGGGTGTGCTACTGCTGATTTTTCTGTCTGTTTTAATTTGAAATTTCTAAAATATTCTTTCTTCCAAATGGGCAGATTTCTTTTAGTTTTTCCGATGTATGTCAATTCATGGTCTAAGCACTCTGTGGCATATATTCCTGATTTCTTGTCTGCAGGTTTTTCGTCTTTTAATTTTGATGCTAGGAGGTGCTTGATGTTTTATTTGTTGATCGAGGCTTTCTTTATATGGAACTTTTTGAAAATATTTTCAAATCTGTAGTACAATTGTGGGTTATAAGTAAATTTGCAATATTTTTGCATGTCTTCAATTGCCTTGAGGGTCAAAGTCTCTTTTATGGATTTCTTGAGAAATTTGAAAAGATTTTCCAAAATTTCAAAATAAAATTAGCCCCAATCAACAGATATAACATCAAGCACCTCCTAGGATCAAAATTAAAAGACAAGATACCTACAGAAAAGAAATCAGGAATATATGCCATTGAATGCTTAGATTTTATATTTAAATACATAGGAAATACTAAAAGAAATCTTATAATTTGAAAGAAAGAACATTTTAGAAATGTCAAATTAAAACACATGGAAAAATCAGCAGTAGCATGCCAATATTGGAGCCAAAACCATGAGATAAACCCAAAAACTTCTTTAAGAACTAAACAATCCTTAGAATATCTTCATTCTAAAAAACAAAAAAACTGTAATAAATTTCGACCATCCGCCATGGGATTACCTTTCTAAATTCATTTCATATCCACCAGAGGTCACCACATACAATAGCTTCCATGGGACTAACATGAGCACCACGAAACAGTGGGTCAACAGCTGAGGATGGGAACATTGGTTCCCAAAACATATCCCAACTTAAATACAGTAAGTGAAGTGTGTAAGAAATTTACCTGCATTGTATTAATTAACATGCATAGTCTATTTGGAATTTTAATTTAAGCAATGTGAACCAATAAGTATATTTTAAATCTGCAGCAGTATGGTGATAGCACATGCCATACAAAATAAATTATTTCATGACTTTACACCTATAGCTGCTACAGTCACATGTGATTTTGGCAGACCTAACACTCATATAACATTGACTCCATGTAGAATAAACTTACTCATACAGCATCAGGGTCCCTGTAGGTTGGACTTTTCAGCAAGTTTTACATCTTTCTGCTGAATAACCTTTCAAACAACAGAACTTCTTTTAGTTCAGATCTGTGATCATGCCAAAGAATTTTGCTAGTCTGTGTTACAAGAAAAGTAGCAATATTATTTTGTAAAAGTCTATTGAAGACAAATTGTAGCAAAATACAAATGTAACAGTATTTGGAATAGTACTTTGTGTATTTAAAAAGACTAAGCTAGGCAACGTAAGTTCTCTGTAAAATGTATAGGATATTAAAAAAAAAAAAAAAAAAATGAAAAAAAAGCTGCAAAACTAATTCAGTATTTACATTACGAAAAATATAAAAGTCAATATAGTGATCCCATTATTAAACATTTAGCACTAAATCATGAAAAAAATTACTGAAATTAAAAATAAAGTCGGCAGTATCTACTGGAATGAGTTTTCATGGCTATCACATGTTGTGAAGGATTGCAGTCCTGGAAGTAGACAATTGTCAGGAAAGTTTTGAATGAATTAAGCACATGAGAAGCTGATCCTTTATAAAATAACTTTTATACACAAATATATTTCTGTAATCGACTCTGTAAACATCTTTGTAAATCAATGCATACTGTTGCAAGACCAGCAGGGAACCGGTTCAGAAAGTGACATTCAAGACCATGATAATGAGGGGAAGGAGCAGAACTAACTACATTTGCTATCAGCTGTGAAATACAGCTTAGAGAAATTTGGTGCAAGAAGCTGTGGAAACACTTATCAAGTTACCAGTGGCAGATCATGCATCACACATGAAACATAAAAGAAGTATGGAGTACTGCAAGATCAAGTAAATGATTTGATGATAAACTAGGGAGAAAGCGATAGTAACACAGACGCTGATACCAATGACTATATTCCTATTGCTCCTGAGACTCAAGTTCCTTTGAGGACTGCAGGCTGCCTATTATGTTTAAAACTTTTTAACATTTACAGGTATTTATCTGCATGAAAATTAAATCTTCTACCAAAGTAAGTTAAAAGCTTATTTTTTTAACACTATATGGATAATATATTTAATTTAGCATCTAAATATGTAGTTATAACATCAGATGTTATCACTCAATTATTTTAAAATATGTAAGATGGGCTATGCCATCTTTATGGGAAAAACCAGATCCTAGTCTACTCTTTTATAGTATGGTCGCAGTCATTATGTGAGTCATATGGAAGCACAAACTACCTGTATACGGATGTTTGCCCATTGCACAATGATGTGGCACCACTGTACCATCTTTTCGGACGTAAAAATCCTATGTATGGCTTCCTTCGGAAGGGAAGTAAAGCTGTGGGTCCTGTGTCGTACATTTACAGCACGAAAAAGAACCTCAAGCCTGAATGAGAGGCCTCTGAGCAAAATTTGTCAGCCGTTTCATGCCCTGAGTTGAATGGGACGCTGATGACCTGAGATGTTAAAGAGCGTCCATAAATAAATCAATCCAAAAAAATCCACTGTACCATCATCTGTCTCTTACAAACTATGTGTCAAGAGTTCAACTCTGGCCAGTCCAACTCTGTTTCAAAAATAAGTATTGGCATAAGAGTTTTGATTTATCTGAAGAATTATTGGGAAATTAAAACAGTGACAAACTATAATTATTCAAACATTAAAATTGTTAGCATCATAATTAATTAGGATTTGAATCTGGAATAACATAATAAAGGTGTGCCTTTCACTAGATTTTCTAATGCACAAAGTATATTTCACTAGGTCTTTAGTCCAGCTAGTTGGTGTAACTGTTGGCAGTGCAATTAAAGCCACTCAGCTGCTGTATTTTCATTCATATAAATTAATGCTGGACCTGAAGTAAAATCTGTGGGTTACAAAAAAATAGTAAGATTCTCTAACTGGTTTCATCATTCATTTGCATTAAGGACTTCTAGACCCAAATCTAGCATAGCTAATTTGAATCTCTTAAGGATATGTGAACTTGCAAAACAATAGATACTGGAATAATCAATCCTGATTGAATATTTAAATTTCCACATCATGATTGAAATAGAGAAAGGTGTACTATTAGTGCAAGATGCATCATTATTAAAAAGGTACTGTTAATGATCACTGGAACAGAAACTATACTAGCATTGCATATATGGTAAAGAAAATGGGGAATCTAAAATTATCTCTAGATCTCCAGATTTAAGCCCATGCAACTTCTATTTGTGGGAAAAAACTCAAAAACATACTGTATGCCAACAATCTGTGTTATCTGGAAATGCAGAAAGAATATCTGAGAGGTAGCTTTCATTATTTGAGAGGTAGAATTGCAAGTGTCTCAAAATCTTTTCCAAAGGATTACACACGTCTCACAGCAGAGGTCTGAGAGGTAAAATTGCAAGTGTCCCAAAATCTTTTCCAAAGGATTAAACATGTCTCACAGCAGAGGTCAGATAATTCAAGCACCTACTTTTATGGTGTATATAATATTAAAGCTAATAAATAACAAAAAATGTGTGCTATGAGTTCCAACTTCCATCAGCAAAATCCATTTCTATTTGCAATGTAGAATAAGGACAATTGGATAACTACAGAGGATTATTTCCAGTTTCTGGTAGTTAATTTTTGAATGTGTTGCAGCACCAACATCAATGCTTTGAGCAACACACACACACCAGTCTACAGCTTGTCGCAACAATGCCAAAACAAACTGACTTGATTTGGATAGGCTACATTACTGCTCTTTTCATGCAAAGCATAACCATTCTTAAAGATTTTAAGCTCTCTTGGCTCTGATTAAGATGATTTTGCAAGAAATTGCAATTGTCATTTATAACTATTAATGTTTTAGAAGCATGAAAGAAGAACATTTTTTCTGTATCAAAGTGAAGGATAATCTCTATGCTGAATCAAATGGGAAAGACTGTACAAAGTTAATTTCAAGAAAGAAACAGATATAAAACGACAATGTGCTTCTAGATGAATTCCACATAAGTGAGGAAAGTTTCACAGTAACCCAGTCACATTACAAACCATTACATGCAAGTTAGGAACATCATGAAAATCTGTTAACGCTATAATCAATCAGGATTTGAACCTTGAAAAACATCTTAATGACAAGAATCCGCAAAATATTTTTTCACTTTTCAAAATATTACACAAACAGTATGAAATTTTTACTTGGCAAGAGAAAGGTGAAAATATTGATAGCTTTCAATGAAGCATATGTTCTTAACAAATACTGCACATTTTACTACTATCCAAAGGGTGAAAAAGATGTCAAAAATGATGCTGTGAATATATGGAAATTTTTCCAAGGGAGTTATGATCATCACCATATACAGTTATAATGTAAATTATGTAACTGTTCACCATAAATGGATCAAAGTAAACCTATATTATCAAGATAAAGTTCTGCGCCCAATTTACTGCATTGAGATCCCAGCTCTGTATGGGGCAAACAAGGTCTGGGCGCATCGCTGGTTCAACTCTCAAATTCTTAAGAGAGAATGGAGAAGGAAACAGGAATACGTATGCTGTTTATTTCAGTACTATTCCAGGGAATTGACGTTTTCCTCTCGATTTGTACTTGGGAAATATAAGCATGAATGGGGCATCAAACTGAGCATTATAGGTGTGGACACATGACATCTCCTATGGCAAGATCAGGGAAATCAAAGGTAAATTTATCAGAGATAGGAAACAACTCTGCATTTTTAATCAGTACACATAAGGTTAGATACCAATTTTAGACATAATACTATAACAAATTATAATTTGTTACATGATACTATATTTCACCGTGACAATCCCAAACTATTCAAATTTATAATAATACTATTTTATTTACTCTGTAGTAAAAGAAGAAGTTAAAATGGCAACTTGCTATGAATTTACCATTCATATTGTTCTAATAAATATTACTTGCAAGTCCTTGAGAGAAATTCGTAATTTTTAACATCCTTGAACCACCATCTTCATAATGGATTGTTTTAAGCTTAATTTGAAACAGCAGAAAAATTAAATGCATTTGATTATAAATCTGGTATGAAAAACACAACAGTCTAAAAATGCTTTAATGGAATATCTGGCAACAAATTAAAAAAAAAAAAAAAACTGTGCACTATGCTTTAGCAAATGCGCTATTTATCTCAATCGTACTGTATTTGATCTCCAAGGAAACATTTTGTTTGGGTAAGTCCTTTTCCTTTCACTTTTTGCTAACTGTAAAAATAGAAGCAGAACTAGATGCATGTGTTTCATGCCATTTCAACTTATTCCAAAGATCTTTAGTGCTCACAGACATATGAAAAAGTCATTCCTGCAGAGAAATAAAAATAAACAAAAAGAAATACTATTATGCAAGCTTTTTATTTTCTCTTCAATACTCTACTATCAAAATAACAAAGTTTACAATAATGTTTGTCCTATTATGTTATAATTTTATCCAAAGTGATACAAACTGTGCCATAACAGGATCTGATGATCAACTGTATCACTTTAAAATTGGCATTTATCTTTTCCTTTCTTCACCAATGGTACTTGTAGTTTCTATGGTGTTCTAAAATTAGAGGAAAAAAACAATTATTGAAAAGGTCTGACCAAAACCAAACATATCAAAGGGAAATGGTATACAAACTTTCATTATAACAAACAGGTAAGCTAATAGCCTTTCTGATAAGTACTTTCAGTGAACTGGTGAGTTTGCAATAACCTACATACTATTTCAAGATATCTGCTGTTTAACTCTGTTCACTCTTTACATCCTACAGCACAAAAAGTTTATGCTACATTTTCAATCTTCCCATATGATAGGAATATGCAAAATTTTGGAAGAGAACAACTTTTAATAAATTAATATTACTTTAAAGACTTACTCATTTTGCCATAGTTAATAGCATAGAAGAACAGCATTGAACCACAAACTATGTGAAAAAATGGTGCTATTCCATTCCTTTTTGGCAGACAGTACTTATGCTGCCATCTCCACCATGCTGAAAACATGATAAATTTAATTATATCATAACCCTATGTGTAAATCTTTTTGTTTTTGAAATTACACTTCTTGTTCTCCATAGCTATAAATTATACTGCAAATTTTAAAATTTAAACATGTTTACTGGCTATATTAGTAGAAAATTAACATTCATCATATTTTCCAATAAAATGAAAAAGTACTAACAAGAGAGATATTTTGCTTGGATCAGACAGGTTTTAATAAACTTGGAAGAATTATCAATTAAACCATCCAAAATTTTACTGTAACATTTTGCTGCCAAGTAATGCATACGTACAAAAATATGTAATTTGTTGCAGACTATTTCAACGTAACTTGGTCTGTCACTAGTAGTACAGCTAAGCACAACTTGACCTCTAGAATTTATGACACGTTTCTATATTGATGGTCTAGATTTTGTAAGAGAAGCCTGCAAAGAATATATAGATCTACAAACTTACCTTTAATTCTAGCCTCTAATATATGATGTTATTGAACTACATCAGAATAATTTCATAGAGTGTATACTTGTTGTATATAAGCAATTTGAGATAGGCAATGTATGGTCCATAACTGAACATAATGCAGTTTTATGGTATAAAACATTTTGGTATCAGAAGCTGATCTTATTAAAGCCATGCCAGGTGAAAAATAACTGCTTTGCGAGCATAGAAATGTCAATTTTCTGCACCTGGTTATCAGCTTTTTCAAGATTTAGTGCCATAAAAATTTCTCAAATCTCGAATTAATCATTCGATAGTGTGATATTGAACATCTATTAACTGCCTTCTTGCATTACATACCCATGACCAACTATATTTAAATCTAGCCGGTCTTCATGTAGCCTACTCTAGAGGGAGTTCTTTAACTGCTTGTGGGCATAATGCAAAAGCTGATGTACCATAGCCCGTTGGTTCAATTCTTGTCATGCTGTTAATTTTTTTTTTATTTAATATGAAGTGCTGTGATATGCATACTAAAGAATTATGAATGAAATTTACTTAATGCTTTCAAATTTTATTCTCTTTCTCAACAATGAATGTATTATCAACGTACTATGGCTAATAAGCTTACTACTAACATGATGCTTAAAACTTAATTTACCTAACACATACTTAGGACATGATTCTGTTTGGTAAGTACAATAAATACAAGGGTTGTAATTATATGAATCGATTTGTTAAGATTTAAGTGTATAAATTTTAACATCAACTTACAATAATGCTTTCAGTTGTTAACACTAACTCCACTTACTTATTTAAAACTTTGGACTAGTTTCGGGAGAGGTTCCTCCCATCATCGGCTGCTGTTGACTGAGTGCCGTTGTTCGAAACGGGGGATGGACGCCCGTTCGCCCCTGTGGTGGTATCTCGTGGCTCTAATAGAAACTTGCTGAGTTCATCCAGCGGCGGAAAATCAAAATTCATTAAGTTGTTCTTATTTTTTAAAATGAAAATTCTCTCCCATGTGGATAGTTCTATTGGTTTGCGAAGTTGTTTCAATAATTTAATTTCTGGTTTTATTTCATGATTTTTGTTCCAAAAATGAGCTGCTATAGCTGATTTGTCTATCTGTTTCAATCTAATGTTCCTAAAATGTTCTTTTCTTCGAATTTCTAAATTTCTTTTTGTTTTCCCAATGTAGCTCTGTTCACAATCTGCACATTTAATATCTCATATGTGCAGATTGTGAACAGAGCTACATTGGGAAAACAAAAAGAAATTTAGAAATTCGAAGAAAAGAACATTTTAGGAACATTAGATTGAAACAGATAGACAAATCAGCTATAGCAGCTCATTTTTGGAACAAAAATCATGAAATAAAACCAGAAATTAAATTATTGAAACAACTTCGCAAACCAATAGAACTATCCACATGGGAGAGAATTTTCATTTTAAAAAATAAGAACAACTTAATGAATTTTGATTTTCCGCCGCTGGATGAACTCAGCAAGTTTCTATTAGAGCCACGAGATACCACCACAGGGGCGAACGGGCGTCCATCCCCCGTTTCGAACAACGGCACTCAGTCAACAGCAGCCGATGATGGGAGGAACCTCTCCCGAAACTAGTCCAAAGTTTTAAATAAGTAAGTGGAGTTAGTGTTAACAACTGAAAGCATTAATGTAACATATATTACCACTCCATTGTCTACAGCTTCGTAAGTACAATTTTTACTTAATCAACTTACAACATGACTAAACAGCTGTATTATTAGACCCTAATCAGAAAATAAGAACAAAAGTGATGAATGAGCCTCAAACTTGAAAGCTAATGTGATAACCATTGAGCCAGAGTGATGCGTTCAGAAACCTCCCTTTGTTATTGTGTATTATGCATTTGATGGGCATTCATTAGTGGCACTTTAGAAACTTATAGCCATAGCTTCAAAATTTGAACAGACAGGCTGTACATTGCCTATCTTAAATACTTGTATATGGCATCTCTACTCTCTCTGAAATTATTTCAGTATAGTTCATTAAAACCTGTATATAAAAATATTTATTGCAGTAATACTTTTCATCATAGTATTTTCTAAATTGATAATGTATTACCTGTACATTCAAGGCCATAAAATATCACCATTATCTTGATTGTGCTATGCCATTCCAAACCATCTATTTTTCAATAATTATTTATAAAGTTACTACTGATTTTAAACCAAACCATTTACACCATTAAATTTAGGATACACTAACTGATCAAACTATTGAATTGAGATCGGTCTGGCCCAAAGTAAATAATTTTTTTGTAATGGAGACTTCGTCATCATCTGGATGGCAAGAAGCCTTAGAATACCTGAATATCTCATAGCTCTAACAAATAATCTGTAAGAGATCTAGAAGCAACAGTTATGGGAGAAACCTAATGATTTCAACACCCAAATAGAATACTTTTCTGTTGCAGTTCTGAACTGAAGATGAATCTGCCATAGGTTATTATGATGTCATCAATTATAACATTTTGTTTCACAGATCTTTCTACTGAACTTCTTAAAAATGTGTCCCATATGCTAGGTTTAAAACATTTTAAATTTATGAATAAATGATAGTTTATGAAGTGAACAAGTAATAGATTTGCAAAGTATAAGAAATAATAAAATAATAATGCTACATTTTTTCCATAATTATCATGTCATCCATTGATAAATTACAAGAAGGTTGTGTGATGTCATAGTTACATAATTTTGTATAAGACTCTTTTGCTTTCATATTGGCTTGCCCTTAGTGCTATTTGAGCAGGTTTATGCATACGAGTTTCTGTAAAAATATTATATTTTGTGCTCAGAGAAAAACTGTTCTAAAGGACACGATACGGGTCTTTATTTCAACTCTTAAATATGCTGGCAATGTTACAATGAGTGATGCATTATTTATAAAGGAAATTGGTTTGAAAATCAGATTATATTTTGGTACATTTGTTTATGGTAATGAGAATTCAATTCTGGACAAAAATTAGGCATATGTGGGATAGAACATCAGTGCTTCTAAACTTTCATTTTGTTATGTCCATTTTCCTTAGGCAAACTTCTCTGCAGTAACAGAATGATTCAATTAGTCTTTAGCAGTGCACATTTTTAACGGTGCCTTATTAGAACATTACTTCATGCAAATCATCCCCTATAAATGGCATGTGGGAGTTGCATCACAAGCTGTGACAGAATAGAATATGTGCCATTTGGCACAGTAACAAAAAGTACTTAGAAAGAGTGATGCGTGCTCTCTAAGTCTATTCAATACAGTAAGTGGATTATGAGGCTACTAGACTTAATTAATAGATCTAAAATGTTGACATTACTATATTTGTACAATATAATGATGACCTCAAGTCACTAATAACAAAAAGAAAAGTGGGGATGCTAACATTGCAACTTTATCTGTATTAAACTAAAGGTGTAGATTATCCAAATGATTATGGATGGCCATATATTATTCCTGGCACATTAGTCCCCAAAGTGCCATTTTTTTTTATTGATTTATTTACAGATGCACTTTATCATCCCAGGTCATCAGCGTCCCATTCAACTCAGGGCGTGAAACGGCCGACAAATTTTGCTCAGAGACCTCTCTCTGAGGCTTGAGGTTCTTTTTCGTGCCATAAATGTACGACACAGGACCCACGGCTTTACTTCCCTTCCATGGAGTTTAGTGTAAACAATGAATAACTAAATTTAGGTTATATTTAAACTGAGTTATGAAAAAGGTTACCTTAGGTAGCGTGTGAACATAGATTTAGTTTTATGATCAACAATCTTTCCCATAAATTTTTTGTAAGAGATATATTAACCAGTCCACACTGATGTTCCCTGTTGCTTCAATTAATTTACTTATTGTGTATCTCAACTTTTATTTTATCATCATTGCTATATGTATTCTGTTCAACTGATGCTCATGTCATTCAATTAAAATGTAGGAATCAACACAGTGAAACTACCATAAAACCTAGTTTAGACTAAAAGTAAATTCATATAAAAAAATATGAACACAGACTTTTGAATTTTGACATACCAGAAGCAGACAACATATTATATAAGTTCATCGACATACCACCAGAGCAAGCACAGTCACTTAATTTCCCACCTGATCAGATCCGTTAGTTGTTGAATGGTTGACAATGTGAGCAAGTGTCTCACTAAACATGTCCCAATTTACTTTTAAATAAGTTTTTAAAAGTGGAACAGAGAGTTTTAATGTGTTGACATGATTTTAAGTAGTTTTACTTTTAGTCAAACCAGATTTAATGCTCATGTTCTTCTACATTAAAACAAAAATTGTAGTACCATTATGAGGCATGAGGTGTATAGCATACCTTCTATAAATTTTATACTGCTTCCACTTTCAAACAGCTATAGTACCACATACAAAAATGGACCATGCATTAATGCTTTCCCATGTTTTTAATGATCACCTTCAGGAAAAATGTGCTTTTTGATTGCAATTTATTGAAAACATACCATTTTCCTACAGCTAGTAAGAACATCCCTTTGTTCCAACAATGGAATAATTTACTATTTCTGCCATTACTATTTATTTTGAAAAATTGTCACTGCTATTATAATATTTACTATACCTATTTCTAGAGCATTCTGTGAATTACATGGTAGTTGTGTAGTCCAATTGAACACATGAACCAAGTAATCAATGGACTGTATTACACTAGATGAGGGTGAAGATGAAGCAATGGCAGAATGAGTAGCAGGAGAAACTGAGACTTGAATGCCACTTCTGTCATAAATCCCACTTCAGCTGCCTTGGTGCAGGCAAGCAGTCTCACCACTTGGTTCTAACAGTGCCGCTAATGAGCTACTTAATTCAATTTGAAATTATCTGTACAATACAAAGCCTGCTAAAATTCTGCCAGTGTCTGCTTTATGTTACCCACTTTACTATTCTGACTGGTGGGAGGAGCCTGGGGCTAAATAAGATATGCACATTCAAGGCATGTGTGAAGTGACTGTGGATGGTGAGGAATACCAAAATCGCTCCCCAATGCAGACAATGCACCAGAAAAATACTAATAACTTAGAATTACGTTGTTCTTCACTATGTTATACATATAACTGAACTCATTAGAAAAGGCTTTTTAAGCTATGTTCTAGTTTTGTTCTCTGGTTTAGGCCTGGGTATGTCGTAAACCTTCACAATTACACATTTGCAGAAAACAATTTTAGTAAACATACATTTACTCATATTAACTGCATTATGGAAATCATGAACATGATAATTTTTTATAGTGTTTAATGCCAGTAGTAATTTATTTAAGTTTAGTTCCTGGAGCATTCAGTGAGTTTGAGTAGCAGTCACAGAGATCTATGAATAGAGAACTTGTCACATACAATTACCACAGTAACACACAATCTACATTTATAAAACATTTGTGTACTCTACATAATTAGTTACAATAAAAATTGAATAGAACTCAACCAAACAACATAAATAGACAGGTCACTTATTCATACAAATTTTACTATATGCATGTTTACATTGATATATTGTGCAGTATAATATTGTCACTCAAGTATTCCTTTACAGAATAATAGGACTTTTTACACAGGTATTTTCTAAGAGTAGATTTAAAGGAATTATCATTGTTTATTAAGGCTTTTAGGCTAGAGGGAAGAGTATTGTGTACTAAAATGTATTCATAATAAATGCCTTTTTGATGGCATGAAAGTGCTGAAGTTGGGTGATGATTTGCTTTTTGTCTAGTATTCTTCTCATGTATATTTTGATTTTGTAAAAATGTTTGTTTATTTCGTATATAAAAGTTCATGACGAATAAAATATATTTACATAGAAGAGTTAAAATTTCAAGTTTCTTAAAGAGGTTACTGCATGAATGTCTGCTATCTGTACCAGCAATTATTCATATGACTTTTACTGTAACAGGAAGACATGTTCACTTTTAACTGATTTCCCAAAAATATTAGACCGTACTTCATTATTGAGTTGAAATAAGCATAAAAAAATTGTTTTAAAATCTTAATTCACTCCTACATTACTAATGCATGTATTGCATAGCATGCACTGCTAAGTTTAGATGTGATAAGATCGATGTGATCTTTCCAATTCAGATAGTTATCAATTATTAAACCAAGGAATTTAATATATTTGGTTTGTAGAAGTGCACTGTTATAATATCCTATCTGTAATGGTGCATCTACAAATCTGTGAGTGATGAATTTCCATAACATTTGTTTTATCTAGATTTAGAGATAATTTGTTTGCTTTGAGCTATACACACAATACTCAGAACCAGATTTAGTTTCATGACACAATCATTAAGGCTCTTTCCATTTATCAATATACTTGTATCATCTGGAAATAGAACAGCATTTCCTACATCCTTGGACAGATAAGGGGGTCATTTATATATATATATAAGAAAAAGAAGAGGGCCCAGAACAGATCCTTGAGGCACTCCATGGTTAATCATTCCCCGTTCTGATGCATTGTTTTTATTTTTAAAGGGACAATCTATCACTACTTTAAATAGATACATTAGATTTCCAAAAATCTTACTATTGGATACAGCCTTTTTTTATTGCAGATTGACTTGTTCTGTTGATCCTATAATGAATAAAGTTCCAGGGCGTAGAATATTAATGTTATATATGCGCTATTTTGAACTTTTACTGTGTCAAGAAGTCTACCGGATCTACTAGACATTTCTTTCAATGAATAATACAATAAAAAAAGAACAATGCCTTATCTCCATCAATACTGTATTCATCAAACTGCGCTAATTTTTCAGTCATCGTTGCTTCATTTGCTTTTCCTATATGAGGTACCCTCATTCCGGGAACATTTTTAAATCATGTTCAAAACGGTCCGTTTGCAAATTTTGAAGTAAACTCCTTTCTCTTCAATGATTTTCGTACTTAATTGATCAAGTTTGCCTTGTAATGTTGACTATCCTTACGTACTAGCATCTAAGACATTCTAGGCTAACTTAAGTATCTGTTAAATAAAATAAATAAATGTGTTCGTACACTCAAAAGGGTTTGTAACTTACCTCGACTGATCGCACCAATCATTGCTCTCGGGTGTTTATTACGACGTCCTAACCAGGAACCTAACTCTCCCATCTTAACCTGGCCAAAAGGAGTATCCGCTGAAATTGTTAAAAACTTATTACTACAGACCGTCTACATAATATATTAATCATAAGGGATAGTGAAACAATTAAAATTATCGACTTACGTGGGCCATAGTAACGTGCCGGATCATACGGTCCATGAACTTTGGGATTGTATTCCACTGGATAATCCCCAATCGCCATTTTACTAGGAGAAGAACACGACGATCGCAGACGAAAAGGGGCACCTTTTTTTATGACTATGACTACGTAGGTCAGCAAATATTAATTTATAAATGTTATATACTCTTTATTATATAAGCACTAATATATGTTACTTAAAATATTAAATGTGAAATTATTTATCCAAAAATACATAGAAACCACTGATAGGATATTGTGTGAATACAACTTTATGTGGTAAAATAGAAATTGATTTTTCACCGATCAATGTAGCCAACACTTTCAATTTCAAAGCCCAAATTACGAGCAAAACTTTTGTAACTTTGATGGTCTCTGGGTTGATTGCATTAAGCTGTTATTATACGCAATTTTTTCTGAAGTTCTAAATGAAACAGGCTCTTTCATTTTACCTTTTTTTTTATTTATTCTTCTTAAGAATATGAACAAAATAGAAAGTTTGTTAAAAAACGTGTGTTATATGCAAGACCTCGTTAGGTTATAGCTTTGTCGCAGATGTTTGTAATTTGGGTGAAAATACAGTTTTTATACATTTTATATTTAGGTTATGAAAATAATGCTTTTGGATACGAATGTTATATATATAAAATCCATATCTTATACCTATTCTTTATAACTTTTGATTATTATGTTATCCCTGTTATTTATACACAATAAAGAATCATTGTACAACACCTAAGGTGCAACGGTTAAAAAATGTAAAGTAACTGTAATGGTTTGTTACAATTTCAATAATATAATAAAAACGGGCGTTAAACACTACTCAAAAAAAAAAAAAAACAATGTCAATATGACACTACAATCGTACAGACGTACATATTAAAAAGTGTACGGCCACAAGCACACATATGGCATCCCTGCTGGGAATCAATAGTTTAATATAGAAATTGCTAGTTGGTAATCTTATGTCACCGATGTTTGCATCCCTGAAAAACTGCTCAGGGCCATTGGCATACATATGAATTTCAGTATTATGCCAAAGTGTGAAGTGCAAGAAATATTTTCATAATAACGAATTAATGTAGCAACAATAGTGACTATGTCTAAAAGAAAATAGATTTAAATATTTTATGAAAATGGGCTAATGTACGATTTGACGTTTGAACGTTCGTGATGTCACAGATGAAAATGGAAGTACCGTCAAACGAAGGTAAAGTCCCGTACAACCGCAAGATACATTTAATTTTATGCCATAGGATTAATAACTGCTTTCATCAAGTTTTCGTATATTACTTCAGTCACTTTCACTTGCGTGCTTTTCGTTGGTCTGTGATGGTTATACTAAACACATCACTTACCTTAACCTCGAATTTCGCTTGCCACAACAAACCATAACTTCGTAAGGACATAATTATTCAAGTAATTTTCAATCACAGCATATCAGCGATCTTACAGAAAGTAACTTGAAATTTGTGTATGTACCCAGAGATTGTGGTTAGATAGCTATTTTTAGTTTTATTTAATTGTCCATGTTTTGCCACAAATCCAATAATGATATTGAGCACTTCTGATCACTGTGCTCAATATTAAGTTAAATTATTGGTATTATAAACATTGTAGCTATATTAAAGTGCCATTTCTGGCTTTTACATACTTTATTCATCACTAATTGGCTTTACAAATAATTTATATATTAACTTAATTATTTTGCAATTTACCATAACCAACTTCATCTTTTCATCCCATACATTTATGTATGGTGTATCCAAATGGTTTTCTATGTTCTCATTTTCTATATTGTATATGAATCTTTTGTACATGAACCCATATTACATATTTATGTACTGTGCATATATATTTTGCTTGTTCATCAAATGTATTATCAAAATATGTAGCCAATGAATTAAAACCTTAATGTATCAATGGACACTGCTACTTATATGTAGATATTTTATGAATTTTGAATTCTTGATTAAATAAATTGTGATTGCTTGGTATATATGTGTAACATGGCAACAGAACTCTTGTAACAGTCATTTAATATTAAATTAAATTTTAATAATAAATGAATATTTTAATAGCAATGGTTATTGTCAGAGAACCTGTTTGTTACCTTTATAAATTAATAGTTTTAGTAATTATGAAGGGTCAGTGAGTGATGTTTGTGCTATATGAGAAGAGACCTAATGAAAAGCCCCAGATTGCACCCATAAAAATTAAAGCAAGATTTGAATGTACATCCCATGCTTTTGCAACTGACTTTGAAGGAATGTCTCAACCAAGTGAGCAAAGAAGGGAATGTAAAACAAGCAAAATTTGGTTCGCATAATGGTCAGTTCACCTTCCAGATGTATAAAAATTGCAATGTATTGTATATGAGTCATTCAGATAAAACAAATACTGATTTATGTTAACAGAATACATGTGATTTTAAGTTAAGCATACCATGAACTTTTTGTGGCAAGAAATTTGCTAACCATTGGGATCACTTCCATAACAGTGAATGTGGCTATTTCTAAGTGTAGAACTAAGTAGTAATGAATGTGTTTTGTAAATGTATGGAAAAGTTATTCAAATATATTATGGTTATATAAATCAGTATACATTTCATTTGAAAATATATATATATATATATATGTATATAATAATAAATATTAAACTTCAATATAGACAAGCAACGTAAGCAAAAGTTATTTTTCTTCCTCCTTTTTTGTTTTTTTTAATAAACAAAGCTGAGAGGTACATCCAATTAAATTTTTGTCTCAGAAGGTTAATCTCATGATCTGCTAGAAGTACTTTCACAAAGAAATTTGTAATTCTCTCCTGTGTTGTATTTCAGATATGGTTCTTGAAGGTGAAGTTACATTTGTCATATACCTTCAAATTATTCTTGGCAACTCTTGTTTCCAGTAGGAATTTTTAGTCATTTTCTGTAACAAGCAGGTTCATTGGTGTGTGATTCCTCTAAATGTATTTGTTTCAGATGCTGTACTACAAGGTGAGGGATTCATTGAATCCATGATTATGAAGAATGTTTTTGGCCTTGTTTTTGGTTTGTTGTTTAAGGTATTCTTAATGGTTTAGAAATTTGGTTTGGTTATGTCTTGCTTTTAGACACTTGTGAAGGTGTCCTGGTCCACCATAATATTGCACTTTTTATAAAGTGGAGTGTTTATCAAGAATTATAAATAACTATTCATAAATATAACATTTAATTTCATGTCAGAACCAATACAGTGAAGCGACTATTATGTTCTTAATTAACTAATGAGTCGATTAGATAATCTTATGCTCCACGTACTGTAGAATTATGCAAAACTAGTTTCGCAGGCTTTTGCCTACATCCAATGATATTGAGCACTGCATGAGTCGACTCGCAACTGAGGATGCAGGCAAAAGCCTGCAAAACTAGTTTTCCATAATTCAACAGTAAGTGGAACATAAGATTATCAAATCGACTCATAGATAATTAAGAACATAACTATTCATATTGTGTTTTTTAACATATTTCTCTGAGATACTTAGCTTTTTAAATAAAATGTTACTAAACATATACATAGAAGATATAACCATCAGTTAATAAATGTAGTAGTTACTGCAACATGTTAACGGACAGGAACATTGACTACGTGATTATGCAGTTTTAATATTCTGAGTATCTAGAGAAAGTGGGATGTTGTGGCATTTTAATGAACTGCACACATAGACATGATTTTAAACAATTAGGATAAGAAAACACCCAAATTTCATTTATTTTTACTAACTTACTTGGACATATTTCAAAATCTGTATTTCAAAAGTTGCCTTTATCATCTGCATGCTTTAATATCAGTTTTCGAGAATGGTTCTATATATTTATTTATTAATACAGCAGTAGCATTTATTATGCAATTAAGATCTATATTATAAAATTTCTGCCTATGATCATTTTAATAATATGAGGGCTATTTTAAAGGCATAATTTCTTGCAATAAAATTAAATTATACAACATTTTGTTAGCTCAGAGGATAACGAACATGATATGCTACTTTCATCATTCTCACTTCCAGTTGCCTTCAGTCTCAATGGTGTAGTGGTAACCATACTTGCCTCCTAAACCCAACATCGCAGGTTCGATCCCGGCCGGAACCAATGGATTTTTTTGGGCGTAAAAATTTGAATGGGATGCAGATACCTGAGATGTTAAAGAGGGAGAGGAAAAAAAACTTGCGGTTCCCACCTGTAAGAGGTGTGCAAGTTGAATTACACCTTCAGCAAAATAGAGGTGCAATATGTTGCAATGAGCAATATGTTGCTCTGAAATTCTCCTTTTGTCTAAATGAATCTTCAGGTGAAGTGCATGCATTTCTACAGAAGACAAAGAGTTTGTTCTTCTGTATAGCACAGCTCAAAGATGGTTTAAATGTTTAAAAGAGGAGAAGCAATCAGTTTCATTGGAAGATGAACCCGTACTGCAGTTTGTACTATATCTGAAGAAAACATTGACACCACTGCTGTCATTGTGAGAGGGGATCATTGAATAACAATGAAACACCTTCAAAAATTTTCAATGGGTGCCATGCAGACTTTGGTAACCAAAAAATTATACATGAGACGTGTTTGTGCATGGTGGATTCAAGACCACTGATTCACAAAAAAAAGGGGGGGTGTTTGCATGCAGGTGAAGATAGTGTTACCGTAAGATGTGGAGTTTGTTTCATAGGTAATCACTGTTAATGAAACTTGGCTGTATAATTTCAATCCTGAGAGCAAACAAAGCTCTGTGTGGAAATCTCCATCCCCCCACCCCCCAAAAAAAAAGGTGGAAGGGAAAAAAAAGTGGTTGCATCTTCTGGAAAATTTACGATTATCTTTTTTCAATATACAAGGAATGTGTCATACAGGAACACACAATTTTAACTAGGCAATATTACAGAGATGTCCTGAAAACTCTGCAAGGCCATATCATATGCAAAAGGTCACATTTCCATGCAACAAATTGGATGCTCTACTACAATAATGCATGGCTGAACATCATAGATGGGAGAGATTCTCCCGAAACGCATCTTACTTTGATGTAAGTAAATGGAATTTAGTGTAAAAAATTAATACCTAAGTTTAGGATATCATAAATGTTGTTCCTGAAATCTCACAAAAATCAACAAAATATCATCTCCCTCCCTATAGTCCAAAATTAACCCTGTTTATGTTTTTCCTTTTCCCCAAATTGATGAAATGTCTTTGTGGGAGGCATTTTCCATCATCAGAAACAGTAATAAAGGCTGTGGAGACGATTCTAAAGGACCCCTAAAAAACGGGTTTCCAACATGTCTTTGAAGGGTGGAAGGAATGCTGGGAAAAGTGCATTGCACCCAATGGGGAATACTTTGAGAAAGATAATTAAAATTATGAGAAAGAAATAAAGGTATGTTATCAAAAATAAATATGATCAATCTTTATTATACACCCCTCATACAAAAACATAACTAACATTAATTGTAATTAATACTTTAAAATTCACAATACACTCAAATTGTCACATATCATGTTGATGTCTATAAAACATATAATTAGTAGTACTTATACTTCGGCCATCGAAACATTGCTATTTGCAGCTTCAGTTCATGTAATGTTGACTATGCTGCAACAGCCACAACATTTAAGAGCTGATATTATGGGGCTTTCTATTTGGAATAGCAAATGTAACATAAAGTGTATGTAATAATAAATTACTTTGCTTTAGAATTATTTATAGCCACAATTAAATTGCTGCCTAGCAATATAGAATTAATAAACATTTTGACACTGAGATATCTACTCTGTAGATGTTTCCTCATGATTTTAAGTATGAAAAAGCTTCGAGCCATTACAACATGTGCCTTCTCTAAGTTGTGTCTGTGTAAAACCTTGATACAATGAATTAGGTATAACTCCATGAATTGTTCTGCAAATGACCTCTTTGGGAAATTTTTCTAACATTGCAAATTAACCAGTTCAATTAATCAGAGTAACTCAACTGCAAACACGTGATAGAAATCAGTTATATACACAAAAGTAAAACCAGCAACAGTGGAGCTTTCACATTATGACTGACTGACCAATAATGCTAATTTGCTATTGGTTCAGAAGGAGTAATGGGTAACATTACTCATCTGTTAATCTGTATGAAAAGGTAGTTGCTAAGTGCAAAGTTTCAGCGACTTGGTCACATCATTTACAAACAATTAAGGGTATTCATTGTTGACGGAGATGAGATATTTCTGTTCACTGCCAATGAAATTTGTACAGGCTTAGTAGCAAGGTTTACAATTAGTTATAATATTTCAGGCAGTATCTCTTTCTTTAATTAAAACATATGTTTTAAAAAATATATGTGGAACTAACACAGTGAAACCAAGTCATATGAATAAATTCATGTGATATGTGTCGTATTAAACACACTTATTGCTTCACTTACTTGTGTGGTATTTGGATCACAGATAGATCAACTGTAGCATATCATTTTTGGACAAAAAAAAACCACGAGATTGTGAAGAAGGTGGATTTATTAAGAGAGACTCAGGGACATATAGAACTGGATACTTGGGAAAAAATTTACATTCATAAATACAGAGATCAATTAATGAACTTCGATATTCCAAAGGTAGAAAACACCAACTTCAAGTACATTAAAATACCACCAGGGCAGCGCTTCATCTCTGCAGAGCCGTTGGATTCTCCAAACAGTCGTACCCTTGGCTGAAGATGAAGACAAAGGTCTTCGAAGCCGGTTCTAAATATCACACAAGTAAGTGAAGCAATAAGAGTGTTTAGTACGACATATATCACATGAATATATTCATATCTCTTTTTGTTGTTTTTTTTCTTCGTAATCATATAAAATACTATATTTGTTTAATTGTTAGTACTATACCCCTTTTTAATAATATAAACAATTGGTCCCAATGATGCAATGATATCATTCCTTGTTATGTCTGATTATCAACTTTAATCTCTTTGAGCACTACAGAATGTGGCATATTTTATAACTTCCTTTGCACGTATCACAAGTACAGGTGCCATCTGTTTTGTGAAATACTTTTCTGAAGCTTAGTTTATAATGAAAACTATGCACTGCAGGCCTGGATACTATATGGCTTAATTCATAGTTTCTGGTTATCATTACATATGTCCAAAGCAGAAAACAGATCTAATTTTTTCTCTTTTCTCTTTCATATAGTTTCATTTAGCTTTTAAAAAAGGCATACTGCATATAATTCACAATAATACATGCATTATAGTGGCATACGTGAAGCCATTTAATGAAATTGCTTCAGGGCTGCCAACACACCCTAATATTCTTATCAAAAATTATTGTTGTTTATCTGTTTCTCAGAGGTGAAAAATAAAGGATATTGCTTATTGGATGACCTTTGTGTGTAAATAACCGTTTTAAGTTAATAAAATGCAGATTAATGTAGCTTTCTGAAGATTACGGTAATACCACCACTACTGCCACTGCATATATATTAAAATGTTTTTCTCAAACTCATTAAGCAGTTAAACTTATCTGTTATGAGCAGACTGAAGTCCCTCTTGAGATATTTTACTTATACTCCATTTAACTCTTCTAGCTAGGTTATAGGTAAGATATTCCTATGCCAGGCAATAGTAGAAAAAGTCCATTACAGTGTTTAATGCAATCTGAAGGCAATTATTGCCTTCACTGCAGCCACAGTTCTTGCTTACTGTGCACCTGAAGCTTTTTTACCTGTTGTCTGTAGTGTTTGGGCCAGTTGTTTACCCTCTTGAGCAGCTTTCCATTGCATGTTATTCCTTTTGCCTCTAGGTTTTCTTCCTTTCTTGAAGACTATCATTTCCATTTTATTTTATTGATCTGAATCTAACCTTTTGTGCCTATTCTGCAAGTATATCCACAACTACTTTTCCTTTTGTAGCAACTGTCTCAAATTGTCAGCATATATGCATAATTCAGCTTTTGCACAATCGTTAATTTTGTCTTCAACATAAGTCAGATTTTAAACAGAACTGTCTTTTTTAAATTTATTGTCACTTTGATTGCATTGCTCTGCTTGCATCTGTAAAAACCTTACCTGACACTTGACTTGAACAGGATTTGAAACCAGGAACTCTAGATTAGTAATTGCAAATGCTACCACAAAGATGGTCTAAAAGAACTTATACCCCATAACCTAAAAATTAAAAAAAAATTACATATAAAGAATAAATAAATTCAATATTGAATTTATACACATATAGAAGAGTCGGCTAATGCATATAATTTATATATTTTCAGTTTCATAGTTGATTTCTAAGATTGATTTTCAACTTTTACTGTGTTTAATTCTTAATAGCAATGTTATAAGTAGAGAGTGGATGTTCAGGCATTAATTAAATGTTAGAAAAAGAAACTAAAATATATTACATAGGCAGCAAAAAAAAAAAAAAAAGCATTACACACTTATTACTAGTAAATTTTGCAAAATTTAATGGTTTGCAACATCAATTATTTTTTAAAATTATTAGCTACCTGAAGTGAAATGTAATTCCTTTTTGTATAAGAAAACAATTTGAATGATGCTTCTTATATTTTTAAACAATATTTTTCTCTTAACAATTTGCAGATTGTGAAAGAGAGCCTATTCTTTGTTCAGGATGGTGCTGAAATTCAAAGTCAGTAATGTTTTAAGTTGGCATTTTAGTGATAATTTACGATGGTGAATCAAGTGTAGTAATCTTGTTTTCATTACAAATGAGCAGCATCTAAATCATTTTCTTTATCGCACTGTTGTTGCTGTTTAAGTGTTGTAATCAGAACCATGCCTTGCTGTGAGTGCAGTGATATAAGTCAATAATGCAAACTGAGTTAGGCTATGCATAAATGAATACCACTCGCTCACAATGAAAACAAGACTATTATAATGACCTACTTGTCCTACTTAATTATGCGAAGATCTTCCTAGGAGGGATGAACACATTGTTAACCATGGAGCATTTCCTTTATAATGTATATGCTGCAAATATTCTTTATAGCAACTGTATTAAAACAAACAAATACTTATTCCTGCCAATGAAACACTAAGCTATAATAACAGAAAATTTGCAAAAATAAGAAAGTAATTGCAAACAAAGCAAAAATGAAATAGTTCCATAATATTTGATAACTCACGAATATTATTTCGATATATTTAATAATTATTTTGTAATGGCCATCAGTAATAAGAGGCATTTTGTCTTAAGTACAGGCTCTAGTCATAACTCATATATCCAAAAATACCAATTCCATCAATGCTAGTTTACTGTTTTAAATAAGATTTTCTTTTCAGTATATGTAAATTTATGTATATACTTTGCGTATCTTTGTAAATTGGCAATTTGGTTTTGAAACCAAGTGATGCTTTCTTTGCATACTACTTAGCATTAAATAAATAATAAATGCATTCATATTATTTGTGTCATCCCATTGATGTTAATCTGCTTGTTCAGGAAATGTTACCTGTTTTGCCATGTTATTAAACTGTAATGGAAATGCTCAGAAAAAAAAAACATTTTTATGACCTCTTAAGAAAAGACATGTATCCATCACCAATAGCTCTGCACATCACTTTCCTTTAAAGGTATTTACTAAGTACAGTCACCTTTTTCCACTCCTCCTCACAAGTTTTCCACAGCTCATCTGTAGTACAAAAATGCCCGTTTCCTAGTGCTTTGAAGGCTCAAAACTCCATCAAAGAAGCATTATACTTCTTTGGTAGTAATGTTGTTAAAAGGTGTGGTGTGGATTCCTATTTTCTTCTCCAATTCCTCGAGAAATTTGAGGGCCAAACTGAAAGTATGCCTTATTCTGTTTAACCCAGATTTTGTTTGCTTGCCATACAAAGAAGGTATAAGTGCTGTAAATTGGATCCAAAATTTCAATTTAATATAATAGGTAGTTGACTTAAGACAATTTTAGCAATGTGGTGAATTTTCTATGTATAATGTAACAGTAACAAGTCCCCAGGAAAATTTCCCCTGATTTAAGTACCTCTTTCTTTCTTTCTTTGTTTCTTTCCTTTCTTTCTTCTTTCTTTCTTTCTTTCCAAGTCCTTCTGTTTGTACTACTTTCTGAAATTTAATGAGGCAGCAATTTGTGTTCTCACAATTGTGTAGTGTTTCCATTTTCAAATCCCAGTTGATAAATGGTGTTGATAAAGATATTCCTAGCTTGCATATGGCTTTCCTCATGCTGTAGGAAAGCCATGTTGACTGTCACAGGTAAATTTTTCATTTTAATAATATTTACAGTCTAACACAAGAAAGCACACATTAATATTGAGTCAAAATATTTAGTAAAGACTCTTCCTAGTTTCACTTACTCAGAATTTAATCAGAACATGTTTCATGAATTGTCCACATTCTCAGCTATTCTATGACTGCTGAATCGTTGGTTGGAGTTTTCATTGAAATTTTTTTAAAATAATAATAAAATAGTGTTTAATACCCATTTTTACTGCTGGTGCATCACATTAAAAATTAATGATACATAATATCGTATAATAAATTGGGAAAGATATCTCTCTTTTTTTTTTCCTTTCCCCCTCTTTTTCCTCTTTTTTATATGTATATAAAGGAAGGATATTCCAGGTCTAAGTTTAGGGTACCTTCCCAACATTGATCATTTATGAGGACTGAGGAAAACCTGGAAAATCCTCAGTCAGGGAGGATGGTCCTGGTGGGAACCAAACCCCAGACCTCCTGCTCACAAGTCTGCACCTTACGACCTTGGCCACTCAAGGCAGTCGAAGTCTGAGTTGACTCTGATGGCCTTATGATGAGCTTGAATATTGAGCTGTCTGCTTCCAGGATGTCAAAATTTATTCAAAATTGCTTGCACATTATTAAGTTAATCCTTTGTAAAATATTAAATTCTTTTGTTTGTCTTTATCGTGGTTTTCATTCCAAAAATGTGCTACCACTCATTTTTCTATTAGCTTATGTGTAATATTTCTCCAATGTTCCTTAAACCTGATACCTATTTTCTTTGTTTTCCTATGTAAATTTTTTACAATCTTCATTTTAAGGCTGCTTTTATAGATTTGATGCACTTATTCAAGAGGCCTTATTCATGCAATATAGGAAAATATCTATTTGTTAAACATGGTTAAAAAACCAAAAGAGTCAAACATCTGAGAAAGGATTAACTTAACAAATAAGAGCAATAAATTGTGACATCCTGAAAGCAGACAGCTGAATATTCAAGTTTATAGTAAGACCACCCGAGCTAATGCAGACATAAATCCAACTCCAACGAATGATCCGAACTTTGTAACAGGGATGTGGACTAAGGTCCATGAAACGTGTTCTGATTAGATATTAAGTAATGAAGCTAGAAACGGTAGTTTTTTTTTTTTTTTTTTTGACTGAGATTATTTACCAGTTTATTAGTTTTTTATCCTTTGGAATTAATTCCATATTGGTTTATCCCTTTTTATACAACACACAGTTTATCTCATTCTTTGACACAGGAGAATAGCCAGATTTTCTAACTCTAAGGTAGCCCTCCCAAATGTATCAGTTTCCTTGAGCATTGTTGCAACTGGGCACTTGTGTTGCCTATACACTTTTATCAGATTTGTCCATGAGACGATATTGGCATGTGCACAGCTGCTTCACTTTCATTATTGCAAGTCATTTCCAGAGATGTGTGCTTTATTAATTATGAAGCATAGCACAAATACCTGTTCAGTGAAAGCTGATAGACCTAGTTTGTTCTGCTACAATATAACAAACTTTAAGAATGCATAGATATTATTACTCATTGACTTGTGTACCGCCACGGGTGGCCGAGGTCGTTAAGTTGCGGACTCGTGAGCGGGAGGTCTGGATTCTAATACTGCCAGGACCGTCCTTACTGTCTGGGTTTCTTTCCAGGTTTTCCTCAGTCCTCATAAATGGCAAATGCCGGGGAGGTACCCTAAACTTAGGCCTGGAACGATTCTTTCCTTAAAAATAATGTATCATTGGTGACCATTGCCTGTGGTGCTTACAGACGTTAAACACTATTCATTCATTCAGTCATTCATTGACTTGTTTCTAACTACATAGTGGTATAGGGCTACATTTAAAACATACTAGTAAAAAGCCATGCAGATTATTGAAGAACTAATTACTTTGTAGATTAAGGCTAGTTGTAAACTCAACCTCACAGTATATGATATAATAATATGCCTCTTATTGAAAACCATCATGATAGTTTTCAGTTTACTGTGAAATGTTAAAAAAAGGGGGGGGCTGAAAAACAAACAAATGTTCTACTTCATTTATGAACTTTAAAAAAATAAGACAATTTTAAAAAATTCTGTTAGAACTTACACAGTGAAGCTTGTTAAATGTAAATTATAATTAATCTGTTGTCTAACATACTCTTATACTTCACTTAAGAACTTTCGAAAAATAAGACATTTTTAAAAAATTCTGTTGGAACTCACACAGTGAAGCTTGTTAAATGTAAATTATAATTAATCTGTCGTCTAACACACTCTTATGCTTCACTTACTTTTAAATATGGTGGGACCAATTTCGAAGAGACATCCTCTCTAACTTCAAGCAACTTGACGACTCTCTCTCAGTTGGCGAGTTGTCAAGTTGGTTGAAGATGGAGAGGGTGTCTCTTCGAAACTGGTCCCACCATATTTAAAAGTAAGTGAAGCATAAGAGTGTGTTAGACGACAGATTAATTATAATTTACAAATGTTCTACTATTAGTGGGTGCCAGATGCGCTAGTCCAGAAAGTCCTGGCTCCTTTCCTGCCTAAGCCATAAATCTGGTAAAATTCCTATCTTTGACACCCAGAAGAAGGGGTTTCCCCATTTCAATCTAAGACAGGATAAATAACTTGTTTACATCATTCATATATACACACACACATATTCATACAAACAATCCTGAATCAGTAATTCAGTGCTTATCCTATGCAGTATCATTTCACCTTAAATTCTAGTTATTGATGCTTAGGGATTATCTATAATGTCATTTCTTATTTGGCTGTCTTATTTGACAACTCTGTATGAGATCAAAAAAATTTTAACAGAGAACAACAGTTTTTTTTTTATCTATTATTACAAAATTTATTTCAAATTGAGACCATGATTCTCAATACACAATTCAAATCAATTAAACAGCATTTCACAGATAGAACATAATTGATTATCATATCCAGTTCTCTAATTAATATTCAATTGTCTATTGCAAGTGAATCAGATATTATGTGATTTCTGAGCAAGAACTCATCTTTTGTCATATCCCAAAGCAAAAAACCATATTATGTTAGAATGCATGACTTGAATGGCCATACTTGTGTCACATTGACCAGTCCATTCATCACATTGTCTGTTTAAGAATTTTCTCACCTCTAACCAAAATGAAGCACTAATCCATTTTGTTGCCATATCATCTGCATCTCAGCAAAATGAGGATTGTTTTCAAATGGAATAACCATTTCTTAACATCTGAAGATATTTGCTGATTGATCGTTCTTTCAGAAAAGAAATAGTTCCATAACCCTTCCAAACGACACCCCAAATAGTTATACCAGCAATTTTTGAGTTTTCTGTGACAATTTCATTTGGATTTTCATCAGCTCAGTAAATTCAATTGTGTCAGTGTTGGTCATTCAGCTTTAATTAGACTTCATCAATCCATAAGATGTCTTTCAAAAGTTATGAAATCAGCTTATGTTGCTTGAGAAACCATTTGCAGAACTCCAAACAATGGTTTGAATAATTTTCATGTAGCACTTGCCAAAGTTTTAGTTGATAAGCTATTGTTTCAGATTATGTAACAGGCTTCTTAAACATAATGATTAATCTCTTTATTCTGGAAATTGTTTTCTGGAGGATCTATATGGACTGATGACACAACTTGTTGCACCAAAATGCATTTTCCTCCATTCTAATAATTTATGCTAATTTGTCATATAATAGTTTACTATTTTCTCATATAATTTTGTTCTAAGTTCTTGTTTTGTGGGAAATTTTAGTTCAAAATCTGCTGTCACCATTTTATTCTAGTAATATTTCCACCATTGTTGTAACACAAAAACACATTGATCTGTTTACCGCCACGGGTGGCCGAGGTCGTTAAGTCTCGGACTCGTGAGCGGGAGGTCTGGGTTCGAATACCGCCAGGACCGTCCTTCCTGACTGAGGTTTTTTCCAGGTTTTCCTCAGTCCTCATAAATGGCAAATGCCAGGGAGGTACCCTAAACTTAGGCCTGGAACGATTCCTTCCTTAAAAATAAATCCTTTCCCAATATATCATTTCATCTCATCTATCATCAGTGTCCATCGCCTGTGGTGCCTCTGTAGCAAAAACGGGCATTAAATACTATTCATTCATTCACATTGATCTGTGTTAATTTGTAGTTAATGTTTACAGAGGAATTTCAAGGAACTGATAACAAAATTGACAATGCCAATTGAATGTCAGCACAAATAAGACAACAATTGGAGATAGAATATTATGGTTGCCAACCCTACCATCAACATAGTGTTTGTACTGTTTGGTTGGAGGTTTGTCGGGGACATTGGAGAATATTTTGGTACTTTGGCCTTGCTCAAGAGTTGCCATTTGTACCAATGCTCTCATTGAGGGCACCTTTGGGAAGAAGAGTTGAGCTAAGGGAGATAGGAGTGGCAAGGATCCATGGGCAAGAGGTACTGGTTTAAATGGGATCCCTAATATTTTTTTTCCATATAGAAAACCCTAACGCTGGTGGAACCTGCCCTCCAAGCAGTTTGAGCTTCTCAAAAGGGTTACTTCCATACCAAATACTGAGCAGAAACCTTTTCCAAAGTACAAGCCACTGTCACACCACGCTAGCCCACTAGCCACCTCACCCTGGCATTATCAACTCTCTAAGAGAACCAGCAGGATGATATGCATTGGAAAAAGGAAGATCCATCCCATATTTGCCTAAGCAACTAGGCAAAAAAATGGAGGTCAGAATGGCCACCCCAAGGGATTTTAAACCTAGGATCTCCAGAATGCAAATCCCAAGCATTACTATCTGAGTCATTCTACTTGGTTGTCTGTAGTATTGCTTTGTCCATGGGAACTCATTTATTCAAGTAATGATAACTGTATATATGTTTATGCATGAACAAGTATCAAAACTGAAAACAATTTTTGAAGGAAGCAATTTTTATCTCACTCTGTATAGAGCAAGACACGGTAAAAGATCTTATATGTTGTGCAGTGAATAACATTCATATGCTGATCACTGAAGATTTGTTAGTTAATTTACTTTTACATTTCATAACAAATAACTCCACTTTAATTGTTAATTTTATAGATAGCAGTGAAGATGAGAGCTCAGGTTCTGAGCCTCCTCGGAAGCGGCTATGTTCTGTTTTGAGTCCCAGTGGCACAGGTAAGTATAGCTTAGAAACTCAAAATCATTTGTTTTGTGGTAGGACTCTTCCATTTTCCTTAAATTTTAATGAAGTTCTCTACTGGTTATGCATACGACAGTTGAATTTGCTTCGGAACTAGACGGAATGGATCATTTGCAAAATGAATGCTAAAACATCAAAATGGATTAGATTTACAAAATAAGGAACATTCATGTATGATTTTGGGCAGAAATGAGACATTTGTCAAAATGAAACACTTTGTAACAGGTTACTTTTTTCTTCCCCCTCCCCTCCCCCTATGAATGCATAGTTCTAAGAATGAGAAACAATGTACAGGGAGTGAACCTTATCAAAGTAAAATCTCAAATAGAGAACCCAAGTTTTGGCACTTATTGTTTATAAGCATGTACACATGCAAAACTTTGGTTTTGCCTCAATATTTATATAATTTTCAAATAGTGACATCACCCTAAATCCAAAATAAGTCAAAATCTTCCCAGCACATGCTTAATGCTTGGAATTTGGTTATGTATGTTTGTGTAATATGTAATATTTTGGAAAATTTTATTTAGGGGTTTTATAACAAATACATTTCCACTTAGTTCCGTGATAGTAACATTTTGTTTGGAATTAAGTTGTATGTTTCTTGAAGACTGTAGATCATATTGATAAGGGAGAAATAAGGAGGAACAAAAAAAAGAAGGAGGGTTTTGTCTAAGCCCTTACCAAGATGCCTATGCATTATTAGATCTTTCAAGTCAGCAATCATGTTATTGCTCACCCACATATACACAATCTGTAGATCCTTGGAATATTGCAGAAATGAGCTACTACATGAACAATTAGACATGGGTCTTTGTACTGTATAGTTGCAACTTCAGAGCAGTGAACAGTAAATGTATAAAACAGCATATCACATTAAGGTTTTATGTACCCATGTGTATATGAGTGGAACAACAGGACAGAGGACCATCACTGATTTAGCTAACCACATCCAGAACACTTGATTGCCTGCACCAAGAACATTTTATGTGAAAATCTTATCAGTCCTTCACATGATTCTATCATTTCTATGTCAAGTTTGGGTTAATGAAACAGTTTATGAAAACTTTAAACAAAGATAGTGCCTGCTTTCAGTATGTGAGAAATTTCCAGCTTTGTTAGAAGCAAAATTAAAGGAAGACATATTTAACGGTCTCTATATCATAAAATTCCTGTTTTATAATACCTTTGAATCTATGATGGATACAAAAAAGAATATAGCATGGAAAGCCTATACAGAAGTCATAATAAAATTTATTGCCAACAAGAAATGTCCACATATAAAGCTATGAATTAAATGTTAGATACATTTAAGGAATTTGGTTGCAAAATAAGTCTAAAAAATCATTTTAAACCCACACCTTGACTGTGTTCCTGAAAACATAGATTCTCTTAGTGAGGAACAAGGCGACAGATTCCATAAAGATCTAAAATTGTTTGAGGGAAGATTTCATTGGTGATTCAGCATAAATATGCTTGCTGAATATTGTGAGGAAATCCAGAAACCCTCATAAAAGGAAAGGTAGCAGAAAAACTTTGACTATGAAAAAGCAGCAATTGCACTAATTAAATTTCAAAAAAATAAAAACTCTAAATATTGTATAATTGCAGTGTTATTGATGGTAACAATATAAATTTAGTACTATTGGCAGGATTAAATGATGTAAATCATGTTATAAAATTACCAAAATATAAGGACAATTGCATATCAAAATTATAATGAATATCTTTTAATTGTGTGGTTACTACACAGACATTTTTCAACACACTTTCTCCATTTTAGTTCATCTTTGTTGTATTTGAGGCTTCTATTCAGAAACAGTGTGCTGGTTTTTTTGTACAAAGTAACACAAAATTAGATTATATTATTTATATGAATTTGCTAAAAATCCTTTTCCTGATAGCAATGAATTTAGTTGATTTTTGGATTTAGGAATACTAATTTCATATAAATTCATTTTATTTGGTTCAGGTAATAATTACAAAGTTGAAATTTTCAGGCTAGTGTTATTTGAATCTAAATAATGGTACATATTCTTCTGTGCAATGTGTTCACTGTATGTGGGAATAATTTAGTTGAAGTTTAGTTTTTGCAGCAAGAAAAATATTTTGAAATTCATTCTGAAAGCCTTAAGAGGGTGTGCATAGATCTTCCAAATTATCATCAATTGAACAAACAGAAGAGAACATTTTGAAGTTCATTATAACAAGAGGTTGTGTAGATACAGGGTGTAAAGAAAAACAGTAAAAAGAAACAATCACAATACTTCATTGAAAGCAGATATACAGTATTAAAATATAAACTACATGTCAACTTATGGAATTTGTGAAATTATATATTTCACGAAACAACTCTTATATGATTAGTCCTTCATGCAGAATTAGCTATCACAAAAGCAATTAATATACTGGAAATCATTGCTGCCTTGAGGTCAATACTTTTGTAATTGCAAAGGTAAACATCACAAGGATTGAGACCAGATGAATAGAGGTCAACATATTCATTTGCCAGTGGTTTATTATCAAATTGTAAGATGCATTAAAAACATTCTGTGTGCAACGTGGTCTGTCCCATCTTTCATCAATCATGTATTCTGAATAGCACCATTCCATGAGCTAATAAAACATACGGATCTTTCATCATTCCAGCATACTTATTGTTGATTATAGTTCCATTATGTAAACAATGAATTGATTGTATCCAAGAATATATCACATACCAGAGAAAATTCTTTCAATATTTATTATTTAATTATGTGCAGTTACATATGTTGTATATGTAGATGTTTTATTGAATTATATTTGGACTGGTATGAAAAGTATTTTGGTTGCCAGTTTGAAGGTCTAGGTAAGTTTAGATATTACAATTGGAGAGAATGACTTTCATAGAGTAATTTGGCCTTTCAGTTGCACCATCTGTGAGAGAATTAAGAGTTAAGTTGTGCAAAAGCATTAAGAATTGATTTGTCTTTGTCAGCTGAGTTTATAATTCAGATGACTGCATGCTTTTCAAGGACTGTTAATCCATTTGTTAAGTATTCAAATTCTTTGAGTGGTTAAAATAAGTGGTTGAAAAATGAATAGGAAGAGAAATGCAGATAATGTTGGGATATAAAGCTGAGTCACACATTTAGCCAACATTTGAGTCCCAAGCATCAATAGTAGAGGATAGTTACATAGTCTGATTGCACACCTTATGGCAGATGGCAGTATGAAATGATAGGTATGAGGATGGTGATGAAGCAATTGTATAAGGAGTGGCAGAGGAGACATTACTTTATAGTGGAAAAATTAGAATAAATTAGACTGGAAAAATAAAATGGGGATAATTACATATTTGTTCTCTTTCAACTTTTCCCTTTTTTGTGCCACTAACCTGGAGTAGCTATTTGAAATTTGACACAAGAGCACATTGACAAAACCATTTGTGATAAACATCTGTTAACCATGGTTTTACTTCTTAGATAGGAGCAGCACAGAACTTAGTGATGATGATGGGGTGAGCTCATTCTCTGGTGGCACTATGAGTGCCAACAGGTTTAATGATGTGATGAAACCTGCAGAACCCAGTGGCAGCTTTATGGATAGCAAGGGTCACAAAATGATGGTAGGTTTTTAATAAAGTTTGTACACATTGTATACATTTAGTTTACAAATACATAAACCATTTTGGAATCAGGATGAATGCATGGATAAATGTAATGTTTGGAACTTGGAACTTTTAAGGTAAAAACCATATTATTATATTTAAAGTTCCAAATATTTTGAGGTTCTTGCAGATTTAATTAGGAACATGGCTGTTACCTGAATATTGCTCAGCAGCCACCAGTATTAGGAGTCATGCAAGAAGATTTTAACTGCTTCTGAACTTTTAATCTAATGATGTGAGACTACTTTCATTTAAGAGAGCATAGTTCTTTGACTTTTAGTTCCTTGAACCATGCACACTCCTCCTTTTAGTGACGTTCACAGCTGAGTACAAGAAAACTAAAGTTCAGTGTTGAGAGGGAATGAGTACATCATGGAACTTTCATACCATGACTTTCATGCAACGATTTACTATAATTACAGAAACAATTTTAATGCTGAAGAATGCTCTTCTTTAGTATGCATTATAGGGTAATGATCAGGTATTCTTTCCATGAATTTTCAATAAGTCTGCAGTCTGTTGAAGATGAATTGTCCTGGTCACCCTGATCTGAAAGGACCTGGAAATATTGGAACATTTATAAAGGAAATTTTAATTGAATGTTCCAAAGGTGTCAAATAGTGATTGCAAAAGCTAAGATACAAAGATATGGGTAAAACATGTACAGTGTTTTTCTTCCAGTTTTATTTTAAATATAAATATTAAGGTCCAACCTAAGACAAAAATAAGTAAGCATACTCTCTAAGTTTTAATTTGTCTAAGTTATGCTCAGCTCAGCTGTTGATTCATGGGATGTCTCAAGTTCATGTTAGACATACACTTATAGCTGAGCAGTTAAAAGCAGGGGTCTAACAATGAGAGCTACAGAAATTTGAATCCTACCCATGCATGAATTGCTTTATTTGTTATTTTTTGCAAGTAAAAATTATGTTTACTATCCACATGACAATATAGCTTCCAATTGCAAAGGCTTATTTTAATTAAAAGACAATTGTGCTCACATAGAAAAAAAAAATAATAATAATAATCATCATCTTTGTTTTCAAAACAAATAGGAACTTAACAATTATTTTTAAATAAAATAAAGATGATTTATACTTTTTTTGTTTTTCACTATGGGATTTATTTTGAAAAAAAAGATGATTAGTTTATGTTTTTGATTTGAGCATAAATGCCTGAAAGGTCAAACATATTTTGTCTATCAAAATATTTATTATTGCTATATAGTAAACAATAATTTTACTTACAAAATCTGCCAAATAAGTCATTCAAACATAACGAAAATTCAAACCTACATAGTTTTTATTACTATGCTTTTGCCAGAGCAAATGGTTCAAGCAAATGCATTTCCATTTAATGTATTTATTGGGCATAGACAGAAGGCAGCATTGTCAACCCAGCATCAGCAAATGCTTGTAATATTTTCCAAATCATTTCAAATGATTTCTGGCTATTGCTAATTTTTTTTCTAAGGTACATATACAGAGTATAGTAGTTATTAATTTTATATTTAAGTAGTTTGATTCATACATTATGCCTAACTTTAATGTTAAATTTTATTACTCACAGAGAAAAATGGGATTTGAAGTAGGAAAGGGTCTTGGCAAACATGCTCAAGGCAGAGTGGATCCCATTGAAATGTCAAGACAGCGAGGTCGCAGAGGTCTGGGTATGAAAATTACAGAACTGGATGCTGCAGTACGCAAATGGAATCCTGATGAGGAAGTAAGTAATCCAAGATCTCCTTTTTCTTTTTATTCTTTCTGCAGGGAAAAAAGGGTTATGGAGTCTTGAACAACTAATCTAGATATAACAAATTATTATTACGAAATCACTCAAATTTCACTAATTTTGTTCCACTTACTTGGACATGTTTCATAGGCATTTGCCCCCATCTTCAGCTTGGTCCCACTGGCCGCTTCCCAGTGTGGTATTAAAATGTCACTCTGTGACTTCAACAAACTTATTGCTGAGGTAACTTGTTCGGGAGATCAAAGCTAACTATGGGGTTTTGGAGAGTCTTCAGTAGTTTTGGTTCATTTTGGAATTTGTGGTTCTTCTTCTTCTTCTTCTTCTTCTTCTTCTTCTTCTTCTTCTTCTTCTTCTTCTTCTTCTTCTTCTAAAAATGGTCTGCAGCTGCTAATTTTTCTGTGTGTTTATATTTTACATTTCTCATGTGTTCCTTAAAACGTATGGTAATATTTCTTTTTGTTTTGCCTATGTATTTCATTTCACAGTCTTTGCAACTGATTTCGTAAATGCCTGATTGCTCTCCTGTTGGAATTTTGTCTTTTGTATTGGTGTTTAAGTGTTTTTTTTTTTTTAAACTAAATTTATTTACTGGGGCCAAATTGATGTTTGCCTCTTTAAAAATCTTCTGAAATTTTTGGTGTGCCCATGGGTGGAATGTGAATTTTTTTATATATATGATCTCCTTGGTAGCCTTTTAGTGTGGTGATGTCCTTTATTTGTTTTTTCTTTCTGAATTTCTCTATTTTCTTGTTGACAAGATCTATTATGTAGCCATTTTTCTGTGCCATATCTATGATTTTTTGGTACTCCAACTTGTATTCTATCTTGCTTATTGGCAGGTTTGTTAATCTGAATGTGAGGCCTTTGATTATGGCTAGTTTATGTTGTTTTGAATTGTGGCTGTTATTTTTTATATAATTATCTGTGTGGGTATCTTTTGTGAAAATGCCAAATTCCAGTATATTGTCGTTTTTTATATTTTTTATATCCAAAAAGGGAAGAACCTTGTTGTTTTCTAATTCCATTGTGAATTTAACAGTGCTGTCTTGTAGATTGAGTAGTTTTATTGCATCCTCTTTTCATTTTTCATCTATTATTGCAAAGACATTATTCACATAACGGTACCAACATATATATGTGGAAAAGCTTCAACTAATTTTATTTCCAAAAAACTCATGTACATATCCGCCAAGAATGGCGAGAGCGGGTTTCCCATTACTAGACCCTTCTTTTGTCTATAAACTATTGCCTCTGAATGTGAAGTAGGTTTGATTTATGCAAATTCTGGTGAGGTTCAGATATTGGTCTATTACTTCTCCAAGTAGGTTTATTGAAGTTAGCCATTTCTTTACAATATTTATTAGATTTTCTAGGAAACAAAGAGACCACATCATAAGAAATTAGCAAATTCCTCTTTTCTAGTTATATGTCTGATTTTATCTATTAATTTTATCTATTAATTCTGAGATATGTAAAATATAAACACACAGAAAAATCAGCAGTGGCAGACCATTTTTAGCAAAAAAAAAAAAAAAGAAAGAAAGAAATAAAAAAAAAATCCCAAAATGAACCAAAACTACTGAAGACTCTTCAAAAACCCATAGAATTAACAGTATGGGAAAATATATTTATAAACAAAAACAAAAAAATTTTGGTTAACTTTGATCTCCCAAAAAACAGTTACCTCATCAATAAGTTTGTTAAAGCCACAGAGCGACATTTTAATACCACACTGGGAAGTGGCCAGTGGGACCAAGCTGAAGATGGGGGGCAAACGCCTATGAAACATGTCTACGTAAATGGAACAAAATTAGTGAAATTTGAGTTATTTTGTAATAATGAATTGTCATATTATACTATATTTCACTGTGAAAATCCCTGATACAAAACACTAACTAATTGTAGTTTTATTGTGTTTCTTTTTACTTCAGATATCTACAGCATCAAGTGCTTCTTGCCATCCCTCATAAATTGGTTGGCACAGAACTGCTTTACAATACAAATTAATTAATTGTTTAAAGTAATAATTTATTTTTAGACATTTAAAGAATATTAAAAAAAATGTTTGTTTTAATTAGCACATGAAGTACAGTATGTGATAGCATTACACATTTGGAATTCATGCAACATATTATTGAGAACTAGGTTGGGTGAGAGGTTATTCTCAGGTTAACTGTTAAAGTTTGCTACATCATGACATGGACATATTTGACTTGATTATTGCATTTGCTTGTTGCTCAGCTTGTTCATTGAAGATAGCAGAGAAAGCCAGTTTTTTCGTTAACACAATTTGCTGTTCTAGGTTATAACTATTGGCATGCATGCCTCTTGCATGATCCTGACAGCTCATCATCTGTTAGGTGGTGCCATTGCTCAACAAGCTGCACCTATGATGCAAACAGTTTTAGCCAATCAGGGGAAGGAGACATGGAAGTTATATATGAGGGTTCTCTCTCCCCCTCTCCCTCTCCTTCCAACATGGGCATTACAAGTGTTTCTATCTTCATGGTGATCATGTTGAAAAGTGGCTTATAGATGTACTTAAATTTAGTCAATAAAATCATTTTGCTATTCACTCTGGTTTTTATTTCATGCCCCATTGGAGATTGAGTCAGGTCTGCACAGTGTCCCAAAGGTCTTCATTTAAGTGGAAGCATTGTCCCCCAAACCACTCTTCACTGCACAGCTTTGGGAGGATGATGAAATACTTGCAAGACATTCTTGGGTTGACGTAGCACAATGCCAAATTACAAAAAGTCTGGAATTTATCAAATTAATTGCAAGGATATCAGATATATATATATAGGGAAAATAAAGAGGAAGAAACATTTCAGAAATATTAATTATAAACAAATGCAAAAATTGGCAATTTCAGCACATTTCCAATATAAAAATGATGACATTAAAAAGGAGCTAAAATTGCTAAAGACTGCCAAGAATCCAGCAGAGCTAACGACTTGGGGGAAAATTTTATTAAAAAAAATATAGATGTCATGAACTTTGAAATCCCACTGACTGTTTAAGTGAACTTATCCTGCCATCGCCAGAGGATGTTATCAGTGTACAGCTGAGGATGGTAGAGCATGCTCTTGTAACATCTGTGTTTTAAACATATAAGTGAAGCATTAATAATGTTACTCTTAATGATTGCCAATATCATTAATGAATTATATAATGCTTCACTGTCAAAAACTTTTATTTAATTATTCAATTAGTAATTGAAAGCTCAGGGATACTTCATTCAAGAAAATTTCTTCTCACAGAGACAGTTTTTTGTTTGGGAGCAGGAAATAGTATGCCCCTAAGTCTGAGAAATAGAGTGAACCCATAATGATTTTGAAACTGTTTTGTGCACTTTTGTGCTCCATTGTTGGCTGTTTTTCGTTCAGTTTATCATTCAAACAGTCAGTAATGCTGCATAACATGCTCCTTTTATTGTTTTACCCTTTTCCAAATAATCTAGCAGAATTGTTTCTTGGGATATTCCAAACAGAACATCAGCTTCCCAGCCAACAAAATCGTCTTTCCCAGTCATTTCTACAGCCACAAGTTAATACAAAATTCTTGTAGATTGGCATTCATCATTGCCAAACTAAAATTCTTTCACACACAATGTCAACAATCATGACACCCATTATGCATGCACCTTTTTCTTGTGCAATGTTTCATGCAGGGTATTGTGTATTTTTCATTTGAGATGCCTACTGCCTCAGCTGTCTCGGACACTTTCATTTGGCAGTCTTCCATTAAGATACTATGGATATTTTTAATTATATATTGTTACTTCATGGTGGGTTTAGTTGGTCAGTTAGAGTACACTTCATTTTCATTTGGCTGCATTTTAATTCAGTTATGTAGAAATAAAAATAGTCTTTTAGCAATGGTGTAAGAAATCTCATGAATATCATTCAACTCTGCTTTAATCTGCATTACATTCTTTTCTTCAAATAAAAATTTCAAACCATTTTATGGCACTGTTCCTTTTAATGGCAGATTCAACATTGGCTGATTCAAAGAGCTATCCTTTGAGTCCATTAGAATAGAAGACTTATATGCACCAATATCCCATATTTGATTTTATTATTGTAGCATGTACTATGAGCTTTTCTGTTTCATTCTTGTGCCTTTGTTTGGTTCATTGGTCTCAGTAAAGAACAAAGTTTCCATTGAAATCTTACTTGAGAGAGGAAACATATTTTTCTCAAAATGAAATAGTGGTCCTTATGCCTTTACTATTCTAGAGGCCTCATTTGACAAATTCGCATTTTATTTAGCTGAAACTTTGTCATAGACAAGTACAAAATTGGAGCTTGCCAACAATGAACAACATTGGTATTTTGGTACCGTTTCATGGAAATTTACTGCATGGTTCAAATGACCCTTGTAGTTGCATAATTATATACATTGCCAAAAAATGCCCATATTTATTACTGAGACATCACAGGCTGTGGACACTGATGATACATGAGATGAAATGATGAGTTAGGAAAGGATATATATTTTTTTTAAGGAAGGAAGCGTTTTAGGCATGAGTTTAGAGTACCTCCCCAGCATTTGCCATTCAGGGAGAACGATCCTGGTGCAATTCTACCAATATTAAACTAGCTAAGATTGTGTTCCTGTTATAGCAGAACCATTAGGGCTACAACATTAAAATTTGGAAAATTTATTTTCACACATTTTATCTTTATACTGAAGCAGAATTAATAGAATTCAAGCATTGGAACAAAAATTAGATTTATTTTATTTGAAGCTAATTTTTTGTCAAAATGTTATATAAAAACTTCCATAATTCATAGGTTATGAAATTTTTCATAATAATTCATAACTGCAAATATAGATTTGAGAAAATTGCATACAAAGATAAAATTGCTAAAAACTGGCTCACAGCTCCAACTCCAGAACCTAATGCATGCCTGTGCCATAGTCAGGATCTGTTTTCAAACTGATTATGTCAGAATAGCCAACAGCAAAAGCAAAATTTGTCTAGTGAATTGTAAAAACCAGGACCTTCTAGTTCATTTGGTTTAAAAGCTGTATAATTTTGAAATTGATTATTTCAAAACCATGAGTTTTTTATTCTAAAAGTTGTATTTTCAAATATTAAAAAATTACTCCTGTACTATATATCACAAAGATTACATAATTAACCCTTTGCCCCATATATTGTAGTAAAGGATAATAAAGCTATACAGCCATTTTGATGGTGTGTAATAGCAAAAAAAAAATATATATATATATATTTTTAACACTGGTGGTTCGTTCACCTTTTAGGGACCTGAAACATCCCTAGAGTGCGTGGTTGTCATGTGAATATTTGTAGTTAGGCACTAAAATGACCGAGGGTTTGGTGGTTACTTTACTAAGCTTTTTCAGTTTATCTACGGCCATGGAAGGTTTCACAAGTACTTCAGGACATAAATGGAATGTGTGTAAGAAGATATTACTTACAAGTGACGAGATACAAGCCACAATTGAGGAGGAATTAGCTAACGAAAGCAATAGTTCTGATGCTTCGTGGTTGGTCTGTGCAAGACAGTAATATAGAATAGAGTATTGGTGATAGTGATTGCAGTGTAGCAGATGAGAGAGATATTTCAATTCCACAAAAACATGGGAAAGATTTATGGATAAAGTGGTCTCCTCAGCTCACTTTTAAGGGAATCAAACAGTTTTTTATATCTTCTACAGGAATCTGCCATAGTCTTGAAGTAGGGAGTGAAGGAATTCAAAACTTTGGTCTTTTCATAAAGAGCGAATTTTGTAATCTTATTGCATTAGAGACAAATAAATATGCGTGTAAATTTGAATAGTCTAGGATTTTCACAGTGAAATATAGTTATCATATAACAAATTATTTATGAGGAAGTCACTCAAATTTCACTAGTTTTATTCCACTTACTTGGACATGTTTCATAGGCATTTCCACGTCCAAGTAAATGGAATAAAACTAGTGAAATTTGAGTGACTTACTCATAAATAATTTATTATAAAATATGCGTGTCTTTGTCAGCTGAATAAGCCAGATTCACAATGGGAGAACACAATGTCTTATTTGGAATTTTGATTTATATGGGGATGGTAGATCCAGAAATTAGAGATTACTTTACAGATATGACCTTTGTGCCTGTTCAATTATAAAGCAAGCCATGACACTCCATCATGCCAGTGGCATCATATTTATTTTGACAGTTTAGTTTTTTCCCCTTCCACCAGACTGATAAAAGTGCTCATAGAAAAGAAATTATATGCTTGTGGTACAGCCCATGCAGGGAGAAAACATTTGCCAAAAAATTTCAATAAACCTAAACAGTTGAAATTAAAATGGGGGAATCTTGTAAACTTCAACATGAGGGGATAACAGCAATAGTACGGCATGACAACTGAGATGTTATGTTACTCTGCACAAATTTAAACCCAAGGACAGACTCAGTGGTAGAAAGGAAAAGGAACAAAAGAAAGGGTCAAATAAACCTTCCCTGCCCTAATCTTGTATGGGATGAGGGGTGTGGACTTGGCTGATCAAAGAAGATAACAATATGGAGTAGGAAAGCCTGCTAAGAAATGGTGGAAATATGTATTTCATTTCTTTCTAAATGTGGCAATAGTTAACTGTTTATCATTTATGACATGAGCAACAGACTGCTAAGACAGCACATGGAAACAGACTGTTGCACTATAGGAAAATTCTGGTAAACCAGCTAATCAGTAATTTCACGTCGCATAAGCATATGGGGTGGCCAGTAGCTTACCTAATGCTGTTATGTCCCCAATACATCACAATATTATAAAAATTCAGGGTCATGCAAAAACCTGTGTTCAATGGCAAAGAGATGCAGAACTCAATCAGGTCCTGGCATTCAAACCCAAAATAAGCGTCAGCAGTGTGACATCCCTTTATGCGTGATTGGGTGCTTTCTTTACTATCACCAAGAGAGAGGGTGGGAGTGCAAAATATATAAATGACACACAGTAAAACATCGCCAAAATGTAAATAGTGTAAAAAGTTAAAACTTTTAATGTATAACAGAGACCATATTATCTTTCCTGCGGCAGAAGAGGGGTGCAAATACTTAATAAACCTATAGGGTGAGTACCAAAAACACTTCTTGTTTACATAGAAAGCTCATATTTATAAAATTTAATGAATGGTTTTTCTAAAAGTGTTCATTAGATTTTAGTATATTTATTACTTGGCACTAAGTATCTAGATCATTTTTGCAACTGATCCCCTGTAGGCATTTAAAGAAATGGAATCCGAAAGAAATTTAAATGCCTACCAAAGAATTAGCCTGGCTGGAGAAAATATCTGACTACTGAAGGAGAGACAGAGGGTTGAGAAAATAAACATTTATTGTAATTCATTTTTTAAAAAAAATCAATATTTTACCTTTCAGTTTCCCATAAAGTATAAATTAATCTGCTTCTTTATGGATTAAAAAATGTCAAAATCACTTTAACAATATGCAGATTTGCGTGTTGTAAAACTGTCTTAAAACATGGGAAATTCTTTGAACTGAGGAAATCAGTAATGCAAAATGTGAAATTAGAAAATCTGATCCAAAAATGCAACCAAATGTTGTTATGATTATAGGTGCCTAAGGACAGGATCTGTAATGTGCAAAATGTTAGCTGTTACCTTAAACTGCAATGTCCAGAAATTGAATCCTAAATCGCACATGTAAATGACAGGAAGATGCTATTAGTAGTGTTTGGACAACCTTCACTGTCCTAGAACAAGTACAGCAAAGAGCAGCATGTAAGTGAAGTGTATAAAAACTACCCACAGTGTATCAATCAATATACAAGACCTTCACTGTAAATAGCTTCAATATTTTAACAAATACGTTAATCAGAATACTTGTTTATTTTCCATAATGAAATAGGAATTTATATCTATGCAGCATTAGTTTATTACTCTGTGGGATTCAGGCTTCAGTTTCTCCACCTTATAAGTTAAAACTGGCAGCTAACTGTTTGGATGCAGAGACAAGATAAAGTATTCTATGAAAAATTTAAGAATACTATAATCAAAGGTTGCTCTACCTTATACAACATATTATTCAGATACCTGTAAGCTTACCACCAGAACCAACAACTTTGAATACTTTCCAAATGACAGCTCACTTCCTTGACCAACATGAAAAGATGATAGCAGTTCAATCTGCTTTCAAATTGTGCACTTATGAAATAAACTGCTATAGAGTGATTAAGAGAAGGAGAGTGTTTTTGGGTTATTTGAATGGTAAGTGAAGCTCGACTGACACTATATTATCCATTAAACAGGGATTCATCTCAGATTACCAAGGTAGGAAGTAAATGTTTAGAGCATTAGTCATGCCATCACCATATAATTTAAAGTTTTATCAAAATATAAATTATCTTTTATGTCTTACCTCTTTTCAAAAGCCCCTAATTATATTCTTTTGTCTCCCATATATCATCCATCCCAGTTCTTTTTAAAAGTTCCCATCACTTGACAACCTAATTCCTTTCCATATGCATTTCTTGGAATATTAAAACATTCTTTTACAGAATTTCCTTTCTCAAAGTTTAAAATCACTTCTGAGATTGAGATAAGTTATGGAAATGTTCAATTCATCATTTCAGAGGAAAATTGAGTTCCTCAAATTCTCATATAGGATCAACAATGGGAGTTTGTCAAAGGCTTTTGGCTCATTACCAGGATCCAGGTTTGGCTTTTGGCTCAATAACAGGATCCAGGTTTGACTTTTGGCTTAATACCAGGATCCAGGATTCTGCATCAAATACAGATGACAATAATGCATTCCAAAGAAGTTTGCATTGAATGTAATTATAATTAAAATGCAATAACTAATTTATTGTTTAATCTGCTAAAATCTCTAGTTATTCTCACAAATAACTTTACTTCATATATTTGGTCATTGTATAAAATGTGTTTTTACAGGTAATTTCCTGTAAGGAAGATGTGATGTGGTTGGAAGAAGGAGAACATGAAGTGCTTTCTTTGAAAACATTAGAAACATGGGTTAAAAAAGGTCCAGAGAAGCTTGATATTGAAGATGAAATAAATTTTTGTGATGCAAAAATTTTAAAAGAAGTGCTTTTATCAAAGGTAATGAAACCTTAAATTGTACTGAATTTTCTAGTATAATTGTGCTTCATTAACTCATTTTAGTTTTAATAAATATACAAGTAGTTCAAAGAAGGAAGTACCATCATGTTTATGTTCCTGCAGAACAAAACAGCCTTTCATTTATGTTTAATTCAATGTTTACAGAGTGTGTTTGACAAGTTAGAAGGGGATGAAATGAGAAAAGCCAGAACACGCTCCAATCCATTTGAAACTATAAGAGGAGCATTCTTTCTTAACAGAGCAGCAATGAAAATGGCAAATATGGATAAAGTATTTGATTTCATGTTCACAAACCCAAAAGAAGAGCATGGGGTGAGTAATTTAATCACTCTATCTGGGAAGAAATAGTATTGGAGTAGAGAAGGGAAGCTATGCATATTTTAGATTTGCATGCACTAGAGCTTCATAACTCTCTCTGAACAGCAAATAACTACAGAGTTTTCAAGCGTCTCAAGTAATATTTATTTACAAACAGGAACTTTTATGAAATACCTTGTCGTCAAAGCAGAGGTGCAATGATGAGGATGAACTAATCTTATTGTGAGCTAATTCATATGAAATTGGATACAAAGGAACCTTATAAATTAACTTTGCTTTGAAAAGTTCCACAGAACATATGTCCTGAGTAAATCTCATGTAAGTGAAACCATAAAGAGTGTTTTCAACATCCTACTCAGAAGAGATTATTAATGGGTGTATCACTATGTTTGATTCCAATTTAATTAATATTTAAATTGTTTTGAAAAATTATACAGATTGATTTAAAATAACACTGACTGAACCGTATGTTATGCGGGACAACAAATTGATCTTTTTCAATAGGGGACCTATGTCTGGGAATGCAATGTTTGGGCACTGGGTCATCAAAGTATGACAATGCTTCAGATATGAAGGGCATGTATTCCATATTTTGTAATGAAATCTAACAAGAGCATCAAGCTGTGCATTAATTGGAAGAGGGGTTTGTTATCTAACTCTATCATTACAGAGCATATATCAGCAATGCAGAGATTGGTGCATGCAGTCTAAGACCTGTGTTATGTACAAAGTACTTCACACACTATATGGATCTGTAGGAAAAGGTCTTTCTCCATAAGTTAGTGCAAGCTTGTGTTGGCTACTGTGAACCACATACACTTTCAGTTTTTTTGTGTCCACACATGCATTTTGTGCAAGTTTTGGATGTGTATCGAAACTCCTGTAACATCAATAGAAGACTTAATCACACAGATCCATATGGCATGTGAAACATTTCATACACATGTATTTGACCAATCTCTGCACCTCTGATGTACACTCTAATCATATTAAAGGTTGACAATATGAACCCCTATTATAGTTAATGCATAATGTGATACTCTTGTTGGATTATTAGAGGTTCTTGACAAGATGTAGAATGCATGTTCATCACCATATCCGAAGCATGGTCTATACCCCACATTGCCCAAACCATGTATTTCCAGATATGGGCCCTCTCTTGAAAAATTATCAGTTTGCCGTCCTGCATAACATACTAAGCATTGTTGATGTTATTTTTAATCATTTTGTATGTAATGAGGAAAGATATATGATTATATGAAGGCAGTTTTTCTATAAGTTTGTTAATTTTCTTACTTTAATACAATACAATACATATATTGTAGTTGGTAGCATATATTCTATTAATGTGTGCATATTTAATATAAAATCTCAACCAGGACATAAATAAATTAAATAAATTCATATTTGATAATTCTCAAATTATGATAACTTATAGTTATAACTTGTAAGTTATTTTTATGGCAGAATAAGATAAAGGGTTATGAAGTTATAATTTTTTTAACTTATAAATTATTTTTAACCCTTATAGTGATTATTATCTTTCACTCCATGCTAGTACGAGCTGCTGGGACCAAATGATCTGCTATATTTTGCGGACGTGTGTGCAGGACCTGGTGGATTTTCAGAATATGTACTTTGGCGCCGCAAATGGAAAGCTAAAGGATTTGGCTTCACCTTAAAGGGAGAACATGACTTCAGACTTGCAGATTTTTATGCAGGTCCTTGTGAAACCTTTGAGACACATTATGGTAAGAAAATTTAAGACAAATATATTGAAACATTGTACATTTTCAGATAAAACTGAGCGGAACGGTACATTTGTTGTGTTTGAGTAGATTTCATGTCCACTGTTCAGTAATTATAATAGTGTAGCATTCCTTATTATAAACATATCTAAACAAAATGTGCAAATTTTTCTTCTTTTTTTCCCCCCCCCACTGCCAGGTGTCAATGGAATGGATGGAGATGGAAATATTTTCAATCCTGACAACATCAGAGTGTTTACTGAATATGTGATACAGCAGACACATGGTTATGGTGTGCATTTCATGATGGCTGATGGTGTAAGTCTGTCACATTATTTAGAATTCAGTTAGGGATAAGGAAAGTTTTTTTCATTCTGTTTCCTAGCACAGTTTGATGTGGATAATAACTAGAGCTGTAATTTTGATTGGTAAAGCATAAATATTGCTCAGGAAGATATTAACATACATAACAAACAACTGAATTAATTAACATGCTTTGATGGGACATTTTGTGCATTTGTTGTATTTTTGAGCAGTTTTACATAATACACACAAATAACTAAAAAGTTATATTTTCTGGAACTGTTGAGTAAGGTAATTTTTTAATAAAGGGTGTGCAAAACCTATTACCCATGTGTGGGATTTTTATGTCAAAGTATCCATCCTTTACATGATCACCTTAGCCATGGCAGTGCTCTTCCTGGATATTTCCATCTTCTAGATAAGTTGCTTCCACTACAACTCAGAAGCCTTATTTGCTTCCTTAGTAAATCTGGAGAAAGAACTTTGAGTAAATATTATTTCCCAGGTCAGGAGGACTTGGAGCATCAAATCAGCACGATTGCAATATCTGAAGTGGAACTATTATATAAGAATTCCCAAATGTTACCCATTTTTAATAGAAATCCAGAAAGATTTGTCAAAAGATGGATGGATAATATCTGGAACTGGAACAGACTATGTTTCTAGTACTTGATCATGACGATGAAGCATTTTTACATTTTTATTTTTGCATTAATATGGCTTCAGATCACTTTTGTTTTTTTGGTTTCCTTCCTCCTTGTTTTATTGGTACTATTGTGCCAAGTAGAGGGATATTGCTAAAACAAATGGTTCTAAACTCTCCACTTGAACAGTTGCTTTACCATATCTTTATTGTAAACAATATTTTATTAAAGCCATACTGCATTGTAGTAGCAGTTCAGCAGTTTATGCATTGTATTCACAAGACATTAAGAATGCCTGAAGTTAGAAAAAGTACAGCATGCAAATTAAAAACATCAAGTATCATTTAGGTGATAAGGTATTTTATTATTTGTTATGGTGAAGTGGTATTAAATACCAATGGAAAACGTTTATATTGGATTGTCTGTGACATACAAATGGCTATTGAAAACAATAACATTCACTATAACAAAAGTTAAGACTTCACTTTAAGTGAAAATTCTATTGTCTACACAGTTGATGTACATCCTGCAGAGTGTCTTAATTATTTGTTGTAAGATATTGTATAGTAATAAGTTTATGCTAAATTTAAATTATGCGTTGATGAGGGGGAAAGATTGAAAGAAATTCTATTTAAGTGCAAATGAAAAAATAATTTGGAAATTTATTATTGAGAAGCTAGATAAAAAATGATAAATGTCAGCATCCTCAAAGGCCACTAGCAACCAACCAACCTACCTTTTCTTTTTTTCAGGGCTTTTCTGTAGATGGGCAAGAAAACATACAGGAAATTCTATCAAAGCAACTGTATCTTTGTCAGTTCCTTGTAGCTCTTCACATTGTACGTGCAGGTATGAAATTGATGAGTGGAATTTTATTTTATGCTTTATGAAACTAATAAAATTGTTTACAATGAATTCTTTAGTAATGGTTGATCTATGTTTTTCATTATAATATATCTTATGTTCAAATATAATGGAATCTTACATACTTCACAATATGATAGTTATGTTTGCCAATCCTAACCAAAGCCAATAATGTTACTATTCCTCTCACTTGATAGTGAAACAGAAATAATTTCTGCATATGTATTCTTTTATTTCAAAGGATTAAGCAAGAAGCAAGAATTTTGTGCTTTTATTAACTACTATCCATTTGAAATTGGGCATATAAATTAGCAATCTAAATTACTGACCCGATGAAGTAATATGGTATGTTACCAAATACATCAGCCACCTAATTATGAATGACTATAAATTGAGATAACCATTATTACTTTTGTTAGGTGTTGTTAATGACAATTATTATATTATTAAATGAAAGTAGCATACAATATTGGGGAAAATGGCCAGGAATACATTCACATGCTGAAATATATTGTAACACCACTCCTCTCCAATCAAAGCTCTCATTCAGAAGTAAGCTCTCAAGTGTAACTCTCATGACACTTTAAGAGATATTTTTAAAAATTTAATGAAGTAATGTTGTAATAAAAACATGGATAACATTAATTACTAGATGAAGATAACAAAATAGAAGAGCAATATCTGATGTCCAAAAAAAAAAAAAAAAAAGGCATGGTCTATATCATTTATGTTTGTCTTGAGGGCTAACTTGCTACTTATTATTACTTGCATAATAATTTAAAAACAGAAGCTCCCATTTAAAATTGAGCATAGGGTCTTTATTCTTTTTATCAGTAAATTTAGCTTAAGAAAATTGGGACCAAAGGATGAGATTATGAGAACACAAATCATTTGATTTGATAATAAATCAGAATTCTGTTATTAAAATACAAGTGCACAGCAGTGGAACCTATGGTAATGTAATAGATAATGCAAATTTTCAAAAATGTTTTGCATAGCAAATGATTTTTGCATTGTTGGTTTAGATATTTTATACTAATTAAATTAATGGATATCATTGTATGATTAGTTGAACTACACACTCTTAAAGCTTCACTTACTTTTTATAAATGTATGGAACCGGTTTCGAGAACATTTGTTCCCATCTTCAGCCATGCTAAGGTTCAACTGTCGGATCATTCGTTGAGCTGTGGGAATGTAAATTCTGCTCTGGTGGCGGTGTGATAAACTTGTAGTTTATGTTTTCATCCCCGACAATGTCGAAGTTCATTATGCTGTTTTTGTATTTGTAGATGTAGATTTTCTCCCAGGTTGCTAATTCCGTAGGTCCTTGTACTGATTTTAATAATTTTGTTTTATTTATTATGTCGTGATTTTGTGTCCAAAAATGATATGCTACTGCTGATTTCTCTATTTGCTTGTACTTTATGTTCCTGAAATGTTCCTTTAACCGTGTGCCAATGTTTCTCTTTGTTTTCCCTATGTAGATTTTTTCACATTCTGCACAGTTTATTTTGTAAATACCTGATTTTTCTTCTTGTGGAATACTGTCATTAACATTATCTATCAGCAAATTTTGAACATTAAATCTATTAATCGGTGCCAACCTGATATTAAAACCTTTAAGAATATTCTGAAATTTTTTTGTGGCCCATGGATGATATGTGAATTTTTTAAAAATAAGTTTATCTTTTTTTGCTGAAAGTGTTGTGGTTTCTTTGATATGTTTTTGTCTCTTGAATTTCTGCACCTTTTTATGTACTAGTTCTTTTTTAAAACCATTTTTAACTGCTGTTTCTTCTATTTGTTTGTATTCTTTAAAATATTCTTCTTTGCTAATTTGTAGGTTAACTAGCCGGTGTGTTAAACTGTTAATTACTGCATGTTTGTGTGCTGTAGGGTTTAAACTGTCAGCTTTGATGTGATTATCTGCATGTGTATTCTTTCTGTATATTCCAAATTTAAGTTTTTCTTGGCATTTCATTATTTTAATATCCAGGAATGGCAGGATATTAAAATAATGAAATGCCAAGAAAAACTTAAATTTGGAATATACAGAAAGAATACACATGCAGATAATCACATCAAAGCTGACAGTTTAAACCCTACAGCACACAAACATGCAGTAATTAACAGTTTAACACACCGGCTAGTTAACCTACAAATTAGCAAAGAAGAATATTTTAAAGAATACAAACAAATAGAAGAAACAGCAGTTAAAAATGGTTTTAAAAAAGAACTAGTACATAAAAAGGTGCAGAAATTCAAGAGACAAAAACATATCAAAGAAACCACAACACTTTCAGCAAAAAAAGATAAAATTATTTTTAAAAAATTCACATATCATCCATGGGCCACAAAAAAATTTCAGAATATTCTTAAAGATTTTAATATCAGGTTGGCACCGATTAATAGATTTAATGTTCAAAATTTGCTGATAGATAATGTTAATGACAGTATTCCACAAGAAGAAAAATCAGGTATTTACAAAATAAACTGTGCAGAATGTGAAAAAATCTACATAGGGAAAACAAAGAGAAACATTGGCACACGGTTAAAGGAACATTTCAGGAACATAAAGTACAAGCAAATAGAGAAATCAGCAGTAGCATATCATTTTTGGACACAAAATCACGACATAATAAATAAAACAAAATTATTAAAATCAGTACAAGGACCTACGGAATTAGCAACCTGGGAGAAAATCTACATCTACAAATACAAAAACAGCATAATGAACTTCGACATTGTCGGGGATGAAAACATAAACTACAAGTTTATCACACCGCCACCAGAGCAGAATTTACATTCCCACAGCTCAACGAATGATCCGACAGTTGAACCTTAGCATGGCTGAAGATGGGAACAAATGTTCTCGAAACCGGTTCCATACATTTATAAAAAGTAAGTGAAGCTTTAAGAGTGTGTAGTTCAACTAATCATACAATGATATCCATTAATATGATTGGCTTCACTGTGTTTAAGTTCCAATTTTACATTTAAGTAAATATTTTATACTGTTGATTGAAAAAGCAAAAAGTATGTTCTGAAGTTAAGTTTTATGGACCGAATATAGCCACCCACATTAAACAGTAGTACAGTAATACCTCAATCTATCATTCCTTTCAATTGTTTTCCTGTATCCTTCTTTTGATTCATTCAGTCGTAGAAATATTTCAATTATAAATAGAACCCATGTTGACCATTCCTTGAAGTATAGTTTTTCCCCATTGATCAAACATATTGATTGTTTTTTTTTTAATCATGAATCATTAATAAATTGCAACAAGTTCAATAAAATGTTTTTGAAAAATAGTGTGGCCAGGTGCACATTATTTTCTCATGTGTGAAGTAACAGTGCTGAACAGGGTACATGAGACAAAAGATAAATCATAATGGTATATGTTTGTATTGGAGGGGAAGCAGAATAGAAATGAAGATGCACAAGACAGGTGATATACAAAGCCATGAGTGATATCTTGCAGCAAGAGAGCTCATTTTCATTGTCCATTGTAACCTCTTGTATGCATATGGCATGAAAAGGAAGCTAAATTTTTATTTAATTAAGATCATTTTGATTGAGTCAAACTACATACTATTATTGATTCCGCTTACTTTTTTAAATTTAATACATGTTTCGCAGACAATAGCCTGCATTATCAGCTAACCATCGACTGCTGGATAATTATTTATGCTTTGGGGATGTATATTCTGCTCTGGTGGAGGTATGATGAACTTAAAGTTTATGTTTTCATTCCTGAAGTAGTGAAGTTCATTAATCTGTCTTGGTATTTATGAATGTAGATTTTCTCCCATGTTGCTAGTGTGTGGTTTCTTGTACTGGTTTTAATAATTTTGCTTTATTCACTATGTCATGGTTTTCTATTCAGAAATGAGATGCTACTGCTGATATATGTACAGATATGTTGACAATATATTGGCCATAATTAATAAAAAACACATTGACGATGTCATAAAACATCTGAATATACAGAATAAAAGCATATCATTCACATGTGAAATAGAAACAGATAATGTGTTACCATTCCTGGACATTAAAATAATAAAACTTCAAGGAAACCTGGAATTTGGAATCTACAGAAAGAATGTACATGCACATGCAGACAGTAACATCAAAGCTGACTTGATTTAACCCCAAAACACATAAACATGCAGTGATCAACAGCTTAACACACAGGCTAGTTAACCTACACATTAACAAGGAATAATAAATGCTACAAATAATACAAGCAAATAGGAAGAACAGCGATAAAAGGATTTAGCAAAGAACTAGTTCACAAAATAGTATAAAAATTCAAGAGGCAGAAATGTATTGAAGAAACTACAACACTTTCAACAGGAAAAAATAAGATACATTTTAAAAAATTCATATATCACCCATGGGCTATGGAAATATTTCAAAATATTCTAAAAGATTTTAATATCAGATTGGCATCTATAAACAGATTTAATGTAAAAAATCTCCTGAATGGCAATATTTATGTCAATATTCCATCAGAAAAAATGCAGGTAATTACCAAATAAGTTGCACAGAATGTGAAAAAGTCTTTATTGAAAAAACAAAGGTAAACATAGGTGCATGGTTAAAAGAACATTTCAGGAACATAAAATACAAACAAATGGAGAAATAAGTAGTAGCACCTCATTTCTGGACAAAAATCCACAAATTGCCATGTATAGCCAAGGTCGTTAAGGTGTGAACTCATGAGCAGGAGATCTGGGATTTGAATCCCATTAGGACCGTTCTCCCTTACAGGATTTTTCCAAGTTTTCTTCAATCCTCATAAATGGCAAATGTCAAGGGGGTACCCATACTTAAACCTGGAACATTTTCTTCCTTAAAAAAAAAGAAATCCTTTCCCAATATATTATTTTATCTCATGTATCTTCAGTGTCCACCATTGTGGTGCCTCAGTAGTAAAAATGGGCATTAAACACCATTCAAAAAGAAAAGAAGAAAACCACAATATAGTGAATAAAACAACATTATTAAAATCAATACAAGGACCTACAGTGTTTGCAACATGGGAGAAAATCTACATTTATTTTAAAAAAAAAAAAAAAAAAAAAAAAAAAAAAAAAAAAAACAGATTAATGAACTTTGATACTTCAGATATGAAAACAAAAACAAAGCTCATCACACTTCCACCAAAGCCAAATATACATCCCAAGCAAGCATAATGAATTATCTGCAGTCAACAATTACCTGATAATGCAATTGTATGCGAAACATGCACTAAATTTAAGCAAGTAAGTGGAGCCAGTAGTTTGACTCAATTATGCTATGCTCTTAATTGTATGGTTAGCTTCACTATACAAGTTCCAATTAACCTTTCAAGTTAGAGTTTTATTGTTACAGAAGTCATGGTGCAACCCACGAAACATGTGAGTACACTTTACGAAATACCTAAAGGTTGTTTTAGACTGTGGGGATTTCTGATGTGGGTGCAATATACGACTTGTCAATATTTTGATATTTTAAAATTAATATAGGGATATTTCTGAAGGCTCTCTTTCATTTTAGTCCATAAGACCACCTCTCAATTTTAACATGCCAAAGATGCACATGCTTAAGTCCCTTTCTCCCATTCATAATTTTCCCACATTTATAGTTATCTTTTGCCTACCCTATAGGAAACAATGGATCAAGGTTTCACTTTAAAGATCTGTTGTTCAAGTTACATTAGTGAGATAATTTTGTCACATTTGTTCTTTCAATCATCATCAAATGCCTATATTGTAAAATATAAGTGGCAAAAAAAAAAGATGCACTGTATTTCATTTAAGAATTTTAAAAAAATAAGATGTTTTTAAAAAATTCTGTTGGAAATTTATATCTAATCTATCGTCTAACACATTCTTATTCTTCACTTACTTTTAAATACGGTGGGACCGGTTTCGAAAAGACATCCTCTCCATCTTCAACCAACTTGATAACTCTTTTTTAAATGTTTTGCTTTTTCCATATGGATTAATTTCTTTTCAGCTGTTAATTGTTCCTTACTGTTATGGTTATATTTAACTATTTTTGTAACAAATTTTCGGCAGATTTGATGTTTAAGACACAAATTTAAAAAATGTATATCTGCACTATCAGTTTACTTTTTCCTTTTATTATGTAGTATTTAATATCCTTCTTCAAGTTATAGAAGTTGTGGTTAAAACCTCTCATGTATAAATCTTCCATTTTCTTATTCTGTAAACGAATCAATTTCTCCTAGTCTGTTCCTATGTGGTTTGAAAACCTTCATAATTCATTTAAGAAACTTTTGAAAAATAAGACATTTTTAAAAAATTCTGTTGGAACTCGCACAGTGAAGCTTGTTAAATGTAAATTATATCTAATCTGTTATCTAACACACTCTTATGCTTCCCTTACTTTTAAATATGGTGGAACTGGTTTCGAAGAGACCTCTCCATCTTCAACCAACTTGAATACACTGTATTGTTAATAACTAAAACCTTGAGAGATAAAATGGTATACAAAATTTCTTCTTAAGCACACACTTAATTTTAGAGCCTGTAGAATAAGAATGAAAACCTTTTCATAATCAAGGAGCTGAGAAGTCATTGCAGTGTAATTTTTTGTTTTGTTATTTTCTGTAAAGTACATGGAATATCTGGAAAATAAGTTTCTCCCCTTTTTTCTTTTTTTTCTCTGAGAACTCCTAGAAATGATGCCAAAGTGTTGTGGTTTCACATGGATCATTTCTCATTCGCTTTGTTATGTATAATTCATTTCACAAGTGGTATTGGTGCAGTGCTTTGTTAAAGAAAGGAAATCAGAAGTGAGTGCCCAGCAAGCATGGAGAATAGATGTGTTTTGCAGGTTGTTTGATATAAGAATGGACTCTCCATGCTTCCTGGGCTCTCACTATTTTGATTTCCTTCTTTAACAAAGCACTGTGCCAGCACCACATATGTGATGGCTGTGTCATGAAATGAATAAAAATGTTAAGAAATAAGGGTGTAGAAGGCATTCAGAAAAGGGGGAGTTCCTGGGAGAAGTTAAAGAGAAGTTGGATCAAAATGGAAAGAAAGAAAAGGAAGATAAAGAGGAAAGAATAAGAGGTTTCTTACAACCATACAACATGGGGTTTAAGGAAGTAGGAAACAGTGGGAATATTGATCTTGAGAATAAAGAGCAATGTTAAATGTACATAATGATATTTTAGTTTTGATTGTAATTTTAGGGTATTGTATGTACATACATATTAAATTGTAGTGTTAATTGTGGAAAATAAATTCATTCATTCATATGTCATAAAAAGAAAGAGGAATGACACTGTGGGATCACAACACATTGCCAACCCAAGATTCCTACGAGTTCTCAGTTTAAATATATGGAATCTTATTTTCCAACTATCCATCGTAAACTGTATCGTTGCATCCCCAGCTAACAACAAAGCATTTGGAGGATCTTTAAAATAAGAACAGGCTTGTTTAACATTGCTGCAAAAGATTTTTGCTCCTCTTCAATGCATTTTGCATGGACAAAGTCAGCAGTGTGCACACCAATGACTTTTCCAACAAAAAGCTTTGTTTTGCAAAATTGTACCACTACAAACCAGTGACATGCCATTTATGGCTTTTAAAGAGGTTAAGAGACAGGGACAAGTGTTTGGTTACAATACAAAGGAAGCTGTTTTTGGATACTATGAACCCAATTATACAAACTCTAATAATTGGTCAATTATTTTGATTTTACAAGATTTCACTATTTCATGTATGTTGAAGTGCCAAGCTATTGGAGATGAAAGGAACTGTTGTTTGCTACTCTGTTATAGGAGGTCACTTTGTGTGCAAGTTATTTGATCTCTTCACCCCATTTAGTGTGGGGTTGGTGTATTTGATGTACAAAGCATTCCAGAAAATCAGCATCCACAAACCCAACACAAGTCGACCAGCTAACTCTGAAAGGTGGGCACAGATATCTAATTTCCTTCTTAAAGATGTAGTTGCATAGAAATTATTGGAGTGGACATCATTTAATAGAGAACACTGCTTTGTGAACATAAAATTGTTCCCTTTTTTTGAGACTTTACAGATAAAGTTTAGAATATTTTATAGCTTATAGTTTCTTTAATGGAATCTGACAAGAGCACTAGGATGACTGGCAATATCTCACTTCCTAGTGGGGCCACCAGTGGAAATTTTGGCCAATATTGTTTCATCTTTTTTTTATTATTATATGTATATATTAATGATAAAACATGAGCCAAAATGATGCCATTAATTTTAGGAACCTTATAGTGGTTTGCATGGCAGGTGCAGCAAAATAAAATTCATGAGTGGAAAGAGCACCTTTTAAGTTCTTAGTCTGTTATTAGGCACTTTGTTATTCACTTATTTCTGCTGCTGTTTACAATGCAGTACTGTAGAAAAATGATTGCAATAGAAGAAAATAAGGCATACTGTATATAAATATTTTACTTACAAAACTGTTGACAATGGAGTGGCAATATAACCTCAATTTAGGTATTCATTTTTTACACTAAACTCCATTCACTTACACAAAAGTAAGATGCGTTTCAAGAGAATCTCTCCCATCTTCAGTTGCTCACTGAACCGCTCTTACTCGAAACTATGGCTGGACAAACGGATGTTCCTGTGGTGGCCTCTGTTGGTTGAAGTAGAAAGTTGCTGAGCTCATCCATAGGAGGAAACTGGAAATTCATTAGGTTATCTCTATTTTTCAATATGAAAATTTTTTCCCAAGTGGATAACTCCAATGGGCTGTGAAGATGTTTCAGCAGTTTCATTCCTGGTTTTATTTCATGGTTTTGGTCCAAAAGTGAGCTGCTACTGCCGATTTATCCACCTGTTTAAACCGAATATTTCTAAAATGTTTTTTCCTCCAAATTTCCAAATTTCTTTTTGTTTTGCCTATGTAGCTCTGTTCACAATGTACCCATTGGAGTTATCCACTTGGGAAAAAATTTTCATATTAAAAAATAGAGATAACCTAATGAATTTCCAGTTTCCTCTTATGGATGAGTTCAGCAACTTCCTACTTCAACCAACCAACAGAGGCCACCACAGGAACATCCGTTTGTTCAGCCATAGTTTCGAGTAACAGTGGTTCAGTGAGCAACTGAAGATGGGAGAGATTCTCCCGAAACGCATCTTACTTTTGTGTAAGTGAATGGAGTTTAGTGTAAAAAAATGAATACCTAAGTTGAAGGTATACTGTGTCTTACAGTTTCCATTTAAAACATTTCAATGTGGATTTTGCACCATATTTCACATAGAATACTGAGCCATTCACCATAAGCTTTCCATTAGATTGGCAACTAATAGCTTTAAAGCAATCCCCCCTCCCTTTTGGAGATGGAAGTTGATATGCAACTTAAACAAATCAGGTCATCCGCCCAGATTTTAGTGTTGCACTGGTAGGAATGCCATGTCTAGCATTGGTTTGTCCAATTCTGCAGGTGGGGGATGTGAGTGTTTGATGTACTCAATATTGCATGAATTTTATGTCACTTAACCACAGTCCAACCCATGCTGTAGAGAAATAGTTGCCATAGAAGAGGAGAAGATATATTGTGTCTTGCAGTTCCATACATACAGGTTGGTTTTACACCAAATTTCAAAAGTACAACCACCTTTTGAAAACTGTATCATTGATAAATTAAATGTAAAGTAATGTCTGTGTAAGGCAAATCGACAGGCTGGCTTTTGACACTGAGGACAATGCAGTGCATTAGGGAGGCTTATCAAAGCAGCCCTTAAAAGTCAATGTGCAAAGCAAGCTTACAACTTGGCATTCCTCGGAATATATTGGTAGAAATGCATCCATATCTCCTGCAGTGGCTGTATAAGTTGATGCTAGATGACCATTTCTGCCGCAAGGTTCTCTGTCAGGAAATATAACTGCTTGAATGATAATTTGCTAAGAGCCTTATTTCCGTGATGAGATGTTCTTCCATATAAGTGGCAAAGTTAGTCGGCACAGTGTCAGGATTTGGGGAACTGAGAATCCTCATTTTATATGTAGCATGTGCGTGAATCTCAGAAAGTGGATATTTTTGTGACATTTTAGAGTAATGTGTATGGTCTACTTTTTTTATTTATTTATTTATTTATTTATTTTTGAATAGAAAGCAATATCACACTTGCTTTGATATGTTAACAAATGCTGATGCCACTGCTGGAGACAGATAGTGATTAATTTTCCAACAAGATATGGCACTACCCCATATTTATCCTGCAGTATGTCATAATTAAATAAATGATTACTGCAACATTGCACCCGCCATGCAGGTTCTTGCAATTAACAGCATTTGCTGAATCATTTATGGAGAAAAAATCTTCAGTTGCTCTGTGTACATTTAGTTTAATAACTTGGTAGCATAGCACTGAATCAGAATATTTAGGTTACAAAAAATGATTATTGCAACAATTTTAAATATGCCAAAAAGTACCACTGTAAGCCATATTACAAAATACTGAAGATATTGTCATTGCCTTGTGTGGTTGTGCACATATACTGGGTAATCAAATTTATTTGGACTTTGTCACAAATAATTTGAAATGAGTGTTACCATAATTGCAGATTGAGTTTCTGTCATATAATCAGTTAATATAGTTCTAAAAAGTGCCATGGAAAGAGTTGATGTATCTTGGAGATAAAAAGAGAAAGGCTTTTGCCACTTAATAGGTATAAGTAAGTTTGTGTACAGAATGCAATTATGTTTGTTCTTAACCACCTTAGGTTGCACAGTATCATACTTTCAAAACTCATGCCCTTCAAGGCATGTTGCAGTGACTAGCAATTGTCATACATTCAAAAAACTGACTCATAGTAAAGTTTGTGTAAATTTCCTGAATATATATATAGGGCAGAATAGAGATAAAACACTAAAATAACAACACAAATATTGCAATATTTCAAACCTCTTGTGTTCTTGTTCTATTTCTGCTTCTCTAGTTTTTGTTATATTAGTTACATTATTCCAAGAGTTACCTTATTTTTAATTTTTACTGTATATATCTTTTTCTGCTTCTTTAGTTATTGTTATTTTAGTTACATTGCTCATTTTCATTTATATTATATATATATGAAGGTTTTACTTCAAATGCAAACACACATCAAACTTTTTTGTATAAATTCAAAAGTGCATGATTGTAATAATAGAGGTAAATTTAAATTACACATTTCTTCTCACAGATGTAAATTATTCAAACACAGTTTTCATTTCAAGGGCATACACTTACAACTAACTACTTTCAAAACTAAAATCTACCATTACTGTGAAAAACTTCAAAAAAAAGTTTAAAAATGTTTCTGATGGGCAAGTGTTTTAATTAATAAATGAGTTTTGAGTAATAAATTAATAAATTGAGCAACTGAAGATGAGAGAGATTCAGGAGACATTCTCCCGAAAGACGTCTTACTTTTATGTAAGTAAGTAGAGTTTAGTGTAAAAAATGAATGCCTAAGTTTAGGTTATATTACCACTCCATTGTCAACAGCTTCGTAAGTACAATATTTAATAAATGAGTATTTAAATTTTTCAGAGACTACTTAATAATTAGTTGCATCTTCCCATGATCCCTTTCAATCATACTGAATTCTGTTATTCATAGACCCAGGATCATGGGTTCAATTCCAGCCAGGGTCTGTGGATTTTTTTGGCCATAAAATCCTAAGTATACCTTCCTTTGGAAGGGAAGTAAAGTCTTAGATAAAAGAATCTCAAGCCTGAAAGAAGAAACCTCTGAGCAAAATTTATTGGCTATTTCACATCCTGAATTAGATGCTGATGACCTGAAATAATAAAGAGCATCCTTAAATAAATTGAAAAGGTGATATTTCCTACATTCTAAAACGTGTGTAAAAACCTTTTTTATATGTTCCAAAATAAGGCTACAAATGCAACATATTGCAAATTTGCATTTACGTGTGTACATTCCATAAATATCAAATAATTTGGTAGTTCAGGTTTTTAGAAGAGATTTTTTATTGATAACTGTTTTTAAATATGTAAACAAAGGCAATCTATGGACTAGTTCTGCTCAAAATGACAATAATAAATTATGCACATTATGCGTTTTCGACATTCATTCATTTATTCATTCATAACACTTATAAAGCTGGAGAACTTTAATCAGGGCTAGATTTGGATTGAATTGTTAGTTTTATTCCAGAGTAATACTAATTTAATCGCTGTGAACAAAATATATGTTTTGAGAGTTCTCTCTCTTTTAGATTTGAAAATGCCACATTTATGAGTTACATTTATGGGTGTTGAACAAATGGTATAGAAGATTCATATTTTTGATAAATGAAAATTAGAAGGAAAAAAAATGTTAGTAAAATTGACATTTGCAGTATTCCCCTATTAACATTATAGGATTGAAATGTAAATTAGAACTTACACAGTGAAGCCAATCATATAATTGGTATTATGCATGATTTAGTTGAACTACACACTCTTAATGCTTCACTTATTGTCCATAATATTCAGTTGAGTTGAATTTTAGCCCAACTGATGATGCAAACGAAATGTTCTTGAAACTGGTTCTATATATTATGATAAGTAAGTGAAGCAGTAAGAGTGTATAGTTCAACTAAATCATACAATAATATCAATTATATGATTGGTTAATGTGTTGATTTCAATTTCTATTTCTTATGTGGAAGGTGTGAATAAAATTATTAGCGTGCTGTCCATGTAATTTCACAATAATCTAGTTTTCGTAATTGTACTTTGTGATTAATATAGTCAAGAGCTTTCAATAAATCAAAAAATATCAATCTGTTTGACTCAGATCCTTCCATTCTTAATTCCCCATTTAAGATTAACGGTCACTCCATCTCTGCGTAACTTTGAAAGATATTTGTGTAAAAGTTAAGGAATAAAACAAAATACTTGAAAAATTATGACTAGAAGCAAGTAGCCAGAATGAAGAATTGGTTCTCTGCATGGTCCAAGCAAGGATTATATTTTGTTACTATGTATGTCACCTATATCTTGTTTTGCTTACTGCTAGGCTATAAATTTATAAACTTTTCAGGTACCTCATCTGTAAGTGGAAACGTGATGACACCAGAGACATAGCAGAATATATGTTTAGAGTGAACTCATTACTTTGGAAAAAGGAGAGAAAGAAGGAACCTTGGGATGTAGTGGAAGTGGTACCTCTTGAACGACTTTTCTCTGACAAACATTTTTATAACTATGTTACAGAATCAAACAATATGTAAGTTACTTGCACTACTGAGATTGGTTATAGTTTGAATCTTAAGTGCTTCATGATAATATATAGTATTTAAATTACTTTTAAATTGTACTACCATAAATTATTTAATTACAGTTTTTAAATTAATAGTTAAAGTTATTAACTAAATTTTACCATAATAGTAATTCATAAAGTATGCCAATGCAGATTGGACACCACTTGTAAACTCTTGCCTACATTTCTCAAAATAGACAGAGCATTGTTATAAAAAAGGCAAACACTTTGTAAAAAGTATGTTCTAAATTTGCTATATTTTACTCAGGTAATATGAAGGGTTGTTTGCAATTACAGAAAATGAATTTCAGTCATGTCCCTTCATGTAAGCTGCACTTCTATTGCCACTAAAAAGGCTTTTATATAGTACAACAATTTTATATCTCTCCACTTCTCTTTACAATTTTAAGGATACACATTTCCCAGTGTCCCGAATCCAGAACCCAAAATCGACGTACTCATACTTTTTGTCTGTGCCATACAGAGCTGAAATGTAAGTGCAGTAAATTGAGTTAGAACTTTAATTTGATAATGGAAGGAATCAACTATAAATTTTTAGTATTGTGGAAAATAGTAAACTTCCCATTATAACTGTATTCTATCATAGTCTATGATAGCTGTGAATCTACCACATATTTCTGTATTTCCAGTGCTAAGCGATTCTTTCTATTATTTTTTGGTATTAAATATGACAAGGCAACAGTTTGTGTAGTCTGCATTTGTATGATTCTTCCAACTTAAAATTCCAGTTGATGATTGTGCTCAAAGTTGTGTAATAGATATTTTAACTTAGGTGCAATGACTCTTGTGAGACTCAAATTGTCATAGATAAAATCTTAGCTTTCTTCATTGTGATTTATAGCTAGTCATAGGCTTGCTTGGTTCTTCTCCTTTGTGAACAATTTCATGTGATTGTTTCTCTTTTAATTGAACATTGAGGAAATTCCATGATTTAACACTAAAAATGTACCTCTTGCATGCATCTATAATTGTAAAGTTACTACTATTATGAGCTGTGGTATGAATGAATGAATATTTATTTATATCATTTAAGTACAAAACATTTTTTTTAATTAAAGTAAATTTTACAAACAGCCCCAGTCCTCACTTCATCAGCACATTTCTTCTGGTTATAGACATAAATAAAAGAAAAAAAAAACATTACTTTTAAATATAACAATTAGGAACAGTTCCTTCGGCAATTCCAGAAGGCACTGAATCCATTCAAAATTTATTCCAATTTGATTGGCTCAGCCCCTCAGTCCCCGGTTCATCAGCAGCTACCTACTGGAATATCCAGGGGACCGGGCTTCGATCCATCCAAAAACAAAACAGAACATTAAAAGTAATTTATACATTCAATACATTATTAGGTTATATTTCTTACATTACTAAATCTTCCTTCCTTCCTTCCTTCCTTCCTTCCTTCCTTCCTTCCTTCCTTCCTTCCTTCCTTCCTTCCTTCCTTCCTTCCTTCCTTCCTTCCCTCCCTCCCTCCCTTCCCTCCCTCCCTCCCTCCCTCCTCCTCCTCCTCTTCTTCCTCCTCCTCCTCCTCCTCCTCTTCTTCTTCTTCTTCTTCTTCTTCTTCTTCTTCTTCTTCTTCTTCTTCTTCTTCTAATTAAACCCATTTGGCCAAATTTATATCCTTTAGAGTTGCTTATTCCTTAGGGCCTTATACACATTAACACCTGGTTATTAGTGTGTAAGTATCCTGTTTAACTAATATTAGAAAACTAGCCCCATACCCTCCTGTACTCATTCCATCCTCCTTTCACTATCAGACAATTTTATTCTCAAGCACATTTCAAGTATTTTATACCCATAACCATTTTTGTCTTGCTTTACCTATGTATTTTCCTAGTTCCTTAATGTTTTCATCTGACTTTAAATTTAAAATTCTTCTACCCCTTATTTCATCTGGTAGGTTTCCCATTTTCTTAATATGAACTGTTCCCTTCAAAACTTAGTTTGCTTACATTCTAGTATACAGCCAAGTACTATCTGCACACATAGGACATTTCCCCTTGGTGTGTCCATTTTTTAATCCACTTTAATATTTTACTCCTGTTCTAAACCATGCCAACCCTTCCCTTCCTACCTTATCACAAATTTCACTTTACCTTTCTCTTCCCCACACATTTTTTAGTGTACTATATAATTTCAGATATTTTTTTGGTGTTAAGATTTGCCCATATTTCCTGTTTTTCTATATCCTCAATTCTTATTGTTATCTCTTTCCAAAATCCTTTACCCAACCTTTCTCCCTCGTACCATACTAGTCCCATGCCCACTTCTTGTACAATATTTTGGATTTTAGATAACCAAGCTTCTATGAGCTATGGTAAAACTGCTAATTTTCCTTAGGTATACCCATGCACTGAATGATGATCTTGGCTCATGCACAGCTACGCTATTATTATCATTGTTGATATTGTTCCTAGAGATTGCATTTGTTGCTCCAGAGTTAGAAACTTCAGCTAGAGGAGCTTATGAATTGTATTCTTATGGAAAAGGTGTTTAATTGTGGGCAAGAAAAATGCCAGCATAAAAATAGAAATATGAGAGCTTTCATTAACATTACTGTGTGATATATGATCCTGTTAATGTGCTGGGACATCTAAAAGTAAGTAGTTAAAAGCTTGAAAATGCTGAGCATGCCCTTTGCTGGAAGTACACAAGGTGTGATAATAAATTTCCAGTCCTAGCAATGTTAGATAGGTGATTGGATAAAATACAGGTTTGATTTTTCAATGTAATCTCACTTCAATGCATTTCTCACATCTCTGAATTAACATTTCATCTCCCAAAATAATAGTTAGAAGCTTTGTCTGTAAATTGCTGTAAATGGCCTCTTCGAACTCATTGAATCTCTGCCCTCAAAGGTCAGATTTCAGTTTTGAAAACAGGATATGGGTTGTATGGTGGATGATCCAAATCCTGGAAGCTACGTGTGTTCATAGCAGCCTTGGCAAAAGCATCTTTATGAGCTGGTGCATTGTTGTGCAGCAGACAAACTTCATCAATCAGCATTTCACACCTCTTTTCCTTGATAGCACTGCATATCACAGTAGCTCTGTGTAGTATTTCACTGTCATTGAAGTCTATCATCAGAATTCCTCAGCAGTCCCAGAAAATTGTCACCATGATCATGGTAAATTGTGTGACATTAGGGGCTTTCTAGAGGCTGCTTCACCCTTTTCCATCACTCTGTTCTCTTTTTGAAAGAGGGTCATAGTATAGGATCATAGTTTCATACCCTGTGATGATGGATTCAGTTAACATTCAAAACTTCTGACAACATTATTCATGGGGTGCATTTGAATTGCTGAAAGAATTTGGGACTCCCATTTTGCACTAACCTTTTGCATGTGCAAATGATGAAGGATGTGATGTACAGTTGTTTCATAAAGCCCCAACCTTGCAGCTATTTCATTTGTCTCTCAACAAGGAAGCTGCGTTCATGTGTCAACATATCCACTGCCTACCCTCATGTGGGTCATCTTCAAGGTTTCTGCCTAAATGAAATAATTTTGACACACCATAGTGGAATTTGAAGGGGGAGCTTCTCCATACTAACCACCAAAACATTATTCAATATCATAGAATGAAAACTGTTCTTTAGTAAAAATTAACCACTGTATATTCAATTTTGAACATCATGCTATATTATACAACACATCTAACTTAAATAAGCATCTCCAAGCAAATGAATAGTGTGGCTGAAAAGGAAATGCAATGTTTATACTGCTGAAACATGTGTCAGATAACATGAACATTAGAACAATGGGTGGTGTGAGTAAAGTTGAGCTAACACTTAAAACTTTCTAGTATTGGATTTTAACTGGTGTTGCCATGAACAAAAATGCTAAATTATAGCTTTGACTCTTTGTTCTGGAATTGAAGATAACGTGTCCTTCAGCAAGTTGAAGATACTGGTTTGTGTGAATAAAGAACAGCTCACACTCACTTTATGGAGCTGTATCTCGGTAGGTAACTCAGTTGTGAGTGGAATGGCACAGTATATGCCAAGGGTGAATGAAAGAAAGGAAAAACTATAAATAGAGTAAGCCACATAGTAATATAAATTATTATGTAGATTTAATTGAAAATGTTGAATAGTTAACAAACCATTTCTTTGGAAAATACGAGGAAGAAAGAGATGGCATATTATCCAAAGCACAGAAAATGATAATTTTCTTATGATATTTGAGCATTTCCTGTTTTCAAATTGAAGTAGGTTTAGGCATCAGCATAAAAGGAGCACTGTGTTAAAAATTTTTCCAATGTAGATTGGAAATGGGAATTGATGAAGTTGTTATAAGATGAGGGTCATTGGAAACAAATGAAATAGATTAATACTTGGGATACAGCAATAAAGCAGATAAATCACTGTCATTACTAATGCATTACTATATTTAATTAGTTATTTATTATACTTAGCAAGAATATAGTATACAGTTGATTAAATTTTAAAGTCTCTTATAGTTTTGTATCAAATTTAGATTTTGAATTACTAAAAATTGTATTCAAAGTAAGTCTTATTTAGTTTAGAATAGAATTGCATTCTGTTTCACTTACTTTATTTCAGTGAAATCCTATTTAGTGTGTGCATATTTAAAAAAATTGCTAGTTTCTTCTGGTCATTGAAAGTATATTTTAGATTTAAATAAAAAAATGGCAAAACTTAAAAACTCAAGACAAAGCTTAAAACTTGAGTTTCCCCTGCTTCTTCATTTTATTCCTCTCTGATATATGCACTTTTGACTTGCACATTATCCTTTCTTTCCACCAGTTTCTTTTTTCGTTATCACATTTTAGCTGTTGTAGCAGATCATGTTTCATGTCTAATACATAACCTGCTTAATTAGAGCACATCTTTACACTTCACTAGTTGTCATATTCCCAAATTGTTCTGGCCTCAGATAATTGTGTTTCTCTGAGGACCCCTCAAATTTGCTATGGCTTTTGCAGGTCAGTACAGGCAAAAGTTAGTATTTTCAATAGGCTGGCCAATTTTAGAATAGGCAGCAGGGTCACCATGTGATGTAAAAGAGTGGAAGTAACATTTGTCCTGAAACAATTGCATATTTAACAGCTAATTTGGAATTAGTACATAAAATATAGGCTCATATATATTAAAATAAATATTCAAGTGGCATAACTTATATTTTCTTACCTATCAACCATCTCACTGAAGGATTAGATTCTCCTTGCATGATAACAAAGAGCTCCTTCACCTAGTCCTTTGAATAATAGGTTTATTTCCTGTTCTTTTGGAATCCATTTTGGCCTTTAGTGTTGTTTTCATATTCTGTACTTTCTTAACAATCTGCTGCTCACTGAATTTTATGTTAAATTTTGATGATAATATATTTATTTCAGTTAATACTGGGTTTTTATGTTCTCAACATCTGACAGATGTGCCTTAGACTATACTACCAGATATATTTTTAATATATTCATAAATTCCAGTTTTCACTGAGAATTTTGCTCTGGTCCCATACATATACAGCAGCAACTGATTAATGAAGCGCACCTATGAATCACACTAGTGTGCCGAGCAATATCCTACCCCAGCAACAACAAAAACCTAAACAGTTCCAGAAAGAACATGAACTAAGCCTTGCATGACCTACCATTTTAAATACCCAAGACAATAAAACTGCTAAATTAACTGGGTGGTTATTACCAATCACTCAATACACTTGAGTTGACTGAGTCACTCCACTCATGAGATATTGAGCCAATATTACTCATATACTTCAACCCAGGAGTTTACTTAATTTTTTATTCACACCATCCAATGAATCACAGCCTTCTATGCCAGGCCAGAAATTTATTGACTGCACCTGATAAATTGCTTGAACAGTGTTAAGAATAGGACATGCTTTTCTAAAATATCATCTTATACCAAAATTTTGAGCCCATCATTTTCAGAGGAATCACATTATTAATACTTTATCAGTTAGTTAAATATGGTGGATGTTTGTAACAGCTACCCTTCTTGGATCTTAAAATAATTAAGTTAAAAAACCACGTAACATTTGGCATATATAGAAAACCTACTCACACTAATAGCTACATTAAATATAACAGTTATAACCCAGTTCCTCATAAACATGCAGTACTAAATAGTCTTGCTCACAGGTTGGTAAATGTCCCCATGAACAAAGAAGAATATGATTTAGAACTGAGCAATATAATTAATATAGCTATAGAAAATGGTTTCAAACAAGAAGTGGTATATAAAAAAATAAACAGAGCTAGGAACAAAAAAAGAATCAAAGACATCAGTACTCTTATTCCTAACAAGGAAGAAAATAGAATGTACCAAAAATTCACATACCATCCATCAACCTTCCACAAATTCTAAAAGATTTTCAAAAAACAAAACATTATATTAACTCCAAAAAACAGTTACTCCATAAAAAATATACTAAATTCTAAACTAAAAGAGGACATTCCTCAAGAGAACAAATCAGGAATATATCAGATGGAATGTATCGATTGTGAAAAAATTTACATAGGAAAGACTAAAAGAAACATTAAAACACAAGCAAAAGAACACATCAGGAACATAAAACAAAGACAGGAAGAAAAATCAGCAGTAGCTTGCCATTTATGGAATGGAAAACATAATATAAACAGGAATCTGAAACTACTTAAAAACATTACAGGAAAAACAGAACTCGCCGTTTGGGAAAACATTTATATCTGGAAGAACAAGTGTAGCATTTTCAACTTTGAAATTCCACCAAGTGACATCTTAATACAGAAGTTCATCCAACCGCCACCAGAGACAAACCAAACCACCACGAAGAACAAGGCCGACAGTCAAACTGGAACTGAAAATGCGAGCGATTAGCTCCAGAAACTTAGTTTTCCTCTTTTAAAAACTATTAGTGATGTAAGTGTTATAAAGTCGACTCAGTTATTCTAAACTTTATCAGTTGTTTATCTGTTGTAAAATTGTATGAACCTTCAATGTTCTTTATCACTTATAAAGTATGATTACCAAACTACTAATTTTTTTTTCATAAATATAGGGTGAACAAAGTTCTAGTTTATTGATTTTTTGATTTCAAATCACTGCATAAGCATCATTCTACTTTATTCTTAATTAGCTAGTGAATCAATTTAATTCTGTTATGATCCACCTACCATTGAATTATACAGAACATGTTTCACAGGCTTTTTCCCACATCATTAGCTGAGAGTCAACTGATTAAGCATAAATTAATTGCTTCACTGTATTAGTTCCAACTTGAAAAATATATTTAAATTCAATCATTATTTGCTGAAGAAATTAATGATGCACATAAAATGTAATTGAGCTGAACTTTGTACACTTTAAGATTATAATTGTATCTATGCTAACTAATCACATGCCTAAGCAAACTGCAGTATCTGGACTGATAAATATATTTCTTTTGATATGACCCAGAATGACATGATTAAACAAAGCCTAATTTGCACCATACAAAATCAATTCAACCGTAGCATTAGACTTCATGGCTGTAGTTCAAAGGGAAGGAAAGGACTAGAATGTTGACTAATTCCAAGGATACTCTACTAGTTTATTGTATCATTCATTACAAGTGATCATGTGGCCAAATTGTACACTCAGAACTTGTAGACCAGTTCCTATATCTGTGTGAATGATTTGAATACTGATGCCAAAATGCCAAAGGATGAGTATTAGGAGCTTCCTCCACTATTATCAAATCATGGGCATTTCTGTCTCTGGTCCATTGTCAGTTTGCTCACCTAGATGGATTATTCCTACACAAATTATCTTATATCCAATTATTGTTTTTACTTTGGTTTCCTTTACATTTCTTAATTTTAAAAAGAGATGAATTTAAAAAAAAGTTGAACTTGCATCATTGCTATTTTAGTTTTCCAGATGTAAGCACTATTCCTTAAATTTGATACAGTGACAAGAAGAAAAGGATATCTAAAACAAATAACTAATTTAGCCATAAATATTGTCCTAAACTTTTGCCCTGGATTGATTTACTGGTTTTCAAAAGCTCACTCCTGATCTGTGAAAGAGAAAGTATCTATTTGTTCTTAGCATGAAATGAAGCAAGTATGAAAACAGAATATCTGATTTTAATCTGCTTAAGGTTGGAGATTTAGTAAGATTTTCTAGACACTAAAAATCTTGAACCTCGGCAAAGGGCTTATGCATCAGCAATCATTCATTTAGATAATAGCATGAAAGATCGCCCAAGAGTTGTTTGACCTCAAACTGTACAAAGAGTAGCAGCTTTAAAGTGATGGTGACTTGCCTCCACCAAAGCATTGAACATCTCAGAACAATTCAGAACAATTGCTTTTCAGGGTACTTAATGAAGACCTTGGACTTCATGCTTAGTAGCAAAGTACTGATATTTATTAGCACCACATCTGAAGAAGCACAGGGAATTGAAATTGAGACAGTTTCTGCAGCAGTATGGCAATGATGGCATCATAAGATTTGATAAGAAGGTTCACCAATGAAGAGAGTTTAATGCCATCTAAAAACTTGTGAAAGAAGCTCCATTATCCCAGCCTCAGTCAAGGTTTGTAGGGAAGAGCTTTGAGGTTTCCATCAAGTTTCATTCTGGTGAAAAAGGCTTAAAAAAGTATATGTGGAAAGTGTGTAAGTCCCTTTTGTAATGCTGAACCAAACCATATGTATAAATGCTGCAAAACAAATTCATCCCTGAAAATACATATAATATAAGCCAAGGTGTGAGTCACTTACTGAGCATTAATGTATGTCACTCTATTCTCAGTTTCTTATATGCATTGTACTTTGAGCACAGGTACAATCATTTAGGATGAAGAACGGAGCACATGGTAAACAAACAACTATTAACACTAGTCACTATTAGCCAACTCTTTAATTCCTGATATTTTTTCAGCTTTCAGAACCACTATCACCATCATTATATGTGCTGGTTTCAAATTCTTCAATCTTACTGTCATCATCTGTGATGGCATACATGTCGATAGTTTTATCCAGCTTGGCTTCTTGCTTATAATACTTGGGCGCTATTTTCTGGACATAAGCACAGGTATTCTTCCATTTTGCTGGCATTATCTGGATAAATGCTTCACTTCTTTAAATTTTAAAAGTTATATTTCTTGCTGCAACTTACTGTTTCATATCAACCATATAAATTCTATGATGTTTCACAAATTCATACAGTTCTACTATTTTTTTGGACTAAGAATTTCAGCGATTCCCCATGAAGAGTGGCCAAGCAATAATTTTTTGTAATTATTGGAATTTGAATTTGGGGGTTTATTAATTTGTTTATTATGATAAGATCCATTATCGATCACCAAGACCAAATTTTGCAGTAAGTTTAGTATGAGTTGTTTCTCTAGCCAAAGTAAGTCATTTTTATTATTCATTGTTTAGTGATAGTCACCAGTTCTGATTTGATTTAAAAATTACCAAAGCTTCAGGAACAAAATAAAAAATTCCTTCTGCATTGATAATGAGTCTAGTTTCTCTAGATAACCTTGGCATAATTCTGGCTGGCCCACCATCTGAACAGCTCAGAAATTTAGTATGGCTATAATGAATATGTTTATCTTCAAATGTCATGGTTTGGCCTTTATCTTGCAATTTGTGTAGAATAATGCATGCAGCATTCTTATATCCAGTATAGCTCTATTTTTTGTCTTAATCCATTTGAACCCAATTGTTTTTACTACTTTTTTAAGCTTGTGCTCCCACCCTATGCTTTTGTTTAATCTAATTAGTAATTCTGAAATTGTGGGGACTGTGCCTAGCAATTCTGTTCACGTCCTTAGAGACACTTCTATAACTGCTAATATTTTCCTTTGCAGTAGGCTTAATTTTTTGCAATGCTATTTCATGTTATCTTTCCCATTCTGAAAACATAAGGTGTAAACATTGAAAATAATTTCACGTGCCTGGCTATGTAATGTTTTCCTGAGAATTTTTAGATTCCAAGCTTTATATTTCTCATTTAAAAAAAAAAAACTGTGCATATATGAAGAATGTTATACTTTAACACACATATGCCAATAGCTTGTACTGCCAAGGATGGCAGAACTTTATTGTTTTGTTTATGGTCTGGAACAATGTGGTTTATTTATATGCAGCTATAATTACACAAAGTAATTATTCTTTCACAGCAGCCCACTGGTTAGCAAAAGTTATGCTAGCTTTAAAACTATGAATTCTGTAGTTTCCAGCAAGATTTTGCACCAGCTCATAAACCAAGAATGATGCAATGAGGCCAATATTACCAATTTCATCTCTACTGCTGATTGGCAATCTTCTAGCCCTGATCACAATACCCTGGACTACAAATTGTGGTCAGTTCTAGAGGGGAATGTCTGCAAGAAGAAACTCGTACAATTGAAAGTTTAAAGCATTCCTTGATAGCAGCAGTGGTAAATTTTCCTATGAAGACATCTGTGTTGCAATAGATGGCTGGCCAGAGAGAATTCAAGCCTGTGTGAGGGCAAAAGTTGGTCATTTTGAAAACTGATTTGTGCATAATCTTAAACTTTGCATTTCTTATGGTGATAATTAAATGAAAACATAAGTACCATGAATATCCGTTTAGTAAAATCCTGGATTAATAATGTTTCCATTTCTCATTTTTCTCATTTCCTCCTGGAATGTTCAGATATGAAGTCTGATAAAAAATCTAAAGATCTAATAATTACACTTTTTTAATATTCTGTTTAATGTTAGATTATTTTGTTTTCCAATTCCTGTGATCTTGGCTTCAATATGCAACACTATCAGAGTATACACTGAGCTGTAAGTCTCTGAGAGGACACTCATCCTTTCTGTTTGAAACCAATTCAGAATAGATTTCACTGTTAAGAAGCTATGCCTGATAAATTTACTTTTTTGTTCAGACAGCAGAAGTGGACTGTTAGAAATCAGATCAAGCAACCATAACTGCTAAGTATGTAATTCTTGGGATTTCATCCTTTTCCATTTTAGGTAGGCCATGTTTGGAATTCTCTTCTTTGTACACCTAATCATACATAACAACATGTCAGTAGCTATTCTGTTGCTACAGATTAGGAAAACGTCAAGTAGTGAACTTGGCAAAAATTGCTGCATTTTGTCAAGAAACAACGCTCTTTGAGCCACAGCAAGCTGAGATGAAGCGTGAGTGCTTGGAATATTGGGAAGTTCCAGATAAGGCTCGCACAGCTCCACCAAGAACCAGTCCAGATAGCAAGTGTGAAGAACTCCTCAAAAAGGCTAAAGATGGACAGGGTGAGTTTTATTTTTATGACATAACCTGTAACCAGTGTTTCTGTACTTACATTGAGTAATAAATGTAACATATCTGCCACATGGCTTTCTTTATTTGTACCATTTGATTATGTGTCCTATGAAAATGTCCTTTAAGTTTCTATCCTTGTGCAACAGTAGTGGTTAAATTGTACTTTGGAACCTGTAGGCGATTAAGTGGTAATATAACCTTTTAGAATTTAAATATGTTAACACTACTCCACTTAACTTATATATGTTTCTGGGGCAATCACTGCCATCATCAGATTTTATTGACTACTCGATGTGGTTGCGGATACTGAGGTGCTTCTTTGGAGGCATATGATGTTTTAAATAAGAACTTGCTGAGTTCATCCATGGGTGGAACATCAAAATTTATTAAATTTTCTCTATTTTTCAGGATGAAATTTTTCTTACGAATAAATAGCTCTGTTGGGTTGTGAAGTTCTTTCATCAGCATGGCTTCCGGTTTATTTCATGATTTGGATCCAGAGTGAGCTGACACAGCTGATTTATCTATTTGTTTAAAACTAATATTCCTAAATTGTTCCTTTCTACAAATTTCTAAATTTCTCTTCATTTTTCAAATGTATTTTTCATTCCATTGTGCATATTTAATTTCATAAATTCCTGATTTTTGATCTGGCCTTTTACTGGGAACATAGTAAATGTTTGATATAATATTTCTTCTTAGGGATTAACTTTATGTCATGTCATTTTAATCCTATTGAATTTGTTGTGATAGTTGGATATGTGAAACTTTTGAATTTTCTACTTTTTTTTATGTTCTCCAGTGTGGAAACCTTTATTTTAGGTATTTATTGATAATATTTGATAATTTTTATTATTGTGGAAATATAATATCCCATTTAGACAAAAATAATTACCTAAACAAAGTAGAAAATTTGTTAAAAAGGAAACACTGTAAACCAATCAAAAAGATTCCCCGAACAGTTACAATAAAATTTTAAACAAAGCACTGAAGGAAGTGAAAATACTATCCACAACTGAAAAACAGTGTGTCACTCAAAGCAATTCAGGACTAAAAAAATAGAGGAGGCTTCATGTGCTTCCTAAAATCCATGAAAATGATTACAGCCTGAGACCAATAATTAACAATATCAATTTACCCACATAACAAAATAGCAAAAATGTTAAATGACAATTTCAACTCTTTTAAAAAATATCAGAATTGCAACAGTAATGTTGTCTTTTGATGTAAATGCCTTATTCCCCAGCTTCCCAATAAAAAATCTTATACAAATGTTAAGTAAATGGTTAGGCTCCTTAAACTGACAAACAGAAGAAATAGAAGACTTAATAAAACTTACTAATGTAAGCATTCAGCAAAATTTCTTCACTTTTATGAGCTTCTTCAAAATACATATCACAATATTCTGCCATTAATTTCAAAGACTTTCTACAGATATATGAACAATATATTTGGGGGTGGGGGGATCTCTGAAACTTTTTAACTTACAACATAACTCTAAGAAATGCAGAGGGGCTCAACTTTGGATAGTAAAAAAGACAAACAGAAAATGACATAAATAATAACAGCATAACCCCTTCTCACACAAATATGTAGTATTCTACAGTTTGGTGCACAGAAAGTTAATTCACAAAAGCAGAGTAGAAAAAGATCAACAGATAAGTAATATAGTAATAGTTAATATTTAAAGAAAGAGACAATAATACAAATTATCAATAAATTTAAGACAACATCTATAAGAGAGATTTCCACACTGGAGAACATCAAGGAAAATAGCAAATTAAAAAGTTTCACGTACCATCCAACTTATCACAACAAATTCAATAGGATATTAAAAGAACATGGCATAAAGTTAGCCCCAAAGAACAAATATAATATAAAAAAAGTTACTAGATTCCACAGTAAAAGATAGCATACCAAAAGAATATAAATCAAGAATATAAAATAAACGTGCAGAATGTAATCAAAAAAACGAAGAAAAATTTAGAAATTTTGAGAAATTAACACTTTAGGAATATAAGTTTTAAGATAAATCAACAATGCCTACTCACTTTAGAGCCCAAAATCACAAAATTAAACCATAGGCAAAGTTGCTGAAAGAAATTCACTATTGTGCTATCTACTTAGGAGAAAACGTTCATCTTGAAAGGAATTGTAATGCAGCCTCCTGAAACGATTGATTTTCCATTCACAGTGTTGCAGCTGGGCATTTGTATCACATTTGCAGGTTTAAAATAGTTATGTATAAGAATAAAAGCTATTAACATGATGTGGTTTTCACTTCTTAATCTTCTTCAAAGTAGGCACCTTAAGCTCCACACACACACACACGCACGCGTGCACACACACATGCATGCGCGCACAAAAAAAAAAGAGCCTTCCATTGCTAGAAGCATCTCTGGAATTCTGTGTTGGAATGTCAACTCCAATGTTGCATTATGTATAAAGTCCTCTTGGATGTGAAAGTGGGAGATTTTAACTTTGGAAACAACTAGAAGTCACATGGAGTCACTTCTGGAGGGTAAACCTGGCAAATGATACATTTCTTTTCTTTGCCATAAAACTCTAAATGCAGTATATCTGCTCCATCATCCCAGACAAATGAAAACATGACATCAAACAAAGTCACTTCCTTACTATAGTGACTGACAGATCCAGTAAATCTAGAACATTCAGATGTGAGGGTATCTACCCATCATAATTGCTTTCTGCAGGAAAAAACAAAGTTGTATACTTTATAGACAGATCATGTACTGCATATTCTACACAAACACCTTAGCATCTCTTTAGATACCACATTATCATAGTTGCAAAAATTTCTCCAAGGTTGCAAACAACCCTCTAATTTTTTTAATCTTTTACTTTCTGGACTTTAATTTCTTCCTATTTTCTAAGTTTTCAGCTATTTTTACTATAAAGCATTTTTAACTGGTGCAATTATTTGTGAAGTAAATTAAATAAATAGTTTAATAAGCTTTCTGCACTTTTATGGTTAATTCTTGTAATATTTAGTATTTGTCCTTGTTCAAATTTAGATATAGAAATTGAAAGAAGAGAAAGAACTCCTTTCCAAACATGTCATTAAATGTAAATTATAATTAATGTCGTCTAACACACTCTTTTTAAAAAATTTTTAAAGATATTAACATTAAATTGGCACCTGTTAACAGATACACTCTGAAAAATGCTCTAGTGGACAACAGTTTTAATAACATTCCACAGAAGAAAAAGTCAGGCATCTACAAAATAACATGTAAAGAATGTGATAAGATATACATTGCAAAAACTATAAGAAATATAGAAACACGGTTAAAAGAACATCTCAGGAACATTAAGTACAAATAGATTGATAGGTTAGCAGTGGTACACCATTTTTGGAAAGGTAATCATGACATAAAAAGAGAAATTACTTAAAGAAGTACACAGACATACAAAATTGGACACATGGGAGAAGATTTACATTCATAAACATAGGGATCATCTTATGAATTTTGACATTATAGGAGAATATAATACCAATTTCCAGTTTATAAAGAAAAAACACCACCAGGATGGAGCCACAGGTCCTTATAGATGTTAGTTTCTCATACCAGTCATCAAGTTGGTTGAAGATGGAGAGGATGTCTCTTCAAAACCAGTCTCACTATATTTAAAAGTAAGTGAAGCATAAGAGTGTGTTAGACGACAGAGTAATTATAATTTACATTTAACAAGCTTCACTGTGTGAGTTCCAACAGAATTTTTTACAAATGTCTTATTTTTCAAAAGTTCTTAAATGAATGTCATTAAATGTGATTTCTTCACACAAGCTAAGATTTAGAAACAGAGTCTGAGAGAGAAAATTTGAGGTCATGACCAGGGCTTGAACCATGGATCATTCATTTATGGTACCAATGCTTTTCCATCTGAGCTACCATATCCTGTACAACTAAAACTGCAAATCTCCCCCACAGTCTGTATGTCCTGTAGACCTGTAAGGTTATCTTGAAGGTTTTATCTGTAAAAGGCAACTGGAATTCTTTGAGCATTTATGGTTCAGGTGTCATAGTTAACCACATTATAAGGATTAATTTATATTAAATGTGACTTTTTCTTATAAGCTATGTGATTGGCCAAGATCTAAAAATAAAGTCAGATAGGAAAAGTTTGAGGTCATGGCCAGGATTTGAGCCATGGATTTTTAGCTTAATGTGCCAAATGTTCTTCAATCTGAGCTATTTGCCTTGTCATGTCGTTGCTATTTCCATTTTCTTCTAAACATTTAAATAAAAACACATTGTGAAAAATTACTTTAAACGTTCATTCTGTCTTTTACAACATTTGAAAATAATCAATATATGTAAAATTTAAAAATAATTTTTGAGAAATGGAAAGTAAAAAAATAAGCTAGAATAGCATTAATTCCAGTTGAACTAATTCATCACACATTCCACATTGTTATTCATTAAGCTTATACATTTGGCAAAGGAGTTTTCTGACTGTGGACATAATTGCAAATAAACTGTAGACTAAATCTCAAAAATTAGGCTTATTGGTCAGATTGCTTGGATACATAACTTGTTATTTTCAGTTGAGTTTCACCATGTGAAAGTGAAAGAAAATTGGTGATCCTCATATGTCCTGTCCTTGTGAGCACAAAATACTCAGGTAATCTTAATAACATGTTTGCAGACACCAGAGCCTGGTAAAAGTTTTGATTTGAAGATCTTGGAATAAAAAAAAAAGCTTCCAAGACACAATTTCCTCCATTGTCTTTAATGTATACATGTTATTTTCTGTAATATTTATGAGTTTTATTTCTTATGTATTTAAGAATACTTTGCTTTGGTGATATTGGTGAACAAATTAAAACTTTTAATTGCAATTATTGTATGATTTAGTTCAACTACACACTCTTAATGCTTCACTTACTAGGCATAATGTATATTTATAATTAGTAAATTAAAACTTTGTTTACAGGTATGTTGTCATGCAAGGAAATAGAGCTACAGCCTAAGATGTTGAAGGAGGTGTTTAAATCTGTTTATGACTGGCACTGTGTTGTGATGGGAAGTTCTAGGGATAGACCTAATTGTGCTTTCTATCTAGGTAAGCAGTAAATCTGATTTTCATTAAAAAATGTTTTGTTTCAAAGGTACTTTTAAAGTACATCTGTCAGCAGCTATTCTACTCTAGACAATAAAACTGTATGAAGAATAGAGATTAATATAGAAATACTGAAATTAGAGGCAGTAAAAACTGGAATACTCAGATGGAAACTATTGATACTCCTGTCCAGCACACATTCCACATCTGTTGCTGAGACCAAAATTAATGCAGTTAATGTAAAATTAGTTACGCCACCCAGGATAATGTGAATACCCCATTACAAAAATTCTTTATAGATTAAACACTGAATTAAAAATTATTGAAAATTGCAATTTTCAGGAATGGGACACAATAGAGTGTATAGGCTAGAACACAATCGATGGCACAAAGTGGAAGCTAATCTTGAGCTCAGTCCAGATACCTTATTTTATGGAGAGATGGTGCAAGAGCTGAGAGGTGAAGGCCGATCCCAACGCAAAATGACTACTCTTCACATTATTGATGCCATTTTTGTAGGTGGGGATGACATATCACACCTTCATATTACAGAAAGGTTTGTAAATTTAAATAATCTGACTTATGGTAATGGCCAAAGTGTCTTAAAGATTGTTCTTAATTTATCTACTTTCAAATCTTGTGTATTCAATCAGCTAGATCTTCAGCGTGTTCTTTTTGTCAGTACATGTTGATATTAAAGAGACAGTATTGTAGCATTCAATTCCAGGAAATTGTATATTTTTAAGATAATACTTTATTTTTAAGCATTTCAAAAAACCTTTGATAAGTATTAGGCTTTAGCTATAGTATCACCGAAAGAATATTTGGATGGATTAATTGCTCTGTTTTTCATTACAGGCATAAAATATGCTGCAAGTTTGCAGAAGCTCTTAACAAACCAATTCGAACAGATCTTACACCTTTAAGAGTCAAAGAGTTGTATGAAGTGGAAAAAGTGGAGGAGGTATTTCGAAGGTAATAATTTTAATATAGAAAGACCCACTGAAGTTGAAACAATATTTCAGTCATTGGCTTTTTTTACTGTACAAAAACTCAACTTATAATTCAGAACTTTCTCACTTCGCTGTTTACTGATGCCATTCAACAATACAAACCCAATGAACCAGCTATGCACATATTCATAGCAGCAACAGTATGCACTGGTTTATGGGATCACTTATCATTTATTATGTTGAACAAAGTTTTAGGGAATATCTTTAAAATTAAATCAATTATTAATGGATGGGTGTGTGGTTGAGTGGGTGGGTGCGTGGGGGGGTGGATGGATGAATGGATGCATGGATACTATCTTCCTCTCTTACCAAAAAAATAAAACAGCATAAGAATAAGGCAGTGCAGAGATGAATCTCATGAAATTACAGGTAATATCAAAGTATAAGAGTAAACAGTAAGGAAAGATTGGGTATTTTGCAGAATCAAATTTTGAGTGCACAATTCATGAAATTGGGTTTACTACTGGTATTTGCCTTCAGATACTATGCACAAATAATAGAATGGCATAATTGAATACTAACCAGAAATATTTATTACTACTTTTATAAATTCAACAGCTCTCACGCATGTGTATACCATCAAAATCCTAATAATAATTATTTCCAAATGTAAGTATTCTGAAATATTTACTATTGATGCTTAACTTTAAGTCACTGCATTGGTGATGCTTGGCAATTATGTTGGCATGATCTGCTCCTGTGAATTTTGAATTAAAGCTTGTTCATAATTTTCTGGTTCCACAGGTTAAGGTTCTAATACAAAACTTAATGCTGAATTAAATTCCTATGAATAATTCTAAGTAAATAACCCTAGAGTTCCAAGTTCATGATTTTCTACTACCAGATAATGTTAAAAATACTGAAAAGTCTTTCATTGAATAACATTTAATATCAATATTAAAACTGGAATATCAAATTGGGTGACTATTATTATTTCAGGTTATGCTAGGTTGTTCTTTTGTGGCAAAATACTGCTGAGAAAATAAATTCAGAAAAATGAACAACTTAAAGTTGTATTTATGCAGTGAAACTTGCTTCTTGAAGATAGTTTATTTTATTTAATAATTTTGCAGAACCCTTCACATCTCTTTATATTATGTTTCTCTTCATTCCCCATTAGTTTTTGGTAATAAGTAATATTGCGCAGAAAACACAATATAGTATTTTCATTGGTCAGTCATTTATGGTAATTATAAAACTAAGATATGCTTGCCAGCTGCTACATAACTTTTTTGTATCTTAGTAAAATTCAGAAACATTCTCAGATAAACATAAAGGATAACTTAGGAGGAAAAAAAAATAATAATACATAAAACGCTTGACTATTGTTCAGAAACTAGAAACCACCAATAAACATATAAAACCTAAAGCCAGAGTTAAAAAGAATAAATAAATAAAAAAACAGGATTTACCACCTTAATTAATGTAGTGTTCTAGTTAATTATTTCAGTGGCATAATCTGGAATTTCATGTCAATTTTAAAAAGAAAAAATGCATTTTCATTATAGTTAATTTTTTAATTAATTACTCTTTTACTTTCATGTTTAACAACTGTTCATTAAATGCATGTTAGTTGTGGCAATAGCAGCAACATCACATGAATTCATTGAGAAGTAAACCCAGCTTGCAGCAGATTTAGGAGAAATATCAAAGCTGCATCACAGGCTGTCATTACTGTATATATTTGTAATTTATTTAAAGAAAATGAAAGACTGAAAAACAGGTGAAAATCCATATTTTATTATCTAATTAATGGATAAAACTAAAAATCAATTATTCACTAACTATTTGCATTGCAAACATGCTGTTAAGTGCCATTATTAATTCTATTTATATTAGTTTAATTTCTATTATATTTATGGCTATAGATCAATTAAAAAAATTGCTAGAATTAGTAATTTTCTCTAGTCAGTATTAATTCTCTTTAGGCTTGATTGGGGCCATTATGTATTCTTAAATCTAGGGAAACTAGTTCCATCAATATAGTAATAGAATAGGGATGTTTGAGATGGCAATTTTAAGCATCTCATCCTGTATACAGAATATTTAAATTTTAAAAATGTTATATTAGTGATTCTTTATCTTAAAATTTTATTGTTGGACTTGCATAAGAGTAAGAGCAGACATTTTTTTTTAAAATAGTGCTAATTTCCCATTTTAATTACTATGGCATTATAGGAGGTGTGATGAACAGTAATGGTAATACAGTGTACATATATGAACTCAAAGGTAGTTTCAGTGTATAAGAAGTGTGAAAATGTATTTAAATTTAAAATAAAACAAAAAGCTATTACCTTCTTTCAGACTAGACCAGAGAACAGTCAAAGGTGCAGGTGGTCAGCAACGTCTTGTATACAGTGTAGGAACTGATGATAGATTCTATCTTCCTGGTGGGCTCATGTTCTTCAAGGCAACCAAAGGTACAGAAATAATATTTTTACCATGTCATTCCTAATGTGAGGTTTTTTTTTCCTTCCTCTCATCTTGTCTTTTAAGTCCTTTCTATTGCTTTATTTGACAATCCATTAACTGCATTATTTCAAATATGAACATATTAAAACAAAGTATAATAATTAATGCTTTGTCTTTTTTCAGCTTTTATGTGGACACTTTTCACTTGCTCTTAGCCCTTGATTTTCCCTTACAACTTTCAGACTAATACATGTAATTTAGTAATGTTTGACAAGAAAATACCTTGGTATACAAGAAGCATGAACTCATAGTAAATGCCGAATGTGGCTGACATTAACATCAAGACATGACTGTACATGCCTCTCTTATGTTTTAGAAGTTAAAAGGGTAGGTCCATAAGTTTCCTGCCTCACCGATAAGAATTATCACCTTCACAAAAGCCTTATCTGTTAAGTAAATAATTGCAGCTGTAACTTATGCTCTGCTGTGTTCAGTTGTTCAGATATAGTTGCATAAAGAAGGCTATGTGTTGTGACGTGTTCAAATTGCAGTATCAAGCTGTTATTAAGCGCTTCACAAAAGAAGGACTTCTCCAAATTAAATTAAACAGAGATTGGACAGTATATATGGGGAAGCATCCCCCTCATATTTTACCATAAAAAATGGGCCAAACTTTTTCGAATGGATCAAGAAAGCATTGAAGACAGAGAGCGTGCAGGTCGGCCCTTGGAGGTGCTCACTCCTGAAAACATCCCTCTTGTTGAAGAAGAAATTATGGAAGACCGGTGGCTCATAGTTACAGAAATAGCAGGGGCCTTTTCTAAAACAACAGTCCTTCGAGTTATTTATGAACATTTAAACATGAATAAGGTTAGTGCAAGATGGGTGCCTAGACTTCTTTCCTCAGTTCAAAAGCAGCAATAAGTCATTTATTGTCAGTAATTTTGGAGCTCTGCTGTGGCTACAAGAGAGAAGTTCTGCAAACCATTGTTACAGAAGATGAAACTATAGTCCTCTACAATGATCTTTTGTCCAAAAGAGAATCAATGGAGTGGCATAAACCTGGCGAAGCACTACCTCTAAAGGCTAAGGTCACTCAGTCAACCAAGAAGATCACGCCCACAATCTTTTGGGACTGTGAAGGAATACTCTTCATTGACTTCAAGGAGAGGCACACCAAAGTAAATGGAGAGTACTACTGCACAGACTACATGCTGCCACTAAAGAGAAATTACAGGAAAGGTCAGGAAAGCTGAGTGGCAGTGTGTGCCTTCTTCAGGACAATGCACCTGTGCACACAGCTCTTGTTGCAAAGGAAGCTGTGAAGAAATGTGACTTCAAGGAGATCAACCATCCACCCTACAGCCCAGATCTAGCTCCCGGTGATTATTTCCTCTTCTGAAAGCTCAAGAAGGATCTTCAAGGAAGGAAATTTAAGTGTGATGAAGAAGTGATGGATGCTGTTAATGCCCATTTTGCACTCAAGACTTCTGACTATTTTTTGAGGGAGGTTATAAATGTTAATTCAAAGATGTAAGAAGTATATTGCAATAAAGGGTAATTATATTGAAAAGTGAAGTATAGTTTTTGTCTTTATCATACCTAGAAAATGGTTAGGCCAGAAACTTAAGGACTACCCTCGTATTCATTAACACATTGGGAGTCGGGCCTCATTTTTTCACTGATTGTTTTCTTGTAGTTCCATGAGAATCAATGACGTGTTGAGCTACTCTCTTTTTCTTTTCTTTTCTTTTTTTTTTTTTTCTTTTTTTTTTTTTTCTTTTTTTTTTTTTTCCCCCCATACATGTGCCATGGGGAGAAATCTAGTGCCATAAGGTCAGGTGATCATGATGGCTAAAGTCCTTAATATATGTCATATTCAACGAATGTGTAGATTAATTTATTCAATACTTAAAATATGGTATACAGTAATATACAATGAATCTATCACTGTAATCTATTTGTACTTATTAGTTATAAATCTTTCTACTAATATTTTGTCTGAATTTATCTGATTTCCTCATTGATCCAATAACCAAACTGTGTTATCAAGATATTAGATTCATCCACACAATTTAAAAGCCATCTGTAATAATTTTCCACATATTTAATTATTTTCATTTGATCATTAATCCCCTGAACCATTTCTTGCTCACTTTCCATAAATAACTTCCTTTTCCTTTACATTTTTCTCTGAACTTGAATTTATTATCTTATTCCCTTAGTAACCCCCAGGGTGGCCGAGTTTGTTAAGGCGCAGATTCGTGAGCGGAAGGTCTGGGGTTTGAATCCCACCAGGACCGTCCTCCCTGACTGGGTTTTTTTTTTCCCCAGGTTTTCCACAGGCAAATGCCGGGGAGATACCATAAACTTAGGCCTGAAACATTTCCTTCCTTTAAAAAAAATCCTTTCCCAATTTATCATTTCATCTCATGTATCATCGTGTCCACCGCCTGCGGTGCCTCAGTAGTAAAAACGGGTGTTAAACACTACTCAAAAAAAAAATGTATTCCCTTAGTGGTTTATAGAGAACGTAAAATAATGGTATAGGCAGAATAATTTAAATATTTTATTTAGTCCCCTGGAATTCCAGTAGGCTATTGCTGACAATGCAGGGACTGGGGTCTGATGTAATCAAGGTAGAAATTTCGTACTTTATATAATTATTTGGAATTTAGATAAAGGGTTAGTGTAAAATTATTATTGTATTAATATTTCTGTAATCGTGAGGAGGTACATCTAAAATAGCCTGGGCCAAATAGTTGGAGACCCCTTGTAATTTGTATTTTTCTCAGCATTTTCAATAAATTGCAATCTTATTCCTAACTACTACTGTCAGAAGATACTCCATTTCTGCAAATGCAATTTCTCTCAGAATTATCAGTTTCATTACATTCTAATAAACTAAGCCAAAAATATTCTTTCTCTCCACACATTGGATATACAAAGGTAGGTCCATAAGTTTTCAGCCTAACCATTTTCTAGGTGATTAAGACAAAAACTAACATCATAACATCAGCAGGGACAGATGAATCACCTACTTTCAGGACAGTAAATAAGCCGTTGGCTTTCATAAGCATGTCTAAATCAAGTGCTGGAGAGTAGTGGTACCATTTTTGTACTTCTATAGCCATGCTTCTCTAAAATCAAAGTATGTCCATATATAATTTCACTGAATAAGGTCCATTAGTTTGCAATTTCTAAGGAAAAATCAATGACTAGCTAGTAAAACACTCAACTATTTATATTTTGCTTGCATTTACTTTCACTTTTTTTACCCATTTATGTTCTTATTTTGACATTGCAATACTTTTTATTCTCTTCTTTCTGTTCCCCCTTTGTTCTGGAGTTCTGTATAAATTACTCTCAGATACTTCATGAGTGCAAGAGAGAAACCATGTGTTCGTTTCCACTTTTCATGCAAATTGCATGTTAATTTCAACACTCATTTATTAAATGTTATAAAGTGCTATTACACACAATGTTTGTACTAGTGTATATAGCCATGTCAGTATGAACAAATACCTGTCCTCTCTTTTTACACTTAAGAACTACCAAAACATTGGCTGAATCTAACAAAAAATAATCTCTTTGACAATTAGAGAGCATTATATTTGAAAAAGCTGTGATGCAATTCTTCCATAAGTTTCGTTAGTATCGTTGCAGCTGAACACCTGCATATATAACATCAATTGAATTATCCCTCACACTGAACAATATGACAATTAATTAGGTCATTGTATGATTGAGTCAAACTACACACTCTTATTGCTCCACTTGAAAAAAAAAAAAACAAACAAACAAACAAACAGTGAAGCCTTTTACAGCCACATGTGGGCCTGAGCTTTACTGCATTGATCACTGCATCTTCTACCTCCATCACATGATTTCATTGGTAGAGTGCAGTATTGCAGGAGACATGTGATCGCTATATCACGGCTTACTAGATCGAAGGTCACTACCTCTCCAACCAAGTTGTCATCACAAGGCTGGGTGGACCCCGTTCCAGACCTCCCTATCTTAGAAAAGTAGGTGCCGGGAATCGAACCCGGGCCTCCAGGGCAACAGTCAGCAATGCTAACACTAGACCAACGAGGTGGTCTATTGCTCCACTTACTTGTTTATAATATGTAGAACTGGTTTCACGAACCCTTTGTCGGCATCATCACCTAACCATTGACTCCGAGTCGACAAAGGGTTCATGAAACAGGTTCTTCATATTATAAACAAGTAAGTGGAACAATATGAGTGTGTAGTTTTACTCAATCGTAAAATTATATGATTAGCTTTACTGTAAAAGTTCCAGTTAATATTTCTAGTTAATATGACAATTGTTGTTAATTGTTTCAAAGGATTGAAACCCTTTGTAAAGCTCTGCCATAGAGAAAAATGTCACTCTGTTTTGCTGTGTTTTACTAGCTATTACAGAATAAATCCACTCCACAAATAACTAAACCAGATGATGATGAAGATAAGGTTTGATGGCAGCTCATGCAGCTAGAAAACTACAGTCTTCTGAAAGTACTGCAGAGAAATCCATGCTGGCAGCAAAAGAAATTTGTACTTCAAATTAAGGTTTCATGTTCATGAGTAAACAGAACATGCAAGAAAGATCTTAAGTTATAAGATAGATATGAGTTGTTAATACTCGTCCGGAACATGGGTATCTACCGTAAATCTACAATATGGAACCCATGGCTTGAAGTCCCTCCCAGAGAACTTGCACTCAAGAATTTTGTCCTGTTGAAGCCATAAATCTTGGGTTCAGAGGAGTACGCAATACCCCATATACCATCAAGGCAGACTATGAGTCATGTATGCTCTCTGTAGAATAGATGGAGAGAATGCAAAAATATAGCAATTGATGATTGGAAATATTTATAGTAAGATTTGGTTTTGAGGGAAGAGAAACTTTATAGTGAAAAAAAGAAATTTATCAGGCAAAAAGGACTTTTAGGAGCTATGCATATATTTTAGCAAGCAGAAATTTTTAGGTTCAGCAACTTTTATGATGAATTGTGGCAGTGGCATGGCCTGGTTTTCGAATTGGGATATGTAATCCAATAAGCATTGCAAAATATTAAGGTTTGACCCAAACATAGATGCTATTTTCCCTGTTTCTTATCAAGCATAGGGTTGTGTATTATGCACCTTTAGTATAGAAACTAAAAACCTCTTTTTAAAATTCTTACACTTTTAATTTTTATTTATACAATATTATCAATATATTTATGTGTGCTCATAATATTATTAGATCCAAAAAGAAATAATAAGCACATATGGTTGTAATATAATTGCTTAATGTGCGATCATGCCCAAAATATAAATGTAATTTATAGCTCACAGTTACCCTACTACTTGTAAATTAGGTAGATCCTTCAGATTTTTGCTGCAAAGACATCAATGGCATCATCCTCAAATAAAGGCAGATAATGTACATATTTCAGAAGTGTGCTTTGATTGTTCATCAGAGCAAAAGCTGAGTGTCTTTTCATGTTGAGCATTACTAAAATAATCTTTTATACAGTCATGAAAAGGATCTTTGCACTGAAGCACTAATTGCTGGTATTGTCATAATCAAAGCTGTCAGTTTGAAAGTTTCAGGAAACATTTTGGATTCATTGTCTTCATGACGCAGCTCAGAAACACTGTTCTTCATATCAGCATCACCATAATCACACACAAATCACTTCATAACTAAATGAAATTTAAAATAACTCCATAATTTATTTTCAAATTTGCAAGTTGTTTTTCCAGAAATTTCTTTTTAAAGTTTGGGAATTGCATGTGGTCAAGAAGACAGACACATTTTCACTGTGAAATTTTGCTAAATTTTAAGATATGCTCACAGTATCCATAATCTCATAGAAAAAAATCATTATTGGATTTAAGAAATAATCTAAATCATTGCGTTCATATTGTCAAGGTGAATTTTCTTAGTTCCAGGTTCATTGTTACCATCTGTCATTTTGTCCCAAACATCCTAAAATTATTTCTATGATTCTGCAATTTATTACTTCAAATTTCTTGTGAATATGTCCTCCTTTGTAACCTTTCAGCATGGTTAAGTCTCTCTCTCTCTCTCTCTCCCCCCATCCGCCCTTCTTCTGCTTCTTCTTCTTCTTCTTCTTCTTCTTCTTCTTCTTCTTCTTCCCCTGAATTTCTTAATTTTCTTGTTGACCAGGTCTATTTTCTATGCCATTTTCTGCAATGTATTGTGATTTGTTGGTACTCAACTTTGTATTGTCTTGCTTATTGGACGGTTTTATTATTCTGAAGACAGGTTGTAATAAATTTACCTTCCATCCATAGACAAATCTAAATTTTCAGAAAATATTCAAAGATCATATTATTTTTCTCCAGTAAACAAATACAACTTAAAAAATCTCCTGAAATCCTACATGTTGCAAAGATTGCAACATGAAACAAAACCAAAAAAAAAAATTATTGTACATTTCCGAAATTCATGAGAAATGTAAAATGTAAATGTACTGAGAAATTGGCAATAACTTATCATTTCAGGCACAAAAACCACAATTTTCAAAATTAACCAAAAACTTTTAAAAGTTAGTTAATTTTGATCTTCCAAACAGCAATAACCTCATTGATTAATTCATAAAATCTATAGAGAGACATCTGCATAATGTTAGAAAGCTGATAATGAATACATGCTGGTGATGAAGGCAATAGTCCTTGAAACATGACCATGTAAGCTGGTAAAATGCTATTGAAATTTGAGAAATTTTCCTATCAAATTGACATAATTATTGTTAAATTTCACTTAAAAATTTCCCATTTAAAATTATGCTGCCATTTGTTTGGCATGGATATGAATAGGAATGTAAAGGTAATAATGCTTTATATTATGTGTTAATTTAATGTTTTGCTTTCCCTTTCAGCAGCTGCATTTGACCAAACTGAGAAAATATGTGCATTTTTTATTCATTGGTAGCTCATAACTTTCATGACATTGCACTTTCAGAGCCTTGGATGAGGCATGAAAGCAGATCAACTCACTACAAGTATTACTTTAATCAGTACACCAAAGACTCCAAGTATGAAAGGGACCGTCCACGTGAAGCTTGCTCCAGTTTTATGTAAGTGAGATTAACCTTTGAAATTTGCTCTTCATGTAATCATTTTACTTCAGTGGTCTTTCCTAAGGCTTATGCTAGCCAATATATACATCAATATGGCAGTATTTGTGGCTAGTGCATTAGTTTTATGTAATAAATCAGATATTCATGTTTGTTGGCATTCCATTTATGTAGTATCCATCCATCCATCCATCCATCCATCCATCCATCCATCCATCCAGCCAGCCATCCATCCATCCATCCATCCATCCATCCATCCATCCATCCGATCAGCTCGCCTGTCTGCCCTGTTCAGGCCAATCACAAGACAGGGTAATAGCTATATAAATTCTAATACACTGCAGTATGTGGAAAATGACTGAGAGCTTGTCCATCCATCCATCCATCCATCCATCCATCCATCCGATCAGCTCGCCTGTCTGCCCTGTTCAGGCCAATCACAAGACAGGGTAATAGCTATATAAATTCTAATACACTGCAGTATGTGGAAAATGACTGAGAGCTTGTCCATCCATCCATCCATCCATCCATCCGATCAGCTCGCCTGTCTGCCCTGTTCAGGCCAATCACAAGACAGGGTAATAGCTATATAAATTCTAATACACTGCAGTATGTGGAAAATGACTGAGAGCTTGGTAGATGATGGCAATGTTTGGTTTCCCATGTAATTATACTGCCTGTGGTGCCTCAGTAGTAAAAACAGGCGTTAAACACTACTCTCCCATGTAATTATCAAAATAAAGGCAATTAATTCACAATGTGTTTTCAATATTTTGAAAAGTATTCAATAATAAATTTGACATGAGAATTGTAAAATATAAAGATATTGAGAAATTGGCAATTTCTATTGAGAAATAGCACTCATTGGGATAAAACCCTAGCTCTGTTTAAAAAAATGTATATGCTTGATAAAATCACAAATAGATGATAACAAAGATGGAGGAAGAGTAGAAACACTCTTGGAAATTAAACTTTAATTTTTCTCTCCCTCCTCCACTTTGTAATTTGAAATTTATTGAAATGCTAAGAAAAATACAGACTACAAAGGGATTGCCACCTATCTAGTGCAGGCCGTTTTAGGGGTAACCCCTCATAAGTACAAAAAATGTTAAAACAATAATGATTTTATACTAATCCTTTATCTAAATTCTAAATAATTAAACAAAGTACAGAATTTCCACCTTGATTGCATCAAACCCCAGTCTCCGGTTTATCAGCAGGTATCTACTGGAATTCCAGGGGACCAGGCTGCAACTTAACTTAAATATTTAAAATATTTAAATTACTCTACCTATACTATTATTTTGTCAGCTAGCTACAGTCTCTACAAACTACTAATTTATTTCTCATATATCTAGTATAATGCTACACTTAAACACCTTAAAATAGTATATCCACAATAAAATACTATAACCCTGCTTATTATCCAATTCAAACTACTGCAAGCCATAAATCTAAATTGCTAAAACCTTAGATCCTTTACTTATTAGTCATCCATAATCATTTATTTTTAACTCTATACAAATATTTCCCTGAATTTTCCTTACTGCTATCTCAGATAGCATTTTACTTTAATCAACTAACTCCTCGACTCTCTTGTTTCTGGACATTCAAATAGGATGTGAATGGCATTTTCATTACTCTTACACATTGGACTTACACTCTGTTCCAGATTTCTTCTAATTCCCTTTAGTCTCCATATTCCTATTCTAAAACCATGCTAACCCCTCTCTCCCTTTCATATTACATTTATCAATTCAACCCTCATTCATACAATTACTTTTAATTCTTGAAATAGCAGCAAGGAACTTTTTCTTATATCTGCATACAAAATTTATCTGTCTATATTCTCGAATCTGATTCTAATTATCTTCCAAAATCCACCTGGCAAACTATCTCTTCCTAACTAATCCTCCCCAGTCCCATTCTGTGTTAATTCATATCTTACTTTCCCTACTCAATTAACTTCTCTTAAAGTGGATTCCTGAAATTTTAAACATTCTTTTAAAATATTACCGTGTGGCATCTGTGTACAACCAGTATTTAATACTCTCTCCATCACCCATCCTCTTGCATTTACTTTTCCCATTTCTAACAGAGCACCAGTATTGACTGCATTTAGTGGAATATCTAACATTTTACAAAACATATTTTAAGTATTTATCCGTCTCTTTCCAACTATCCTCCACTCCCTATATCTCTATACTATAGGCCCACCTCAATTGCACTAGAGCACTGTATACTCTTTCACACCAAACCACATCCATATTAGGTACAAGAAATAGCATTTCCTTAAAAATGTCATTGTCAACCTCCCTTTAGCTAATGTTACCCTTTTCTCTCTTTCGGACTGACCTGAGCTACTAGACCGTATTCCCAAATATGTGAACTCTCGTAGGATGTGGATGCTATCCATCCTTACTAAGTTTATTTCCTTTCTTAATAACCATAATTTTTGTCTTATTCTGATTCACTTTCAGATCCCATTGCTCACAATATCCATTTCTGAAATTACATTCTTCAGTCTAATCACTGAGAAGGATGCTGCTATTAAATTTGCATATAATAATCCAGGAATCTCTCAGTTATTTATTACTAGCATTTGTGTATTACTCTCTGTAATCCTACCAGCACATCATTAATGGACAAATTAAACAATATAGGACTCAGTTTTCAATAGGAAGAATTTTCACAGTTAAATATAGTATAATATAACAAATTATTATTTCCTCAAATAAATTTGTTATAATATAGAACTCCTTTTACATCCGTCTTAATCTGCAATCCTGAGCAACTTCCTGTGACACCTTACCCTCCCCGCATCTAACAAAAATGTGTTGCCATATAAATTGCTTGGAGTAATCTAATCATCTCTTTACTCATTCCTTTGCTCCACAGTTTATACCATAATGCATCCCTATTTACCCTATTATAAGTTTTCTCTAGTTCTATAAACACTGCATATAATCTACTTTTGACAGGTATTATTAATTAATGTTTTAATTATTAATACATTATCAGTTGTCCTTCTACTTCTTCTGAAACCATTCTGAAATGGAGATATTAATTCATTTCATTTATTAATTCTGTCTATTAATATTCCAGTAAAAATCTTACCAAGATTTGACAAAAGTGCAATTCCCTATAATTGTCTGGGTTCTCCATAGTACCTTTGCCCTTATAAATTGAGTGAATGGAAACAGTCCCCCAGGCTTTAGATGTACTTCTTTTGCTTTTTATTACATTAAGCAGTTTAACTAGGCACAGAAACCTCCCTCCCTCTGCATACCATGCTTTAAAAAATTTGGCTGGTAACTCAGCAATGCCCACAGCTTTGTTCTTAAGATATTTAACCTGCTTAAAAACCTGTTGCTTAAAAATAATCTATCCATTTGTTCATTCCAGCCATCTTTCCATATCAGAATCCAATTTCCCACTCCCCAAAGTTCAAATTCAAATAATTGCTTAAAGTGACCTATCCACTCTTCAGGTTTAATTGTAAATTCAGCACCTAGACCTCTACCATCTCCTGATAATATTCCATACTTTATTAGCCCTCTCTGATATAATTTTATATCAATTTTAATAGCCTCTCTTCTCTCCAATCCTCTTTCTTCCTTTCCATTAGCAGCCTACAGGCCATTCTCATTCCTGTCATTTTTTTGCTATCCTCCTCTCTGTTCTTTTCCCTCCATTGAGTAACAGACTGTTTTACTATCTTTTCAAAACACTACACTCTTTATCAAACCATTTATCAATCCTGACTTTATTAACCACTACCCTCTTAACCATCTCATTATCCATCCATATCAGCGAAAATTCCATCAAATTCAGAGCATTATTGCTTAGCTTTGACTAAATCAGCCAAATGATACCATGTGAACAGACCTGACACTGAGGAATTCAACATTTCATGAAAATTTTCTGAAAACTCTTGGCACCATTTATACATAATAAAATTTATTTCCTTTTTGTATATTGCTTGCTATTTTATGATCACCATTCTTGCACCTCCATTCAAGATAATAGAAAAATGTGCACTATTACTCATTAGATTCATTACTTTGAAAACTTCAGATAGAAGCTCCCATCTGTACAACACAAAATCTACAACACTTTGTCCCCCAGCATTAACATACTTACATTCATCATTATCATCTTCCCTCATCGAGTATTGACAATCTTAAGTTCATTATGTTCTCAAAATTGAATAAGTTTAAATCCATCATTCACAGTTTTTCCTTGTTCCTCCTTATATCGGCTTCACACTCTTTATCGACATAGCTATCCCATGATAAATCACAATCTCTTGCTTGCATATTCCCATTATTCACATTAAAATCCCCAAGTAAAATAAATTCAATCCCTGGCATAACTACATGATTTCCTCCATTTCAAATTCTAAATACTGAAAGAGATCAGAATCATAGAACTGATAGATTCTGGGCAGATTGTAAACAATCCCCCTACATAATGCCAGCTTTTTAATTACTAACTACATAACCCTCACCACTCTAGATTTCCTCTCTTTAACCTCACATATCAATTTGTTGCTTATTAATGCACCACAGACCTGCAGATACTCTACCATTGCTCATTTGCTTTATACCTCCTTTCCCATAACTCATAAACCTTATGCTTTCATTATTGCTCAACCATGCTTTGGTTAACCCTTCACTTCCTTAATGCCAAACCAATTAATCCTAAAGATACACTTCATTTAACACCTTTACATTTCCAGAAACCCAGTCTCATCATCCTCCCTCCTTCCTCTTTCTGCTATTGCGATCCTAATCTTTACCTAAAATCTTGCAGTTTTTTCTTGCTTCAAAGTTGAATGCCCTCACCCGATTCCCCTTGAAGTAACAGTTTGCTGAACTCTGTTATTCTCTGTTCTGCGCCATTTAATTCCAATATACTTCCATGAGGAGTTGACAACACGCTTGACTCGATAGTAGCTTCCCCTTCATCTTGTCTTGATACCAGACTCGTACCAGCCCTGCACCACTAGCCTTGACATACTCCACCAGCTGTTGTGTCTTACATGATAGCCACTTGTTAGGTGAAATAACCCTTCTGCAAGGGGACGACACCAAAGCTCACTCTGATATTGAAAATCATGTCACTTGTGTGACATGCACTTGCCTTCTAATACAGCACTTATAGTGGGACTGCCCCTTGATCTTCCTGTTCTCTTCTCTGTTGGCACATTTTGCTGAGTGTTTTACTACTCTGGCCTTTCATACAATCCCCTTAGGTTCTTTTCTCCCTCAAATGTCACTTTCCTGTCGTCCATCCACAGCTGCAGGTTATGAACATATGCATTCCCCCCAGCTACTTGTCTAGCTTTCTTCATATGCATAATGAACTTTTTCTTCAGTTCTTGTTCTTTAAATGTAAATCCTTGCTTATAAAGATATCGGACCCTTTCACTTTTTTTGACCAGTTCAAAATCTCGAGACAATGCTCATGTTCATAAACTTTACCAGTATCATGCTTCTTCCTGTTTTTCTCCCCATATAAAAGGTGTCTGCAATTTCCCATCCTCCTAATTTTAACTCCAGTTTCCACTGCAAAATTTCATGCACATCTTGTATGGCCTAGACACCCTGTCATTCTTCCATACCGATGAATAACAAATTACACTTGCTACATTTCTCCTCTAATTTGTTTATTCTTGCTTTCATTTTATTGACTTTTTTTCTTAATGCCTTTAAAACTTCCACTTTTACTTCTTGTTTAACCTCCTGAACAGCTGCATTTACTTCGTGATCAAGTCTCTCCTCCAGACCATCTATTCCGTTGAGTATTCTTTCCAAACTATCACCCTTTTTCACTGGCCCAGGGTTCACCTGTACACCACCAACCACCAATAATATCACCAAAGTAACAGCCATTATCTTATTATTCTTCTTCTTTTGTTCCTTTTTTATTTTTATTTCTTAACTGCTTGAATCTTCTAGCTATAAATGCTCCTACCCTGACTCTATATGTTACAAAATCCACTCCCATTGTCCTTTATTACCTCTCCACTTTGTAGTATAATATAAGATGCAATAGAATGAAAAAATGTTTAATCCTGTAAAGTGTTACAGATATTGAGAAAACCATATACCATGCCTGAAGTTGAAAAGAAAGCCTTTAAAGGGTGAATAGAAAAAGTAATATAGAATGATATGTATGAGGGCTGCTCTACAAACACTGGCAATATCTTCACCAGTCACATAATGGTGATGGCAAGAGCTACCTCAAGGCATGTGAAAAACTACTTTCTCCATGCAAGTAACAAAATATTTTGTACCTCCATGCCTTTCGGTTTAGCTGTAGAGTGGATAGAAGTAGATGTATGAAGCATTCACCTGCAAATCTCAATTATGTTGAATTTTCATGAGCAGCATTATGCAATAAAGTTTTGTGTTCACCTGAAAGAAAATGCTTCAGTGACTTATGAAGAATTGAAGAGAGCTTTCAGTGAGTCTTTCATGCCCTGTGGAACTTATTTTCAATGGCATAAGTGTTTCCAACATGACTGGGAAAGCTATGAACTGCAGAGAGAGAAAGGCACACCTGTTATTATCTTAACAGAGACAACAACCAACACTGAGCAGCTGTTAATTCTTGGTCTGATGGTTAGATAATTTGCCTACATTCTGAATATATCATAGTCTCTTAATACACATGCATATATCTAGAACGTATGTGCAGTGGATAACACAATTGCTGACTCCTGTGCAGAAGCAAAATTATATTGATGTGTGCATCTATTTGAAACAGTGTGTTCAGGACAAGAATAATTCTTGGTGGCAATACATCTTGTTCAACAAACTACCAGAGACTGTAAAATTGAAAAAAAGGGGAGAAATTTAAGAGGGATCTAAAAGGATTCTTAATTGAGAAATGCCTATACAGAATAGATGAATTGTAAATAATTATAGAAAAAATGAGTAATGCTCCTTTAATTCTTGTAACTGTGTACTAAAATATTCTAATAATAAGTTATTGTAATTGATTCAGTTAAACCTTGTTATTCTTATGCTATACTTTATGATTATATTATGAATTATTTTGACTAATATCTGAAACTTGTGTAATGAAGTCTATTGGCAGCTATTATTATTATTATTATTATTATTATTATTATTATTATTATTATCATCATCATCATTGTTGTTGTCATCATCATCATCGTTGTTGTTATTGTTGAAATGTGAATATACCCATATCACCCAGAGATGAAATGGAGCAGCACAGGGTGGGTATAATGTGGCTAACTGGCAACAAAGAAGATGCATATGTAATACCATGGCCAATATCTTTGACTACAAGGATATGGTATACAAACAGTTGCTAGAGGTATAGTATGCACAGCACACTCTAAAAAAGTCCTGCATCAGCCTATAAAGGATCACATTCTGAAAAACAAAAAGAAGAGAACTTGTTGGGATAGTGGAAGTCTCATCACTATAATGCAAGGCATCATGTTGCTTATTCTCTAACGGAGTTGTTGGTCAAGAAAGGCATCTCAACAGTACTCAGCCACCTTACACCTCTGACCTTGCCTCTTGCAAATTTTTTCTCTCTCCTAGAGCCAAAAAGGACATTAAGGGACACAATCCTAGAGCCAAAAAGACATTAAGAGGGGCATTATTTTAACAATGGAATCCAGACAGTGAAAGCCCTAGAGGCACTTTTGAAGCACTTGTTAGGGAATGGCTTCCAGCATGTCTTCCTTGAATGGCAATAGAAGCAGAATATGTGCATTTTATTGAGCAGGGAGCATTTTGAGGAGGACAAAAATTTTAAAATATAATCTTTGTAAATAATGTAAAAAAAAATTAACACAAATTTTAATTGATCATCCCTCATAATTTAGTAGAATTAAGACCAGAATTAATACTGTTCTTTATTAATTGACATATAATTTTGTTTGTTTTTTATAAGGTACTGCTTTCAGAAGCGCCATGTATGGTGGTGGGAAGATGGTGTTCGTGTAAATGATGAACAGCATTCAAATGTAGATATGAATAAACTGCAAAGGAGTGACATCCTACTCTTTGTGGAAGAGAGCTGTCGACCGACCCATTGAATGTGCGTGTGCATATGTTGTGTGCTTGTATGCATGATAAATAAGGAACAGAAAAAGTGTGATAAACTCTGCTGTTTTACATCTTATGCCATACACAAAGTAATCATTGTGAAAAGAGTACTGTTATGTGTAATGAATCAGTGAATAGAAAACTTGGCATAATTTTTTAAGAAGAGTAAAAATGTTTTAGATCAAAGTAAAATGAATAAATCAGAAATGTTTCTGATTCCACAGTTCTATACACAGAATTATCTAGAACCAAGATACTTGTTATTTGAAGGATCTTTCACATAATCTCTCTTTGATGTTAGTGGTGCAGAGTATATTTCATTTAGAATAAAGTACAACTTCCAAAATGTAATACTTCATATTTTTATTAAAATGGTAGCTGTACAATACAGAGTAAAGGACAAGGATGCACATCATAATACCTTGACCACAAAGTCCTTGAATTTTTACCTTACAACCTATTTGAAGGAAGCACTGTTGTCCTTTTTAATAATCATTATTTCCTGGTGAATGGCCATTATGAAACGAATGTGTGTCTTGTTATCTTACACAGTATCCCAGGGGGTATTATTAAATAATTTTTCCATCAGAAACAAAACGGTGCAGCTTCAGACATAAGTTTACTGTGGTGACTAAAGTGATAGTATTTTATGTATTTACTAATAATAGCACTAAATTTGCTATATATGGCCTGCTTCTGACCCAAATTTACCTCCAGACCAGAATTCTACATTGAAATTATACGAAAAGAATATAAAGTATAATCAAAATATAATACTGAAGTCAAGGATTTCTATATTTACCATTCCAGGGAAGGAATACTATCTTTAGAAAGTCAGAAGACAGTGGCCTCCCTCTAATCAAATAAATATGGAAATTCAAACCTTTGGCTGATCCAAGGGATTAGACTTCCCACAATGATTTTATTGCCCTAACATATGTTTACTAATATTTACCCTATCTCATGCATAATTGAACAGGGGTTGGTCCAGACAGGAATGCTGTTTACTTGCATTCAGAAGGTCCCAGGTTCAAATCTCTTGAGATCAGCCATTCTGACCTTGGATTTTTTCATGGCTTCCCCTGGTTGCTTAAGCGAATCCTAGGATGTATCTACTTATCATAAATTTGCTACTCTCCCATTTCATAGCATTTCATTCCATAAATTCTGCCATAGGGTCAAAAGTACCAGGTGAGGGGGGGCTGGTATAGTGTGATGGTAACTTATGCTTTGCAAAGGATTCTAGCAGAGCATCTGGTATGGAAGCAAATCTTATGAGGGGTTTGGACTAATTGGAGGGGATGTCACTGGCATCAGAATATTCTATTTGGAAACAAAATTAGGAATCCATTTACATCTATGCCTGCTGTCCATGGTGTCTCCCTTACCACACAGCCTTTATTCCCTGGGGGGCCATAGCCATAAACAGCCAGTCACTGACAAGGCTGAAGTTCCAAAATATCCTCCTCGGACACTAACAATCTAATCCATTCCTCATGTATGCCCATAATCAAACCATTTAAGCTATATCAATTAACTGATAATATTAAACCATACATTGTAATTTTTCTTATTAATTATCCACATCCATTTTTGTGAGGTGATAGTATCTTGTAGCCAGCAGATTGACTGCCTTCCTTAGTTTCATGAGTGAGATCTTTTCTAGTCCTGTACCTCTTGCTGGTAACCTCACATACTAGTAGTATTGCACTGTGACTAATTATTTTGGATACCTTCTTAACTGATGTAAGGCTTTAAAAGTCAAAGCAGAAGAAATCTCTTGCTTCTTTAAAGCATTTTACAGGAAAATGTTGGCTCAATATGCCGAGAAACAGAGTGAATTAATGTACAATAAATAATTATGTGCAGTTTTGTAACATATCAAGTTCTGCCATAACTTCTCTCCCATATGTAAAAAGGCTTATAATTTAAAACAGAACATTATGAAAACTTATTAACATTATGTATTCCATTATACATTCATAACCACCATTAGTCATACAAAATGGCATTATTAGTTCAATCTGAGACAGTAACATGTAGGAGGGGCATTCAATAAGTAATGCATACATTTTTTCTCTCTCTTTCATGATTTACATTATCTTAGTTTCAAGATTATTTCTCAGTTCAAGGCTTTTTGTGGTGGGTCAAGCAATGGAAAGCTGTGGCAATATTCAGATTATTAAGTCTCCAGGTATAAGGAAAAGTTTATAGATTCCTGAAAATTTAGAGCATGCCTGATATTCTATATACAGAGAGTGCCAAAAAATGTATACATACTTCAAGCAAAGAAAAAACTGTGTTAACATAACAAAACTGAATTCACACAAACAGAAAATGATAAGCACTAATTATCTTAGACTTTTTCAGTTACAACAGGTGCGCAAAATGCCCACCATTGGCATCAATATACCCCTGAGTATGTTGAAATACTGATTGAGCAACGTTTGTGAAAGTATCCTGAGCAATTGCAGCACATGTCATTTCAATTTCTTCCCGAAGTGCTGCCAGTATAGCTGTTTTTCTATGGTATACAACATCCTTAAGAGTTCCCCATAGGTGGAAGTCCAACGGAGTTAGATCCGGAGAATGCGATGGAAATCTCTTCATTCTATCCAGTGCCTTGGAAGATTGTCATCAAGGTATGCACATGAGTGCTCAAAACGTTCCAAAACCATAGCTGAGGACACGGGGGCTTATTGCTGTATAAGGTCTCCCAGATCTGCTCTTGTGAATATTGCATACAATACCATGAGTCTCAAATTTGTCTCAAATGCATGCAGTTGTTACTTGCATTGGCAGCTGTGTTCTGTACACACTTCTCCATTGCCTTAGAACTTCAACAACATTCTCGGTTTTCCAATACCACTTCAAAATTGCTTTCCACTGTTCAAATGATAATCTTGGCTCCATTTTGTTTTAGCAAAGCTAGGCATAACCTAATGTGAGTCACATCTGTTTACAGAACATCATACTACATATTACTGTTGTTTTTCGGTCCAACTTAGAAATATATTAAATAGATATCTACTGTGAAATTGTATATACATTTTTTGGCACCCTTGGTATTTATATAATTTAATAAGAACTTATGTTATAATATTTATTTATTTAATATTACCTATATAATAGATTTTTATTGCATTATATAAAAATAAAGTTATACACTGTGCTGTAAAAAGGTCAAACTGCTCAGTAGTGTGTTTGTGAGAACTTTACAAATTTCATGCCGATCACTGGGTCAATTGTTAATGGATTTGAAATTTCATCCCTACAAGATGCGGATTAGGCAAAGGCCTACATTTTGACAAAGATGGCCCAGGAACCTTGTTACTCCACTAGCTACTGATAACAGATGAAGTAAATTTTTCTTCATTGGGTTTGCAAAAAGCAAAACTGTCAGTTATATTATGCAAGAAAAACCATAGAGAGTTAGAAAATTATGTTAAATGCAGTTGACTGTGGGATGATTAGCCCAGATTTTTTAGAATCTTGTAGACCACAATGTTGTATTGATTAACAATTTTGTTAGCCAGAATTACATACAGGATCATTGACATCATTTGGTTCTAATAAGAAAGCACTACCTGCCCACAAGTATTGCTCTCTTTTAAGGTTTGTTTCCCAATAATCTACCTCACACTTCAATGACGACATCACTGCCCCAGTCCCCAAATTTAACAACTCCAGACTACTTTCTATAGGAATAATTGAAGAAAAAAGGTTTAGCCTAATTTGCATACAATTATGGAGTTGAATGCAATCTGCAGAGCTTTCATTAAAAACTATTCTGCACATACAGTGTTTTGAATGCCATTGGCTGCAAGTGACCTCCCCACTCTTTCCCAGACAAGTCTTCCCTTCAATCCTTGAACGTTGCTTCAAAGCAGTGTAAGTTTTCACTAAGATGAGACTGTTGACTCTAGAGCAGCATGTGTAAATGTTACCACAAATACAAGTCAGCTCATTGTGTTCTTGCAGAATTTCGTTTGCAGTTCCCTGGTGAATCATCTCCTTCCAGAAAAGCAATTCATAATATTGCAAATAAATTTTATTCTACTGGATGAGTGCACATGAAGAGTGTTAGGAAGGCAAAGAAAAGAGTTCTAAGGGAGTTGAGAAAATGAGACAAATAGATGATCAGGAGGAAAGGGATAATTTTATGTTTGAAAGATGAGAATATAAATGTCCTATGGAAGTAAAGCAGAAAGAGTAGCAAGGAAAGAGGAGCAGGAAGTTTATGAGGCAGGAAGAGTAAAGATAGTAAAACAATTTGGGTGATAGTTAAGGGGTACAAGTAAGAGAAAGTAACACAAGAGAGGAAGATAGAATATGATACTTCCAAAGTCTTTTAAGAGTAGAACAGCTCTATAGCCATAAGTTATGGGTAATGGAAAATATTTTATTCAGCAATTAAATAGGCAGATAGGAGAAGATGAAGTACAAGAACAAATTAGAAGACTAAAAAGGAATAAAGCAAGGAGTTTTGAAAAGCATAGAGCTTAGATGAGCAGAGATTTGTGTTTATTAGTTAGGATATTCCATTTTTAAAGGAAGCAGTCTCCCAAAAAGTTGAAGAATAGCAATAGTGGTGCCAATATTTAACAATAAGAGAGGCTTAAACATCCCCTCTAATTACCAGGGAACTAGCTTGTATTTGTACCAGGTAAGTTATATACAGGGTTCTCAGCAGAAAGAGTAAAAATGTGGGCAGAAGAGGAGAATAAGCTATTGAAATTTTAATCAAGGTTTAGGAAGAATAAGAATGACATAATAAATATTGTACTTACGAAGCTGTTGACAATGGAGAGTGGTAATAATCCTAAACTTAGGTATTCATTTTTTACACCAAACTCCATTTACTTACATAAAATAAGACCCATTTCGGGAGAATCTCTCCCATCTTCAGTTGCTCACTGAAGAGAGGGGAAATTCTCCCAAAACGCACCTTATTTTATGTAAGAAAATGGAGTTTGGTGTGGAGAGCTAGGGGAGCATTAGGAAGGGGTTTCTGGAAAGAAATTAGGATAAGAATCGAAGACATTGAAAAGCAAGAAATATTTCCTAGTTTTAATTTCAAAATGTCATTGAGTGTATACAAAGAAAAGAAAAGAGTTTGGAACAGGAAAATTATGTAGAAATATTGATAAAGCAGCAAGAGAAGGCTTTGCATGGGTGAGGACAGGGGTTGTGAAATTGAAGGCTTTAAGAGTAAGGAGGAAGCTGGATAAATGTCCATTGTGTAGCAGAAAGACAATTATTGGCATATATTATTAGAATATGAGGAAACTAAGTTTCTTAGGGAGAAGCTGGGAATGCAGAGATGGTCCAATCTACCAAAAGAAATTACAATGAGAAAGATGTTGAATTAACATTTTAAAAAATTGAGTCGAAATTGTAACATACACACCACTAAAATTCAATAAAATGGAAGACTAGTTTCCGGAGCCATCTTCCATTTCCACTAGTATTCCATTTTATTGAATTTTAGTGGTGTGTATGTTACAATTTCGGCTCAATTTTTTAAAATGTTAATATTTGACACCACTGTTACAAAAGTTCACTATATTTTATACAAGATGTTGAATGTTAAGTCAAGAAAAGTCATGGTGGAAATTGGCATTTATTTAGTTGGATGAGAGCAAAATGGTTGAAAATAATTAGTAATTAAGGCAACAGAGAAAGTGTAGAGTGTGAGGTGTTAAGATTGAAATAGAGGAAGGGCCATATAACTCGGTAAACACAATGTTTGGGTATATTGGGCCCCAGGAAATACAGCACTGTAGGGTAATGGAGTATAGTCAGTTATAATTAGCTGAATTATTTAATAATATTCAAGATAAATGTAAATGGTATATAGTTAAAGTTATGTACAAACAAATGTGATTGATTTAAAAATTTAATGTGGATTTGTTAAATAAGTATTCTATTCTACCAGGACAGTGCAATGGTAGACATTCACAAATTGAGCATTGAATTAATTCCTCATCCACTCTACTTATCAGACTTAGCCCCTAACAAATTGTTCAAATGCACAAAATTAAAAATTTAACTTAATGAAAATAAATTTTGTTTAAAAGATAATCAAAGACTATTTTGCAAAGTTTGATAAAACCTATTTTTCTAAGAATGAAAATTTGGAAATATGCTGAACCAAGTGAATAGTCCCTAATGAAGAATATATTGAAAAATAAAAATAATATTTTCCAAAAAAATTGTGTTTAATTTGTTTTTTCTTCTAAACTTTTAAAACAACATTTCTAATGATTTGCATGATTTTCATTATATTTATCATTACCACAAAAATACCTTAGAAATCATATGTTGCAATGCACATGTCACATTGAATAACAGTGGATCCGTAACTCTCTTGCATATAGTTAATGATTAGACATTGGTAGAGGAATCTTCAGTTTTTTTCTTCTTGAATATTACACAGTGAATAAACAAGAGAAAAGAGTTTAATTCTATTCATATTCTTGGCCATCAGCAATATTGTTGTGAATTAAATTGGTTCAGGAGAGGGAGGGAATGGAAAAGAGAAACTTTGCAACTAATTCACATTATGAATAATCATTAATTATTAGCTTTCAAACTACATATTTTTTTAAAGAGCCTTTTTTTTCTTTAACTTAATTATTCAGACGGTTTCAGAAGCATTTATACATAAGGAAGATTTATATTAGCACAAAAACATTTGCTCTATTGTTGAGAGAGAGGAAGGAGTAGATGAAAACAAAATGCTTTTCAGTATAGCCAATCACCTTTGATATAATATATAGATGCTTTGCCTTAAAAAACAATTGGAGTGTAGTGCTAGTATAATGCTTTTAATGTTTACTTTTTGTTTTAAACAACAATTTGAAAGTTTACATGGTCCAGCAATGCACTAAAACTTTCATATGGTAAATTATTTTGTGATGCAAAATGTTCTTATGTTTCTAAGTTGAAAGAAATGTAAAGCAAATGAGTTTAATTTTGAATGGCAAATGGCTAGTGATATAGGTACATTGTTATTGGACAGATTACTGCCTGCTGAGCTTAAGGTGAATCCTAGAAACATTAAACATATTGTACAATGCAAATAGAATTGATGGATTTTAGAAATATTAAATGTAGCTAGTTTTGTTTAATAATTTTTAGACTGAGGAAGAAATAAGACGACATACTGTGCATCCCAGTTTGGAATCAAAGCCAATAGAGCGAGCATTGGATCTACTGATGTGAGTAGCATCAGTAAATAAGCACAAAATATTAGACAATCATTAAATGTAGATTGGCTAAATATGTTAACATGTGATGGTCTTATATACCGTGTGAAACAGTAACATTTTTCACATTCCTGATCAGCATAGTTTTTGTGAATCATTTTAGCATTTGTGAGATTAATGTAATGTTGGAAGGTTCTTTAATTATTCATATTTACTGAATAACATTTAGTCAGGATGCAAACTGAACTCCCTTTTAACAGAGTTTCCTCAAAATATAAGATCATATTTCATTAAAGTCATAATTCACTCCGTTACTAATGCACGTATTGCATAGCATACACTGCTAAGTTTACTAAAGTCCTAATTAATACATTTTATATTCATGTTATATTCATTTGTATATTTTTCCATTCAAAACAATCCTGCACAGCATTTATAGGCCCAAACCTTGCATCCCTGATCTGTTGGCTGCAGGGATTTCATTTGCTATAACAATAGTTTTAAAAGTAGCACATATTTCCCTTTATATAGATTCTGGGGTAAAGGTGCTCACTGATTTCCATCAGCACTGGACCTAATTAAAAATATAATTAGATATGCATTAGCTGTGTACCAATTAGACAAAGGGGTATCAACCAAAAAAAGTTTGAGCACTTCTGTGCCAGGGTATAGGCAAGTAATATGGGGGGGGACATGTGGGGTACCTTTACACATGCATTGACCATGGCCCAGTGGTAGCATTTACAACTACTAATCTAGAGGTGCTGGGTTCAAACCCCAGTCAGATCAAGCTGTCTGGGTAAGATTTTTTGTAAGTTTTTCCTTACCCTGAGAAAATGAATGCCAAATAGCTTTAAGGTGCTAAGGACTCCAAGCTCATTTGCATCATCATTAATTCATTTCCTACAGACTATATTATTCAGTCCACAATTTACAGATGCTGCAAAAAGACCAATGCAGTAAAAGGAGCAATAAATGAAACTTTAAAAAAAAAAAAGTGCATAAAATGAAGGTAGAAACAAATGAAAGGCAGAGTAGTAGTTAGTTAGTTAATTAGTTCTCGGGGCATTCAGTGAGTTCATGGAGCAGCCACAGAGACCTGCGAACATTGAACTTGTCATATACAATTACCACAGTAGCTTTCAATCTGTATTTACAAAAATTTGTATGCATCTACATAAATAATTAAAATAAAAATAAAAAAGAACACTTGGAACAACTCAACCAAACATAAACAGACAAGTCAATCATACAAATTTTATTACAGTAGAAAAGGAAGACAGCTTTTGGAATAAGAACCACATTGTATTACTGTATGGTGGGATTATGTTAACACAGTACACTCATGCCACTGAAGTAGAAGTTTTAGTTACCTCTTTTCAGGTCTAATCATGTTTAAAAATGGAAAAGCCTATTCCCAGGACTCCAGGTGTATCTACAGCATTTGAGGCGAAAAATTATTGCTCATTGAAAAGCAACAGAAAAGAAAAAAATACTGGCCCAGATTATAAGAAATAAAAGCCCATACTAGATCTTCCCCGAGGTAATACAGGTTTTAATGAAAAAAAGACGGTGATTCATTAACGCCCGTACACCAGGATGATGAGGATGCTGCGGACTCAGTTGCTTAGCAACGGTGTGTGGGCCCTGCGCATGCGCATTGTACATGTGTAGGAGGACGAGGACAGCACAGGGTGTGTGGTTTCGAAGTGACTGTTAAAAAGACGAGGTACAAGGCAATATTATACGGAAAATGGTCGTTAAAAATGTCGTGGACGTCATTACAACAGGAAGAAAGCAAAAACCAAGCCCTATTAGAAGCGGGAGAAGCTCCGTGTGAACCGTAAGACATTTGACACTGTCATGTTTAAATTTCCATAGTGTGCAATGTTTTGGATCTTGCATAGAATGACGTCACACAGAAAGCATACTTGCCGCAGTAGTGACATCATAGGCTTTTGGAGTTTTCGAGGTTATCTGTTTGCTATTCAAAGAATTCAATCATGTGGAACATGAGGGAGAATTAATTGTGTCTCCCTTTCCTTTCAGAAATGAGAGTTGAGCGTTTGCCGCAGTGTGTGGGGTTTCTATTGTCTTTTATTTACACTGTCCCTTTAATTTGATTTGACGTAGAGCTTTACGCCGGCAAAGAGGCGCGTTATTTAAAACTAGCTTAGTTCCTTGTGTTCACTCCAACATTTTCATAATTTCAAATAATTATTCTCCTATGCCAACATTACAACTCAGCACGTCAAGCAACAACTGTGACGGAAACGTTTTGTAGGGGCTTATAACCAGAAAGTGTTAATAACCATAAAATTCAACCATCATCTTTTCAAAAAGGGGGAATTGTTCCTAATGTTGCAAAATTTAATATTTAAACTTATTTACCATACCTAAAATCTTAAAGTAAAGAATAAAGCTGTAGATTTTGAAAGTGTTAGGTACTACTAAGTACACTGGTGTTTTCAACATCCAAGTATTATTAAAATGTTTTTACATTGTGAAATGACATAATAAAGAGTGGAATTAATGTTCTCATCTTTTTAATCATCCACATTATATAGTTCTTCCCATTATTTGCCTTAATATTGGACATTTTGTGAAATGCTAATTTGTGAATCATGCTCTGTTATGTATAAAGGTTATTTATTGTCTTGTATTTTTCAATTAAAATTTTTAAGTTAATTCCTATCAGTTTACATAGGTGGCACAAGGTTGAAATCTGCAAGTGTGCATATACCTACATTAGTAGATACTCTAATGCATAACTTATAGACCACAATTTTATATGCTTTGTACTGGTCTGATAATAATGTCATTGTTAGTAAAAGCAGTGAATATTAGCCATTCATATTTGCTTTAAAACAACATATTAGTACATTCTTACCATTTAGGCATTGTAAGATCTTGCTGCTAATGAATATGTTATTGATGCTGCACTTTTTTGTAAATTTAATAAAGTTTGTACAATTTCCTTGCTATCCAAGTTTTCTTTGATTTAAATTACAATGGTTGTTGCATTGTCAAACATATTATTACATTAAAAATATGTGTGTCCTTTGTTGCCAATGGCTAATGATGAAAATGACTGTAATATAGTATAAAGTTTCAGAAAGGAAATATTTAGCAATAACTGCATTCATTTTTAGATAAGTACATAATTTTATTTGTAAATTTCAGTTATCCATGAAAAATTCAGGACTGCAGCTAGAAATTTATTTTCATGGAAGAGGAATCAAAATTCATGTTTGAAAAGTTCAACAGAAAATTCTAATTATACTGAAAATAGAGTTTAAATTCTATTCTATTTTAGTCTGGATTGATCTCTTTAATCCTTCCTCTACCCAGCTGCAGCCCTGTTCAAATTTGTTGGTACTCAAAAGTTTTTAATACAGTAGAATACAAAAAAGAACAGATAGAGAGAAAACAATAAACTAAATCTGTAGGTCACATTTACATTTCCTGTATCATTGTATTACTATTTAAGTCAGTATCCTTCCCTTTGGTATTTTATAATGCAAAGATGTTATTGGTCCATCAAGTTGCAGTTGACTCCTGGTGAACCTTTTGGATATTCTTAGCATATAGGGTGCCAGTCATTTCAGTCCTCATTTTGCCTTTTTCAGCATATGATTGCCTCATGGATACTATATTTTCTTTCTTTTTGTCATATATTCTAGTTCAATCATTCCTAATTTCGTGCTACTCTTTATTCATTTACCCATCTTATGCACCTTCTTCCCTGTTTTCTTGTTCGATCCATTCATTCAAGCATCCTGTTCTGATGATTTGTCATCTTATAAGATGACCAAAATACTTTAATTTAATTTCAATTCAGTAATTTTTCCTGTAGTAACAATTCAGTCCTAAAATAGATTTTTATGTTCTCTCTCTCTCTCTGTCTCTCTCTCTCTCTCTCTCTCTCTCTCTCTCCAGAATATTCTCCAGTCCATATTTCTAGTGCATCCAGTCTTCTTTTATCTTCTTTCAAGAGAAACCATGATTCCAGCCATGTGTTACTGTATGGAATACTATTGCTTCTGCTTCTCTTTGGCTTTATCTTTATTTATATTTCTGTGTTCTTTATTATTTTGGCCAACTTTCTCATAGCAATTTTTCCAATTATAATTGTTCTTTTAATTTCCTCTTTACAGTATTGGTTGCTTATGATTAGAGCTACTGGGTAAATATATTTGAGGTGAGTTGTTGCTCTCCAACTATAATTGACACATTTACTGCAACTACAATATATTGATAATGCAAAGATATCACCTCAAAAAAACAACTGACAAGAAATTTGCCTTTGACTCGTCAAATGACACTGTTCTTCTTCCCAATTCTTTGTATTAATTTATATACATTATTATTCTATTAGTTTTTCAAATTCATAATATCTGGTGGACTTCAAATTACTTTTGACTTGAACTTCTTAGTTACTTAAATATATATGAACTTATCCCCATGCACCCCAATTATAATGTGATGGGTCCTCCACGACAATTAACACAACCAAACTTTTTAAAGTGTTTAAATCATTATGATGACTTACTGTAGGAGATAAGTAATTATATCAGTAAATATCTTATTTTCTTCATTACTTTTCTCTTACCCTCCTAAGTATTTTAAATTATATTTAAATTGATACACCATGAGTAACCTATTTACATGCTTCACTTACTATATTTTCCTAAGTTGGAACAATGTTTTTGGAACCGGCGTTGACTTGGGTCAACAGCTGAGGATGGGAATGCTGGTTTCCGAAACATTGTTCCAACTTAGAAAAATATAGTAAGTGAAGTGTGTAAACAGGTTACCCATGGTGTATCATTTTAAATAAAGTAAAACTTGTTTTATATTACAGAAAAATAAAAGCAGTTATATAGCATTTGTAAAAAATTTGCTATTTGAACATAAGGAGAAATCAAGGTAATGGATACTATTCTATTGTCCTTCAAAATGCCATAAGTTGTAGAACTTTTTTTTGCGCAAGTCTATTTTTGCTTCATGTACATGTTAATTATTCAATCAACATCAATAACAAAAATTCCTTTATTCAGAGCTGGCCAGCTAAATTAACACCTTTGCAACTGAGCTCTAATTTTGTGAAAGTTATTGTTATTAAGCAAACACTTTCATACAGTATGTATGTACAGAAATATGCAGCAACTTGGCACTTCACTAGTGCTTGCATAATGATTTATTGTAAATGTAATCTGAAGAGATGGGCCTGTGTCACTGATGGTGTTAAGAAGAATAGAGTTAAAGTAGTGATAAATTAATTCAACATGCTGCATATATAATGCAGTTTACCATACTCCTAAAAGAATTGTAAATTGATGTGTGAGTTAAGCAGTAAAAAAAAAACTCATGGTCATTCCTTGAAGATCTGAAATAATATTAGAGATAAACTTGTTGGCTAAAGAGCTATTTCACTAAATTAGAATCATAAAGTGAGTTCTTCAAGGTGACCCATTAAACCCTTCTTTCTTAGCAATGCTGCAGCAGACAAAGTAAAAATGATACTAGCACATGTACATGGACAATAACTGTCACCTACCGCCAGGAAGCTCTTAAGCTAGTCTTCAACAGAAAGACAGAATGGACATTAAACAATGAATATGCCAAAATGAAGAGGAGACAGTAGTACTAACCTTTAGAAAGGAAAGAGCAGAACCATAAGCTGTAGAGACAGACCCCTTGTCATTCACACATTTCAAGTATTTAGGATTCACACTACAGACACCAATAAACATCTTAATAATCCACCTATATCACAGAAAAAGTGAACAACATTATATAAGCCATTATTAATATCAAACTCTTCTATAATTTATTACTAGTTGGTACTGGTGGTCTAGTGGTAACCATACTTGCCTCATAAACCCAGGTTTGCAGGTTCAATTCCAGCCAGAGTGAATGGATTTTTCTGGGCATAAAAATCTTAAGTATGGCTTCCTTTGGAAGGGAAGTATAACTATGGGTCCAGTGTCATAGATTTATGGCATGAAAACAAATTTCAAGTCTGAAAGAAGAGGTTTCTGAACAAAAGTTATAGCTGTTTCACACCCTGAATTGAATTGCACACTGATGACCTAAGATGTTAAAACACATCCATAAAAAAAAAAATTCACTAAAGACCACAGTAAGAATTTTCTACCTAAAAGCCTTCCCAATATGGCTGCATATAGGTCTGAGAATATATCGCAAGTATCTATCAGAACTACAGAAGGTTAAATCCATTTATCTGGAGAGTGCCTTGTATCTCTTAAAATTCACATTATCATACCCATGTCTATAAACTATGAGAGAGCTCTCCTTCATTGAAAAATTGAGACTATAATTGCTACTGCCATCTGAACTAGTTTATGAGTGTTAATGCATGACTTGAAAATGAAGAGGGATGAGATATGGTGATTTTTACTCCACTGATGCAAATACTTTAAGAAAATGAATGCAAGTTCTTATGAACTATGATGCATGGTTATAAGATTCACAGTAGAAGGCTTCCATCACAATGTATGTGACAAGTGTTAATGTGTGTTCACCTTATGTGGCAAATATTGTGACATATATAATGCGAGCAATTTAGATGTCTCTAGCACATTTCTGAGATGCTAAATGATCTCCATGAACATTGTGTGATTTTCATTGAAGAAAACCAAATGAATGAATGAATGAATAAATGAGATTACAGAGATAATTTGTATCCTTCACAAAGTGCCCCATTAAACTGATGTTAGTATTTGATCCACTCTAAAAGTAAAGGACAGTTTATATTCTGATAGTATCAGTACTAAACATTTGCCTTTGGTAATGCACAGGCATTGGAAAACATAATCGACGAATGTAAATTTCATCTTCCATACATATCTAGTATATTCATGGTGCTCTCTTAACATCCATAACAAAAGCTGAATTTTTTAATAATTCCTAAAAGAACAGCACAGTTTTAACCAGATGACACAAGGGTCATATCAAAAGTTTTACCAGCATCTAAACAGCAACCAGGACACTCAACTGCTTGTAATGAAAAGGGAAATGTTGTTTAACTTTGGAGACATTGTCTTAGTTGGACCCCTCCACTTCTCACATGCAGTTGGGTTCAGACACAGGGTAGATGGAACTGTTACATTGTGTCATTCATTCCATGAATTATTATGATTATAAAAAGTATCTTGAGTGCAGATGAGTGTCTTTGGTCTTTATTATGTATTTCTGAAGAATCTGCCCCTTTTAGAACCATAGTTGGAAATTGTTTCTCTGAATTTTCAAGAGAACAACAGTCTCTCCAGAATTAACCTTGCTAGGCTGCCCCTCAACTGCAGTGACTTGAGTAAGTATTATGCTGTGAGTAAACTTGTAGAACAGGATCCATGTATCATATTTGGTAACATAGAGAAAACCTTTAATATGGAACTTCTGCATTGCAAATCATCATGCCTCACAAGTGATTTAGTCCCTGGGTTTCACATTCTCTGATAGAGGCCCAAAAACCCACTATTTGACAAAAATTTGACAGAAGATGGTCCAAAGACATCTACAGTACTAGTGATGAAACATGGATCTACCATTGTACTTTCAAATTGAAAAGATAATCTTCAGTTTGATGCTTTCAAAATGATGAACCACCCTGCAGCTCTGTAAAGGAAATGGTAACATTTTAAATCAAACCTCTGTGACCCTGGACACATATTGTAGAGTTACTGTTAAATGGTATGTGAATGTCTGCTGAATGTCATTACAGCAAGGAAAGTAAAGCATCCACAATGGAAACCTGGCCATCTTCTGCTTCATCACAACAAGTTCAGTACATAGGGGAGCAAAGACAATGAACTTTTTGGAAAAATGTACAATGCTACCCTATTCATCTGACTTGGCTCTGTGTGATTTTTTTTTGTTCCTAAAGACGAAAGAACTGGTAGCATTTTTTATTGGACAAAGAGGCAAATGCTGCTTACCATAATGCAGTAAGTGACATTCCTGAAGAAGCTTGGACTGAAGCATTTTCTCAATGATTCCAATGGATGGAAAAATGTACAAGGGTAGGTCCATAAGTTTCCGGCCTAACCATTTTCTCGGCATGATAAAGACTAAAACTGTATTTCACTTTTCAATATAGTTACCCTTTATTGCAATAACTTCTTACATCTTTGAATTAACATTTCACTCCCTCCCCAAAAATAGTCAGAAGTCTTGTCTGCAAAATGTGCATAAACAGCTTCCATCACTTCTTCACCACACTTAAATTTCCTTCCTTGAAGTCCTTCTTGAATTTTGAGAAGAGGAAATAGTCACTGAGAGCTAGATATGGGCTGTAGGATGGATGATCAATCTCCTTGAAGCCACATTTTTTTCACTGCTTCCTTTGCAATAAGAGCTGTGTGCATAGGCGCATTGTCCTGGAGAAGGCGCACACCACCACTCAGCTTTCCTCACCTTTCCTGTCATTTGTCTTTGGTGGAAGCATGTAGTCTGTGCAATAGACCAGCATAGTACTCTCCATTTACTTTGGTGTTCCTCTCCTTGAAGTCAATGAAGAGTATTCCTTCACAGTCCCAAAAGATTGTGGGTGTGATCTTCTTGGTGACTGGGTGACGTTGGCCTTTAGAAGTGGTGCTTCGCCAGGTTTACACCACTCCATTGATTCTCTTTTGGACAAAAGAGCATAGTAGAGGACTATAATTTCATCTCCTGTAACAATGGTTTGCAGAACTTCTCATTGGCATGGCAGAGCTCCAAAAATGCCTGACAATAGATGACTCATTGCTGCTTTTGGACTGAGGAAAGAAGTCTAGGCACCCATCTTGCACTAACCTTATTCGTGTTTAAATGTTCATAAGTAATTCAAAGGACTGTTTTAGAAAGGCCCAACTTCGCTGCTATTTCTGTAACTTTGAGCTGCTGGTCTTCCATAATTTCTTCTTCCACAAGAGGGATGTTTTCAGGAGTGAGCACCTCCAAGGGCCGACCTGCACGTTCTCGATCTTCAATGCTTTCTCCATTCATTCAAAAAAGTTTGGCCCATTCTTTTACGCTAGAATATGAGGGGGATGCTTCCGCATATACACCACCCAATTGCTGTTTAATTTTATTTGGAGAAGTCCTTCTTTTATGAAGAACTTAATAACAGCTGGATACTCCAATTTGAACATGTCACAATCTTCTACACACAGCCTTCTTTATGCAACTATATCTGAACAACTGAACACAGCAGAGCAGAGGTTACAGCTGCAATTATTTATCATAGTCTTTTACTGTGCAACCTAATAAATTCTTGATGTTGTATCTGTTCTTTGGGGCTAACATTATCCCATGTTCTTTGAAGATTTTCTTGATTTATTAGGTTGCACAGTAAAAGACTCCATACCAACAGAACAGAAATTAGGAATTTATGAAATAAAATGCGCAAATTGTGAGCAGAGCTACATAGGCAAAACAAAGAGAAATTTAGAAATTTGGAGGAAAGAACACCTCAGGAATATTCGGCTTAAGCAGGTGGATAAATCAGCAGTAGCAGCTCATTTTTGAACCAAAAATCAGGAAATAAAACCAGAAATCAAACTGCTGAAACATCCTTACAATTCAATGGAGTTATCCACTTGGGAAAAATTTTTCATATTAAAAAATAAAGAAAACCTAATGAACTTTGAGTTTTCTCCTCGAAAACTTGAACTCGGCAATTTCCTACTTCAGCCAACAGATGCCACCACAGGAACATCCAGGTGTCTAGCCATCGTTTCGAGTAATGGCGGTTCAGTGAGCAACTGAAGATGGGGGAGATTCTCCTGAAACATGTGTTATTTTTATGTATGTAAGAGGAGTTTAGAGTAAAAAATGAATACATATACTTGAAGAAATGTTATGGAAGAGCAGACACTCCTTGCAAGTTTACATTGGTCCCTGATGAAGGCAATGACAGATTTTCCATTAGGGACCATGTGTCACACCATTGATTAGTGTTTGCAAAGACTTAAGTGCTGTGTGAAGGCTAGAGGTGACATTTTGAAAAGTGTGGTACTTTGTGTGCAAAATCCTTCCTGCAAAAAGCACATTGAAATATAATAAAAACTTTCTTTCTTTCTTCCTTTCTTTCTTTCTTTCTTTCTTTCTTTCTTTCTTTCTTTCTTTCTTTTTTTTCATTAAAAACTTTGTAACAATATTTATAGATTCTTATGTGTGTGTATATTGTATATAATTATATATAATATATTATGTATATAATTATATATTTATTACATATAATTACATACAATAAATATATATCATTGTATATAATTATTATACATATATTAGTATATGTAATCAAAGTTTCTCTGTTTCTCTATATAATTATATATATTTATTAATATATATAACAAAAGTTTCTCTGTTTCTCTTTTATTTTATCCTCTAATAGGTGCCAGTTTTTAAATCTCTTGGCATATTCTGTAACAGGAATTTGAAATCTTATGTTGAAATGTTATACATTGGTTATATATTAAAATTTTAAAATTATCTTTAATAAAGCAGTGACGACTTGCATTGCTCCTAAATAAAAGTAATTTAACAAACATATTCATTAGAAATAGTAATTCTCATTAAACTAGGACACATTTGAATAATGAGACATACTTGATGTTTGTATTTTGCATTTGCATATTATTATTTGTTTGTTTTCTCCTTTTAGCTTTTCTGTATTTTTAATAAATCAGACATTTCAGTAAAGGGGTTTTTTTTTTTTTTTAAGAAAATATTATTTATACAACTATTGCATCAGTCTGGTCTGAGATTTTGGATACTTTATGTTCCATTCTATTCCTGCTATTTCTTTAATGAATCAAATGATAATGCAAATGCCTTTGGAAGTCTTTATTACCTAAAGCCATCATGCAGGAGTTTTACTAACATTAATAAACTTTGTGTCATACTTTGGTTCTTTACTTTGAATCTCCAGATTCTCAAGTAAATATAATTTATGTTCCTTAATGATATCATTTCAAACATCCAAATGCCATTAATGGTGGATAAATTAAATTTTCACATGTGGGCAATCTCTGGATTTGATTGGAAACTTAATAAGAAGCCTTTTTCCAACTGAAGTTGGGAACAAACGCTCTTAAAACATGTGATGAATTAATCAGTTAGTGATATATAGTGTCACATAATATTGACTACTTTATGTGTATAATTGAGAATGTGATTGATATCATTGATATCAAAGTTGAGAATGTGATGTTTGTTACAGTGAAGGAGAGGATGTGCAACGACTGAGCGTGATCCAGAGTTTGCCACAGCTGCTTACTGACAACGAGACACAATGTTTGCAGCGAGTAATACCCAGGGTGCAGCAGGTTAATTATCTTAATTAGCAGGAAATATTAAGTTATATGTAAATTGCAACATGCACTGGCTTGGTTCCCACAGATAGAGGGAAAATTTCTTGTAGAGGTTTGACCAGTGCAGGCCCTAGTCTGCTGAGTATCATGACAGTTTCAGGGGATCTGCAATTAATCTGGTACAGCATGAATCGCTGGCATTTCAACTTGATCATGGACAACTGAGATTGGCAGTTGGTTGGTTGCCCTTATGGGCTTTATCATTTTCTCAGTATTTGTATCCTGTTGGATTATAATTAACAGCTTGATGATGAAACAGTTTGTTTTAACCAAATTTATAGTTATAAACATGTAAAGGAAATATTTTCAAAAATAAAATAATCCCACATTTGCCTAAAAAAACAGCTCTAACAGTATTCAGATTTAGAATGTCTGGTAAAATATATGGTTGGACGAGGTAATATCTGTTTTATAAAGCTATATATAAAAGGATGTAAATAATGAACATGACAAGCTCCTAAATAAGGATTTCCACAATTCAAAAACTGAAACTCAGAACTGTAACTCTGTGACTGTAAACAAAAAAGCTACCAAAAGAGATCCAAAACTTATTGGTAAAATGTTGTATAATAAACTGCCTCAATCAATTAAACTTAAAAAGGGATTAAGTTCCAAACTTAATTAAAGAATTTTTTAATTGATAAATATATGTATAGATTAGATGGAGCTATAGATATGCAAAAATCACTATTGCAATCTATGTTGTAAATAATTTTTATTATTGATGATGCAAATTATTCTCATCACATATCATACTTTATTTTAACTTGCATGGTGTGTGTATATATATATATATATATATATTTTAAACACTATTCTGACTGACTGAAACTCTAATGAACTTAGGGGAGCCCAAACCCTTCCAGTTCTTAGGAATTGATGTCTGTGACTGAAAGAGAGGCAAGAGTTATTGGTAAAATTTTGTATAATTATTTAAAATCACCTCAATCAATTAAAACTCAAAGGGGAAGAGGTTCCAAACTGAATTAAAAATCTTTTTGATAAATGTATGCATAGGTTAGATGAACTGTAAATATGTATAAATAATATTAATTGGAAATTATTTTAGTAATCATTCTTATAAATAATTATTATTGCTTATTCAAATTATTCTCTACACATGTTATCTTGATTTTAACTTATATATATTTTGACAGTAATATTCTGATTTTGACTAAAATGCTAGTGAAGAGTTTATGACTTGTAATAGAATCATTATCATCATCATTTGAGAACAGTCAATAGTTCCAGATTTTACTATTTAAACCTATTTACTACAGCATTTTAACTGAAATCTGAGATTAAAAATAATGTATTATGGAGAAATAAGAGAATTTTGCAACTTTTACCAGAAAGGAGTCTTGGTAGATAATGGTTTTTATTTTGTAAGAATAGGATGTATTGTTTCAATTCCTGGTTAGTGTAATCTTTTTCACTTGATATATGAGTGGTATCATTTGAATTGAACATTCTGTAGTTTTTGTATGGTTGATAAAATGAAAGGATAACATGGGGTGCATTGTCGCAAAAAGTTATCCTGTATTTTCCTTTTAAGGAAGAGGAGGTACTTGTACCAAACAGAAACTGATATAGCCTATCAGTTGACAAACTGATGGGGCCATGGAAATGGACTTTCAGATATTGGCTCATCCCGTATTTATAGAAAATGGAATGCAGTGAAATATAGAAAATACTATATATGTAATATATATTTTTTTAAGTAACATTTAACTCCTGTTTTATCAATTCAAACATGAGATGAAATGATAATTTGGAAAAGAAATTTATTTGAGAAGGAAGTGTTCCAGGCCTAAGTCTTGGGTTTCTCTTTGAAAAAATAATAAAATATACAAAATATGCTTAAATGTCTCCACACATTTTGAGTCTCCAGATTACAGAAATTCATGAATATATTTAAAAATTATACTACAAATTGTGCTTGTTACTTCATCAAAAGAGATTCAGTGCAGTACAAAAAAAATAATTGCTCAAGTATATAGATATTCATTGGTAAACACTAGCATTATAAAAAGGCGGGGAGGAAAATAAAGCCAAACTTGAATTCAGTTTGAGATTAATAACTGTATTTGCTGTTTCAGGCATTGCCAAGTGCAAGTACGGAGTTTCAGATAGCTGCCAGCACTGCTTTTCTTACAATACTGGAGAAGAGGCTTGTACACACTCGTACCTTCACACATACTTTTCTCAAAAGTATCCTGACTTCTTTAGATAGCAGAGATCCAGGTACTTATGAGACAGATTGTAAATCTTGAAACATTAAGAATAGGATAAGAAGATAGTTTTTACTTATATTTTTTAATTACATAGATTGCACTGAAAGTTACCACTGTATGATATATTAGGTAACAATATATTAATTTTTTATTGTAAAGCAGAGATATATTAGTTGTTTGGGCTAGCATTTGAGATCTAGAATATATTTTCTGATTTGAGTGTGAGACAATTTTAAATTTAGCAAGATTTTCAGCTGATAATTTTTTATTCTAACACATGAATTATATGGATACAGAACCCTTTTAAAGATGAAGTACCACCAGTAAGTGCTATCTATGAATGGTTTGGGAAAGCAAATGTGGATATATCAGCACTAGCTACAAATCTGACCTTCCTTTCTTTTTTTTGAATGATTTATTTATGGACGCTCTTTAACAGCTCAGGTCATCAGCGTCCCATTCAACTCAGGGCGTGAAACGGCCAACAAATTTTACTCAGAGGCCTCTCTGTCAGGCTTGAGGTTCATTTTTGTGCCGTAAATGTACAACACGGGACCCACGGCTTTACTTCCCTTCCAAAGGAAGCCATACTTATGATTTTTACGTCCTGAAAAAATCCATCGGTCCTGGCCGGGTTCGAACCCGCGATCTTGGGTTTAGGAGGCAATTATGGTAACCACTACACCACCAGGATCGACTTTGACCTTCCAGAGAACAAGTGATTAAAATATCAAAGCTGTTAATGAATGATGAAATCGCATATTCTGAGCTTAGGACATTTTTGGGCAAGGTATGAGTACAATGCAAAAGATTCTCATATTCACTTCATTTGCATTCTGTGTTCTCACTCGAGTCCATATAATTTGTAAAAGATTTTAAAGAGCACATGTGGCTTAACCAAATGCTTAAAAAATTAAATCAAAGCTGGTTAAATTTTTTTGACATTGTATTGTGGTAAAATATGGTTCCACTTCTATAATGAAAAAAGTAGTGACACTTGACAGTATTTAAGCCTAAAAAAACCACATTCAAAGCACTGGCTAGAAATTGGCTGCTTCATTCTTTTATTTCTCTAGTCTTGTCATGTGTTTCATTGGAGAGTCGTAATTTGGTTAATACACGATTGCCTGTGGTCATTGTAAAAACTGTATAAAGTGACTTTGAAGCCATGTCATCCTCCACAGTGAAAATGTGTCATTCCACTCTACAGAAGAGAAAAAGAGCTTTTTAATTACTATGAGTGTCACATTACTCATCCACCTCACATTTCCATCCTAGCAGTATGTCATTTCTTATTTCCCAACATAAAGGGGAAAATGTATGGATTCATCATCATCAAAGCTGTAACTAAGGCTTTCAAAGAGCTGATATTTGTAATATCTCAAACAATAAATGCATTTGAATTCTGGCTTCATTTAATGGACAAGCAAATTAAATTTAAGAGGGAATTTTTCAAGAAACAGTAAGGTCAAATTATGTGAACTAAGTCTTCTGGGCTGTAAGGCCATGGTTCAAAGGGATTCGTCTTTCATCTTTCCAGATGTTTTGGCAATGACTGCAATGGACATCATTATTGGTGTGGTTGCCATAATCTTCCTGGAGACGAGGCAGTGACTGACTCATTGCTGGACTTGACAGTATTATATATGGTAGGGTGCCTTTGAAACTGAGCTCTGATTGGTTCACTTAGTATAAGGGAGTTAGATCTAACCTGGAGCTTCTGGGCCTGGCCAGCAGGGTGTTGGGTGCTGATTGGTTTGCAGTGTTTCTTTGTCGTATTTTGTAAGGCCAAATACCATGCTGAGTGCAATTTCAGAGCTTCTTCTTTCCTATTAAGGTTGTTGACATGTTTGTGAATTTCAATTGCCTCCTTTAATAGGAAAGAAGATTAGCATTGCTGACTGCTATCTAGGAGGCCTGGGTTCGATTCCTGGTACCTACTTATGAATTTATCTAAAGTAGGGAGGTCTGGAATGGGATCCACCTAGCCTCTTGAGAACAATTGAAATGCTGCCTGATGGAGAGGTAGCATTTTTTGATCATGAAAGCCATGTGATAGTTAATCGGTGGGGTACCGGCATGCTGATCACAAGCCCCCCTGCAATACTGCCCTGTATCAATGAAGTTGTAAAATGGAGATAGAGATTGCAGATGCTGTCGTGGCAGGCCAAGGCTCACCCTGGGTTGTAGCTCCAAATGAAAAGAAGGAGAATAGGAAAGTAGAAGCTCTGAAATTACACTCAACATGGTATCTGGTCTTACAAAATACCAAGACAAAGAAACAACTGGAATCAGTCAGCAACCAACACTCAGTGGTCATGCCCAGAAGCTCCAGATTAGATCCAACCTCCTTAACCAAGCGAACCAATCAGAGCTCAGTTCCACAGACATCCTACCACATAAAACTGTCAATTCCAGCAATGAGTCAGTCACTGCCTCGTCTCCAAGATGATTATGAAACCATACCACTAATGATGTCCAGTGCAGTCATGAACAAAACATCTGGGAAGAAGATGAAGGAGAAGAATCCCATTGAACCATGGCCTTACAGCCCGGAAGCTCAGTTTACATAATTGACACCTGCCGTAAAAGTCTATAAAAAGGATTTTTATTATATATATCAATTTTCAGAAATTTTCAATATGATATATAAATCTTAAAATGGTGTTTAAAAGCAAGAATTAATAGATACATAAAAATAATAGTAAAGGAAATACAATGTCCTCACCAATTTCAAGAGAGATCAATGAATAATGTTTATTAGCTTTTGTACTGTGGCACATTTCTAGTTCCCTTTTTTGTTGTTTTGTTATCATCATGATTATTAGTTTCATGGTGACTAGATCATTGTGTTCCTCTAATGCTGTAAGGTATAGAGTGAAGTAGAAGAAAAGAAAGAGGAAGAAGAAGTAGACTGAATTGCTGTAGGTCTTTCAGATGATGAATTTTATGAAATGATGTTGCAAATGATCCTGGAGTATATTAGTGCCTTAAGTTACCTCTGGCATTTGCCTTTTGGAATGAGGAAAAAAATCCTAGATAACTTCACCCAACCAAGTTGTTCCTGCTGAAAGCTATAGATGATTTCCCTCTTAACAATTTGTTTATAATTTCTAAATAAAGTTAACATAAAATGTAAGTGGAATAATACTGGTAACTAAATGTTCATTTTTATTGCAAATAATGAATATGGGTTAGGTAACTCTCTCCTCTCTCTCTCTCTCTCTCTCCCTATATATATATATATATATATATATGTATATATATAACTAATAGTTTTGTCTGATTTTTATATGGTATTTACACTTTATTCATTCCATGTAATCTGTGATAATATCTTAATAACAGCCAAATCATATATAATTTTTGAAATTAATGAAATGCATCAAAGCTGAGCAAGCCCAGTGTTACATACATTAATAAAGGATTGGATGGAACGGGCATTAGCATTGGTAGCTCTTCTTCTGGATTTTTCCATATCATTATGACTTGTGAAGCTGACATTTCATGCCTCTTGTGTTTTGCACTTCCTCAGAGCTAGACATTTGTCTTTGAAGGTTCTAAATGCTGCCTCTTATACAGAGCTAAAGACTGCCTCCTGCCTTCTGGTTGACTGAATGATGATCAATAATTGACTGTTTCAGGAGACATTTCCAGATGTTATTCAAATTCCATCTTTGTTTATATTATTCTTGTTTTTATAAATATCTATAACTTTTTGTTCATAAAATTATCAGCTCTTGCAATGAATGCAGTCTTGTCAACTTAAATATGATGTTTAACCTGAATCAAATACTGCTATTGCTGATTTTTCTGGTTGGTTATGTTGGATATGGTGAATATCTTAGTTTTTTTGTTTGTTAATTAGAGCACCTGTTTGTTCCCTATAGAACTTACCATACTCACATGAATACTATAGAACCCCAGGTAATTGTGTGGACCCAAAAGGTTCTTAACTGAATGGAAGAAAGATCGCAATTTGCAAGTCATTAGAAGCTAAGAAGAAGTACACTACCAAATGGTCAGAAGCCTGAGAGAACATTAGTAACATTATTTTTATTTATATTTTTCTCCTCAAAAAATAATACTGTTTTACTGCTTTCAGTATAATATTTTGAGCAAAATCCCTCTACTGCTGGGATAGAACTCAAGTTATTAATTCTGCATACATGTAGAAGAATATATTAGGTTGATGCATAAGTTTGTAGCATTTTTATTTGTCATCATAACACTGCATTGCCAGAACATTGTTTACTGTTTGTCATATGTTATTTGTTATTTGGAGCATTGTGCATATGCCTTGAATTTGGCAAATTTAAAGGAAGTTTGCACTATTTGTAAGCTAACAAAGATGGAAAAAACAAACATTTCCAACATTTTCTTTTTGAGTTTCATAGGGGATAAAAAAGGCAGCAAAGGGGACTCAAAACATTTGTGGAGAAAGCATGGCAAGAAAATGGTTCTATCTTTTCAAAGAGGACTACTTTTACTACTTTCAGGAAGACCATCAAACTTTGATCAAGAATTTCTAATGTCTTTAATCCATGATTATTCATATCAGTCAACCCAAGAATTAGCAGACATGATGAACCATGACCAGTCAACCATTATGCAACATTTGTGTTCATGGGTAAGGTTAAAAAATCCAGGGTATGGATACTGCATGCTTTAAGTGAAAACAACAGAAATCAATGGGTGGCGATTTGTGTATATCTACTTGCTCATCATCAGCTAGTTCATGAACAACATCAACCATTGCTATTCAAGATTAGCACTGGGAGAGGTTCATAGATAAGAGAGGAAAATGTATTACTGGTTAATTTCTGTATGCTATTCATCTCAAATGAAAACTTTTATCACAGCAAAAATGCTAAAAACTTATGCATCAACCTGATATCAAAAGGGGAAAATGAATATGATACAGTGGAACCTCGATCTATCATTCCCGGAACCATCATTTTCCCAAATGTATCGTTCAATTTATGTGGTCCCAATGTTTCATCTTATATCTTATGTAAATTAAACCATGTTAATCATTAAAACCTGTTAATCATTCCTCAAAGTGCCATTTTCCCACATTATTTGTTTAAAAAGTTCAGTCCCAAAGAAATTCTGTTCTCGAATGATAGTTTTCAAAATGGAATGCAACAATTGTTGCATGTACGAGTTTGCATCATGCTTGATCCGAGAAAGCGTGACTTGAACTCTGCATAGCTGCCGATACTATGGAGCTGCAGGATGAGGATGATAATGATGATAGCCGAAGCGAAGAATGGGCCGAGTAGCCATTGCCGTCAGTTTCAGCACCTAGGAGATGAAATGCAGTTCTTCCAATCTTACTTTTATTTCATATATTTAAATGTTCACATAAAAGAAAGTCAGTTGTTGCTTCATAACTACATAAGGGGCATAAAACTGTTTGCTTTCTAGCTGATCCCTCACCATGGTAATCTCGCTAATGGCGCTTGAAGTCGAATGTATAATTGAAATTTTTACACATTTCACATGATTGTGATTTTTATGAAAAGAGGTATGATGAGTTTATTTTATTTATTTATTTAAAATAAAAGATTTTTTCATTATTTTTGTATTAGAAAGTGTGACAGGGGAAGGTATTTTCAACACAGTGTTAGCCACTTATGAAAAATACAACATTAAATATGATGTACTAAAAACTATCTTGTAGATAATGCAATAGATGGTGCATCAACAATGCTTACATCTTAAAAGATGCTTTACCACGTAAACATTTATATGAGGACTGAATTGTTGGGCACTGTATGAGCCACAAAAATGCAACTAGCCCAAGGGAGCAAATAATAAAGTCCTAATAGTTCTGTGCCTCTATCAGAACAAATAGAAAAAAATTGTTTCCAAGTTGCTTTTGTATGTCATTAAGAGAATGTCCATAACAAGAAAACTTGAAGTTTTGGAGAAACACACAGCATCCTTAAAGGCAATATTAGCCACAGTTTGCAACCAAAATGAACAAGTGTCCATGCCTAAACCAAAAATGCCCCAATAGAGGAACATTTTTTCCACAGAAAATACTCATTACCTAAATAAAATAAAACAAATAAAAAACCCTCACAAATCTCATCATACTCTCCTTGCAAAACCTGATACAATGGAAGCCAACACCATTGCTCTTTCTTTGCTCCAATATGGAAAAAAGCCATTAGCTCCACCTCAAATTAAGAAATATCTTGCTTATATAGTTCCGAATATATGCAAAGCTTATACTGTTAGTAGCTCATGCCTCTTTCTGTATAATTATCATTTCCTTTATATGTTACATTGCTACATTTGAGTTTCCCATTTGCTTTCATGTGATTAAGTACTAACAAGCTTCTTACAAAGTTACTTTTGGCATTTGATGCAACAGCCAAAGTCATAAGTTTTGAATAATTGAGTCAAATTTGTTCCGGTCGAAGGAACTGAAGATGGGAGCAATTAGCTCCAGAAACTTAGTTTTCTTCTTTTAAAACTATTAGTGATGTAAGTGTTACAAATTTGACTCAATTATTCAAAACTTATATTAAACATCACTGTTACAAATGTACACCATATTTAACTAGCCGAAGTTATGCCGATGTTTGCCAAAGCTCTGAGAGTTTGTGAAACTGTACAAGCATATTATGTCATAACCATCTTTCAGTGGTTACGATTCTATGCACATGACAATGACAGTATGAGCAGTAGTGAGCAACAGAATGCATTGAATGTGGAAAATTCGTTTTGCATGAAAAGAAAAGCAGGAAAGAAGCAAATATCATTTAATGAGCTTGTTCAAAGAAAGTTATAATCATTTTAATTTTTAAATGAAGCAATAAGAGTGTATAGTACGACATGTATCACATAAATTTATTCATATGACTTGACTTCACTGTGTTAGTTCTATATATCTTTTTTAAAATAATTTCTTTTTTAAAAGATATGTTTTAATTTTAATTTTTGTTCATTTGTTGGATGCTCTTTAACTTCTCAGGTCATCAGTGTGCCACTCAATTCAGGACGTGAAATGATCAATAAATTTTGCTTAGAGGCCTTTGCTTTTGTGCTTGAGGTTCTTTTACATGCCATAAATCAACAACACATTACTCTTGGCTTTACTTCCTTTCAGAAGGAACCATACTTAGGATTTTTATGCCCGAAAAAATCCATCAACCCTAGCCGGGATTGAGCCTGCAATCCTGGGTCTAAAAGGGAAGTATGGTTACCACTAGACCACCAGGAACCAACAACAAAGTGTAAAATTTGTACACAGTAACCTGTAAAATTGATGCAAAATACAGTGTTTGTTTGTATACTGGTTTTATTTATTTTTGAACATGATTTATGCACTTCCCGTATCTATCGTTTTCCCACATCCATCATTTGTTTAGCTTAGTCCTCCCAAAAATGCTGAATCGCGGTTCCACTGTAATGCATTTACTGCATCTCAAGGCAGTCACATAGGTACTATCTTCAGATTGTAATCTTGCTAATCCAAATGAAAAGCAAAATGCGAAAATGATTACATTAGTTAATTAGAGCTTAGCTATGTACTGATTATCATTTGTTTAAAATTAAAATGTAGTTGTTAATTACTTGAAGATTGCTGGCATATTTATGATTTTTACTTCATATACTGTGAATTAAATGATCTACACTTTCCTTGCATATATTATGGTTACAATATTATATAAAGTTCAGAGAGATGCTTTAATTGATAAGCATTATTGCAGTATTAGTGCTACATTAATTTAAATATAATTTCTTCTCTTTTAGTGGTAGCCAATGCATGGCTGGAAACACTGCTGGATGTTATTGAATTGTTGCCATCTAATGTCATTAAAGCAGATGTAAGTCACATTGATGTAGCAATGATAATCTATGCTGAACAAAGTATGTTTGAATATTTTAATACTATTATCCAGTACATTAATAAGTTATAATTTATTTGTAATTTTTTTAAAACAGATTTTGCCCATTGCAATTGCTAAGGGACAGATTGCACAGCCTCTCAGCTCCAGGCTGAAAGCATGTAAACTACTTGGAAAAATGGCAACAAAGTTCGACTCATATTTGTAAGTACTTTAAAAAGTTAATTACTTTTCTTTGATGCAGCGAAAAAGGAGACCGTAAAATAGCAACATTTATCATGTGAGCTTGAACTAATTGGAACTTGTACAATGAAGCTAATCATATAATTAAGATTGTTATATGATTGAGTCGGACTGCACATTCTTATTGCCTCAGTGTGTTTTTCTAAGATATTTAAGGTGTTCTTTCTCTTATAGTAGTTTATTATTGATTTTAAGTCGCAATCATCTGTACTGTGTTGAAGACTGAAAAGCTGAAAACTTGTCTTTTTAGTGTTTATTTCCATATTGTTGGTGGATGCCCATGTTTCCATGCTATTGATAATTTTCTGCATTTCATTTTGTAGTTTTTTTGTAATGTTGTTTATTCTGGTTTTTTTTCTTTCTTTCTTTCTTTCTTTGTTTCTTTCTTTCTTTTTCTTTTTCTTTTTTTTTTCTTTTTTTTTTCTTTCTTTTTTTTTTTCCCCCTTTCTAATCCATATGGCAATATCATGTAGAAATAATTCCATATTTGTCTTTGGGAAGTCAGCTAATATTTTGTTGATGTTATCTATAAAAATATTAAAAAGAATTGAACTGGAGACTGCAACTTGAGGAAGTTCTACTTTAATTTTATGCCATTTAAGGATTTTACAAATATCTACCTTTGTAAAAATAGATCCATAAACCATCTCAATGGGTTTCTTTTATTCCAATATATTTATTTTAAAAATAAATATTTTACAGAATAAAGTTATAAGAATAATGGCAGGAACATAACACACATTCATTGTAAATGACTTCAAAACATTTGAAATTCTAGCACTTGCATGTGAGTATACCTATATTTTAGCTATACTGTTATTTATATTAGAAAATTCCACCTTATTCATAAAAACATTTCAGATATCCACAGCAAAGAAACTTGTTTCAAGCATGGCTTACACAGACCAAAGAGTAATGTGTATATTTCAGAAAGTTATTTACTACAGTTATACCATTTAATTCATTTCAATTAAAAGAAGTATGTTGTAATAAACTCAAATTCAAGTGAGGAATATAAAAGTATTCTGCCTCTCACATCTTCCATACAGTGTATGAATTCATTCACTTGAAAAATAATTGTTCAAACTACTCTTAAAAACTTTTCCACACATGTAAATTTATCCACAAAAATTTAAACATTTATCCAATTCTTTTAAGTTTTCCTTAGTGTAGAGTTAGATTAACTCAAATTGAGGATCAACAGATAAGTTGTTAAGTGTAAGCTGCTGTAGAAAGCTGTTTATGTTAAAGTGGCCAAATCATTGTGCCATTATATATTTCACATAATTGGTTAGAAATACATTTCATTCAATTAAAACTAAATGTAGGAATCAATACAGTGAAACTATCATAAAATCTGGTTTAGAATAAAAGTAAAACTACTTAAAATCATGTAACTCTCTTGATGTTCCATTTTTAAAAACTTATTTAAAAGTAAACTGGGACATATAATTGAAAAAATTTATGATACAGTCGAACTACACACTCTTATGCTTCACTTATAACGAATTTTTGGAGTCGTCTGTTCCTAGCAGGCTCGAAGGCCTATTTATTAACTAAAAGTTAATTGGAACATTCACAGTGAAGCCAATCATATAATTGAAAACATTTTATGATTCAGTGGAACTACACACTCTTATGCTTCACTATCATAAAATGTTTTCAATTATATGATTAGCTTCACTGTGAATGTTCCAATTAACATTTTAGTTAATAAATAGGCCTTCGAGCCTGCTAGGAACAGACGGCTGGAAAAATTTGTTGTAAGTGAAGCATAAGAGTGTGTAGTTCGACTGTATCATAAAATGTTTTCAATTATATGATTGGTTTTACTGTGAATGTTCCAATTAACATTTTAGTTAAACTGGAACATGTTTCATGAGACACTTGCTCACATTGTCAACCATTCAACGACAAATGGATCTGATCAGGTGGGAAATGTAAGTGACTGTGCTCACTCTGTTGGTCTGTTGATGAACTTGTATAATATATTATTTGCTTCTGGTATGTCAAAATTCATGAGTCTTGTGTTTATATTTTTTTTATATGAATTTTTTCCCATATACCGAGTTCATTTGGGAGTTGAATTGCCTTTAATAATATGAAGTCTTTTTCTATTTTGTGGTTTTCCTTCCAAAAGTGTGCTGCCACTGCTGATTTATCTATCTATTTGTATTTTATATTCCTCCAATGTTCCTTTAATCTAATATTTAAATTCCTTTATGATTATACTATTTCATTGCATATCATTTTATGGAATTGCACATTTTCTTGAAGTCTTTGCCTGTTATGTTAAGAGCACAGGAATAATTATAACAACAATTTTATTTTATATTCTTTTCTGCTGATGTGCTAAATCATTGAATGGAAATGCATTTGGCTTAAATGTTATTAAAAAAAAAAAAAAAAAAAACTTTAGCTGCACATTATTTTGCATTTTGGCTCTAAAATGAAATTTGCCTATAATATGTAATAACTTATACCAGAAGTCAGAATAGATCAATTATAGTATAGGCAAAAATGTTTTATCGGGTGGAAATATGGGGTCTTGATGGGGTCTTGATGAAGGATGAGTTAGTATGAATAGAATGAACAGATACTTCTGTAAACTAATTGGGTTTACCACAATCATTAACCAATAGGATAGCACCAGCTGTATTGGGGAGGATAGGAAATGAAGGTAAGGTTATTGAGAGGGTACTGAATTTTGGGTTTAGGATAAAGAAGTTAAATTATAGAGAAATTAGAAGAGATGCCTAATTATGCAAGTGAAAGTATATAGAAAAGAGAGTCGGGAAATTAATTATGAGAAGTGTTGCAAGATATTGGAAAAGGGAATATATGGAGTTTAAGGGAGCACAATGATGAGGGTTTTTTTAACAAAACGTGATAGGAATAGAAGATATTCTACATTAACATATTTGACTATTCATACTATGATTTACAAACAGAAGAAATAGAGGACTTACCAAAGCTTACTAATATTTGCATCCAACAAAATTTCTTCAGTTTCAACCAAAGATATTATGAACAAGTTTCAGGCCTAGCTATGGGAAATCCCTTATCACCATTTCTAGTGGATGTGTTCATGAGCACCAAAGTCTTCCCTTTAATTTTCAAGACATGGTATGTACACCACAAATAGAAATAAAGACAGCCTGAACTTTGAAATACATAGAAAATAAAATTACATAAATATAATATATACATTATATCTCGCATAAATATGCACTGTTTCAGAGCTTAGCATTAATTAACATCCCACTCACAGAAACAGAGTACAAAATGGAATACAACAGATAATTAAGACAGCAATAACCATTAGTTTGAACAAAGACACGGTAATAAAATTATCAATAAAATTAAAAGACAAAAGTCTATAAGAGAGGTTTCCACACTGAAGAACACTAAGAAAAGATACAAAGTCAAAAGCTTCATGTACCATCCACCTTATCACAACAATTGATATTATTGTATGATTTAGTTGAACTACACACTCTTAATGCTTCATTTACTTGTCATAGTGTGTAGAACCGGTTTTGAGAACATATGGCAACTGTTCGATAATTCGTTAAGCTGTGGAAATGTGTATTCTGCTCTGGTGGCGGTGTGATAAACTTGAAGTTTATGTTTTCATTCCCGGCAGTGTCAAAGATCATTAAACTGTCTTTATGTTTGTAGATGTAGATTTTCTCCCAGGTTGCTAGTTCCATAGGTCCTTGTACTGATTTTAATAATTTTGTTTTATTCACTAGGTTGTGATTTTCTGTCCAAAAATGATATGCTACTGCTGATTTCTCTATTTGCTTGTACTTTATGTTCCTGAAATGTTCCTTTATCCAACAATTGAATTTTAGCTGATGATGAGAACCGAATGTTCTCGAAACCAGTTCTATACATTATGACAAGTAAGTGAAGCATTAAGAGCATGTAGTTCAACTAAATCATAGAATAATATCAAGTATATTATTGGCTTCTCTGTGCAAGTTCCAATGTACATTTTAATTACCAGAACAAATTTAAGATGGTTTCAGAGAACAAAATAATGTTAGCCCCAAAAAACAAATATAATATCAAAAACTTAATTAGGTTGCACAATAAAAGACACCATACCAACAGAATAGAAATCAGGAATTTATGAAATGAAATGTGTGGATTGTGATCAGGGATACATCGGAAAAACTAAGAGAAATTTGGAAGAAAGAATGCTTTTGGAATATTCATTTTAGACATGTTGATAAATCAGTAATAGTAGTTCACTTTTGGACTAATAATTGTGAAATTAAACCAGAGACTAGGCTGCCAAAAGAACTTCACGAACCAATAGAACTATCCACTTAAGAAAAGATTTTTATCTTAAAAAATAAGATAAACTTAATGGATTTTGATTTCCCACCCATGGACAAACTCAGCAAGTTTCTACTAGAACCATCAGAGACTGCCACAAAAGCATCTTGGGATCCAGCTGCCAGTTACAGTACTTGGTCAACAGCTGATGATGAAAGCACTTAATTGCAAAATATGTCCTACTGTTATTAATTAAATGGATTTATTAGGATATATTACCACTCCATTGTCTACAACTTCATAAGTTTGATTTATTCGCTTAAGGATAGAAGATATTGAAAGACCTGTAATATTCAGTAACCTTAAAGATAAAATGTTCCTTGAAATGGTATGTGGATTTAAAATAAGATTGGGAAAGATAAAAGTATGTAGATGTCCATAATAAATCATGATTGTTACACATGAATTAGAATGAGATTTTTGAAATTAAAGAGCCTAAGGAAAAATAGGAACTGAGAACTGAGAAGTGGCATATCACTTTTGGACCGAAAATCATGATATAAAGAAAAAGGTTGAATTATTGAGAGCTGTACAGGGACCAGTAGAATTGGATATTTGGGAAAAGATTTACATCTACAAACATAAGGATCATTTGATGCATTTTGACATTCCGAAAGAAGAAAATATAAATTTTAAGTTCATAAAAGTTTCACCAGAGCGGAACATTGCTTCTGATACTACGCAACAACAACCTTTCACACCAGTCGTCCATGGCCAAAGATGGAGATAATATATCTTTGAAACTGGTTCCGTATATTTTAAGGTTAGTGAAGCATGAAGAGTGTTAAGACGGCAGATTCAATTCACATGAGCTTCACTGTGTTAGTTCCATATGAAAACTTTTTTAAAGATTTACAATTTTTAAAAAATTTTGACTGAGAAGTTAATTCATTGTGTGAGATAGATATACGTTGTTTAATAGAATTTAGTGAAACAAAAAGATAGGGAATGGCAAGGAAATTAGAATAATTTACAAGGTGCTATTAAGAATTACACTGAATAAAAGAAGGGGCATTATATTAAGAAACTACATAACTTTTTTGAAATATTGAGGGAAATAGGTTAAGTAAAATAAGAACAGAGTTAGAGGAATGCTAGTAGATTTTGTCCTAAAGAAACCAAGAAAAAGACTTGAGATTAGATCCTAACACACCTATAACCTGACTGTTAATGGGGCCTGGATGTAACTCTTCAGGGTAGATTGTGGATGTAGATGGAATTGGAATTGTTAATGGCGGTCAAAAAAAAGTTGACTTATAAATGATAAAAATTTCTGATTTGTACAAATTGTTAATATTGTTCAATGTTGTAACTATTTGTTTAACTGTAGGCATATGGCTGTATTATAAAAAGTAATATTTGTATGAAGTATATAATTGGAAGAAGTAATAATATATATATATATATATATATACAAACTGAGTTTTTCAGGCTGTAAGGTACCTCCATGGGTAGCCAAGGTCGTTAAGGCGCAGATTCACGAGTGGGAGGTCTGGGGTTCGAATCCCACCAGAGCCGTCCTCCCTGATTGAGGTTTTTTCCAAGCTTTCTTGAGTCCTCATAAATGGCAAATGCCAGGGAGGTTCCCAAAATTTAGGCCTGGAATGCTTCCTTCCTTTAAAAAAAAATCCTTTCCCAGTTCCCAGTTTACCATTTCATCTCATGTATCATCACTGTCCACTGCCTATGGTGCCTCAGTAATAAAATTGGGTGTTAAACACTACTCATTCAGGCTCTAAGGCCTGGTCCAATGGGATTCTTTCCCTTGATCTTCCCAAATGTATTATCTGCAACTGTGGTGGACATACTTGATATATTCTTCTTGAAGACAAGGCGATGAATGGCTTGTTAATCGAAATAGTGGCCTGTGCAACTGAGGTTGGTTTGCTTGACTGAAGGGCTTGGATCTAAGCTGGAACTCTTGGATGCTTCTAGTGTAGTGTTGGTTATTGATTGGCTTGCATAATTTCTTTGACTTAGTATTTTATAAAGCCTGATACCATGCTGAGTACAATTTCTGAACTTCTTCTTTCCTATTAAAGTTGTTATTGTGCTTGTAAACTTCAATTGCCTCCCTATATAAGCGGGAATGATAATGAGATGTTTAGGCTGGTATGTTAGTATCTTGGAAACCAATTTCATGCTCTCCGTCATGTCGGCCCTGGTGGTCTAGTGGTAACCATACTTACCTTGTAAACCCAAGATCATGGGTTCAAACCCAGCCAGTGTTAATGTATTTTTTTGGGTATAAAAATCCTATGTATGGCTTCCTTTGGAAGAGAAGTAAAGCTGTGGGTTCCATGTTGTAAGTTTATGGCACAAAAAAGAACCTCAAGACTGAAAGAAGAGGCCTCTGAACAAAATTTACCTGCTGTTTCATGCCCTGAATTGAATAGGATGCTGATGAGCTGAGATGTTAAAGAGCATCCATAAATAAAACAAATCAACAACTCTCCTTCAGCAGGTTCAGCAACAGCTGATTTATCCATCTGACCTAGGCAGCAGTGTTTCTTATGTTCTGAAAGACATATATAAATGCTGTGCTGTTTGGCACCAATGTAAACCACACCATAGAGCATGGTATTCTGTAGACACTAGTTGGGGCAACAGTGTTCTTTGTGGAATAGAATGTATTTCTTAACTGTTTTGTGGTCTTAAACACTACATGTCAAGCACACCATTGATAATGTCCACTGCAGTTTTGATGAAATGTTTGGGAAAATGAAGGGGAAGAATCCCATTGGACCATGACTTTACACCCCGGAAGACAGTTTGCATAGTTGACACTGACCATAAAAACCTACATTCTTCAAATAATCATTAGTTTATATTTTTTTTTGCCTCTGTTCAGGGTGAAGAAAGAGTTACTACCTCTTATTCAGTCTCTTTGTCAGGATGTCCATTATGAAGTCCGGGCAAGCATCTGCTGTGAACTACATCATGTTGCTAAAGCTCTTGATGCAGACAGTGTTCAGGTGTCACTTTTGGCTGCCCTTATAGAGCTGACAAATGATGAAGAAGCATTTGTTCAGAGAGCTGCAGTGGAAACCATAGTCAATATGCTGCAATTCCTGCCACAAGGTAAGTCTGACTTTATGTCAGTGACGTGTACTACTTTTCATTCTCTATGTCTGTTAATATTCTAAGACTTATAAGATTGGCAAATAATTTAAGCATTCCTCATTTTTAAAAAAAGATATGTAAAATGTTGCAGTAGCAGATATAACAGTAGCAGCAACAATAGTAATAACAATATTTCTTGCCTTTCTTAGCATCATTTTAAGATCCAAATACTTAACAGAGATAATCAGCTGCTTATGGACAAAAGTTTCTTCTTTATGAGGATTTCAGTTAATAAATTTCTAATAATGGCAATTTTCTTTTCCTTTATTTTTGATTTATATATATATATATATTTTTTTTGTTATAGTTATATAGAATGAATATGGTGAGGCTTGCTTGGTGCTATCATGTCCAAATGATAGAAATGTTAATGTAATTTGCATTTAGAATAAAAACACTGCTAATGAATGACTGTACAAAATTTTCATTGTTATAAGAACTGACTGAATTGCTATAGTTGTATGAATTAGTTGAACAACATGCTCTTAATACTTCATCTACTTTCATAATATATAGAACCAGTTTTGAGAACATTTCATTCTCATCATCAGCTAAGCTAAAAATCAACTGTCGGACTATTCGTTAAGCTGTAGGAATTGTATTCTGCTCTGGTGGCAGTGTGATTAAACTTGAAATTTATGTTATCATCTCTGGCAGTGTCAAAGTTCATTAGACTGTATTTGTATTTGTACATGTAGATTTTCTTCTAAGTTGCTAGTTCTGAGGTCCTTGTACTGATTTTAATAATTTAGCTCTATTCATTATGTAGTGATTTTCTGTCCAAAAATGATATGCTACTGCTGATTTCTCTATTTGCTTGTACTTTATGTCCCTGAAATGTTCCTATAACCATACGCCTGTGTTTCTCTTTGTTTTTCCAATGCAGATTTTTTCATATCCTGCAGTTTATTTTGTAAATACCTGCTTTTTTTCTCTTGTGAAATACTGTAATTAACATTTTCTATCAATAGGATCTTAACATTAAAACTGTTGACCAGTGCCCACCTAATATTAAAATCTTTAAGAATATTTGGAAATTTTTTGTAGCCCATGGATGATATGTTCATTTTTTAAAAATTAGCTTATCTTTTCTTGCTAAAGGTGTTGTGGTTTCTTTGATACGTTTTTGTCTCTTGAATTTCTGTACCTTTTTGTGTACTAGTTCTTTTTCAAAACAATTTTTAACTGCTGTTTCTTCTATTTGTTGGCATTCATTAAAATATTCTTTTTACTAATTTGTAGATTAACTAGCCAGTGTGTTAAACTGCTGATAACTGCATGTTTGGGCATTGTGAGGTTAAAACTGTCAGCTGTGATGTGATTGTCAGCAGTGTATTCTTTCTGTATATTCCAAATTCCAGGTTTCATTGACTCATTTTAATATCTAGGAATGGCAACATATTATCTGTTTCTATTTCATATGTAAATGATACCTATCAATCTAATATATTCAAAAGTTTTAAGGCATCATCAGTGAGTTTTTTGTTAACTATGGCAAATATGTCGTCAACATATCTGTACCATACCTTAAGTATGTATGGGAAAGCTGAGTTGATGTGTGTTTCAAATCTGCTCGTGAAGGGTTAGCTAGAAATGGAAATAAGTGGCTACCCGTGGTAATTCCTGCTTGTTGTTTATAAAATTTTCATTTGAAAGAAAAATAGGCTTGGTTTATGCAAATTTCTATGAATTTGATGCATTATTTTATGTGTGCATCATTAATTCTGTTTGTTTTTAGCCAGTCATGTAGATAAATTAGGAGTTTTTCTTTTGGCATGCTTGGAAACAGTTTCTACATCGAAAGATATTAGATTGTCAGAGGGATGTAATTTTATGTCCTTAATTTTTTCTATTAATTTAAATGAATTGTTTATACTTCTGCTTTGAAATTTAAGTAATGTCTTGAATCTATTAGCTAGCCATTTGTTGTTAAATAGTATTAAGGAGTATTGATATTGTTAATGATGGGATGCATATCATTTCCATTTTTGTGAATTTTTGGTAAATCAAATATTTTTGGTATTGTAGGGTTGCTCTGTTTTATCTTGTGTGTGTGTAAATTATTTTTATTTGTTTATTTATTTATTTATTTTTGATAACTGTACACATTTTTAGAACTTCAAAGATTGAATTAATACATCCCTTCAATGGGTCTGAATGAATCTGAATATATTCTTTTTTAGTTAAAATGTAAATTGCAACTTGCACAGCGAAGCCAATCACATAATTGATATTATTGTATGATTTAGTTGAACTACACACTCTTAACACTTCACTTACTTGTCATAATGTAGAACCAGTTTCCAGAACATTTGGTTCTCATCATCCGCCAGGCTAAAATTCAACTGTTGGATAATTCATTAAGCTGTGGAAATGTATATTCTGCTCTGGTGGCAGTGTGATATATTTGTAGTTTATGTTTTCATCCCCGGTAATGTCGAAGTTCATTAGACTGTCTTTGAATTTGTATATGTAGATTTTCTCCCAAGTTGCTAGTTCTGTAGGTCCTTGTACTGATTTTAATAATTTTGCTTTATTCACTATGTTGTGATTTTCTGTCAAAAAATTATATGCTTCTGCTGATTTCTCTATTTGCTTGTACTTTATATTCCTAAAATGTTCCTTCAACAAGTAAGTGAAGCATTAAAAGTGTGTGGTTCAACCAAATCATACAATAATATCAATTAAATTTTTTTTATTTAACGAATTCTGTATTCTTGTATTATTAATTTCTTTATCTAATATTATTATTCTGTTTCCTTTGTCAGCTTTAGTATAAACTACATCTTTATCATTTAAGGATTTTGTGTTCCTATATGTCTTGTTTACTCGTTTTCTTTTGAACTATTTCTTTAAATCTTTTTTTGATTCTATTGTTTCTTTTTCTTTGTTGTTTAATCTTCAATGGCCATTTCTAAATTTACCACATAATCTTCTATTTTAGTGGAGTATTGTACATAAGTTTTTAAGCCTTTATTTAAAAATGCTAATTCTTCTTTTTTGAAGAATTCTCCACTTTCAGTAAGAAAAGATAAGCTAATTTTTAAAAAATGCACATATCATCCATGGGCTACAAAAAAATTTCCAAATATTCTTAAAGATTTTAATATCAGGTTGGCACTGGTCAACAATTTTAATGTTAAGATCCTGTTCATAGAAAATGTTCATCTCAGTATTTCACAAGAGAAAAAAGCAGGTATTTACAAAATAAACTGCAGAATGTAAAAAAATCTGCATTAGAAAAACAAAGAGAAACATAGGCATATGGTTATAGGAATATTTCAGGGACATAAAGTACAAGCAAATAGAGAAATCAGCAGTAGCATATCATTTTCAGAGAGAAAATCATGACATAGGGAATAAAGCAAAATTATTAAAATCAGTACAAGGACCTACAGACCTAGTAACTTGGGAGAAAATGTACATGTACAAATACAAAGACAGTCTAATGAGCTTCGACACTGCCGAGGATGATAGCATAACTTCAAGTTTATCATACTGCCACAGAATGCGCAGAGCAGAATACACATTCACAGAGCTTAATGAATTATCAGACAATTGACTTTTAGCTTAACTGATGATGAAAATGAAATGTTCTCGAAACTGGTTTTAAAAATTTTACAAATAAGTGAAGCATTAAGAGTGTCTCGTTCAACTAAATCATACATAATATCAATTATATGATTGGCTTCACTGTGCAAGCTCCAATTAACATTTCAATTACTGACTGAATTGTTAATTCACAAAGAGATGTACATTTTAAAATTTACATTTAAAGATGTAAATTTGGTTAAAATGTGTATAAACATTGAAAAAGGAATGTCTAGATATTAAAAAGAAAAAAGCTCATCATAAAAAAAATTCAAGAACCTCTGTTTTTCTTATTTTGATTTAAAGTAAAACACTAAAAATCATGTCGTCACATTAAAACTCTCTTTAAGTTTCATAAACACACTTATAAAAGTAATTTATGGAATGTGGATCCTGACACTCCATAAACATAAACCTCTGTTTTGTCTTATTTTTTGCAGATCCTATTAAAATTATGATCCTGCCACTAGTGAAGAAGCTGTGTGATCAAGCTATTCGAACAGAAGATACAGTAATGGTAAAGATTACAGAACACTTTGGAGATTTGTGTCTTGGCTTAGAAAGTAAGTTGATAAATGAACATTATATTCCATTATACAAAATAAAAATTGTCAGTAAATAATAAACTGTACTTCATTTTGTATTTTTTATACTGAACATGTTTGAACAGCCATTACTCTCATCATTAGCTGTAGTTCAACTAACTTTGTTGGTGGATGATTTGAAGACATGTGGTGGTTTCAAAAAGAGTCAATACAAATTTACTCTTCACTTGTCTTGCTTTTTTTTTTGGGGGGGGGGCTCTTCCACTGGGAGAATTGTTGTTTTGTCTCAGGACATCCAGCTCTCGTCGCTGGTGATGATCCTGGACAAGAAGGGTTGGGTCATCGGATACAGCCAGATGAATCTTCGTGCAAACTTCAACATGCTGCACCTTCTGATCAGCAGTCAGGATCCTTGGCACAAATTTTTGTGGCGACACGATGCATGCCCAATTCATTAATTAAAATTCATTCGCATGTCCCATAACCAATTCCCACTTCATGAGCAAGGTGTTCAATGGTTTTACGTCAATCCTCAAGAATGAGGTGTTGAACTTTGGCAACAATGCCAGGCATTAAGCAGCTGATGGGCCTACCAATGTCAGCATCATCTTCAATAGCTGTACGGCTAGCCCTGAATCGAGAATGCCACTCAAACACACATATACGACTCATGCTTTGTCCTCCAAATACTTGTTGAATCATTGTAAGGGTCTTCATAGCATTTTTACTGAGATATGCACAGAATTTGATGCACACTCTCTGGTCTAATCTTGGATCCATAGTAAAATCGCCGCACAGTACACAGAGAGTATCATGAAAAGTGCTATAGAATCTCAACACATCTACCCAGCTGCATGAAACTTTAAACACTCACTCATCAGATGTCTAGTATTGGCACCTAGCGGTATAAAATTCTACTGCAACTACTGCAAAATGGCAGCACCAATCCTGATTGTGGATACCACCTCATATGATAACTTACTCCCTTAGTAATTGATCTTATACAATTGTAACTCTATGCAATCGTATGCTTTCTGTAGGTCAACAAATGTCATGTATAGTTTTCCTCTCTTATCTTATAAATATTTGTTCACTAATGTTTTTTATAATCAATATATATTATCCATCATGCATCCCCCCCCCCCCCCGCAAAATCCCATTTGGAATTCTGAAATAATTTTATATTCCTCCACCCAATTTTATAACCAATTTTTCAAAATGCCTGTAAAAACTTTTCCAACATTTGATAATAATGCAATACCTACGTAATTTTTTGGCATATCAACATTTACTTTGTTGTACTGCTTGTGACTGACAGTGTGGCCTGTATGGTCAGGGCAGGAAAGACATTGAAAATTTTCTACCCTAACATGCTCATATCACTTGTCTTGCTAACAACTTATATCGATTGACTGAAGAAGTTAGAAAGAATTTCCCAGGAGTGAACAACATTATTTCATCCATGAAGAAAGCCTTTATGAAAGTTTCCAGTCACATTTACATTTTTAAGGAAATGCTATCACAAACACCTCTGCCACCAGAACCCATCATCATCCATTGGGGTACTTAGCTACAGGCAACCATCTCTATGCCAACTTTTTGAAGACATCAGTGTTATAGACCTGTTTGATGTCAATGAAGCAACCTGCATAGCGAAGACTAAAATCGCTCTGCGCAATAAGAACATCACTACACTTGCCTTTTTTAAGGCTAATTTCGTGATCTTCCTGCAGCTATTCAACACTTGCAATCCATACCTTTATCATTAAAAGATGCAATGGAAATCATTGACACAAATTCAAAGAAAAAAATACCAGGGACATTGGGAGCACCCATAGAAAAAAATACCAGGGACATTGGGAGCACCCATTCTTTGAAGTTCACTGAGATTCTACAGCAGAACCCAGGATTTGCAACAATGAAAAATATATCTGCTGTTTTTCAGGGGAACAAATTTAATACAATTTACTGTGGGGACTGGCAGCAGTGCCTTCATTGAAATTTGCACCAACGACATCATGCTGTGTCGAGAAAAACATTTTCTTACTACAAGAATGTTTTAAAAGGCAACAGAAAAAGTTTCACCCAAGAAACCAGCAACATATTTAATAGTGCAGTGCAACAGCAACCTAAATAAATAAAAAATTTTCTAGTTGAGTTTGATTAATTGAAAAATGTTTTAAATGAGTTTGGTTAATTGAAAAATGTTCTAGTTAAGTTTAGTGCTTTATAAGGTAAAAAAAAATTTAAAAAAAACTTTTTAAAACTTAAAGATTTTGTGCTGTAAAATATTTTAAAATTCAATACCCTGACAATATAAAGACTTGGAAATTTTAAGTAAGTTTAATGCTTTACAACTTTACAAAAAATGGAGTGTGCTGACACTATAAAGACTTAGATATTTTTAAGTGTTCATGTAGTTTTGTGTTTCAGAACAATGGAAAATACAAGTAAAATTAAAGTAAATTCATATTATCGTATATTTGTTTCAATGTGTTTGTTTTACTTTAGTGTAGAGAAACTTAATAAAAAAAACTATTCTAAAAGTGTTAAAGCACTAAAAATACTATTGCCATTTTAAAAAACTAAAAAAAAAAAAAACTATTTTAAGATATTATAAAAACTAATTCAGGGTTTATAAAAACCTAAATATTTGGGCCCTGGTCATGACTGACTGACTTATAATGCTACTTTGCAATTGGTTCAGAAGATGCAATGGGTAGCATTCCTCATTTGTTAGTCTGTATAATTGCCAACTAAAAATTTAGATGTCAAGTGCAAAATTTCAGCAGCATGGGTATAGGTGAATATGATGTAATTTTTCTGTACATCTTTGTGGTACAGCAACAATTGAGATTAAGGTAAGCAGAATATATAAAACACAATCTGTCTATAAAAATGGTATTGTTTATTTTTAGGGCATCTGGGTGCTGCAGAGAAAAGCTACATGATAGAAAAATTTAAGAGTTTTGCACAACTTGGAAATTCCAGGAATATGAAGCAGCAGGTACTGAGAGGAAAAAGAAAAGCAATGGTGATGGTGAGCCTGCATGTTTCCCATTTCCTTTGTATCCTCTCTCTTATCCTGTCCTTAGATAGCTTAATTTGTTCTAAGAAGAAGAAGGGAAGCGGAAAGAAAAAAACCTTTCATATTTATTTTAATATGATAGTTCAACTGGTAGCATTATAGTCATACAGGATTTATATATAAACCTTTTTCCATGATTTCTCTGAAGAGTTAATTGTGTCATATGTGTATTACTTGCAATCATCCCCCTCCAATGTCTAGAATTAAGCAATATTAATGTTATTATGCATGTTTTGGACCTAAGGGTTATGCAATTGGACTAAATTTATGACAAAGGCTTTGACATGTACTGTTTTTTTGCTTATATTGACTGCATGCATATATAAGCTGCACTTGATATTGAAGTAATAAACAGACAATACATCTTTTAAAAAATTTCTCAAGGAACACAAATGAGCACAAAAAGTATCTATTACATTGAGAGAAATGGCAACATTAGAAATTCTTAAGCTTGTGTCAAAAAGATTGAAGGTGTGCATAGATGTTCGTGTTCTTCAGTAAGCTGACTGGACTAGCTTCACTGTGCAAGTTCCAATTTACATTTAAGTAGTAAACTACAGAATATGAATATGTTGTTAGATATGGACAAATAGATTTTTGGTGTTTATAGAAAGGATACAGCCTGTAAAGTACTACAGACTGATAGGAAAATTCCAGAAATTGAATTTAAGGGAAGCTATGGCTGGGCAAAGTATTTCATAGCACAGCATAATATTGTCATTTGATTATGGATATCATGTCAAAACAGCTTTCCAGCATGTACAAAGATAAACTATTTGCATTCCAAAGACAGTCCTCAGTTTAAGAAAGAAACATCAATAATTCCTAGGGACAAAAGGAAATGCTGAAGAAATGTCTGAGGTTTTTGAAGTGCCAGATGATAAAGATGTGTATAAGGCAGAAGAGAAAACAGTTCAAGTAAGGATGGCAGAAGCAAAAAAGTAGTGTTTATCATTACTGAAGGACATAAACTGTCTTCATGCATTATTTTTAGACATAAAACTATAATTCCTAAGGAGGATTACCAGCATATATGTCATATAAGAGCACAAGAGAAAGGATGAATAATGGACGAACTGTACCTGGATTTATTAAAATAGTGTTGTTTCAATATTCAGATGTGTTCTTATGTCAGCAGTCCATGTTGATCATTGACAATTTTCTTGGTTATTTAATGAACAAAATGAAAAGACAAATTAAAGAAGAAAAAAATGATATGGTTATGATTAGAGGATGAATGACTGGCATCCTATAGCCCTTGGACTTGTGAACCAACAGCCCATTTAAGGCTCCAAAGTTGTATTTACTGGAAGGGAAGATGCAGTTCTACAGATATGACACCAACTGAATGATTAAGGAAAACCTTCCAAACTTTGATGTGCAAGTGATTTGTAGTTGCATGGAAGTTAATTCAGCAGAAGGGTCATCATGAACTTCTAGTAAAATAATGTTTAATTCAATGGATGGATCAGAAGATGATACAATGTGGAATGCATCAGATAATAGTGAAAATAGCAATGACAATGAAAGTGACAGTCATGGCACAAATAAAGAGCAGTAACAATTATTGTAGTACATGCACAGAGGAAATATTTTTCCTACATTTTTACAAATTACATTATATGAATTGAAAATGAATTGTTTAAGATGAAGTTTGTTTTCATTTATCTCAGGTATCAGCTGCACTGAGTTTTTGAGCCAATGTTTAAACAATAATATCTTAAATTTAAAATTAATCTCATCTTAAAACTTAGGAAGTTTTTTTTTTTTTTGATTGATTTATTTATGGATGCTCTTTAACATCTCAGGTCATCAGCATCCCATTCAACTCAGGGCGTGAAACGGCCGACAAATTTTGCTCAGAGGCCTCTCTTTCAGGCTTGAGGTTCTTTTTCGTGCCGTAAATGTACGACATGGGACCCACGGCTTTACTTCCCTTCCGAAGGAAGCCATACCTTGAATTTTTACGCCCGAAAAAATCCATCGGTCCTGGCCGGGTTCGAACCCGCGATCTTGGGCATAGAAGGCAAGTATGGTAACCACTACACCACCAGGACCGACGAAACTTAGGAAGTGGAGCATTAAATCAACTCACTAGCTAATTAAGAAAATATATTGTTTAATCTACATATATGATATGTATCTCAATAAAATGTATTTTTCCATTTTAATTATTAAATTAACTTCATATTTCATCCAATTTGTCTTAAGGAAACAATGCAGATAAATGTGTATCAATGTTTTGCATTCCCTCCATTTTTTTTCTTCTTCAGAGCTGATTGGAAATTTAATTTCATCTTTTTAGTCATAACATACACAAGTGATTTTTAATTAAAAGCCATTAATAATAAGTTTTGAATAATTGAGTCCAATTTGTAACACTTACATCACTAATAGTTATCCTCTTTTAAAACTATTAGTGATATAAGTGTTACAAATTCGACTCAATTATTCAAAACTTATATTAAACATCACTGTTACAAACATTCACCATATTTAACTTAGCCATTAATAATGTTTCAGAACTGAGCTATTAGTTATAATGCATTGTCCTGTATTCTGACTTAAATGTTTAGTGCTTATGAACTTAATTAATATATTTTCAAGCATTTTTTTAAGCATTTTAGTTGATTTTATGATATACAATATACAATACAGTTTTGCATACATTTTGAAGATAATAATATATAAATAATATTAAACATGTAATCAAGCCATTATCCAACAATAAGCATAAAATGTATTATAGGGCTCAGATATTAGAGATGTAGATCAGTATGGTGTTTCCTTTTCAGTTATCTGTGTATTGAATCTAGAGGATAATGGCTGGGAATTTGTTGAATCAGAGGATTTGTGTGATGAGTGAAAGTTGTATGTAATTGTTCATAGCTCATGCAGAGAAATGTAGCTACCTCCAGAAGGTGTAAATCATTGTGAGAGTTGTATTCTGCACATACTAAGGTAATACTGTTATAAAAAATATCTGTTCTGAATGATCTAAATTCTTTTAATGTGATTGAGAGGTACAGAGCCCCATATAGAGCAGCTATATTAAATTTTTTTCAAGCATTGGGAAATATTAATTGAACACTGCGCGCACACACACATGCACACATTAATGCATACATTTATATGTAAGCATGAGCAGATATGCGGAAAAATTGTAATTACTTAGTTTTTTGTGTCAGGGATTTTCACAGTGAAATATAGTAGTATAATGTGACAAATTATTATTATGAAATCACTCAAATTTCACTAATTTTGTTCTACTTACTTGGACATGTTTCAAAGGCATTTGCCTCTCATCTTCAGCTTGGTCCCACTGGCCACCTCCCAGTGTGGCATCGAGATGTCGCTCTGCAGTTTCAACGAACCCATTGATGAGGCAACTGTAGTTTGGGAAATCAAAGTTAACCAAAAAGTCCTTGTTTTTATTTATAAATATATCCTCCCACTGTCAATTCTATGGGCTCTTGAAGAGCCCCCAGTAGTCCTGGTTCCTTTTGGAATTCGTGATGGTTTTTTTTTTTTTTTTTGTGCCAAAAATGGTCTGCCACTGTTGATTTTTCTGTATGTTTATATTTTACATTTCTTATGTGTTCCTTAAAACAGTATGCTAATATTTCATTTTGTTTTGTCTACGTATTTGATATCACAGTCTTTGCAACCTATTTCGTAAATGCCTGATTGCTTTCCTGGCAGAAATTTGTCATTTGCGTTGGTGTTCAAGTGGTTTTTTAACTAAATTTATTTACTGGGGCCAAAATGATGTTTGTCTCTTTAAAAATCTAGTGAAATTTTGGTGTTGCCCATGGGGGAAATGTGAATTTTTTATTTATATGATCTCCTTTGTAGCCTTTTAGTGTGTTGATGTCCTTTATTTGTTTTTTCTTTCTGAATTTCTCAATTTTCTTGTTGACAAGATGTATTGTGTAGCCATTTTTTTGTGCTCTATCTATGATTTTTTGGTACTCCAATTTGTATTCTGTCTTGCTTATTGGCAGGTTGTTAATCTGAATGTGAGGCTGTTGATTATGGCTAGTTTATGTTATTTTGGATTGTGGCTGTTATTTTTTATATAATTATCTGTGTGGTATCTTTTCTGAAAATGCCAAATTCCAGTATATTGTCGTTTTTTTATAATTGGATATAAAAATTATAAAAAATGTTTATTTCTGTTCCTTTTTCTATTTTCAGGTTTTCTCTCTACTATCACTACGTGCTATCCTGCTTGTTGAGATCAATAGTTAAGCCAGCTGTTGCATGTTTCCTGTAAATTTTACCATATATCTTAAATCCCGCCAAATGGTTGACAATATGAGCAAGTGACTCATGAAACTAGTCCGAACTTACTTTTTAATGTGAAACGTCAAGAGAGTTTTAATGTGTTGACATGATTTTAGTAGTTTTATTTTTAATTCAACAAGATTTTTGATAGTTTCACTGTGTGGATTCCTACGTTCATTTTTAATTAAATTGTATGGGCTTTCTAGTCATTAGGAATGAATGAATGAATACTGTTTAATGCCCACTTTTGCTACCTATCCATTAGGAACAAGATGACTCAAATGAAACATTACACCATAATAACTTGGAATACAAGGTAGGATCTATACAATTATATTCTCAACATGCAACATTTAACTCACAGGTACATAACCACAAAGTTGAAATAAAACGATATCAAAAACTGAAAGAAAAAAAGAGATACAAAGCAGCAGATATCCATTTCATAAACAGGTGCTTAAGAGAAAAAGTGTGCCCAAAATTCATTAGAAAAATTGTAAAATACAATAAAGATAGTTATATACAGAAAGCAGCAGAAAAAAAAGGTATTGGAATGAGAAAAAAGTAAGCATTATGTGGACATCGCATGTATAGATCTGGGGTTATATAACCTACATATGAAGTTAGCAAAATCATTAGAAGCCATTGCAAGGAATAATATAGAAAGGAATACACTAGAAATTATTAGTTACAGAGTAAACGAAAAACTACACAGCAAAAAAACATATTTAAAAATTTACACAAAAACCGATAAATAAAACCAACATTATTACGAAACCAACCTTAAAATGATTAATCTTTGTAAAGGAAAACTTAACATGAGGGAAATAGAACTATTAAACAATGGTATCAATACATGTGTTAATTTTTCATCTAATATTGAAGAATACATAGCCAATAATGAGCCAACTATTGAAAAATTAAGTTTTATAGATAAAATTTTTATCAGAAAAAGTTCATCCAAGAAGAACCAAAAGAAGCTTGGGTATTTGATTGAAAGAGCACTGGAGAAATGTCAGATACAAGCAAATAGAAAAATCGCCAGTAGCAGCACATTTTTGGAATGAAAATCATGAAATAGAAAAGGATATAGTATTGCTAAGAGCGGTTCAGCACCCAATGGAACTTAGCATATGGGAAAAGATTTATATAAAAATTATGAACATAGACTTATGAATTTTGATATACCAGAAGCAGACAACATATTGTACAGGTTCATCAACAGACCACCAGAGTGCACACAGCCAAGTATACATCCTACTTGAAGTGATCCGTTAATCATCAAATGGTTGACAATGTGAGCAAGTGACTTACAGAACTAGTCCCAACTTATTTTTTAATAAAAAAAGTTTTAATGTGAAATGTCAAGAGAGTTTTAATGTGTTGACATGATTTTAGTAGTTTTACTTTTAATTCAACAACATTTATGATAGTTTCACTGTGTTGATTCCTACATTCATTTTTAATTGAATCTTAAATCCTGCTTATCCCCTATCATTACTCTCTGATCACTGACCATACTTGCCTTCTACACCCAAAACGCGGGTTCGAACCCGGCCAGGATCAATGGATTTTTTTGGGCGTAAAAGTCCTAAGTATGGCTTCCTTTGGAAGGGAAGTAAAGCCGTGGGTCCCGTGTCGCACATTTACGGCACGAAAAAGAACCTCAAGCCTGAAAGAAGAGGCTCTGAGCAAAATTTGTCAGTCGTTTCATGCCCTGAGTTGATTGGGATGCTGATGACCTGAGATGTTAAAGAGCGTCCATAAATAAATCAATCAATCAAAAATCTGATCACTGGCAAAATACAGTGTGAAAATTTTGTTCTCATGCACTAATATTGCCACATTTTTAAATTATCTATGCCAACATCTTAATATTAATCAAATGTAACTCTAGTTTTGCTTCTGTAGACTTGTTAGCTTCGTATAATTAAAAAATTGTACTTATGAAGCTGTAGACAATGGAGTGGTAATATATCCTGCACTAATGTATTCAACATAACATAACACTAGTTAGTGGAGTTAATGTGAACATGCTGAATATGTTAGTGTAGGATGTATTACCTTTCTATTATCTACAGCTTTGTAAGTACAATTTGTTTAATTAATCAAATGTAATTTAAATAGTATGGGAGGTCTGCAAATCCTTGCTGTTATCCTGTTAATGAGTTATCTATTTTTAATTGTATTATTTTCATATAATCTTATAATAGTATCAGTTGTTTGTAGATTTAAAATCATTCATCAATTTTGCAAAAACATTTTATTGTTAGGCATGTTTGCTTCAACAGTTCAAAATTGGTATGATTTCCATGCTTGTGAACCTTAACAGGGAGAATATTACTAATAAATCCTTGCACTCTAAAGGAATTGAAAATGAGCATACATTACTAAGTAGTATCTATTTCTTAAAGGGAACTGCAGTAAATGATGCTTAATTTCATTAAATATGGGAAATCATTAGAAAATGAGGTTTGACAATTTAGCATCTATTTGCTAAGTTAGGTTAAGTGTGTTTTTATATTTAATTATATGTTATGGAAAGAGTGACCTTCATTGCCAGCTTTTATGGTGAACTTGCTGATAGCACCTTTTTCAAGTGGCAATGAACTACTAAATGGATCACCTGGTATTTAAGTTACAGAATTTAACTTTGAAATTCCTTTTCTAAAAAAATTCAGAGGGTTTTCTAAGGTATTATCTCCTTAAAGTACAAGATAGAATCTTTTAGGCACCAGCATACCTTACTTTTTCTCATTTATTGCTGATTACTTACTAATTTTATTTATTGCCATAAGTAACACTGTAAAATAAGAAATATAAAGGTAAAAAGGCGTGAAGTAAATTTTCATCCCTTACACATCTTCATTAACCTCAGTACTTAATTTCAGGATGCGCATAAAGAAGAAGAAAAAAACACTTAAGAACATTAAAATTAATTACTGTTAGATTGTTTTCAGATGACAGTCCATTAAAATGAAAGAGGGGAAACAAGCGAAAAGTTAAGAGTGGTAAAGAGACTGCAAGCATGCAAGCATGGCAGCATGAGAACTATGTGAAGAGAGATATTCAACGTACAACTGACCTATCACACTTGTTACCACCAAATTGGACTGTTCCAAACTACTGTGCCTCTCAAGAGTAGGAAGGGGGAAAGGACAGTCATGACAAAACAAAAGTACAGTGCATTTTAGGACTTGAACTATAGAAAGGGTAGTGAATTGGTTATCTGGGGGAATGAAGGATACTGTAGTAGCTAGTATTTAGTTAAAATTCTTGAAGATATGACAGGGACTCAAACAGCAATTAAATGTACTTTTATTCTGAATAAAAATATACCTTTTGTAAATTTTTTAGTGAAATGTTCACAATGAATGGAATTGAATCTTTTGACTGTTGTATTCAGAAACAGGCAGGATTTATACTATTTAGCACTATGTAATAAATATTGATGCTATGCGTATACTGAAGTAAAGATCACTAATGTACTAGTATTTAGACTAACAACCATTCTTTGAAAAACAGTACAAGACAATATCAGAATTTCAGCTTCTGTTAATATTCTGACCTTTTGGATGTAGGATCTGTGAGGCTGCTTTTTTGAACTTATGAACTTATATATTAGCATTAAAAATGTTGTTGTTGTTATTATTATCATTATTATTGTTATTATTATCATTATCATTATCATCTCTTCTTTTTTAAAGATGCCAGATCTTGTCACAAGCCTGGACAATACGGATAACCTGGTACGGGCAAGGCAAAACTGTGCTCAAAACTTTCCAGCAATGGTTATGTTCTGTGAGAGGATGAGTACACATTGCTTTCAAGGAGAATTGTACAATACATTTTGTGAGCTTACAGCAGACCCCTATTTCATGGTGCGACACAATATTGCTTGTGGATTTTATAAGGTACAGTTTCTTTCAGTTATCAGAATATAAAATTGAATAAGCATGAACAGCATAGTTCATCTATGGAATATTTTCATAATATCAGACAAGTACAAGTTTTACATTATGGGTTAGGCAGATATTTTATCATCAACTTTGTAAACATCAAGGAAATAGCAGATATTACTTTATTGCAATTTTTTTTTTGTGCTCAAGTCCATTACATTTACCTTTTGTTTTGTAATCCCTGTTGGCCAATCCACATGACATCATTTTGCATTAAAGCTTAAATTGAAATGCGGTTTAGAAAATATAATGAAACAAAATTCTATTTATGAGGTAATCTCCAAAAGATATGTACAGAGAATGATTAAAAAAAACAACAATGCTTATTATGATGTTGATCATTTTACAGAGGGAATCTATTTCTGAAAATTCTGATTTGAGCACTATGTGGCATTAAAATTATGGCAACACTTCAAATATGGTGATGAATTGCATTCCATATTTTATCAAGAGATCTGCAACAATCCAAAAAGAGGATCACATCTTGCAATAAACTATAAAAAGAGTTCCAATTTTTATCTCCAGTTTGATTACAGAGTGTATACATATCACTGGTGGAGAGATTGGTGCACATGGTCAAAGACTTGTGGTCATTTGCAAATAATTCACACACACTGCATGGACCATACAATAAGATCTTCCTCCTCTTCCAGCCCATACATTAACATTGAATCTGTGTTGATTACTGTGAATCACTTGAGCTTGCAGGTTTCTTTTGCCCTGCAAGCTCAATTCTGTCTTGAGACTCCTGTAATATCAGTGGAGGACCTTATTGCGAGGGCCCATGCAGACTATGAAATACTTCGCACACAACCACAGGTTTTTGACCATACACCAATATCTGCATCATAAATGTGTAATCATATTGGAGATTGACAATTTGAACCCCATTTGCAGTTAAATGCACAATGTGATGTTCTTGTTCGACTGTTGGAGGTTGCTTGACAAAATGTGGAATGCATATCCTTCATCATGTCCAAAGTATTGTTAAACTTCACTGCTCCACAGCACCCAAACCATGCATTTCTGGACATGGTTCCCCTCTTCAGTTTGCTGCCTGGCACAACATAATAAGCATTGTCTGTGTTTTTTAATCATTCTGTATTTTTTTTTCTATTTATGAGATAAGTTTCAACAGTTTCTGGCCAGATTAACTTTTTGAGGTGACATAATAAATTAACTATGTTATTTTTCGATATAATGGTCAGTTACTTCAATACGTTTCATATTTATGAATTAACAATTTATAATGAATGCATAATGCCACAGTAATTAATGAAAATTACTGTGACAATTTTCACATCCTCCTTCTCTTCATTAATATCAAAGTTCTCTCTCCAGAGTTTCTTCTTAATTTTAGAGAACAGGCAATAATTACCAGGTGCTGGATTTGCACTGTATGGTGTGTGTTTGGTATCCTGAAAGTCACAGCTCTCTGCACCTTTCATGTCATCTAGCAGTATAAACTGGAGCACAGTCATAAAACGGTCAAATAGTAACTCCACATTCCGTGACTCCACTCCTTCATGTCAATGTGCAGTTTGTACAGGAATGAAGTGCATTACTTTTCATTTATGTATTCCTTACCTTAAAGTCAATAAAATATTCCTTGGCAATTTCAAAAGATTATTTTCATGATCTTTTTAGTAGACTGAATGACCATGAACTTTCTTGTGGTGCATTGCCTGGTTTGCACCATTATTCCCTTTTAGAAAGAGAATTGTAATAAAGAACCATAGTTTCATCCCTGTGATAATGGATCCCAATGCTTTCTCTGGCTACCTTGACAAAGTTCTAAAGTTTTACAGGACAAACAGTTCACATTAACTTTCTAAACTGCAGAAAAATACTTGGGCTTCCATTTTGCATAGATTCATCATGGTTCAAAAGATGTAAAAGAAAACACAACCTTGCTGAAATTTCTTTGAATTTCAGCTTCTTTTATTGAGTAGTTTCTCTTCTACAACAGGAACGTATACTTCAGTTATCACTTCCACAGGTTGACCATCACAAAGCAATATTCTTTCCCCTCTACTTAATAGTAAGAATTTGAAGAGAGTCTTCCTCATAAACAATATTTTAGCTTAAGCATGATGTGAGTTAGGTTACATGATATCAGAGGAAGGGAATTAGAGTTTGTGGCTGCAGGCCAGGAACCAGCTCTTGTTTACATCAAAATGCTAGGCTGAGTTCAGGGTCATCTACACCGCATAGGCATTGCTATGGCAACTTCATGTCCAATGTTCCATTGCTAATCATCAGGAAAAAATTATCATATACATTTTATTGGCAAAAATCTTTAGGAGCTTATTCAGCAGATGACAAAAAACCAGTATAGGTCATTCTCAGAGCACTAGAGTGGCAATAGAGGGTCAATCAACCAGAGAGTCTTTGCATCATTGCATGAAAATGGTAGCAGGAGATTAGAATCCAGGTTATATTAATTATAAAGTTATTGATAATTAATTATGACATTTTATAAATATTATCTTTGTCTAAACATTTTAGGTTGCAGCCACATTGGGTCAAAGATGTGGAGTACTCAAACCTGAACTGATTAAGCTTTTGCGTGATGATGCAGAAGAGGTGCTGCAAGGCCTAGTGCCTGATCTAGGTGTCATATTAATGCTCTTTGCAAGATATGGGGTTCTCAGCACTACAGTTTTGGTGAGACAGAGAAAGAAAATTGAATGCATTATACTATTATTCCTTTGCTTTATTACCATCAATATTATATTTTTCTCAGTTATTTTGTATTTGAATAATTTTTGTTTCTTTTTCATAATAGGATCACCAAGTTGTAGATGTTGGGCGTGCTTTGTTGAAAGCAGAGGCAGACATACATATGACAAACAACTGGAGACTCCATGAAAAACTTCTTATTCAAATGAAGTCATTGGTAAACTGCATGCCTTCAGAATTTATATATACCTACTTTGTACCTGTGATCTTCACTCGCATTTTGCTTGCTGTAAGTAGCAATCTTTCTTTAAACTTATTCTAAGTCATATATAGGTGTTGTTGCCTTGTTCCAGCCCTATTTCAAATTGGATGTGTTTCTTCAATAAATTAAAATAGCTAATCTGTTAGCCTTTGGCTATCAATCTCCAGCCTCCTTTTACTCCGATTAAACTGGTGAATGCTGTGCCTTTACGATACTAAAAGAAACAGAGATCGCCTGTAGCCATCCTGTCTCAGCGTATTTTGCATTCTTGTAAATTGGCAAATGAATATTTAAGAGATTACCCTTGCACAAAAATCAGTAATAAAAACATTGATCACATAAAAGTATTTATTTTTGTGAACAGGCAGATTTCTATATGCATTTCACGCTACTTTATTCAGAAATAGCATTGGTTCTGCACGTGGCATCATTCATCAGACTCTCAAATATTGTTTCTTTGCTCCAGGTGGGTGTTGAGACAATTGTCAGATGACTACAGTTATGGAACAGCTGAAAAAATGGAATGAGGGATAATTATATAATTAAAAGAATAGAAGAAATTTTAAAGGATTATTGGGAGGAAGTTGGAGATTAGGATAGACATCTTATGCTTTAATTTAGGAGAAAATATCTCTTATGTATTATAAAGAATGAAGTGCTGAGTTATATATTGATAAATGTAGCAAGCAGGAGAGAGGGGATTTCTTGGCTATGTTTGGGAGTATAGAAGTTAAGGGGTGTGCAGAAAAAAAAAATGAACATATACAATCATCTGTGGTGATTTAGAAAAGGTTTTAGAGTTAGAAAAATAAGGCATTTATTTATTTTATTTTTTTTAAAATTGAATCCCAGATTAGGGAGTTAAGGAGAATTTCTATAAAGAGTAAAGAAAAAAAAAAGGGTAAAGTTTGCAGGTTGAAGCATGTGCGAAATTGTAGAGCTTTCTCGACACATACTGAAGACAAAGGGTTTCTTCCACTCAATCACAAAGGATGAGCTTACCATTATGATATACAAATGAGTCAGTATTAGATGACACTAAAATTTAACTAACTGGTTAATTCTTCAGAACATGTTTCAAGAGCATTTGCTCTCATCCTCAGCTGGATACCAACTAATGCTGGCAGGTGATGCAGTGACCTCTTGTGTTTCCACTAGATAACAGAACAGGAAGTCCTTGATGGAATGTCAAAGTTCATAACTCTATGTTTATTTTTTAAAATATAAATCTTGTCCCAAATTGCCAATTCCTTGGGATTAGTGGTAGCTTTTAACAGTTTGGCTTCTCCTGCAATGTCATGATCATAAGTCCAAAAATGATCTGCAACCGCCGATTTATCCACTTGTTTATATCTTACATTTCTGAAGTGTTCTGTGATCCTTGTTAATGAAGTTTTAGTATCACCTAATACTGACTCGTTTGTATATTTAACAATTTCACTGTTCCTAACTTCTTTTAATTTTACAATTACCATTATGAGCCAAACTCCAAAAAAAAATTCATGGAATTACATCTTCTGTCAGGAAATAGTAAAGATTCTGTGAATATTGTTCATTAAAATTCTTAAACACTACTGCCAGAAATAGCAAACAGTTAACAGCATTGGAACAGAACAAAGTTTGCAATTTGCAGTTATGGCAAGTTTTCTTGCATAGGCATCCTCCCCTTCTATAAATTTTTGCTTCAAGAATTGCCACCATCAGAAAATGAAATTTGAAATACAAATCATTCTCCATGTAATCAAACCTCAGTCCACCTGACTACCAAGAGTTTGCAATCTTAACAGATTTTTAGTTTACAGTTGTATATGGTAAATGGAATAGAGATTCTCAGGCTTTGCTAATAATTATCAAAATACATTCTTCTACTGGAATACTGAAGGTGTGAAAAGTGCATTGCAATGAACAGTGACCTTTATTGAAAGATAACATTTTATTTGAATAGCTATTTAAGACATAATTCAATTCTCCTCCTCCTCCTCCTCCTCCTCCTCCTCCTCCTCCTCCTCCTCCTCCTCCTCCTCCTCCTCCTCCTCCTCCTTCTTCTTCTTCTTCTTCTTCTTCTTCTTCTTCTTCTTCTTCTTCTTCTTCTTCTTCCAAGAATTAGATTTAAGCCTGTTCCAAGTCCTATATGAGCCATTAAATTTAGTTGCATTTAGCATCTACAGTTAGAAGTATTGAAGGCCAGACCATTGCCTCAAGTAACATTTAAGGTATTGGATGTGAAATCCTGGTAGTTTTATCCAGCGACCTCCTTAATCAGGTATGGTGTTTGTTAATGTGCTGTAAATCTAAAACATTGGTCCAATGGTTTAATCCCTTCCAAAGGACCTGTGCTCACGATCTACTATCTACTTTGGCCAGCGTAGGTGAACAGCTAGGATGGGAATGTTGATTCCAGAAACATATCCTAACTTAAATACAGTAAGTGAAGTGTGTAAGAAATTTACCCACATTGTATTAACTAACTTTGGCCAGGTTTGAACCCATGAACCTTGGATCCAGAGGAAAGAATGTTACCCCTAGATTATTAAGGGCTACATAATGCAAGTTATCTCCTTAGTGAAATCTGCATGTATATTCCAATGTAAGCTATCCTTTCTTTTCACTAACCCTATTCATTTTCTGTTTATATCAAATCCACTTAAGCCCCAGATCTAAAAAACTATTCAAAATATTTCTTAATTCTTTTAAACTAATATTCACATAGTGAATAAAGCTAGTAGCTGAGCATTATGTAAGACTGTATATTATCTCCACCATGCATAGCCCTGCATAATATTTTAGCTTGATTTTTATTAACAGTAAAGGACTTACAGCTGTATTCATAGTTTACACTTATAAAGTGCCAAATACTTTCAAATATACCAAAACTATAAACCACACTTCAAAATACTGAAAACATTGCCATTGCCTTATGTGTGTTTATATATATGGTGTTTTAGTGCAAATACAAGCACACATTAAACATTTTAGTATAAATTCAGATATTTATGATCATAATGTTAGAGATAAGTCTAAATATACATTCCCTCTCACAGATGTAAATTATTTGAACCAGTTTTTTATTTCAAGGGTGTGCACTTTTATAATAAACCAACTTCAAGATTAAAGCATAGTAATACTCTGCACATTTAAAAATGTTTCCGATGTACAAGTGTTTTTATTCAATGAATGAGTACTTAAATTTTTCAGAGACTGCACAAAAATTAGGTGCATCTTCCTAAATAGTACAAATAGCATTGGTCAATTATACTCAAGCATAAGGATTTTTTTATTCAGTAGACATGTTAGGTGTTTAAAAAAGAAAGAAATGTGGGAGAATATTTGTGGGATTCATAGTCAGTTCTGAAAAGGCCAAAGTGGGCTATTTTTATTATTTATTATATATATTTCATTTATTCAATTTATTTTGTTACTTATTTATGAATTTTTCTCTCTTTCATTCTTTCCTTTCTTATTTTATATCACAAAGGCCTTGGTTAGCTAATAACTGTGATAAAATATAAATTCTTCAGGAAAGCAGAACTTTCTACCAAATTAAGAAATATCTTGAAAACAGGTGGTGGTCCACTGTTAATACTCCTGTCAAAAATAACAGAATTAGATTGCTGCAGCTATTTATGTGTAGAGTTTCAGGATGCAGTGATGCATTGCTGCTGTTTCTAAAGCTTCACATATGAGGGTAAATCCATAAGTTTCAAGCCTCACCTATAAGGATTATTGCCTTCACAAAAGCCTTATCTGGTGTCATACCTTATCTGTTAAGTAAATAATTGATGCTGTAACTTCCGCTTTGCTGTGTTCAGTTGTTCAGATATAGTTGCATAAAGAAGGCTGTGTGTAGAAGATTGTGACATGTTCAAATTGGAGTATCCAGCTGTTATTAAGTTCTTCACAGAAGAAGGACTTACCCCAAATGAAATTAAACAGAGATTGGAACATATATGGGGAAGCATCCCCCTCATATTCTACCACAAAAGAATGGGCCAAACTTTTTTGAATAGATCGAGAAAGTATTGAATGTCAAGAGCATACAGGTCAGCCCTTGGAGTGGCTCACTCCTGTCGAAGGAGAAATTATGGAAGACCAGCGGCTCAAAGTTACAGAAATAGCAGCAAGGTTGAGCCTCTCAGAAACAACAGTCCTTCGAATTATTTATGAATGTTTAAACATGAATAAGGTTAGTGCAAGATGGGTGGCTAGACTTCTTTCCTCAGTCCATAAGCAGCAACGAGTCATTTGGTGTCAGGCATTTTGGAGCTCTGCCATGGCAACGAGAGAGAAGTTGTGCAAACCATTGTTACAGGAGATGAAACTATGGTCCCCTACTATGAATCCTTGTCCAAAAGAGAATCAATGGAGTGGTGTAAACCTGGTGAAGCACTGCCTCTAAAGGCTGAGGTCACTCAGTCAACCAAGAAGATCATGACCACATTCTTTTGGGTCTGTGAAGGATATTCTTCATTGACTTCAAGGAGGGAAACACCACAGTAAATAATGAGTAATATGCTGGCCTACTGCACAGAATACGTCCTTCCATCAAAGAGAAAAGGAGAGGAAAACTGAGTGGTGGTGTGCATCTTCTTCATGACAATGCACCTGTGCACACAGCTCTTGTTGCAAAGGAAGCTGTGAAGAAATGTGGCTTCAAGGAGATCAACCATCCACCCTACAGCCCAGATATAGCTTCCAGTGACTATTTCCTCTTCTCAAAACTCAAGAAAGACCTTCGAAGAAGGAAATTTAGAAGTGATGGGTGCTGTTTATACCCATTTTGCAGTCAAGACTTCTGACTATTTTGGGGGGGGGGGGGTTGAAATGTTAATTCAAAGATGTGAAAAGCGTATTGCAATAAAGAGTAACTATATTGAAGAGTGAAATAAAGTTTTTGTTTTTATCATACCTAGAAAATGGTTAGGCCAGAAACTTATGGACCTACCTTCATATAACACGGCATACTTTGGCTGACTCACATGATATCTGCACAAATCAAGTGCTAAAATAAATAAATGAATAGTAGTTTTCACATTATAAACAATTTAAACTTAAAAACAAATCATTGTAAATTCTTACCTGAAAAGATGAAGTTGCATAGAATGTCAGAACAATGATCATTTCCAAAAGAGGAGATATTAGAGGTATTAATAAATCTCTGTAGGTAAAATTCTCTGTAATTAATAACATCAGAATGTTCTTAATATATCATTTATTGAAATGAAAATACTTCAGAATTGCAATTCATAATTTTTCTTTGCACAGAACATGTTCAGTATAACATTCAACATATTCTGCAAAATTATTATAGTCTTCCATTATTTTCTAAAGAGCAGCTAGTCTGGTCAGTAATCAAAAGTAAAACAAATGAGTATCATTGGGTACTCTAGCAATGAAATGAACCTCATAAATTTGACCACTCATTTGTGAATGAGCGGCAACTATGAATTGGAAATGGGTATAAGAACTCATGTAAATTCACTTGTTTATAAATGTTGACAATGAACAGCCCTTAGTCAATAGATTATCATCAAGCATATTAACATTTATTGGATGACCAATATAGCATTAACTTATTACATAGAAATAAGTGCACAAGTGACAGCTTTATACTGCTTTCTGAAAAGTTATCCTTCAGCATTTGGTGTGACTTCTGGTAAATAGAAATAGAAATGCCCTTATTTTTAAGCTGTATATTTTCATTTGTTCAAAAGATTTAGTTACAAATTTTCATTCTGTAATTTTGATTCAAATAGTTTAATACATTCATTTAATATTTTGAGATAATTTTTTTTTCACAAAATATGCAAAAATTATTGCACCTGGTTTTATTTTACAGCGACCTGTTCCTTGTCGTTTGGCAGCTGGTAAGACATTGCTAATTTTTCTGAGGTACAATAACCAACAGGCACACAAGCAGTCCATTAGGTCTCAGATAGATAGTGGTGAGTTAAAAGTATAAAACTGTGACAAATAACATTGTTCATAGTTCCTATATGTCTTATATGATACAATCTAGTGTAACACAGATTTTAAAGCCATATTGATTTTCCAACCATGTACATAATTTTTATGTACAAAATAATTGTGACATGTTTTTCAGATTTACGACGAGGACACAGCTGTTACACCCGAAAAATATATGTCAAACTTTGTAATTTGGCCATGGAAGTGTTCTCAAGGCGCTATTTTAAGGATTATTTCTTCCTTAACCTTCTGGACCTCAGTGGTAAGATTAATATGCAACCTTATAATTTTTAGCTAATTTTTATCCTATAACTGTAATATTTTTTTATAAAAATTGTTTCAGAAATGTAATTGTTAGTATTTTTCAGCCTGTCAAATTTCATATTGATAATTTCACTAGAAGTTGAAGTGCTTTATGCATCCTTTTGCAACGTAAGTTTGAAGCAATATTCAAGTTTTAAATTACTGTCGTCGTCGTCATCATCATCATCATCATCATCATCACCACCTCTCCTCCTCCTACCCCTTCTCTATTTCTTTGAATCACAATGCTGTTCAGTATCAATACTATTTTTTTATAGCTTTTAAAAGTAAAGAAAACTTTAATTCTTATGTTACAAGGATAGATGTTCATGAATCATAATACAAGAGAGATAGGCAGACATGAAGTACAAATATTATTTATACAACTGAGCAGGTTGGCTCAGGTGGTAACACTAAGAACTCATATTCAGCAGGTCTCAAGTTCAAATCCTTTGGGACCTGCCATCCTAACCTTGTAAACCTTTTCATGGTTTCTTCTGGTGACTAAGGTGAATGGATGGTTAGTTACATTATTTACTGTTGTCCTATTTTATTGCATTGCTTCTGTTACGGGTCAAAAGTGCAGAGCAAGGTGGGCTGGCATGGTGTGATTGTGGTTTGCAGTATGTAAAGGTTTCTGCTTTGGCATCTGGTATGGAAGTAGACCCTCTAAAGAGCTTAAACTCAAAGGGAAAAGGGGGCTCCATCAGGGTCACTTTTTTCTATGTGGAAACACATTAGGGACCACATTTACGCCCATAAGATCATTTCCTGTGATCTTGGCTCTCCAGTGTCTCCCTGATCTTATCCCTTCCTCCTTCAGGTTTGTGCTTATTGGTGTAAGCACAAACGGCCAGCTGTGAGCAAGGTTGAAGTGTAAAAGTATCCTCTTCCACCCAAAACAATCCAATTTATGCACATTTTAGCAAAATTTTTAATAGGTTTGTTGCTATAGAGGTTAAATTCAATATATCACTTAAATATGCAATGATAGTCATTATTCAGAAATTTAAAAATTCATGAAGAAATGGTTGCTTATAACTCTATTATATTCTAACAAAGAAGTTATAGTAAAATAACTTTATAGTATTGTTTTTTTAATGCTCATGATATGTTTGTAAATTTAAAATGTTTTTATATTTTCTTCAGAATGTCATTTTCATTCATATGACAAAAAAAAAAAAATGGAAAAAATAATATTTTAAGCTAATCAGATTATTTTAAAAATGTAGCACATTATATAAGTCTTTGACTCTTTTTATGGGAGCCATGCAGCAAAAATGCTAAATTTAATACTTTGATCAGGGCATGAGATGAATATAGTGCAATAAGCACTGTATTCTAGTCTCCCCTAACTCTCAGAAAAAGCATGAAAGAAAACCTCTCAGTTACTCATTGGAACTGAACTGAAATAACAAGGGGGAGAAAAATCCTCTGCCAGTGAAGGGTGAATTGAGATTACTCACTTGTCATCAGGCACGTTACCTTCTAGTCATTTGCTGTTATGCAAAGGTTAAATGCAAAACTAAAGGCAGTTTGTACAATCAGACACAAAATGTTAAATTTTGCTTTATCAACTGCTTAGCTATTCATATCCTCATAGACAGAGATTGCCAAATAATGTACAACAGCAATATTTATTTTGTCCACAATGAACATGGCCAAACAAATTCTCTAAATTGATAAAGAATTAGAAGTCTTTTTTAAAAATAGTGTTTAATGCCCAATTTTACTATTGAAGCACCACAGGCAGTGGGCACTAGTGATACATAAGATGAATTGATAAACTGAGAAAAGTTTTTTTAAGGAGGGAATGGTTTGAGGCCTAATTTTAAGGTACCTCATTTGCCATTTATGAGGGCTGAGGAAAACAGAAAAATAATCACTAAGGGTGGATGGTCTGATTGGAATCATCCTCCAGGCCTTCTGTTCAAGAGTTCGCGGCCAAATTGTTCATTACTATTGATAGTGTTAGTGTTTTATATTTAATTATGAGTAATTATTCAAAACCGTAATGCTAAAAGATGCTTTATAATGGAACTTTATGTAACTCTCTCGTAGAAATCACCATCATAAATTATTTTATAGTAAGTATGCTGTAGTTTGTTTAATTATAAGCTTTATTATTTGTAGATGATCCAGTGCCAAACATCAGGCTAATGGTTGTGGCACTAATGCCAAAGATGAAGGCAATGGTTCTGTCCAGTGGTGATCATAAACTTTTAAATCAACTGGAAGCCTGTGTAAGGAAATTAACTAGCAAGGAGAGTGACCGAGATGTAAAACGGGAACTTCGTAAAGCAATGCAAGCTATGACAAATTTGGATGCCAGTGTATGTTTAGTTAAACTTATCTATGCATCAGAATAGCTTTATTGATAATGTAAACAAACAGGGCATGTTAATTTACTTAGAAAAGTCTTACATTTTATTATCAATTTCTAAGTCTTTCTTTGTTCAAGTTAAAAAAAATTAATTTATGTCTGGACACTAAATATGGATTCAGAGTTTAAATGCTTCTTGATCTTAATTTTGTACTTGCACAATGTAGTAAATTTAACAGGAAAAAAAACAAACAAAAGAAAAAAGGAAAATGTGCAATTCAAAACTAATGGTAAATAAAACAAAAATCTGAAATTATGAGGAACATCTTATAACATGTCCTTAATAGAACTAACAGTAGCAATATTATACTTCCAGAGTAGAACTATGTCCAAAGAAGATGAAGAAGACATGGAAAAGTTTGATGAAGAACAAAGGTTGCTGGCTACCTCTGCAACAGGCCCCTCCAGTGCAGTGCAAAGAGGTGGGAAAAGAAGAAAAAGTATGGGTGAGTTTACTTTTCAAGATCTAAGAGAAAAATCTTATCATGATGATTTTAACACACCTAAAATATACAATAATTGTTGTGCCTTACAAATGAAAACAAACATCTCACAGATTTAATATCAAAGATTTTCACAGTGAAATATAAAAACCAACATGAAAGACAAAATTCCACCAGGAAAATACTTGGTATTACAAAATCAGTTGCAAAGATTGAAATATGAAATATATGAGTATATAGTTAAAACAAAAAGGATCATTACACTGCGGTTTAAGGAACACATGGGAGATGTAAAATATAAACAAATGGAAAAATCTGAAGTGGCATTCCATTTCTGGCCCCAAAAAAAAAAAAAAAAAAAAAAAAAAAGAATTCCAAATTGAACCTAAACTTTTAAATTCTTCAAAAACCCATAAAATTATCAGTGTGGGAGAATATATTCATAGATGAAAACAAGGAAAAATTATAATTGATATCATTGTATAATTCAGTTGAACTACACACTCAATTTAATAGATTCAAGACATTCCCTAAATTTCAAGGCAGGAGTATAAACAATTCATATCAGTTAATAGAAAAAATTAAGGACATAAAACCACATCCTTCTGACACTCTAATTTCTTTCAACGTAGAATATTTGTTTCCAAGCATACCAAAAGAAAAACTGTTAATTGATCTACATGATTGGCTTAAAACAAGTGGAATTAAGGATACACACATAAAAGAATACATCAAACTCACAGAAATTTGCATAAATCAAGCCTATTTTATTTTCAAAGGAAAATATTATAAACAACAAGCAGGACTTACAATGGACAACCCCTTATCTCCATTTCTAGCTAACCTCTTCATGAGTAGATTTGAAACATACATCAATACAGCTTTTCCACACATATTTAAGGTATGGTACAGGATGTCGATGATATATTTGCCATAGTTAACAAAAAACTCATTGATGATGCCTTAAAACTTTTGAATATACAAAATAGAAACAGATAACATTTTGCCATTCTTAGATATTAAAATAATGAAAGGTCAAGGAAATCTGGAATTTGGAATATACAGAAAGAATACACAAGAAGATAATCACATCAAAGCTTACAGTTTTAACCCCACAGCACACAAACATGCAGTTATTAACAGTTAAACATACAGAGTAGTTAACCTACAAATTAACAAAGAAGAACATTGTAATGAATACAAACAAATTGAAGAAACAGCGGTTAAAAATGGTTTTAAAAAAGAACTAGTACACAAAAAGGTGGAGGAATTCAAGACAAAGACATATTAAAGAAACCACAACACTTTCAGCAAGAAAAGATAAGCTAATTTTTAAAAAGTTCACATGTCATCCATGGGCTACCAAAAAATGTCAGAATATTCTTAAAGGTTTTAATATCAGGTTGGCACTGATTAATAGACTTATTGTTAAAAACTTACTGATAGACAATGTTAATGACAATACTCTACAAGAGGAAAAATCAGGTATTTACAAAATAAATTGTGCAGAATGTGAAAAAATCTACATTGGAAAAACAAAGAGAAACATGGGCACACGGTTAAAGGAACATTTCAGGAACATAAAGTACAAGCAGTTAGAGAAATCAACAGTAGCATATAATTTTTGGATACAAAATCACGACATAACAAATAAAGCAAAATTATTAAAACCAGTACAAAGACCTACAGAACTAGCAACCCGGGAGAAAATCTACATCTACAAATACAAAGACAGTCTAAAGAAATTCGGCTTTACCAGAGATGAAAACATAAACTACAAGTTTATCATACCACCACCAAAGTAGAATACACATTCCTACAGCTCAACGAATGATCCAACAGTTGAACTTTAGCCTGGCTGAAGATGAGAACAAAATGCGGTTCCATACAGTATGACAAGTAAGTGAAGTGTTAAGAGTGTGTAGTTTAACTAAATCATACAATAATATCAATTATATGATTAGCTTCACTGTACAAGTTCCAATTTACATTTTAATTTTTAAGGAAAATTTAGTTAATTTTGATCTTCCAAACAACAGAAACCTCATCAAAAAGTTCATAAAATTCACAGAGCGATTCTTAATGCCATGCTGGGAAGCTGAGAGTAGAACCATGCTGATGATGAAGCCAACAGCCTTTGAAACATGTACAAGTACGTGGAACAAAACTAGTGAAATTTGAGTGAATTCTTGATAAATAATTTGTTATATTAAACATTTCATAGTTAATAATCTCTTCTGAGCTGAATAATTAGAACACCCTTTTTGGTTTCACTTAAGGAGATTAACTCAGAACATGTTTCGTGGAACACTTGAACTCATTCTCAGCTGTTAAACGACTGTTGGATCATTCATAGATAATGGGTAGGTAGATATCCGAGTTGAATCTGATGATTTTCTGATAAACTTTGATAAAGTGCTGTCTGCTTCCAGGATGTCTAAATTCATTAAGTTTTGCTCATGTTTTTTTTTTATATAAATTTTTTCCCATATCTTTGGGTTGTTGAACAGTATTTTATAACTTAATGCCTTTTTCTATTTCAAGGTTTTCATTTCAGAATTGTGCTGCCACAGCTGATTTTTGTATTTGTTTGTTATGGATATTTCTCCAATGTTCCTTCAACCTAATGCCTATTGTTTTTCTATGTACAATTTTTCATAATCCTTGCAATTAATCTGGTAAATAGCAGATTTTTTCTCTTTAGCCCTGGAATCCATATTTTTTTTTTTTAATTTCAATAAATTTTTAACTCTGTGTCAGTTTTGAGGTGCTAAGAAGCTATTGTACTGCTTGAAAATTTTTTGAAATTTTCTTATTGGCTGACGGGTGGTAAGTGCACTTTTTAAATGTTTTTCCCTGTGCTAAATCATTCAAAGTTGCGATTTGTTTAATTCTTTTTTATTTCTGAAATTTTTAAATTTTTTTGTCAATCATTTGTTTGCTCAACCCATTTGATCTAGCTGCTTCTATTATATGTAGATATTCATTCTTGTATTCTTTTTTGTTCAGTGGTATATTTATTAATCTGTATGTCATGCTGTTGAATGAGAATGTGGACAAGTGTTCTACGAAATATGTCCTGAGTTAATCTCCTTAAGTGAAAACATAAAGATTGTTCCAAATATTTCACTCAGAAAAGATTATTAATGAGTGTTTCACTGTGCTAGATTCCATGTTGAATTAATATTGAAATTTCATAGTTAGTTAAATTATTGTTTGGCTGAATGGAACTACAGACTCTTGTGCATTAACTTGTTTATACCTAGAATATATTTTGCAGACAATCACAAGAGCATGTAGTTCAGACTCAATCATACAGCAATTTAATTATATGATTTGCTTCACTGCATAAGTTCCAATTCACAAATTCACATTTCAAAATATAATTTAATAGTTAAGTTAAACTGAACAATTAAAAAGTGTAATTTTCTAATACTTGCATTTGAGATCATTTAACCTATTTTGCTTCATTACTCGAAATGATGGCTAGACACCCAGATGTTCCTGTTGGCATCTGTTGGCTGAAGTAGGAAATTGCTGAGTTCATCCATAGGAGGAAACTCAAAGTTTATTAGGTTTTCTCTATTTTTTAATATGAAAATTTTTTCCCAAGTGGATAACTCCATTGGGTTGTGAAGATGTTTCAGCAGTTTAATTTCCGGTTTTATTTCATGATTTTTGGTCCAAACATGAGCTGCTACTGCTGATTTATCCACCGCTTAAACCAAATATTCCTAAAGTGTTCTTTCCTCCAAATTTCCAAATTTCTCTTTGTTTTGCCTATGTAGCTCTGCTCACAATCTCCACATTTTATTTCGTAAATTCCTGATTTCTGTTCTGTTGGTATGCAGTCTTTTACTGTGCAACCTAGTAAATTCTTGATATTACATCTGTTCCTTGGGGCTAACATTATCCCATGATCGTTGAAATTGTTCTTGAACTTATTGTGGTAAATTGGATGGTAGGTGAAACTTTTGAATTTTTATCCTTCTTTTTGTTGTGTTTTCAGTGTGGAAACTTCCCTTATCTATTTATGTCTTTTAGATTTATTGATAATTTTTATCACTATGTCTTTGTTGAAACCATTGGTTATTCTATTTTGTACTCTGCTTCTGTGAGTGGAATATTCATCAATCTGTGTGCCAAACTGTGAAACACTGCGTATTTATGTGGAATGGGGTTATAACTCTCAATTTTTATGTAATTTTCTGTGTGTGTTTCTTTTCTGTAAATTCCAAAATTCAAACAATTTCCATTTCTTATAATTTTTAAATTTAGAAATGGTAGCCACCCATTTCTCTCTTCTAAGGTAAACTGTATAGATTTATGTTGCAAATTAAGAAGTTTCCGGTCATCTAATGAGTGTTTCTTCAGTATTATTGCAAAAATATCATCCACATACTTATACCATGACTTGAAAATTAAAGGGAAGGCTTTCGTGATATGTATTTCAAATGAACTCATGAATATTTGCACATATCTTATGATTTTAGCAAATGGCCAACTAAAAGGTCCATCTCTGATGTCACCTCCAGATGTGCCATACCAATCTCGACTCTCAAGGCCTACTGCAAGGTAAGTGTATTGCACTTTAAGTAGAAACCTTGGGATGTTTTTAGGTAACTTTCATACAAAATGGTTTGGCTGTAGATATTTTAAGTTTTCTAACAGCATTTGTACAAGAATCATGCTGAAAGTTTTTAGCAGCTCCTTAGAAAATAATTTTATTTGAAATGAAATGACATTGAAATTTATCGATAAGCTAAGAACAAATACAAAAAATACAAAAACAAACTACCAGGGACCTCCACCTATCTGGCTCAGGCCCATTTTAAGGTATGCTCCCTCACGATTACAAAAAATATAAATTCAATAATTGGTTCATTCTATTACCTTTATCTGAGTAAATGTAATTGAACAATACAATATTTCCACCATAATTGCATCAGTCCCCAGTCCCCGGTTCATCAGCAGCAGCCTACTGGAATTCCAGGGGACCAGGCTTGGACCCAATCCAAGGTCCTAAATAAAAATTTTTCATTACTCTACCTATACCATAACTACAGCCTCTACAAACTAATAATGACTTTATTTCTCAAATGCATACTAAATGCTACATTTCAAATTTAATAAAATTATAATCCACTCCCAACCATAATCACCTTTATCTACATCCTAATGTGATTAACCAAATCACATCAATCAAATCAAATGCAACCCTTTAAGTTATTTGATTTACTTCCCTTCTTAGTACCCAATTCCATTTATTTTTAACTTTGCTCAGGAATTCCCCTACATTCCTGCTATCTTTACTAAAGATTTTCATTAAGGCTATATCTAATTTAAACCATTTTTCGTTTACAAACTTTTTCCTCCAGAGTCCCCTCCCTTTGCACTCAAACACTACATGTTCCATATCTTCCTTTCCCGCACATATTGGGCACTGATTCTGAGGAAACCCTTTCCTTATTCCTTTTAATCTCCACAGGCCTGCTCTTAACCAAGCAATGCCCTCTCTTTGTTCTTTATTTGATTTATCAATATACTTCTCTCTTGCCCATTTGTTTTTTATCGGTATATAAAATAATAAAGATCTTTTGCCCGCTATCTCGCTAAACAGTTTTTATATTTCTATATCTTCCAATCTCTTTCTTACCTTTCCAAAAACCCTTTTCATTGTTCTCTCTCCTCCAAATGCCCCCCATTCCATTGTTCTCCAGAATTATCCTAAGACTATTACTCCACCTATTGCTCCTTAGACTCTTTTCTTGAAATTCTAAGCATTTCTGTATCAAATTTCTTTCATCTAAGTTTAGGATTCTGAACCATATTCCAGAGCTCTTTCCACAATCATACCTTTTCTTGCCACTCTTCCCATTTCAATTTGTGCAACTTCCTTTGCTGTTGTACTTGGTACACCTAAAATTTCTCTACAAAACATCCTATGCACTACATCCACAATTTCCCATCATCCTTCCAGTCCCCATATTTTAATACCATACAACAATTTTGCCTCAACCACCATAATATATATTTTTTCTAGCCACTTAACAATTATATCTGGTATTTTATATTTACAATCTCTAACTGTTGCCATTGCTCCTTTCCCTTTTGCCAAAGCTAATTTTTTTCTGCTTTTCTCATTTGCCATCCCCATCTATTTTAACTACTAGATAAATGCAATCCCTAATTGCCTAATATTCTTTATCTCATTTCCTCCACTTCTCATATTTACTGAATTATGTACCTTTCTTGAATACTACCATTTGAGTCTTCTCCTGATTTGCCTTCAAGTTCCAATCATTACAGTATTTGTCTATTTGCTGAAATAATTGCTTTAAGCCAATTGTTGGGAATCCAATAACTAAGTCATCTGCAAATAACCCCAGGATTGTAATGTTATTAATAATTGGCAATGAATTGTTATTCTTTTTTATCTCTATTAAAATGTCATTAATAAACAAATTAAATAGCACTGGGGATAACTTACACCTTTGTCTTAACCCCTTCTCTTGAATTATTTCTCTTGTTACCATTCCTTCCCCTGCTTTCACACAGAAGGTATTTCTCTTGTTAATGCTTTAAGAATATTCACCATATGAAAACTTACTCCCTTACTCAGTAATTTATCCCATAACAATTGTAACTCTATGCAATCATATGCTTTCTCTAAGTTAACAAATGTTTTCCTCCCTTATCTTTTAAATATTTGTCCACTAATGTTTTTATAAAGAATATATTAACTGTCATGCTTCTCCCCCTGCAAAATCCTATTTGGAATTCTGAAATAATTTTATATTCCTTAGCCCAATATTGCAGCTGATTTGTCAAAATGCCTATAAAAACATTTCCATCATTTGATAATAATGCAATACCTCTGTATATTGACATATCTACACTTCCCTTGCCTTTGTATATTGGGTAAATGATTGCTTTCCTCCGACTTTCTGGTACACTTTCCTTTGCCATAATTAAGTTAAACAGTCCTGTAAGTAACTTAACTCTGTTTCATTACAACAACATTCTTTTATAAATTCTGGTGGGATACCATCTATTCCTGTTGCTTTATTCTTTTTCATTTATTTCACTTGTTTAACTACTTCTTCATTCCTCACCTTCTTATCCAACATTTCTATATAGCCCATTCCTAGTTCTAACCTTGGCGTTGTTTTTAAACCACTTCATTCCTCACCTTATTATCCAACATTTCTATATAGCCCATTCCTAGTTCTAACCTTGGCGTTGTTTTTAAACCACTATGTTCACCAAAAAGAGTTATAAAATATCTTATTCACTCTCCTGGATTTATGTTGGATTTAGTTACAAACTTGTTATAAGTTAAATATAACATTTAATTTCATGTCAGAACCAATACAGTGAAGCAACTATTATGTTCTTAATTATCTAGTGAGTCGATTTGATAATTTATGCTCCTCTTACTGTTGAATTATGCAAAATTAGTTTCGCAGGCTTTTGCCTGCATCCTCAGTTGCGAGTCGACTGTTGGCTTCGTTGTTGGTTGGCTGGAGGACTTAGTGTAGCTCTCATGGACATTTTATGAACTTCTGGATTAATTTGTCTTCTGTTGGTATCTCAAAGTTCATAACCTTATCCTCATATTTTTTTATATAATTTTTTTTCCCATATTCCCAGCTCAACAGGTCGATCTATGAATTTCAATAATTTCCTCCCCATTTCTAGATCATGTTTATCTCTCCAAAAGTAATGTGCAACTGCTGATTTCTTTATCTGATTATACCTGATGTTTCTCCAGTGTTTGTTCAGTCTGATTCCAATGCTTCTTTTTGTTTTTCCAATATATACTTTGCTACATTCTGAACAATTGATTTTATATATTCCTGGCTTCTTCTCCTCAGGTATTCTATCATTATCACCAGAATTGAGCAGATTTTTTAGGCAATATTTGTTCACTGGGGACAAAGTAATTCCAAACTCTCGGAGTATTTTTTGGAATTTTTTGGTGGCCCAAGGATGATAAGTAAATTTCATGTGGATGGTAGATTCTTTTATTGCTGTCAATGTTGTAACATGCTTTAACCTCTTCTTTTGTTTGAATTTCTTGATTTTCTTATCTACAATTTCTTGTGGTCATACCCATTGAATTTTGCTGTTTGTATAATATGATGGTATTCTTTGTTGTATTCAAACTCATTCATAGGTATGTTGACGAGTCTATGTGCTAAGCTATTGAGAACTGCATGTTTGTGTGCTGTGGGATTGAATCCACTTGCCTTTATGTAATTCTCAGTCTGCGTGTCCTTTCTGTATATTCCAAACTCCAAATAGTTGCCTGTTCTTATAATCTTTAAGTCCAGAAAGGGAATCATGTTGTTTTGTTCTGTTTCGTAAGTGAATTTAATTTCTTTATCTTGTAGGTTTAGCAAGTTCAAAGCATCATCAAAGATATCATCCACATATCTGTGCCATACTTTGAAAATGTGTGGAAATGATTTGGTGATGTGCATTTCTAAACTATTCTTATACAAATCAGCCAGAAAAGGCGATAATGGATTCCCCATAGAAACCTGCTTCTTGTTTGTAAAATTCACCATTGTACTTGAAGAAATTCTGACTAATACATACTTCGGTTAGTTGGATGTATTCCTCAATCTCCTTGTTGCTCAGTTTTACCGACTATAACCATTTTTGAACAATGTTGGAAGTTTGCATTTTGGTATGCTGAGAAAAAGTGACTTTACATCGAAAGACACTAAAAGATCATCCTTTTGGAGAGACAAACCTTTGATTTTCTCCACCAGCTCTTCGGAATTCTTTATACTTAAGCTATCAAATTTTGGAAACTTTTGAAATCTCTGGAGGAGCCATCTTGCTAGTTGGTAGGAAGGTGTGTTTCTATAATTGATAATTGATCTCATGGGATTTTCTGGTTTGTGTATTTTTGGTAGACCGTGTACCCTTGCTAATGAGGTGTTGTCTGCTTTTAATTTTGATTTCTCCTTGGACGGCATGATTGTGCATTTATTGACGGATTTGTTTATAACCTGTATGCATCCCTTTAAAGGATCTGCTTTTATTTTCATGTATTCATTCCCCCTGAGAAGTTCCTCCATCTTTGATTTATACTCTGCTTTGTCCATTATTACAATTTTGTTTCCTTTGTCTGCTTTTTTGTATACCACTGGTCTTTTGTTGAGTGATGCCAGGAGTTGCTCTTGTGTGTTAAACCTAACCTTACTTTTGTTGATGTGATTCAGAATTTCTTCCCCTTTTCTTCTAGTGATGTTCTTATCGTCGTTGTTCAGCCCGTTGATCAGCAGTAAGAAACTTAAGTGGCTTGCATGAGCAGAAAGTGAACGAACATGTAGAGTGAAAGCTTGAGAGTGCAGGAAAGATGGGTGTCACATTGCAGTTGTATAGAGCAATTATTGGGCTATTCATTAGATGAAAATTTAAAAGTCCAAATAAAAGAAACCGGACTACAGGCAATAGAAGGTGCTAGTTTTAGTAGTTCTGTTAGTAATTGGGGAAGAGAACAAAACCGAGGACCAGTATTGGAGGAAGTGAAGGATATGTTTAAGTCAATAGCAGAACATATAAAGGAAATTAAAAGCAGGAAGGTGAGAATAGAAGAGAAAATGGAGAAGAATATGGAAGATATAAAACAAAAGATTGAACAGCTCAAAGAAGAATTAGGAGAACAGTTAGGGGAATGCAGGATTAGAATAGTTAAATTGGAGAAATCAGCCAATGCTAGTAGGAAGCAGAATGTAGTGATTTTTGGAGTGGAAGAAATAAGAGGGAAAAAGATATGGGAAGGGTGGAAGAAATTACTGAAGGAAAATTAAGCATTAAATTGGATAAATGGGAAGTTATATAGAATCTTAGAGAATTGGACAAAGGGATGGGAGACCAAGACCATATTAGTTAAATTAGTCCTAATGAATTTTAAATGGAAAGTATTAGCTAGCACCAGGAAACTTGGTATAGTGGTAACCATACTTGCCTTCTAAACCCAAGGTCACGGGTACAAACCCAGTCAGGATCGATGGATTTTTTTTTGGACGTAAAAATCCTAAGTATGGCTTCCTTCAGAAGGGAAGTAAAGGTGTGGGTCCCATATCGTACATTTATGGCACGAAAAAGAACCTCAAACCAGAAAGAAGAGGCCTCTGAGCAAAATTTGTCGGCCGTTTCACGCCCTGAATTGAATGGGACGCTGATGACCTGAGATGTTTAAAAAAAACAGGAAACTAAAAGGCACAAGAATATTTATTGAAAATGATTAGGGGAAAAAAGAATGAGAAGCAAGAGCAGAATTGATAAAAGAGATGAAAAAGGGCTTTATGTGTGGAATGCATGCATAGATCGACAGAATTCCAATGAGGCAGCTACAAGTGCAAGGAACTATGGCCAGAGAAGAATGGGTAACAACCTTCAGCCAAGGGACTGGCATACAGCAGAGAAGGAAGGAGTGTGTAGGAGCAAACATCTAAACACAGAGGATGATGTCACCAATGAGGAGAGAAAGTCCACTGAAACAGTTCAGTGAGAAAGATGCTATGGTGGGCAGCAGTGGAAGGGGGACGGCTCCAGCTGAAGAGCATACAGCTTAGGGGACAAGAAGTTGGAGTGTAGTGTCATTGCCCTTGGGGAATATTTTTTTAATAAATGGTGCCAAAAGATCAGGAACAGATGAAAGGATTACAAGGGCGAAGGCAAAATTTAGAAGAATTAGAAAATAAGTACTTAGATGGCGAATTTGTGATTATGCAAGATTCAAGATTTTAATGCTGAAGTAGGAGAAGAGCAGAGTCAGCTGGATGATAATTACAATAAAAGGGGAGGGGAGGGGTTTGCTTGGGATAGAGCAGGATTAGTAGAGCTAATTGGATTAAAAGTGAAGAAGGAAGTGTTCATTAGGTGGAAAATAGATAGGGGCTTATATTTTATAATTGAATGTCCAGAAACAAAACATGTAGAGAAAAAGTATGGATTAGAAATGGGATAATTTACAGATAGCAATTTTGATATTGATATTAAATTTTTTTGAAAATGGCAGTAAGGAGTTTTTTAAAAATTTGGTAACTGTGTAGGGAAGGTAAGAGAGAAGTGGTGGAAGAAAGTAATTAAATTAAAGGAAGAGAGATAAAATTGAAAGGGGTAGATAGTGGAAAGTAGGATCTATTATATATACAACCAGGGTTGATTTGATTTATTTATGGACGCTCTTTAACATCTCAGGTCATCAGCATCCCATTCTATTGAGGGCGTAAAATGGCCAACAAATTTTGCTCAAAGGCCTCTTCTTTCAGGCTTGAGGTTCTTTTTTGTGCCATAAATGTATGGCATGGGACCCATGACTTTACTTCCCTTCGGAAGGAAGCCATACTTAGGATTTTTACACCTAAAAAAATCTATCAACCCTGGCCAGTTTGAACCTGTGCTCTTGGATTTAGAAGCAAGTATGGTTACCATTACTTCACCAGGACTGACTACAACAAGGGTGTAATTGTATAAGATCCTTAATTAACATGCACTCCAAGAACAGTTGTACAATTTGTAAAAGTCAATGTAAGGGAATTATGTAGAAATAAAGCATTAATTAATTCATTCATTCATTCATTCATTCATTCATTCATTCATTCATTCATTCATTCATTCATTCGTTCATTCATAGTAAGAAAATTCACACCTTCCTGTAACATCATTTTCAAATGCATGCAAATTTGACATGAATTTCTTTTGTTTGGAAATCAGCAATCTTGGAACCAACCATGTACAAACATGTCTCATGTGAAACTTTTCATCTACCGAATATATGGGTGGCACCAGTGAAATTTTCAGAATTTCTGGAATCTCTCTCACTGTAACAAACAGGAGGGGTGTTAATGTTTTCTTCCATTAGAGCATGAATTGGAATGCCAACTTCCTTTGAAATTGATTTGTCTGCCCTCTTTAAGTAATTTAAACCATCTTCTAGTTGTGCTATAGGAAAGAACAAACTCTCCATGGATCTCGTATAACATTCCTTCAACCTTAGCGGAAGATTTGTTGAGAAGAAAGCATATTGTTCATCTTGTGTCACCTCTATTTTGCTGTAGGCAGAACTGAACATGTCTCAACTTGCACACCTGCCACAAGTGGAAACCAAAAGAACAACAATGAAACTAGTATGAGAGAGGATCATTAAATTACATTAAGAACACTTTCAGAAATTCTGAAAATTTCACTGGACGCCCGCCACCCACACATTGGTAGCTGAAAACTTTCACATGAGAATGTATGTTGTACAAGATAAGATAGCAGCAATCCACACAGACAGCACAATAACTCTGGACTCACTAAAAAAACCTCACAAACACAACTTACTTGAAGATATCAGACAGCATAGTATGGAGCAGACAAAAGGAAGGATGGGCTATACACTTTACCTGGGTGAAAGCACACTGTGGAATCTTTGGGAATGAGTTAGCAGATTAACTGGCAAAAGGCATGGCTCACAACAAGGATCTACAAGAGTCATGCAAGGAAGTGCCCAAAAGTGCATGAAAAACATAGTGAATAAAGATAGTGTAAATAAATGGCAAAGGGAGTGTTTAATGAATAAGAATGGTAGGATAACTAATTCTTTACTGGACATGGAAAGCTAAACCAAATTTTCATAGGTTTAAAATATCTGATAATCCAAATTGTTCGTGCAACAAAGATATTCAGTCTGTAAATCACCTTATATGGAATTATGAACTATTAAATGCAAAAAGACAGATTATAAGAACTGAAGTACTAACAAGTAGTGGAAAATGGCCAAGTACCAACAATGAAATAGTTAAAAAAACATTTAAATAGCTTTGTTAGATACATAAGATCAATAAATTTAGACACTGTATAGGTATTAAATTTAAAAATAATTTTGTGTTTACTCACAGCTGATGTCAGCAAAAGCCTGTGAAACATGTTCTGTATAATCAATAGTAAAGCATAAGAGTATTAAATTGACTCACTAGCTAATAAAGAATAAACTATATAGGTATTTTAAATAATAGTACATTTTATAATATTAATATAGGCAAGAGAATATAATTTCAGCATTGTATAAATTTAGAATTTAAATTGTTAAAGTAAGATAGCTAATTGCAGGTGATATTAAAGAAAAGAAAAAAAACATTTCATTATTTTCTTTTTGGAGCACTGACTCCTTAGGACTTTGGACAGTGATTCACCTTCAGAAAAGCACCATACAGAAAACAGCTCTTCATTTTTGGATCATAATAATACACATGTGTTTCATCACATCTATCAAATTTCTAAAGCATAAAACAGAACCAATCCACACTTATATCTTTTTACCCTTCTATCAAGGAACGTGGCACCCAATATGTACATCTATTAGTGAGGCCTAAATAATTGTGAATAGTGGTTTCACTGCTGTTAATCCAATATTTAGAGTCCCTTATATATCGCAGAATGTAAGATGAAGATCTTTCTTCTACTATTTTCCTCATAGCATCAACATTTTTCTTGGGTCACAATCAGAATGAGTTTCATCTTTGAGAGACTGTCACCCTTTTGAAAATTCATGAAACCAATTTCCAATCATTACTCCAGAAGGGATAGACTGACCAAAAACATGTACTAAAGAAGAATTCTGTGAATGCAGAAGTGAAGTATTCTTCTGCATTCATATTTTTTTTCATTCATAGTAAGTCATGGTACAAAAGTAAACAGTAGACTCCATATTGTTTCATTCTGATTCAACACTGAGATTTAGTTATCATACCCAATTGTGAAAGCCACCAGAGGGAAAAGCAGATTATTACACTTCTAATTTAAAAACCGTGTTCTCTTAAATGAAAACAGATCATTGTCATTTGGACTAATAGTTTAGAATCAAATCTTTCAGCATGATCCTCATATAAATTAGAAAGCGCAGTTATTTTGACTTAAGGAATGAAAGCAAATACATTATTAAATCAGAAAAATGTTTTCTAATTTATAATTAAATGATAAATTTATTGCATTAGTTCTTAAATATATTTTGTTTCATTGTGCAGTGCTCCAGTTTCTCCAACACCTTCCCATAGATCATCATCCTATTCTCCCATTCAGCGCAGTAGTCCCTCAAGTAAGTAACACTAGTTAATTAACAGTATGTAGGCAGTTTTAGTAGATACAGAATTTGAAAATATCCACATCTGACTTCAGTTTTGTTGATAATGCTTTCAGCATTTAAATATTTACTTCATTTTCATGGCTTTTTTTTTAAATTAAAAATTGGGGCTATTTGGCTCCATATTTATTATTTACATTAAAATCCAGTTTTGTGTTCTTGTGGCAGCTTAAACAGTTTAAATTCATTGGGCCAAAAAATATATTGCCAAAGCTGGCCGTACTCACAAGTAATTGGTTGCTTGAGGTCACAGATTTAAGTCCTACCTTGAGAATGGATGGATTTTAATGTGCTTTTTGTTATCTAAGTGTGGCATAATAGGTAGTGGCCACATGTAATGCCATAGAGACCAGCCATTGTGTCTGTGTCTGGTCTGGTGCACCTGGTCTGTTCAAAATACAGATTATGTTGTTTTCAACTATTATTATTATTATTATTATTATTATTATTATTATTATTATTATTATTATTATTATTATTATTATTATGTTAATGAGCATATATTACCAAATACTGGAAGTATTTTTATGCATTTAGATGTAATATATTATTCATAGATAAAAATAATAAATTAAGAAATTAGGAAATAACAGGAGCACATTCATTCTCAAAAATAGAATTTGAGTAATAATTGAAGAAATATATATGCCATCCTGGGTACACGATAATAAAAAGGTATCTAAGGTACACACAATCATTTTAATACCATAAAATAAATTTAGAATCTACTTCTTCTTAAAATTATGCCAGATAAAGTCCATGTTTCATTAGGAAGAAGAATGTTTTAACTATCCTTATTGAATACATTTATTGCTTAGGAGTATTCTTAACAGTGAAGTTATTTGAAATTTGGATATTTTTAACACTAGAATTTCACTAACCACAAGAGGGAGAAAAGATGATGAAACAACAATTCGAGAAGGTAGCTAAGGATGGATGCAATGGCATTCAGAACATGTCCAAACAATTAAAATGCTAGTGAAGTTAAAATATTCAACTAAATATCAGAATCTATCCTCATTGAGTTTTAAGAAGGCCTATTACTCACTCTGTAAAACTATGCTTCTACCAAACTGAAACATTTAAGCATCAACAGTACTGTAATAATAGGTGAAAAAATGTCCGAAAGAATGAAGCTGTTCAGTATGCCAATAGAATCTCAAATTATAAGCAAACAAAGGTGAACTCCCTCAAGGAGTTGTTCCCAGTCCTTCTTTTTTGTGTGTATATAACTGATCCTAAAGAGAGGTTAAGATCAATAAAATAAATAAAACCTGGTATAATCTCTTCTGAGTCGAAATATTTAGAACACACTTTATGGTTTCACTTATATGAATTTTACTCAGGACAATGTTCCACTAAACATGTCCATAAGAGTGTTCTAAATATTTCGACTCAGAAAGAGATTATTAATGCATGTTTCACTGTGTTCGATTCCGAATTGAATTAATATTGAAAAAACTGGTATGTTTGCTTATATGGACTGCAGGGGAAAAAAAAAAACATTATTAAATCAAACAAAATGCTGGGACAAATAGTAATAAAATTCTCTTTAGGTGTGGCCACAGAACTACTCATGGAAATGAGTACCTGCAAAATAGAATACCAGTTCTTTTTATTGTGACATGAAAAATGAATCAATGAATTTTTATTTCAGCAAACAATATTACAATTAAATTTATATAAACAAAAATCAAAGAATTTAGCAATTTCAAAACTAAGGTTCTCTCACACCTAAGTGCCAGTTTATGTGTATGGTAAAAAAAACCCTAAAATAAATTACCATTTTCACAACTGTGTGCCCTCAAGCTCCTTTCTTTTACTTTCTCTTCACTTATCCCTTACTTTTCCTAACAATTCCCCATTCATGTTTATTTTCTCTACCTTCATATCTGACAGTGTTTTGATTGCCACTATATCTCATACTTTGTCCCATTTTTCATCTCAGATACTATCCCTTTACCTTTTTATTTTTTCACATTTTATTAGACAATGGAATGCATTTTCCACTTTTTCACACCTAATACATCCTTCTTTAAAATTTGTTTTAAATCCTTTTAGAAATAATATGCTGTACATATCCATGCAAGACTTATTCTGCCAAATTGATCACAATTATCTATATATTTCTTCTGTCCCCAATTTCTTTGAACTGTTTTATACAAAGACAAAGAACTTTTATCCTCACATCTAGCCCAAATCTCTTGCTTCTCTGTATCTTCTATCCTCTGACTCACTTTTTTCCAAATTCCACTGACATTACTTTCACCCATTCACCACACATCCCCCATTCCAATTTCTTCTAATAGTTTCCTCACTTCCCTAAACCAAATCTCTCTTTCTAGTACATCTCTTTGGTACTTAAGATATTCTTTTAATATATTGTTATTATCTAATTTTAAGCATCTGTGCAAAAATTTCAAGATTCTCTTCACTATTATACCTTTTCTTCATACTGTTTCTAGTTCTGCAAAACTCATTCCCCTCAGTGAACTTTTGGTAACCCCAAAATTTCTCTACAAAACATTCTATGTACTACATTAACCTTTGCCTACCCCTTTGACACTCCTCAAATTTTTACTGAATATATAATCTTTGATTTAACCACAGCCTCATATAGTCTTTCTAGTCATTTCATTGGCAATGTAGGAACTTATGAACTTATTCTGACCGCTTTCATAGCTAATTTACCTTTGGCTTGCGCACATTTAGAATGCACCATTTTCCATTACTCATATATCTCATCCCCAAATAATCAAATTCTTTCATTACCTCTATTGGGTCTCTCTTTATAAACCATCTCTCATCTTTTCTTAATTTTTAACCTTTTTTAAATACTATTTTTATCTTTGATTTTACATTGTGACATATAAATATTGATTTTGAACTAAAATTAGACAATTAAAATAATTCAAAGAGGAATGTATAAAGTAAATTATTAGATGTATATATACAAATAACAAATTAAAAGGGAAAATTTTAATGAAATGTCTGAATGGGAAAATGCACAAGGAACAATCAGCATCACCTAGAAAATGTACACATAACCAATTATAAAATATGATGGTGAAAGAACCTCAATTACAGATGAACTGAAAATTGGCCTAAACAATGCTGTAAAACTATGTGGAGCAGTGGAAACAAAATCTATAATGGCATTTCATCCACATACAGCTTTCTAATAATTTCAGAAATAACACAAGCTCCAATATCATTTATTAAATTACAAACTTTACTGATGTTCGTTAAAAATCACAACTGAAATGCAACACAAGGTCACCTAGTTTAACTGGTTTTGCATAATTCAACAGTAAGTGGAGCATAAGATTATCATATTGACTCACTAGATAATTAAGAACATCATAGTCGCTTTACTGCATTGCTTCCAGCATGAAATTAAATGTTATATTTAACAAGGTCACCTATTTATTGTCTTGACATAGTTTTTTGGGCTAATTCATTAAAGGTTGCCTCATTGGAATCTAAAGAACTTATGACTTCTTTAATTTGAGAAAGATGTTCTGAATACATAGAACAGCCTCAAGCTAAATCCCTCAACAGATTAAAATTGGGTCTGGTGATGTAGGAACTCTGGTGCTATTGTTCTAAATATTTGAGTTCTAGAAGGAGCCTTTGAAAACCCTTTCTTATTGGAAGACACTAACTTATCAACTAATGGGAAACATAACTGAGTGGTCTCGGCTGTACAATGAAGTTCATGTGCAAAACGTGTTTAGTGAGTCATAAAAGGGAAAAAAATACCTTGCAATATTAAATCTTATTTAACTGTATAACTTGCTGTGGAGCATGCTGTTGTATTGAATATGTACAGGCACAACATTTTCATTCAGTCAATGAAAAACTGGTTGTTGTGTTGTAACTTCTAACTCTGCAAAGTTAATAAGATATGGATGGTATTGTTGGCTGTTCTTTACAAAATACTCCAACTATTAAATGCCTTCAGAGTCTGTTGTTTTGTCAGCTTTCACACACACATATTGATTCCTAAGCTGAATATTTGAAATTACACTCTCATAACACCATTTTACATATGTTTTACATAAAGTATTTTCATCTGGTACATGTTCTTGGGTATATTTCTGAAGAAAATCAGTGTTGGGTTACTGAGTTTAAAGAGAGGAATATCAGATGCTAGAATAGCCTGACGCAGGTTTTTAGAAAACTGTATCAACCTGCTACCTAAATGATCCAAACGTTTTTTTGTTCTTGATAATTTTTACTATGTTTTTAATAACTAATGTTTATGTGTTGCAATTCTTGACACCAGTTTGACATCATTGCTTTCTTCTCACGTGATGCAGGCAAAGGCCTATGAAACATGTTCTGTATAATTCAATGGTAAGTGAAGCATAAGAGTATCAGATTGACTCACCAGCTAATTAAGAATATATTAGTTGCTTCACTGTGTTAGTTCAACACAAAATCAGTTTTAAATTTCATTTTATTGTTAGCTTCTCAGAGCAGTAGACAATGTCAAATTGTATGTAAGTATACACACAGCAAAATATAATGGCAATACAAAATAAAATATACAAATAGAACAGACAAGCATATAGTAAGAAGAAAGATGGTGGAAATGCATGCACAGTAAGAGATAAAAGGGGAAACTGCAAATCTACATTATATGCTCAAAATACTCTTGTACTGAATAATTAGTTACAATGAACCAGTCATAAAGTAAATTTATGTTTAAATTTTTTATCTGATAATTTCACAAAATTTAAAGGTAAACTATATACATTTTTATGCTTAATACTTCAAAACTGTTTAATGACTTATAAAATCAATGTTATGTTGGTAATTGTATTATAATTATGTATGTTCTGTCTATATTGCTGAAAGGATAAGTTGTTTTTACATAAATGCTGTATAATATATAGGTTTATAACAGTCATTATTCTTTATTTAACAAACAAAGGTTTACAGTGTTCAAGCATGTCAGAGTTTGATATAATACATATTATCTTTTTCTGCAGTAGAACATATCAGTTACATGACTACTGCTTCCCTATAATAAGATACCGTACGATTATGCTGTGAAAAAAGCAAAATATGCAGATCTTACATATGTATCAGGTATATGATTTTTCAAATTCCTAATTAAATATAACTCTAGAGAGCTTTGCAGTAATATAATTAATATGTGGTGCCTTTGATAATTTTTTTTGTCCTTTACTACACCCAAAAACTTTACACTTGCTGAACTTATATCTAATGGAATGCCTTTTAAACTAAATATAAGTTTCTGAGTTTTATTTTACTAAGTGAAAAGCCATTAGCTCTAAACTATATATCAGATCGAGTCACAGCGATTTAGTTATTATTTTAAGGTTATGATAATCTGAACTAGTGTTAAAAAAGATGGTATCACCTGAATAATAGTATGTATGTGTGGTTATGAAGGATGGTAAATCATTGATAATAATGAAAATAGCAAGATTCCAAGAGTAGTACATTGAAGAACCCCATATTTTAAATCTGCCATTTTTGACTTCTCATTTCCTACATGCATAATCTGCTTATAATTTTTAATGTATGATATGAAAAGTTTCAGGGCTATACCACTTATACCATAGAACTTTAGTTTATATGCTAGATGAGCATATTTACACAGTCAAACACTTTGCTGAGGTCACAAAAGGTGGCCTAAGCCAGATTGTTATTTTCAAAAGCAATGATTACTTTTTTAATGAGAAAGACTATGGTATCCACAATGGACCTATGCTTTCTAAAACCCAACTGTGATTACTAATTGTGTTAGTTTGACCCAGATAATTATAAAACTGAGTATACATGACCAATATATTGTGCTATGATATTCAATTAATTCAGAGCCAGTTATTTTTAGTTTTAGTATGTTACAGCCAATTTTTTCAACCAAGTTTACAAAAAAAAAAAATCATTAGTTTTTAGTTTCATTTGTGGTCTGTTTGCATTCCTTCCTGATCATCATGTAAGCTAAGCTAGCTTGGCACTATCTGATTTACCTCTCCAAAATAAGTCTAAATACAGCAATACCTTTTGTTTCATATTTGCTAACTGGGGAGTATAAAACATTTTTATCCTTTTTGGGAACATAATTTCTGTTGACTGTATTATTAATCTTACATTTTTTGGGGGGAGATACACATCTCAAAGGTATTAATGAACATAGCTAGTCTTTCCATTCGATATTACATAATGAATTCCTTAAGAGAGTTATTTTCTCATCAGTTTATTAGTCTTGATAATGCAATCTTAGCTTTTGTAGGCAAATAACTGTTTGTTTTTCAATTTTTGACCTCAAGCAAAACTAAATCCTAATCCAAGAATGGGAAGACTACTTTCACATGTTATATAAGATTGATTTATATTAATGGAAATGCTATCTAAACAGGCTGGGCCTCTGATTGGTTTTTAATGCATACAGGTGAAATTAAACTAACTAAAGATGTTTTTAATTCTATTATACTAAGTTTATCTTTTCTTCTGTTAAATGTGAATTTAAATCATCACCAATTACAATATGAAAATGTTTCTGCTTAGGACTAATGAAGAAAGTTAAAAGTTTCTCAAGCTTTTTAAGGAAAATACTCATCTCCCTTGGGTAATATAGAGTAACTAAAGTAGAAGAAAACAAAGCATAGTTATTGTAATGTTACATGAGTTTTTAATTGTTCTTGCCTAATTTATAAATAAGAAGTGAATTTAATATTAAAGAATGTTTAGATTTAGATAAAATAAAAATATTTTAAAATAACTGTGTTTTCTTTTTCATTATTTAAGGAACTTAATGTTTTACAAATTATATATTTGTAAAATCATTGTCATGACATAACAGGTCCTGTAGGGAGTAATCTCTCTACACGCAATGTGGGAAGGAACTCTCCCCCACCAGGTTCTCGAGAGTCATTTCCATCTTCATCTTCATCAACCTCAAATCGCCGCTACCTTCCCCTTGGAAATGAATCTTCAGTCAGTACTCCTGAAAGAATTTCAAGGTGAGCAGTCACATATTTTATTTTAGTTGATATGATAGTGCATCAAGAAATAGGTTTTTATAGTAAATGAAAGAGAAGGGAAAGAAAAAGTTTAGCATCTAGACAATGAGTAAAACACTGCCTGTACTATTAGCCCTAGTTTAGCAGTGGAATGTTTAAGTTATTTGATCATTCCTGCTCAAGGTGTGGTAACAGAATGAACAACTTGCCCAAAGGCCTGCAATCTTTATTAAGTTTTTGTTCATGAATTTCAAAGATCAATCTAATACAAACAAGTTACCTATCAAATTTCAGTTAACAGAATGTGTCAGAAGTAATACCTATTTCAGTTGGTCACATTCTTTGCTAAATAAAATAATATAGATGAATAATTATAAAGGATTGAATGTAAGATCATCTTATTAACATGACATAATTATGCAATCATTAAAATAAAAGAAAATTTAGTTGAAATGCTGTCCATTGGAGGAAAAAGGTATTAAACCTATCATCCACAATCAGCTAGTTTAGTGCTTAATTCAACAGTAGATGTGCAAATATTTAATGAATTGTCTCTCTCAGTTCAGGAACTGTACACAAGATCACTACAGTTCCTGAGAAGTCTAGTGATGAAATAAAATCACTCCATTATGTAACCATCCTCTTGTATAAACCATCATGCAAGGATTATGCCAAATGTTTTCAAGAGTCAATGAATATGAGGGTGGTTTGATAAGTAGCTTGGTTTGATATTAAAGAGAACAACTTCAGTCTTCCAACATAATTTATTTTTTGATACTGTCCACTGAAAGTTCAATGCACTTACTCCAATGTTTCTCCAAGTTTGTTATTCCCTTATGTAAGCGGATTTCTCCAAGACTCTCAGACTACTTGTATATCTCCTGTATGACCTCTTCATTTGACCTAAATTTATGTTCAGCCAGGAAAGTTTCAGTTTCAAGACATATGGTAATCAGAGAGAGTGCAATCAGGTGAATAGGGTGGATGTGGAAGCATTCCAAATTGTACTTTGGTCAATTTACCCTGATCGAAGCTTGAATGCACTGGCACATTATCATGTTGAACAACATCTTTTTGCCATTCCCAGACATTTTTCCACAATCTCTGTCTTCATTCTCTCGAAATGTGATGTATAGTATTCTCCAATAATGGTTATCCCCTTCTTTAAGTAATCAATCAAGAGAGTTCCTTGTGCATTCCAAACATTTCCAATGTGCAATAATGAATCTACATTTCATCTATAGTCACAAAATGTCTTAAAAATCGGTTGGATTCTTCTTAAACATTTCAAAACAATTGGTTTATATTTACATGTGATTTTGCTTTTGCTCCAGAGTTAGCAGATGCTGCACAGCATCTTGTGCAAAGTTTTTTGATGTACAGTGCATTATACAAGATAAAATGAACTTGCTAAATTGAGATGCCCATGGTCTCTGTTAACTAGCGCACTTTAACTCTTCTGTTAGTCAAAGCAATATCATGTACTTTATTCATGATTTCTGCTGTCCTACCTGATTTTGGAGCTCCAGGAATGGTGCATCTTCAATGCTTGTTCTGCCACATGTGAACTCATTTGTCCAAAGTGAATGATTTCATAGGAAAAGCATGCATCCCCAATGTAGGCAAAATCCTTTCATGAATTTCCTTTGCTGTTTTCCTTTAAAAAAAAAAAAAAAAAAAAAAGAATTTAATCAAATTGCATATTCTAGTCTTATCTAATGAACTTTAAAATAGACTACTTGAAAACACTTATGTATATAATTTTATAAGAGCTATTTAACAATAACTTAAAACATACTTTCTTCTATTTTTCACTGCTGCTCATAAAGCTTATGTCTAAACAACTGCCAAACAATGAATTAATATCAGAATGATTTGTAACAACTAAAGGTTGTATACATAGAAAGCAAACTTTATGACCACATATACAGATGTTGATGTTTGTTCTCTAATTAATATGCAAATCAGGCTACTTATTAAACCACCCAAATACTTCTATCATGATGTTGAGCTCTGCTTTTCTGTATATGTGTGCAATAATTCCTTTAATTAAGCAAGTTTTTCTTCATTTGTTTCTAAACCTGATCTTCTACTGCCATAAAATCATACACACCCTTTCTAATAGTTTCCTGAAGACTTAATGTTAGGACTTGCATTATTTTATATGAGGGTCATGCCCAAAAGTTTTTAGCAATTTCTAAGAAAATAATTTTATTTATGAAACATTTGTTTACAACTTTTCAAAATACTCCATTAACACATGCATTTTTCCATTCCTGATACCACCTAAAAATGCCTTAGCCTAAACTTCTTTGGGGATGTTACTTAGTGTACTCATATGCTCTACAGCACCCCTCTTCATTATATGAAAACTTCTGTCCACAGCATTTTTCAATAGTCACTGAAATAAGAAGCCATATGGAGCCAGGTCAAGTGAATAGAGGGGGTATGGTGATATTCTCATTTTTCCCTCTCCAAAAGGTGTAGTGTTGTGACAAGACCTGTGTACTGGAGCATTGTTTAAATGCACCAGAAGATGCATGCTGTCACCAAAGTGGTGATTACTTCAGGAAGGCATTCTTTTACATTCCACTCAACAGTAACTGTTTAATATATTTCCAAGATCACTTAAGTGAAATGGCCCATCTTAGAGAAGAAACTTGCTACCATTTTATTTTTGGAGCTCTAACTCCTTTTGACTTTATTTGTGGTCCCTCTCCAGGACCGCCTCTTTGTTTGGAATCATAATGATACATCAATTAAACCTAGAAAAACTAGACTAGACTATGGTCTAGTGGGCTCCTTCTTCGCAGACATTTGTCTTCTTCTGCAGTAGACATCTTCATTGGCAGAGGTCAAAGTGTCCTGGCGGATGTATCAATTGTTAGCACTACCTGAGCTATGGTATATCACTGGTGGTGAGTGGGACTGTAGGTTTTGATTGGTTCTGATTGGTAGTTTGATTTGACATTATGTTGTGCTAGCAGTTGATTAATTTGCATTGAATATTTGATTTTATTTTTGTAAGTGCTGGATGCCATGCTTTGTTAAATTTTATGCTTTCTTATTTTTTATTGATGTTGTGCTGATATTTCTGAATCAAAATGGTCAATGGCCAATTATGAGATCATTGAAATCCAGAAATGCCAGCAAAACATTGATAAAAAAAAAGATGGCATAAAATTTAATAAAGTAAGGCAACCAGAACTTGAAACCAAACAATCAGTGAACCAATCAATTGCTAACACAACACAACATACCATCAGATCAAGTCCAACCTATTACCAACCCAAGCTAATCAAAACCTATGGCCCCACCCACCACCAGTATAAATGCTAGCTCAGACATTCAGTGCAGACCAATCAAGTGCTAACCCAACACTCATACCATCAGATCAAGTCCAATCTATTACCTATCCAAGGTAATCAAAACCTATGACTCCGTACACCACCAGTATAAATACTACCTCATGTAGCACTAACCACAGTTGTGATCAAGACATCTGCCAGAGCACTTCAATCCTGCCACTGAAGATGTCTACCACAGAAATAGATGAAATATTTGGGAAGAAGAAGGAACCCAGGACCATGGCCTACAAGCCCAGGAGTTTTTTCTATCTATAACCGACATCAGCTTTAACATACCAATGTTTCATCACCTGTATGTGTCAAATGTATTATAGGTGTCCTTGGTCTGTCCTTAATCAAATTTCTGAACATAAAAAGGTATTGTATTTTTGTATCTCCAACAGGGAATGTGATACCCAGTAAGCACTTGTGTTGATGAGACCTAAATAATTGTGAATGATGGTTTGTACTGTTGTTGATCCAATATTTAAAATCCCTTCTATATTGCAAAATGTCAAGTAAAAATTTTCTTCCACCATTTTCCTTGCGGCATCAAACTTTTCTTAAGTCACTACTTTTGTAGGATAACCAAGGTGAGGTTCATCTTTCCGAGACTGCCATCAACTTGTAAAGTCACGTAACTTATTTCCAGATCTTACCCTAGAAGGGACAAGCTCACTAAAAACACTAAAGAAAAATGGCATTGTTTTGCGTTTAAATTCTTTAAATCATAGCATGGAAGTTGCAGTGCAAAAGTTCCATCACGTACTCAGTCTCACTTAACACTGAACTTCAGTTCTCAAACCTGGCTGTGAAAGCCAGAGAAAGTTGAAGCAGCATATGCATGCTTCAAGATTAAAAAACTTTGCTCTCTTATTATTGTGGATATGTTTTATTATTTACCTTTTAGTAATGCATACAATGCATAGGGACATTCCATCTCAAATTGGACAACATTTTTTAAAGTTTAACTTCCTTTTTATGTGTAGTAGTATTTATTTCTCATGCTTCAACATACAGATTTTTTTTAACAAAATAAACACAAATTAAAAGTACATTACTTTTAAATATAACAATTAGGAACAGTGCCTTCGGTAATTCCAGAAGGCACTGACTCCAATAAAAATTTATTCCATTTGATTGCTTAACCCCCAATCCCCAGTTCATCAGCAGCTAACTACTGGAATATCCAGGGGACCGGGCTCCGATCCAACCAAAAACAAAACACAGCATTAAAAGTAATTTATATGTTCAATACAATATTAAGTTATATTTCCAACAATACTAAATCTCCTCTTCCTCCTCCTCCTTCTTTTTCTTCTTCTTCTTGCATTGCTTATTGCTTAGGACCTTATACACACTAACATCCTGGATATTGCTGTATAAGGATCCTGTTTAACTAATACTAGATAACTAGTCCCATACCCTCCCTTACTCGTTTCATCTTCCTTTCACTATCTGACAATAGTATTCTCAAGCACATTTCCTAAGTATTTTATACCCATAACCATTTTTGTCTTACCTTGCCAATGTATTTTCCTAGTTCCTTAATGTTTTCATCTGATTTTAAATTTAAAATTCTTCTACCTCTTATTTCAACTGATAGGTTTTCTCACTTTCATAATAGGAACTGTTTCCTCCAAAACTTGGTTTGCTTACATTCTAGTATAAAATGCCAAGTACTATCTGATTCTGCACACATAGAACATTTCCCCTTAGTGTATCCATTTTTTAATCCACTTAAATATTTTACTCCTGTTATAAACCATGCCAACCTTTCCCTTCCTACCTTTTCACAAATTTCAATATATCTTTCTCTTCCCCACACATTTTTTTGTCTACTATATAATTTCATAGATGTTTTGGTGTTAAGATTTGTCCACATTACCTGTTTTTCAATATCCTAAGTTCTTATTATCTCTTTCCAAAATCCTTTACCCAATTTTCTTCCTTGTACCGTACTAGTCCCATACCTGCCTCTTGTAGGATATTTTGGATTTTAGATAACAAAGTTTCTCTCCCCTTAATTTTTCCTTGTGCTACTAAATGCTAATTATGCTCTCTTAAGTAAAAGCAGTCTTATTGTCAAGCAGCTAAAAATCTTTAGCTTGACCCTGGTACCAAATTCTTTTGCTCACAAACAAGCAGTTCGGTTTCATTGTTGCACTGCTCATTCTTGTTCTATTGTTCCCCCAAGATACTAATATTAAAAGGGTAGTTATTTTTGCCACGTCATTAGTATAAACAAATTGTTGTTTATTCTTTCTTTCAGAAGTGAAAAAAAGCCAGAAGAGCAGGGATTTACATTGCATTTTGTTCTTGAATCGCTATTCTTGTGGTATTTATTTATTTCATGCTAAGCTTATTTCAGTTAATATGGCTTGGTATTAGCCTAGGCTCTGCTCCAAATCAGATAAATTACAAAATAATATAATTAAACACTTAGAATAAATAGAAAAACCACACAAAATAAACAAAATAACATCTTATTTTTCTTCTCTATCTTAAGAAACATCTTTGTCTTTGGGCAAGAAGGACTCTCCAGTATTATATTCCACCAATATTAATGATGTCCATTTGCTTTTAACTTTATCTAAAAATCATGCCAACATGAAATTTGTTCCTCATATTTAAATGTTTTTTATATATTCTCTCTTATCTATTTTCAGCCATCTGGGTAGTTAACAAAAATGAACAAAGCAGTTTCTTCTCTTCTTTCCATTGTCTTCAAGAAAAATAAACAGAGTAATATGACATGTATGAATGGTTGTTTGCAATCTCTGAGAACAGATTGACATTGTTTTTTATAATAAGAAAAACCCACCCTTCACCACTGCTTATCTTTAGATGACTTGCCACAATTTATGGATCTAAAATAATTTACAGAGCTCCTAGTTTAATGTTCCTTCTTATGAACTAAAATTTCTGCATCTTAATTTCTGATGAAGAAAACTTTCACATAGTTACTTATCCTTATAGGCTTTCCATAGGGCAATGCCCTTTTTTAGGAATCTAAAGAAGCAAATATTCATTGGAGAAGAAAATTCACCTAAAGATATGGTCAAGATTCCTGTGTTGTACTACATTTTCTCAGGAAGTTAGCAGATTGAATCAGAAATATGATTTGGTTCCTTATCAAATTTTATCCAGATTTGTTTGTGTCAATGCCATATAGAGCAGATGCCAGTGTAGTAAGTTGGAGTCAGAACTTGAAAGCTTTCAACTCAATCAGCAGGAAGATTCTCATAAAGAAATAAAAAAAGATGGTGAGAGGAAAAAAATATACAAAACAACTCCTCAAGAATATTCTGGTCTTAAATTATACAGCGTTTTTCAAAAGTAACTCATAACTTTTTTTACAGATAGATGAAAGATTTTAGAAAAAAAAGCAAAGATACATCAAATCTTATTTCTTAAAAGCATTTATTTTGTAAATGCAAAACCTTTCCATATTCATTGTTTCATTTGCTATGACATCATGAAGAAGCTTTTAATTAAAATTGATAATTTTTTTTTCCTCCCTATATTTTCAGATAGAGCACTTTCATTTTTATCACTTTGCACCTTGGTTTGGTTTATACACAAGTGTAATTTAGTAATTTTCAAACTTTAGGACTAACAAATTTATAAAAAAGTATATGTTAATAAGACAAAAATATTGCTGTCATAGTAACTCATGATTCTGCACAAAACAAATGAAGATACAGAGTGGTAAAGGTGCTTTATTATAAAATGCGAATTAATTATTGTTTATTTGGTTTATTTATGCTCTTTAACATCTCAGGTCATCAGCGTCCCATTCTATTCAGAGCTTGAAACGGCCAATGAATTTTGCTCAGAGGCCTCTTCTTGAGGCTTGAGGCTTGAAGCTTGAGGCTTGAGTTTCTTTATCATGCTGTAAATGTATGACATGGTACCCACGGCTTTACTTCCCTTCCGAAGGAAGCCATACTTAGGATTTTTATGCCTGAAAAAATCTGTGGATCCTGGCCGGGTTTGAACCCGCGATCTTGGGTTTAGAAGGCAAATATGGTTACCACTACACCACCAGGACCGAACAATTGAATTAATTAGCAGGTTCTGATTTATTCTTTGACGATATCAAAGTTCATGCAACAATGACTATGGAAAAGTTTCGCATTTATAAAATAAATCCTTTTAAGAAATAAGATTTGATATGTTTTTGCATTTTTTTCTAAAATCTTCCATCTACTTGTAAAACAAATCATCTTACCACAAATTTCAAAAGGATAATTATATATATATGCATGCTGATGACATGGTTCATGCTTTGAGATCCCAGGAACAACTACAAGCTTCATTTGATTTGCTGATGCTTGCAGAAGATAATACTTTTCACTTAAATGAAGACAATATTAAGTCACTGACACTTATAAAGGGTGGTAAGCCTGCATTTTTCCACATACAAAAGAGAGCCTTTAAAAATGTATCAAATTTCAATCATTTATGCATCATTCTACAAACTTCAAGTAATGTTTTCCTGCTTCACATCAGTGATAGACTTAATATAACAAGTAAAGCCATGAATGACATTAAACAACAGCCTTGGTATTTTTTCAACTAAAATTCACACACTTTGCCTTTATGCACTTATGCACTAGGAAATATGTAATTTTCTCTAGGCTGGCTTATGAATAAAATAAGGAAACCTTTTGGAATAAAAGAACTTCTGCCTGCAGCTACCCTCTAATCCAGAATATATATACAACTTATACAATAACTACAAGCAAAGAGGAGAGGTATATGGATCACTCACTGTTGCAATGACTTGTGAAGACTAAGCATAGTGACTATGAACTGAGACACTATATTACACATTTCATGCTGGCTTCCATAACAAATTATGTAAAATAAAAAAAATTCTATGAGCAACACTCAAAATGTACATGTGAATGGTGTGAGAATCATTATGATATTACCATGCAATGCATTGTGCACTCAGACAGGAATCTCTGATGGCATTTTTGCAGTAACATAAGCACACTGTGCTATTTCTATACTATTATCGCTGCACTTATTCCCCAGTGACATCAAAGTGAGCAGAAGGTCTACAAGCTCACCCTCTTGTCTATATGATGGTTTATGCTTCAAAACAAGCAATGTTACAAAATATCCCTTTTTCTCCTCCTTCTCTTTCTCTCAGTTCATTTCTGTGCTCATGCAATGGCAAATGTTTTTATAAACTGTGGTAGCAATGTACCCATGAATCCATGCACATGTTGCTTATGATCAGTTATAATTTTTAAGGAAGTTGAAGGGAAGCAGCAATGTTTGGCTACAACACAAAAACTGCCTGCTGGGGATTAAATGAATGCACTCACTATATACAGAGTCAAATTTGGCATTTTTAATGATACAATGGATACCTAATTATATATTATAACCATGTCCTGCACTAATGAATGCTCTGGAAAAAGTTCTCTTCCGATAGCCATATTTCAAAAAGGTTTTCTTCCCTTTTGTGGTGGGAAATCACATGGAGTTTGTTGTTTGATTTAATATGGTTGTAAATTTCCAATTTCCATCTTTCTCCTGCCAGCTTGCTAACGTTTGTGCAACATCTTCAAATATGATGAGGCAACAGTCTGTTATTCTTCTCTGAGACTTGTTCAAACTTCATTCAGTGGATGATAGTATTCACAGTTATTAATGAAATCCTTGATTTATGTGTAATGTGACTCTGTGTGCTGGATTTCTACCAGAGACCAAAGACTTGACCTTCCTAATGATTTCTGAAGTTTGGATAGTTGCAGGTCACATGTATGTTTGTTTCATAATCTTTGAAAGTAATATTATATGGTCCTCTCTCTTTTCATTCAATATGCAAGTTAATTCCATGCTTTAACAGAGTAAATTTCACTTCTTGCATGCTTCTAAAATACGAGAATTACTCTATTTTACATTGGAAAGAGCTGAGAGCTCCCCCAAAATAGTACAGCTACTAAGGCATTGTTGCTGGTGAAAATATGTGCACTTTAAACATCAACCAGTTTGCAGAATGATGATAATAACCTTTGCATATGTAGAGCTATCATTGTTGCAACTTGTCTCAAAGTTCACAAACATACTGCCAGAATAATCGCTCTGCCCTTCAGTAGCTATGGAAAGTCAGTCTCATAATGTAAGTGTTTGTGCAGTGCTCCAATTTATCAATAAAGAATTCATTCAGTTTTTGTTTGAACAGATATCTTTAAGAAAATAGTAGTGAACATTAAGATTTAATTTAATAAGATTCTGTAATCAGGCATCCATAGGTATAAAGCTTTTAAATAAGGTCAGATTTCCACATTTTATTTTAAATTTTGATTTGTATGAATGTACAGGCAGTATTCAGGTTATAAATGTTCAACTTATGCTGAATCTGTTGATACAAACCAATCGAATAAAGCCTATAGGTATACAGAAAATTTTAGTTACGTACAGCAGTTAGTAATAACTAAAGCTCAGACTCCAATGCCTGCTTATTTCATGGCCAGTCAGAATAGGTAGTCTGAGACTTGACTATGCTGACATTCAATGTCAGGTAGTACAATATTATATCCCACTGTACAGCCATAGGCCAGTCAATTGCCTAGTGTGTGTCACTGAGCTGTCTCTAAGCAGTGTAAATAAAGCAGTAAATCATGGCAAAAATAAACACACATAAGTTAGTTATTCATATTTTGGTCTGAGTATAAAGAGACATAATTTTTTTAGAAAAAAAAAAGTATTTCTCAATAATGTCCTTTCAAATCTATACACTTATTCCAGCAATTTTAAATTTGTTAACACCATCATGAAATATGATTTCTTCAATTCTGCAAAATATGCGTGTGTTTCAATAACAATCTTTTCATTTGATGTGAAATTGTTTCCTTCTAGCCATCTCTTAATATTAGGGAACAGAACATAATCACGGGAGTCAAATCTTGAGATGAAGAATTTCACACCATAAATCCAATAAATTTGAGGTTGCAATTGTGGACTTTAGTGCTGATGCATTATCATGATGGAACAAGACCATTTTCTTCACCATGAGGATGTTTCGATTAATTAATCCAGTAGAAATTTACTGGTTATGATTTTGCCTTTATCCAAAAAGTTAATTAAATTATGTTGTAGCAATCTCAAAACAGAGTCATCATCACCTTTTCTGCTGAAAGAATTGTTTTTGCCTTCTTCATAGTGCTTTCTCCAGTTGCAAACCACTGTTTTGATTGCTGCTTCATTTCTAGCATGTAGTGATGGATCGTCATTTTGTTGACTATCACATACTATCTGCAAAATTCACATGGATTCTATATAAACAGCGTACTTTTCTGTGGAAAAGTGTAACTTGGTCTCTTTTCTGATCAATTGTAGCAAATGCAACATCACCTCTTTAGTTTTTTGTTTTTAAATAGTGCAAAATATTATGCATCCAAACTCCAGAAATGTCCACAGCCTCAGCAATCTCACACCTTCAGTCTCCACATGTTCAGATATTGTGAATTATTTTCCATTATTACAGGAGTTTTTATCTGAACAGGATGTCCAGAATGGTCAGCAATGTTGTGCTCATTCAGCCAAATCTAAATTAACCATACCACTTAAAACACCTTCTAAGCAAAGTTGCAGATTCACAGCAATGTTTGTCCAGTTTTGCCTTAATTTATGCAAGAATTATGCTTTCAAAAAATAATGCTTTTTAAATACATGATAATTTGTGTTTCTCCATTTTAAATGCTTGTTTACAAATTGAAGCAGGGAAATGGATAACAAACACAGCTGTTTATAACAATGTACATCATTTAAATATTAATTCAATTTGGAATCAAACACAGTGAAACACATATTAATAATATCTTCTGAGTAGGATATGCAGAACACTCTTTATGTTTTCACTTACATGAGATTTACTCAGGATATATGTTTTGTGGAACTTTTTCCACATTCTCAGCTGTTAAACAACTCAGCATTGTAAGCAAAACCATAAAGAGTGTTCTAAATATCCTACTCAGAAGAGATTATTAATGTACATCATCCCTCAACAGTAGCATGTTGCCAAGGTAACAAAAATAATCTAGTACTACCACCTTTTGAGTTTGAATGGACTTATCATACAGCTCTCTTATATTGTGAATAATAGCACATAGAGATTAAAGGCCATAGAAATATTTTCATTAAGATTCACTGTAAATCTAAACAGTATATTAAAAAGGATTATGTTATTTGGTAGAAATGAAGGTGATAGACCATCTACATCAGAGATTTAAATTCCTATAAACAGTTACAGATCTTTTCCAGACCTTTGTAAAATGATGGTGTGCTACAGTATTCTTATCCATAAGCTACAAAGTTCTGTTTTAAAATATTTTAGCAGAAATACATGGGAAGAAATATTTTCTGTGATTCATCTTTATGTAAATGTTTTTTAGCTGCTTGCTATTATAGTGTTATTAATAAATAATTCCCTTTTGTTTGAAAGTGTGCCAAGAAAGCATTTTTGACATTTTACAAAAATAAATTATTATTTATTGTAATATAGAAATGGAAATACCAACAGGAAATACATTAATGTAAAGTCCTTATAATTTATTTTATAAAGTCCCTTAATTTCTAAAATGGAAAAATATTTCCAACAGAAAATGTGAATTGGCCTGATAGGAACAAAGAGAAAGAAAAAAGAAGAAACATGACATTAAAAACATACCTGTCATTCATTTGAGCCAATCTAAAATAAAACAAGCCTTATTCATCACATGACTGTACCTTTTCCTGTCTTTCCACTATATGTTTGAGAACACTAACCATACTCCCAGTGCTTGAAATACAGTTAACTTTATGAGAGTTAACCATGGAGTCTGAGCTTTAGTAATAGCATTCACACAGTGGATGCAAGAGCTCTAGATAGGGCATTGGCTTCATTGTTTTCAGTTAGATAACATTGTTTAATCTAATTATTCTAACCTAAAGTCTGATTTAAGTGCAGAACTTGTTCAAACCCAAGGATGCCTGTGTTCTAATAAGGCTTCTATTAAAACAGGCTGGTTCTACTGAATTCCTGAACTTGCTAGAGTGTGTTCATTTTTATTTTTTCTTGCACTGTTTCATTATTTAAAACAAAATAATTATTATGGGGTTTTTGGGCTTTTTTGAAATGATGATCTTTTAGAGTGCTACTAGTTTATTTGCATGTTTAAGTGTTAATTTCTCTTTTCTAATAACAATAACTGAAATGTACATTTTATTAGAATATTTTTTAGCTTTACAATAACTTTGACTGAATTAGTATACTTGGTAATGTATTACTTGTTTGCAGCTTGCTTTTCACTTTGCTCCTTGTATGCTATGTCTATACTTCTCCTTAAATTGAAACCTTTTTAGCCTTAACTCCTTTTAGCTCTGCTGTGTAGTGTGTTCTTCTTTTCCAAGAATTCAGAATTGATTTAGATTTGTGAATGAATCTGTTTCTAGCTGCCAGCTTGTATCTCCAGCTAACAGCATCTTGCCACAAGCATCTGAAGCTTGTATTTGTAGTAATGCAATGACACCAGGTTTCTGTTCACATTTGCAACATATTTCCTCTCCTCCCCCATTAAACCTTCATAATGAGGACGTGGCTACCTGTGGATGTAGTGCTGGAAGCACTGAGATGCACTTAATGGCAGCCAATCTGCTACAAGAAAGATTACTCATGCCTGAGTACTTCTCTGTAGGTGAAGGTTCAGTAGCTGAAAGAGGATCCACCTCTCCTAATGCACACTTAGAAGATAAGAGCTATATAGTAGATGTATATAACATTGGAGGGCTTGAAACTAACCACACCTTGCATGATAGCAAGGAGGGCACTCTCCAGCATAACAATAGCGCTTTGCAGCTAAACACTAACCCTGCTGGTATCCTTAAGTTTGAATGTAAAGTCTATACATTAGATGGCATGTCACACACTAACCTATGGCCATGCCATCAACCTTCTATTGGTTCTTCCGAGCCAGGTGTTACTAACACGGTATCTGGAGTATCTGAATCAGGTGCCAGATTTATTGTTTCCAGCCTGGAAGATGAATTCTACGTGGATGCGGGCATCAGAATTCCACAGCAACTTGCTGCATCAGATTTCTCACGGTTGCCATCACGTATACCAAATTTGAGGGAGGTGTTGTTCAGAAACAGAAATACTTCTGATTCTGGTGGTGATGATGCAGATCTTCAGTCACATAGTTTATCTCAACCCAGTAAACAGACTGAAGTAAGCAGTGCTGCAGAATCAAAACCTAATTATGTACCATCACAAAAAGCAGCAACTAAAAGCAATATTCCAGCAATCTCCAAAGCGACTAGTACCAGTAGTCCAAACCCAAAGAAGTCTTTAATTCCAAATACTGTGAGCAGGCCTAGTTCTGGAGCATTCATTGCTAAAGCAGACTATCAGAATCCAAAGAATAAACTAAGTGTTATTGGAAAACAAAAGGATTTACAAGTCAAAAATTCAGTAAGTGTTACAGCAACAACTGATACTGTTACAACTACTACTTCATCTACTTTTACTTCAACCACTACTACTGCTACTAGTACCACTACTACTACCACCAGCCGACGCCATAGCTACATGGAGGGAGAAAAGACCATGAGGACTATGACTACCAAAACTACTTATAACTTAGGGGGTAGAAAAAGTCTCAGTGGGACAGAGAATAGACGGCATAGTTACATAGAAAGAATTCAAGTGCAAGAGGATGGTCTGCAAAAAAGTGAAGATATGGCAATAACGAAAAGAGGAGGAGTGCGGGGAGAATCTAGAATGTCATCCAATGCTATATCCATCAGTCGTCGTCTCAGTTATAATGAAAAGGAACAGATGACAGGTGATGCACAGGGGTTAGCTTTAAGGAAAGTTAATCGACATTCTGTAGGAGGAGAAGTGACAGGAAGGCGCAGGAATATGCTTTATTCACAAGGTATTGCTGGAAGTAGCAAATCTTTCCAGAGAGGAATGTCCTTGGAGAGAGATGGAGGGGGAGGAGAAGGAAGCTCTGCAAAAAGGCGAAGCATGATTGCACCAGCTAGTACAAAGCACACTGGGGTTATGGAAAGACGTCATAGCTCTTTGGAGCGTGATGACATCTCATTGTTTTCACCAACAGAGGAGAATATTGATAAGGGAAAGTTAGATTTGTTGTATAAAATGGACCCAAGCCTTCCAGAGTTCCTCTCATCATCCCGTAAGGGGACTGCAGCAAGCAAAATACCCCGGAGTGGAGGAACAAGTTGCCATTCCAGTCCTGGCAACAGTAGAGCCTCAAGTCCTACCGGAAACCTGGTACGAGGAAACAGAATTCGGCAACGTACTGCCCCCAACAGCCGAGCCTCCAGTCCCACGTCCAGTGCCAAGAAGCTGCAACAGCGCCTAAGCCTTGGGAGTCTCAGCTGCTATATGGGCAACTTGAAACTTGCAGAATCTGCAGTCAGCAGGCTTCCTGTCAGGTGCGTCTCAGCTTCTCTCATAATATTGCTATAAACTTTTCAATAGATATGAATTTTTAAGATATATTTATTAATAAGATTTTTCCCTATGCAAGAATTCATGGTATTTTTGGTTCAATATAATATGTAATTGATATACAAATGTGAGCCTAAATTCATTAGTACTAAAAGCAATCATTTGTGTAACCAGTGTCATGATCAGACATTTAATAACACTTAGGGGCATTTAGTTTGATGCCTAACTGGGATGCTTTCAATGTTATTAGATCCAGCAGCTATTGAACCTGATTTCACTATCCTGCATAAAAGCATAGCACTGTACAAAAAAGCTAAATTTATTTGTATAATAAAAATGCATACATTATTGTTTCTTGGTTTAATACATTTTGCATACATTATAGAACAAGAATCCTTGTGAAATTACACAATCCTTTTAAAACATGTCCTCTAAAGCCGAAAGTAAACAAAGGTGTGCTAAATGTTTATATTATTCAAATGTAACATTCAGTGACACATCTTACATTAGCTCTGCTAATCTTCATAGGAGAATTAAGCAAGATTTAATTACAATTTTCACTTATTTTGGCATGCTGTGAAATATGTCCCAAATGTAACAATGGGAGGTACTTTGCTATGCAACAAGCATAATTTTTCCTTGATTGCTCAAGATTCAAAAACTTGCAGGCAAAGAAGATGTCTGAAACCTGAATTTGGCACTGAAAAGTTGAGGGTGACTGTTTTGATCTCTGCCAGTGAATGCATTAGATCTGAGTAGCATAGAACAGAGAGTTGTCATGCATGAGCACAAAAGCTTTACTATCTATGGAAGCAAAGAGCACAACATGTACTACAAGAACATATTCTGTGTTCTAATGTCTAGTTTCTCATTTTTATGAATTCCAGTTTAATATTGGCACAAAATTCAAACATAGTTTGTGGCGGAACTAATACAGTGAAGCAATTAATTTATTCTTAATTAAACGGTGAGTTAATTTAATACTCTTATGCTCCACTTACCATTGAATTTATACAGAACATGTTTCACAAGCCTGCATCATCAGCTGTGTGTAGACTGCCAGATTTGTAGTTGGTTGAATGGACTTGATATAGCTCTCATGGATATTTTATGAACTTTTGGATTAATTTGTCTTCTGTCGGGATCTTGAAGTTTATAACCTTATCTTCATATTATTTTATAAAAATGTTTTCCCATATTCCCAGCTCCAAGGGTTCTATCTATGAATTGAGTAATTTGACTTCCATTTCTCTATTATGTTTATCTCTCCAAAATGATGTGCAACTGCAGATTTATCTATCTGATTGTACCTAATGTTTCTCCAGTGTTTCTTTAGCCTAATTCCAAAGCTTCTTTTTGTTTTGCCAATATATATTTTGTTGCATTCCAAACAATTGATTTGATATATTCCTGGCTTCTTCTCATCAGGTATTCTATCATAATCACCAGAGTTGAGTAGATTATTTAGGCTGAATTTGTTCACTGGGGACAAAGTAATCCCAAACTCTCGGAGTATTTTCTGGAATTTTTTGGTGGCCCAAGGATATAAGTAAATTTCTTGTAAATGGTAGTTTCTTTTTTTGCTCACAATGTAGTAACCTGTTTTAATCTCTTCTCTTGCTTGTATTTCTTAATTTTCATGTCTATAATTTCATGGGCATCCCATTGATTTTTGCCGTTTGTATTATGTAAGAGTACTCTTTCAAATGGCAAAAATGAATGGGCATGGCCATGAAATTATAGACATGAAAATTAAGAAATACAAACAAGAGAAGAGGTTAAAACAGGTTACTACATTGTGGGCAAAAAAAGAAACTACCATTTACAAGAAATTTACTTATATCCTTGGACCACCAAAATATTCCCAAAAATTCTCCGAGAGTTTGGGATTACTTTGTCCCCAGTGAACAAATTCAGCCTAAATAATCTACTCAACTCCAGTGATTATAATAGAATACCTGATGAGAAGAAGCCAGGAATATATCAAATCAATTGTTTGGAATGCAACAAAGTATATATTGGCAAAACAAAAAGAAGCGTTGGAATTAGGCTAAAGGAACACTGGAGAAACATTAGGTACAATCAGATAGATAAATCGGCAGTTGCACATCACTTTTGGAGAGATAAACATAATAGAGAAATGGAAGTCAAATTACTCAATTCATAGATAGAATCCTTGGAGCTGGGAATATGGGAAAACATTTTTATAAAATAATATGAAGATAAGGTTATAAACTTCAAGATCCCAACAGAAGACAAATTAATCCAAAAGTTCATAAAATATCCATGAGAGCTATATCAAGTCCATTCAACCAACAACAAATCTGGCAGTCTACACACAGCTGATGATGCAGGCAAGGGCCTGTGAAACATGTTCTGTATAAATTCAATGGTAAGTGGAGCATAAGAGTATTAAATTGACTTAATTAAGAATAAATTGGCATTAAAACTTATATCATCTCTCATTTAATCTTCGGTGAAATTGTAGGCTTCTGTATATGCTTCCTGTGCCATTTGAAGACTAGAAGACCCTATCATGAAGGTTTTACAACTCTCAAGCTACCACTTTATAATTTAAGTAATCTGAACCTAATACCCTTTGGGATGTTTCAAAATAACCACACGTTCTGCCACTACATTTATGGAGTGGGTAAAGAATAACCATGCATAAGTTAGCAATTGTAATGGTTCAGAGTAGATATTGTAGCAATTATAAGCAAATATGGAAGTATACTACAAAAAGAATATATGAAACCTGTAAGGAAATATGGATAGGTGTGGTTACTAAATAGGAAATAAAACATTTGCATAACAGTATTTAATATAAATATAAATTTTTCACTAGCATTTTATTATAAATACTTAAATTTCACCAAGAAATACAATAATATAACTGTTAGGATCAAAGTATGTGTAGTATGCATGTTGTGCGAAACCCAATATAAATAATGTAAGAAATGATTTGCATGAAAAATTTGACCAGAAAAATAAATTTAAAAAATATTTTACTTATAAGTATTGAAAATAAACTTGAACACCATTTCTCCAAAATGTTCAGCCCACATGACCATACAATCATATCATATATCAGAACCAATTTGCTAAACTACAACAAAATATAATATTCATATCTCCAATGGCAATCATTTATATAAAACAGAAAAGATATGAGAACAAGAGAAATATATATATGAATAACATTAACACAAAATTCACAACCATCTCAGAAAATATCTTTCTCTATGTATAATTAAAACCCAGGAAATGCAATTAAGAAATAGCAGACAATATCTCAAGAAAATGCTTACTTTAAAACCTTTAACTTTAAAATACATTATCATAATTTGCAGCCTTTTTGCAAAATAATCTCGAGTCATGATTTACACCTAAGAAGTTCTATTAATTTCTAAACAGTATGCCAAAAATCATTACCATTCCCTTAAAATTCTTTGATTGCTTTCTGCCAGGAGGAAAGCTTAGAAGTCAGCATGTGCCAAGCAATCATGCAGAGAACTCATTTCCCAATTTGTTAAAGTCCAGAGGCATTTATTTTAATGTTTAATGCCTATTTTTAGTACTGAGGCACCACAGGCGGTAGACCCTAGTGATACATGAGATGAAATGGTAAAATGGGAAAGGATTTTTTTTAAAGGAAGGAAGAGTTCCAGACCTAAGTTTAGGGTACCTGCCCAGCATTTGCCATTTATGAGGGCTGAGGAATAGCTGGAAGAAACCTCAGTAAGGGAGGATGGTCCTAGTGGAAATCAAACCCCAGACCTCCTGCTTACGAGTCCACACCTTAACGACCTTGGCCACCTGTGGCGGTGTCAGGAGGCATGTCAGCCAGTTGCCTTATATTTTGATTCAAGGTTAAAGTGACCATGGCTACAGTTTCAAGAAGAAGAAAGAGAAAGTATTGATTTAAAATGATACACTATGGGTAACTTATTTTCAAAGTATTGACTATACATGTATGTGAGCAAAAATGGCACAGAAGAGCTGAGTGAAATGGAGGCAAGCTTTAAAGCACAGGTTCTGCTTTAGTAATTGGTATTCTTGATAATCAGGTTTGCAATAATTGTGTTATCATGTTACATGCCCCTTTGCAATTTCCTGCTTCCACTGCTGTCATGTGCCAGTTTCTAGGGAAGTGGTGTGTTAAAAACCTGTTATTTCAAGCCAAAATAAAGTAAAGCCATGCAAATGGCCATCTCAATAAATACCAGTTTTCTCTGGAATCAATTTTATCAAAAGCTCATGTAAATATCACTGTATTTAAATGGTCATCTCCCACCACTGTTAGTGACCAGGCACATTGCATTCATTAACATGTATTAGACAGCTGGCTACTGCTCCTGGAGTACTTTGTTGATTCCTGAAAGCCTTTTTCATTTATAACTCTCTGGTTTATTATAGGTATGTGTGTAAATTTAATTTTCTGGGGTTCAAATTACCATTCATCCTTGTAATTCTCTCTATTAATAGCTTATTCACTGTTGGCTCATTCAAACTGCTACTCCATTTAATTTTAGGAGGGAGAGAAAGTAATTCTTGAAAGAGAGGAGGGAATTTTCGTAAGCTTGTTGAAAATTTCAATCATAGTAGAATGCAAGTGTATAACATTCTTTAAAAAAAGAAGAAATTAAAAAAGGTGAAAAGAAAACAAACACCTTGAAATGAAAAGGAAGAGGGAGTCAAAATATGGAGAAGTGAATGAATTTTTTTTACTAATGATTTAAGTGAGCACTTGCCAAGAAGCTGCCTATTAGTGAACCATTTTTACAGGAAAAAGTATGACAGAAAGCGAAAGAACTGAATATAGAAGATTATATTGCTGGCAATAGGTAGTTGAATGGTTTAGAAAATGACAATACATATAATTCCAAACAGTTTGCACTGTAGGATGTGATACTTCAGTCACCAATGTTGATGAATGAAAGAGTCTTAAATCTTATATGTGGAACAGCAAGCCCGTAGTACTGTATAATATGGTGCATTGCAGTAAACTATTGTATTTTTATTGTAAATACACTGTTGTTTTCAGTTACAATAGTTCCTCCTTTTGGTGTGACAGCCCAAAGTGCATTCTCTAATTCTATTCTATAACTTCATCGCTGTAAATCATTATTACAAAGTGGTATATATCAGTTAGTCACCTATCACATAGCTTCCAAGATCAAAGGATTTAATCTCTCTATCAAGAAAATCCCTAATTGTCTTCACAAGGCTGGGTGAATCCTATTTCACATCTCCCACTTAGAAAATTTCTAAGCAAGTACTGGTATCAAACCTGGGACCTCTAGGCAGGAGTCAGCAATGCTTACCAGAGATCAAATCTGGAACCTCTGGCCAGCAGTCAGCGATGTTATTCACTAGACCAAGGATAGGATCAAGTCACACCAATGCATACATGCCACTAATTAATACACATACTATTCTGTAAGATAAAATAAGTCTTCTTCTGCATTCCAGAATATTTCAGCCTTAATTTAATATCTGTTTTAAAAGTAATTTTTTTAATTAAAATGTTATTTGGAACTTGCACAGTGAAGCCAATCATATAATTGATTATATTGCATGATTTAGTTGAACTACACACTCTTACTTTACAAGTAAGTAAAGCATAAAGAGTGTGTAGTTCAACTAAAGCATACAATAATCAGTTAAGTAATTTTTTTAAGACAGTAAGACAGATTTCACCATTCTTCTTAGAAATTCTGACATAGAGTTTGTGTAGTAGCTGTGATGCTGAAACTACCTTATAGTTCAATAGACATTAATTATATTACCCAACAACAATGACACTTGCAGAATCTTCAGGACACAAGAGAAACTGATTCAAACTTCCCTTCACTTAACATCAAAAAACAGTCAATGAAAGATAAGACTTTTTTTTCTGTTCCAGTATTTGAGATAACAAAGCTGTAAATCAGTATATTGTTGAAATGACATAAAATTGCAAAATATTTTCTCTTAAGAGGAGGTGCGCATGCACATAAACAAAGACATTTTTCTTCAGAATTTAATAAAAGCTTCTTGTTCCTAAAATGTGTTAAACTGCAAAACATGAATTAATATATGCTGTATTTAATTATACAAAATTAAATCAATCCTTTTGTCTAGTGTAACACTTTTTTGGAAGACATTATATAAGGTGTTAAGCAGCTATATTGCTTTCTTTAATAATTTTAGAAAGGAGCCTCTTATATGTAAAAGCTTTGTAATATTGCTTTGCCATGCCTAGGCCTTACTTTTTTTATACAGCTAATGGCTAGTATTGCAATCACACTCTTATTTTATTTGCTTGAGCAGATTGCCTTGACAATATTTATTAAGTGCTGTAAGAGTTTTGAAAAGAAAGAAGTGCAGTCATTGTTTTTGTCGTAAAATCCACAGGCATATGCGTTTTTAGTATGAGCAAATAATTCCAAGAAAAGCTTCCCTCCCATTAGTCTCTCAATCTGGGAAAGCAAAGTATCTGATCCACAATTTTGCTTTTTGAAAGAAGTGAAAAGTAAGAACCAAATTAAGTCCAGTAACAACAACAACAACAACAACAACAATAATAATAATAATAATAATAATATGTAGATAATTAAACATAATACAATATACATAATAGATTTTGATAAAAAACAAAAGAGTGCAATACCTTGTTTAAGAAAAAAGATTATTTTGTTTATATATAAAGATATTTTCTAATTATGTCTCTTCAAATTCTTCTTAAAATAAAATGGATTTGATAACAGTCATCTATATAGCCTTACTTTAAAAAATTAACTGCAGGCTACATACTGGATCTTTCATGGTTGCATTTCATGTCAATTGGCAGGTTGGCAGTCAGAGTGGTAGCTCCAGGTGTAAAATCTGTGCAACTGATTGAAATTCTTGCAATTACAACTACAAATACAATGAAAATAAGCACATAACTTATGACAGGAGATCCTGGAAATATTGTCCTGCTACATCTACACATTTCTGGCATCTTTTTAGAAATTTGACATTCACATCATCTTCCAAAATTAAATCAGTTTAAATTTGAAACTGTATAAGGTTACTGTTTTCCATGAATTAATTACAGGCAGGTGATCCTGATTCGGTAATTTGGGTAAACAGAATGTTATAGAATGCTAATGATGGAGTAATTAATCCATGCATTATATGCTTTACTGATGAAGCATACTACGATTTGCATTGCCATGTTTTCATGCAGAATAACAGATATAGGAATAGAGAAAAACCCAATTTTATACATTAAACAAATTTACATATTAAGAAAATCTATGTTTGGTGTTCAGTAAAAGCATACAGAGTAATAGGGCCATCCATTTTGAGAATACCATAAATGCAGAAAGATACAGGGAGACATACTGACAGTATGTGATTTTTATCTATGGGGAAAGCTGAAAAATAAAATTTATAGGACAAACCCTCACACTTTAGAAGAATTGAAAGTAAAATATCATGTGAGAAATTAACTAAATTTTGGAGGTTCAACCACAAAGTGCGTAAATGATAATTTTCTAAAAAGATGCCAGAAATGTAGCAGGACAACATTTCCATCTCTTTGTCATAAGGTTAGTGCTTATTTTCATTGTAATTGTAGTTTTAATTACAAGAACTTGAATCAGTTGCACAAATATTATATCTGCTTTACCAGGAGTTAAGGCTTTGTGCCAACTTATCAGCTGCCAAGAAATAGGCAACAAGATCATGAAATCTCTATAGGGATTAAGTGTACTTACGAAGCTGTTGACAATGGAATGGTATATATATAAACAAAGTAATACAGTTTTTTCACACTAACTCCATTCACTTACATAAAATTTGGAACATATGTTTCGGGAGCGATCCCTCCCATCTTCAGCCTGTTGTTTATCTCTATAGGGAATTTATTATATAGTCTCAAATGCACTAACTATAAAAAAGTATTTTGCAACCTATGACATGGCACATCAAACTTACTCATATTACATGTATGGTAATTATGTATTTTATTTCTGGCATTTAAAATATATAAAATATATATAAAATATAAAATTTATTTTATATATAGTAAAATATCATTTAAATATAAACTTATTACAGTTAGAATTTTAAAATTAAATGCAAAGTAAATTTATAGTTCTAATTGCAGAAAGCTTTCCTGCAAAAAAAATTTACTGATATGTATAATCTAAAATTATTTTTTTATTCTGAGAGAATTATTTTCCTTAATTTTATTTTGGGTGAATGTTTTCCTTGACATTTATTCTAATATCATTGATTCCTTTCTGCTTCTTTTTCAGGAGCACATCAAAGCATTCTTGAAGCATTTATTTAAAGGACTGCTTTACTAATACAGCTGTATACAAATATTAAATTATTGAAAAATCAGTAAATAATAGTGATAATTTTAGTTACCACTCTTAATTGGTGTGTAAAAGAAATGTAAAGAAAATGCTAGTTATCTTTGACTTAAGAAATGTACATCCTAAGAGCTATTGAAATTTAAAATGTTTATCAGGTAGTTTGTAATCCTGTAGAAAAATATCTAACTGGTGCTGCTACTGAAAAAAAATATTTAATGCCAGTATATTAATTGTTAAGAGAATCTGAAAAAATAATTAATTTGGACATATAAAAGTCTTTCTGCCAGTTGAAAAGAATGGAGATATAACAAAAAATATAAAGTCATGCATGCATTATATCTTTGCACTGTAGCAGAATATTGAAATTCACAATTATTAGAATCTCAACAAAGTTAAAATTTTTAGCACTAGTTCAAAGCAGGCTTTTGCCCCTCTCACTTTAGCATAGCTGACTTTAAAGATAGGAAATCTGTGAGAGTGTTAATGTTGGATTTATTTGCTTGAAAGCAGACATGGTGTTGTTATTTATTCAGAGTTTAATGAAAATGAAAATAATATTGTATTTCTATTTTCTATGAATTTGAAGTTGTGACCAGGATATGTTTTACTTGTTGCATCAAATGATAGAAATTTGTATTTTTCAGTCTAATTAAAGATTTGTATTTTTAGTTATTTCTGATTTCATACATTTACACAATTTACTTGTTAATAAGAGTCCCACATCTTAAACCCTTGTTGATCCTATTTTTTCACAGAGCTACCAAATGTTTAATTGTTCTTGGATGCTCACCATTTCTTGTTTTTCTACTCTTGCATGACCTGGAGTGTTAATATTCTTTTTTTTTTATAGTTTAATAAAGTTTTATGACTGGAAAATAAAAGAAAAGAAAGGGAAAAAAGTTTACTAAATGACAGTACAGTTGAAGAAGAATAAAAAGTAAAGATGCTTAATTTCCTGAGATGAGTTGCGTTACACAAAATAAAATATTGGGTCTTTATTTTGTTTTTTCCTGCACATGAATTGGGCTGGCAGCTGGGAGCACACAGTGCAGCTGCCCATACCCAGCTCAACTTGTGATCAGTAAAATACTGAAAATGTGCTTACTTTTTTTACAGAAGATAAAATTTCTCCTTTCTGAGTTGGTAACTGCAAGGTATGCACTTCAGTAACCTAGGGATAAATTTTTTGCAATTTTAGAGTAGAACATGCTTATGTGGCTGACTTCCTTTGTGCTAACTTAGCAAGAGATTTGCAGTGGTTGTTCTAATCGAGCAGCAATATAAATTTTTTCTCTTTAACACATGATGCAATCTTATTTTCTTGTCCAACACTGATTTTGTTTTGAATTTAAACACTGTTTTATAAACAGTAAATCTGTTTAATCAATGAACCCTGGGAAATGTTCTTGAAATGCTGGATGACACTGAGTAGCTGATTCATTTCTTAAAATGTTACAGCAAATAGAAATGCATTGATATGTATTAAATCTTTGAATTGTGGCATACAGTAACTCCTCACAGTTCCGAACCTGAACATGCAAAACTGGCCATGTCAGTGTCCATGTGCATCCTTGTGTGTAACCGTAATCTACCGACTTTGGGTCTGATCTATCTGCAAGAAAAGGCAAACCAATAGAATAGTAATGCTAATTATTCATGTAAAATTAAGTTTATAAGAGTATTAATTTTTATTTATTTATTTATTTACTCTACCAGCCCATTGTTTTCATGAATTTGGAGGGCCTTTCCCCTGGAATGACAGGATTGTAGCAGATGCCCTTAGGGGAGATTATGATGAAGTTGATATGGTTGTGGAGTGCGCTTAAATCTATGAATACATAAATGTAGCCTGCATGAATGAATGCAATTAATAAATTATGGTGCAAATGAGCTCAGAGTCCTTGGCACTTTAAAGCAATTTGATATTCATCTTCTTGGAGTGAATCAAGAAAATCTTTACCTGGACATCTTGACCTGACCAGAAATCAAACCCAGGATCTTTGAATAAGTAGTTGCAAACAATATTACCAGATCACAGAGGCTGTTATGATATGTAACATAAACCTTCATTTAAGAATTTTCGACAAAAAAGACATTTTTAAAAAATTCTGTTGAAACTCACACAGTGAAGCTTGTCTCTTCGAAATCAGTCCCACCATATTTAAAAGTAAGTGAAGCATAAGAGTGTGTTAGACGACAGATTAATTATAACATAAACCTTGTTTTAATGTGAAGGTAGATGCAAATGAAAAATACTGATGCTCCATTTTAGCATTGGAAGTCAGGGCTTTCAATTTCTAATTCTGAGAAAAAGCAATCCATAGCATTCGGTTTTCTCTCTAGCTATGATACATTAATGAAATGATTAATAAAAGTGATATTACAGTATAACTGATAAGTTTATTTACAACTGGAAAAGTTAGCAGACTGCATACATCCAAAAATTCACTGATAATGGCAAAAATCTCCTGTGCATCTATGTCAATCTTCATGTTCCCTAAAACTCATATGCTTTGCTACATGAAGCTGTGATTTGTACCACAGATTTCAGGACATTATCTGTAGAAAACCCCTGGTCAATTAAACCAAAAGGTAGCTTGTATGCATGATGCACTTTTGCATATTTTATTATTTATTTTTTTTGTTTAACTGAACATGTCTCTGGTAGTACATTGTAAATGATCTTGTAACAAAAGTATATAATAAAAGTATTATCTTTATATATATATCCAACTAGTATAATTATTTTATAGGTTTGAATTGTGAAAATTTTTTAAATGAAATATAACAATCATTAAACAATATTGATATAGAATCGGTTTGGTGACATACTTCATTTACATGGATTTTAATAGGACATGTTTTGAGAAACATTTGCTCCCATTATCAATAGAAGACCAACTGATAGAAATATACTCTGTAGGCATTTATAGAAATTTATGAAATATATCCGACCATGTTGTCTCAAAGTTCATAACATGACTTTTATATTTGATGATGTAAATTTTTCCCCATGTCATTACTTATAAAGATTAGCGAGTATGTTTCAATTTTATTATTTTATCAATTTCATGGTTTTCTGACCAAAAGTGGGCTGCCACTGCCAATTCCTCTCCCAGTTTATAACAGATAATTCTGAAATGTTCTTTGGTATGGTTTTTGAAACTTCTTTTTGTTTTTCAATTATATACCTAATCACATTCTTTGCAATTGATTTGGTAGATACCTGACTTCTTGTCAGAGAATATAGGATCTTTATAGGGAGAATGTAATACATTTTTTCATACTGTGGATGTTTTGAGGAGCCTATAGTATTTTTGTTATTATTTTTGTTTTAATTTACTGAACATGCAAGGATAGTTATGTAAAAATTTTGAATTACATATGTTCTTTTATTTATAGTAGTAAACTTATGTCTTTGATATCTTTATTTCTTTTAAACTTATTAATAATTTTATCTACTAATTTTTAATGGATACCATAATGTAGTGCTGTGTGGATTATGTATTCAGTTTGACAGAACTATGGATCTATCAGCACTATTTTTATTTTTAATGGTAAATTTTACCAACAAAGTTCTGGATTAGTTTTGGGTAATCCACTTTCACCTTTCTTGGCAGATTTGTTTATGAGCGATTTTAAAATTTTCTTAACTGATACTTTTCCTCTAATTTTTAAGACTTGGCTCAGATACATGTCATATATTTGCCCTTAAGCCATATGCCTAAACATCTGGCTAGTGATGCCTTAAAATTATTAAATTTACAGTAAAGATCAATACAATTTACGTTAGAAATTGAAAACATTTAATGATTTCCTTTTTATATTTGAAGATTATAAAAGACAATAACAGTTTGACCGTTGCAATATATAGAATACCTACCCACAGTGACAATTACATTAAAAATAAAAGCTTTAATTCCAAAATATACCAGAATGCCATCCTAAATAGCCTTGCATATAGATTAGTGAATATTCCAATCAGTAGAAATGAATACAAACAATAATACATCCATAAAGCACTACTCAATGGTTTCCATTAAAAATTAGTATATAATACGATTAAAAGGTTTAAAAGAAATAAAGATATCAAAGAAATAAGTTTGCTATCATAAATAGAAGAAGATATGCAATTCAAAAAAACTTACATATCACTGTTCAATAAATTGTAAAAAATGTTTAAAAACCAGAAAATAATAAACATCCACTGTATTAAAAATGTGTTACAATCTTTTTGTTAAGATTCTACATCCTCTGACTAGAAGTCAAGTATCTACCAAATCAATTACAAAGACTGTGATCAGGTTTATATTGGAAAAATGAAAAGAAATTTGGAAACCTCTACCAAAAATATTTTAGATATCCATTTACAAACAGATAGAGAAATTGGCAGTTACGGTGCACTTTTAGTCAGAACACCATGAAATTGATTTAAAAAAAAATTATTGAAACACACCTACAAACAAATAACAACATAAAAAAATATTACATCATCAAAAATAAAAGCCGCTTCATGAACTTCGAGACACCATTATTGGATATATTCAATAAATTTCTGCAACCTTCTACAGAGTATGCTTCTGTTGATAATGGGAGCAAATGTCTCTGAAATGTGTCCAATAAGTAATCCAAGTAAATGAAATATAAGTATCACTAAACCAACTCTATATCAATATTATTTCTTTACTTCATTGTTAATAGATTTAAGAGTGTAAGTTCATATAGTAATTAAACAATTTTTATAAAGAATGGCTCAAATTTCACTAATTTTTCCCAACTTACTTGGACATGTTTTAAAGGCTTTTGCCTTAATTTTGATCTTCTGAATAACAATGACCTCAGCTCCAAAGTCATCAGATCTACAGAGAGACATCTACATACCATGCTGATGATGAAGGCAACAGTCTTCAAAGCATGTCCAAGTAAATTGGAAAATATTAGTAAAATTTGAGCAAAATTTTTTAATTATAATTATAAATAAAGTTAGTTTACATTTCTGCATACAATATAGGAGTCAGTGAGATGGAAGTGTGATGGGGAACATATTATTTCCTTTGACAGGTCACTGCGAAAGTGAAATACTTCCCATCTATGACTAACTTTTCAGCAAACGTTATAACACATCAATTATCATTCTTTAGCAGAGTATTTTAAGCATTTGTTTTTTCCAAGAATGTATTTAATATTGCTGTTGCTTTTTTGAATATTAGCCAAACTAAATTTGAAATTTAGTGGTGGACATGGTTGAAGACCAAATACTCCAAAATTCAAGCACAAATAATATTTGCAAAGCAATGACATTTGTAAGAGAAGCACATTTTGGCATTCTTCTTCTTCTTCTTCTTCTTCTTCTTCTTCTTCTTCTTCTTCTTCTTCTTCTTCTTCTTCTCCTCCTCCTGCTGCTCCTCCTCCTCCTCCTCCTCCTCCTCCTCCTCCTCCTCCTCCTCCTCCTCCTTCTTCTTCTTCTTCTTCTTCTTCTTCTTCTTCTTCTTCTTCTTCTTCTTCTCCTCCTCCTCCTGCTGCTTCTCCTTCTCCTTCTTCTTCTTCTTCTTCTTCTTCTTCTTCTTCTTCTTCTTCTTCTTCTTCTTCTTGTGACCTTCATTATGATAGTAAACCATAACCCATATAATATTTATTTATTTTTAATTATCTGTCCAAGATCACTTTAGGTGAAAACAATATTGTCGGCATATCACGACATAAAATGTAAGCATAAAAAATAGAACAAATCACTTAAAATTTGAATACAGAATTACAAACCTTAAAAAACACACACACACAGTGTACACCAACAGAACTTGAAACGTAGAATTATAATATTAATACAAAGTATATGAAAATATAAAACATAATATTAGAACTTTTAAATATAATTAGATATACCTTTTATAATTGCAACACAAAAACACAAGAAAATATGCAACAAATTATACATATACAGACATTTTTTAAACATATTTATACATCAGATGCTGATTTAGGCTGTTCTACTAGTGGGCTAGATGATACTGGTAGCATAGCTGGAAGGCAAAGGCACCGGTAAAAAGGATATCTGCTTTCATCTTATAAGAGGAGATTGAGTTACATTCTAAATGTCTAACTAATGGAAAACCCCATGGGAGTGTTTAAGGAGGGGACCCTGCATGTAACAAACATACACAATATTTCAAGATACACATACATAGTAACAAGATACATAGGTACTCAATTAATTATAATTAATAAACAAGAATTCAAGAAGTACAGCATGGAGCAAAATATATGGTACATTTATATTTTGCAACACAACAGAGCAGTACATAGCAATGGCAGCATTAGAATTGCTTGTTTATTCCATGACCAATGTCATTTCATTTCTAATCATAGACCCATTCAGTTATGCATTCAAGCCATAGAAGCCTTTGTTCTTTTAAACAGTGCAATTGCTGTTCATTTGTATTCATGACAGGACGTTTAAAAATCAGCAATCATCAGGAAGACTAAGACCCATCCCATTTCTGAGAATGTGACTTTTTTTGAGCAGACATGCCTATATGTATGTTATGAATAGCTTTAGATGCTAATGTTCTGCTGAAGCACTTAGGTTTGAATATACTACTTGCTGGATATTTTCCAAATGGCTGATAAGGCAATAATAGAGCAGGATATATAAAGTTACTATATTTTGTTGTCATTGTCACCAGAGGCTTCATCAGGGAAAAGTTATTTATTTATTTATTTATTTATTTACATTGGTGGAGTTAGGGCTGTAGGACCTTTTCTTACACACAACCAGTCTTATATATAGATACATATTAATTTATTTATCCCCATTCAAATAGTCAATCAATGACACAGAACAATAATAAATGAATAACAACATTTCAAAATACAAAAGTAAAATGAATATACTGTATACATAGGTGAAATTTCTGTGTGCCTCTTATCAGTGTGTTAGGGTTTACTGGGATTGGGTATGTATGTGAATTGATGTATGGTGCAAGTGCCCTTTGGAGTAGCTGAGGGCACTGGTTCCATGGATGTATGACATGAAGTTTATTGGCATTATTTGATTTTTATGTATGTTCCTAGTTTTTCTTTAACTGAAGTTTATTTATTACTGATGGAAATATTTTATACACATTATTTTGTTGTTTATGTGAAATAATTTTTTTCAGTTCACTCATCAGAAGAATATTTTTTTATTTCTTCTCAACAGACTCTTGGAATGCCAATGTGTCATCAAGCACAGCTGCTACTTATATTGCTAAATATAATAACACATAAAACATAACTCGGTAGGGTTTTCTCCATTATGTTATTTCAATATCATCTTCTCTTTTTCTAAATTTTTTTTTTTTCCGAACAGTCCTCAGATGCATTAAATACTAAATTCTATGAGGAATTTGCAATTGTATTACAAGCCTGTTATTCTTTGAAGTTACAGGATTTGTCTAATTTGGGGTTATATTTCACAAGTTGTGCTAAAACATAAATGTATTGCTCTAAAATTCTGGCTTGTTATTTGTTTGTTCATTTAATAGTAAGTTCCATTGATTAAGCTGCACTGACACTGAGGACATAGACCCTCACTACAGCTAGTTGCCAAAACACCCTTGCAGCATAGTGTTCAACAACAGTCTCTCTGTTGGATAGTTTAGAATGTTTCTGACTGATCTTGGATGCATAAGTTTGGACTTATGCTATGCTTTGAGTGATTGTGTTTTTATTTATTTATAATGGCAGAGTTAAGGTCTTAGAGCCTTCCTTCCCTCCAGTCTTCCACTCTGCCAGTCTTACATGGATGTACATATATATTAAGTTACAACATTAGTTAAAAACTGAAAGGGAAATGGATAATAGTAACTATAAACACAACAACAACAACAACAACAACAACAACAATAATAATAATACAAATAAATTAATTATGTATGAGTTACAGTAATTGTCAATACAGATCATATTTAGCAGCTACATAAAAATTAAGTGAAAAAGATGGATATATATGGCTACTAAAATGAACATAATATATTTTGATTTAAAGGTAAATCTTATATAGAATTTCTTAATTAAGTATTTTTTTAAAATTCTGATTTTTAAACATATGTTCATGTATAAAGATATAGATGTAGATAAAAAGCAAAACAAATTTGAATAAATATAATCATAATTGTTCAAAAGTGTTTACAAATTTTTCAATTGAATGAAAACAGTGTTGTAATAACATTCTTTCACTTTGTGTTTAAATATAGCTTCTGAGATGGTACGTTTAAATTATCAGGTAGTTTGTTGTGTAATATAATTCCAGAGTGTCTTATGCTTTTGCTGAATAATGAAGTATTATGTGTAATCATACTCAGTTTATGGCTATTCCTTGTGTAATAGCTATGCTTTTCACAGTTAATCTGAAAGTATACCAGGTGTTTTCTAATAAATGTCACAAACTGTAATATATATATAAAAGCAAGAAAGTGGTAATATGTGGAGTTTTTGGAATAAATTGTCACAGGAATCCCTTTGTTTCTTCTCCATTATTATTTTAATTGCTCATTTTTGAATTTTGAAAATTATATTTTCTTTCAATTAAATGTACTTATGAAGCTGTTGACAATGGAGTGGTATATATATAAACAATGTAATACAGTTTTTTTATATATTTTTTCTTTATTGCTGTTACCCCAAAATATAACACCAAATTTTAATAAACTGTTTAATGATGGAATTTATAACCTTCCAGAGAAATAACAATATGCTGTCAGTAATAATAATGCACACTGTACAAAAGAAGTTCATTTACTAAAACATGCAATAATATACTATTGTTGAATGATTATTAAATGTTAAATCCTACTGTTTATTGTTCTGCAACTTCTCTTTCATATTTGTACTGGGGATGTGCAGTGTTCTCAGGTGATATTAGTGGCTGAACTGTAACAAAGAGACAAATTAATATAGGCAATAATCCTATGCAATTGAGCAGGAAATAGCACAATTCCGTGTTTTTTATTGTAGGTATATTATACACACCAGTATTAGAATGCATTTTTTCTTTTTTCTCTATCAGTATCAGAGGGAGATTTGTGAAAGATAGCAGCCATCATCTAAGTTTTGCATTTTGAAAATAAATCTATATCAGGGTATGTAAAAATAAATGCTTATTTTATTCAAATAATTACATTTTTAAACTATTTAGTGAAATACCTATTTAGTGAAAACACTTTTCAATTACAGTTATGAATTTTTTTCATTTCTTTGCCCAATACAAAATATATATTTTGAGTTCTGTGTGGCTGATGGTTCCACATTTTCCAGTTTTAAAATAAAACAATTATTATAAGATATTTAGGAAGCAGCAAAGAACATAGAAAAACTAACATTGTTTCTGATGTCATCGAGTTGAATGGAAAGAATAAAAATGTGACATTTTTCCTTAAAAAAGCGGGGGGGGGAAATAATAATAATAATAATAAACAGCATTAATATACCTGAACAGCTCATAAGATCTTAATACTATAAAAAAAAAAGGGGCTAAATGTGGTTATAGGCCTTGCAAAATTTGTTTACTTCATTATTGCAGAACTTGCAACCTTTAATCCCTTTTTGTAGTGTCATTAGGCAGTTCATGGAGATAAAAAACAAAACAGCTAGTTTAAAAGAACAATTTTATAAATTTTCCTTCTTTTTCTTTTATTATAATTTTTTATTTGGGATAGGCACTGCAGCAAATTGACATTGTCAGAACAATAAATACATTTTTAATAATATAGAAATACATTTCCATATAAGTAAAGTTTATGGTAATTTATTTGTAATTTGGTCTTGTGTAGTAGGAACTGGATACTAAAAGATTAGTGTGTAAATTGTTTTGAATTTGACATATCCCCGCGGTTGTGTTTTGTTTCCGCCTCTTAGCAATTCCATGCTGTTGTGCTACACTAGCGCCAATAGACAAAAACGGGGACAATTGTGACGAGTCAATGTGAGTTAAGCGTTCGGAGGGGGAGGATCAGACGATGCCTCCCTCTGCATTGGGCTGTACTAGTCCATTGCTAAAAGCTGATCAATTTGATGTAAACAGTGCGACAGAAAGAATTAAATGTGTATTAGTTGGTGACGGAGCTGTAGGCAAAACGTCGCTTGTGGTCAGTTACAGTACTAATGGATTTCCTAATGAATATATACCTACAGCATTCGATAATTACAATGGTGAGTACCAATAATTTGCTATTCTCTGTCATATATGGTAGTTGATCTTTCCAGTCAGCACGTGCTTTGCTTATAATCAAGTTATTCCTGTCATCGTTGAATTCGTGTAGTATGAAACTTCATCTTACAATCAACTGCTATAATTTTCGCTGTCTCATACTTTTTCTTTAATGTCAGGATATACAGAGTTTAGAGAATATGTTCCTTTTCGCTTTTGTCATATTCGACATTGTATTTGTACTGTTTATTTACATTAATCCACTTCTGTTAGGAGTTTCCAAGTGACCAGCAGGTGGTTATTCTCCATTTCCATAAGTTTATCCAGTTATCACACTCCAAAAAAGTATTACTGCTGTTTATCTTATCTATACAATAAATTCTACTTTGTTGCTTTGAAAATATTTTCGCATCAGTTATAATTCTTGAATCTGTTTTCTTTGCAACAACGATAGCAGCAACAAAATAATGTGTGAAATGATTAGAGAAAAATAGGATTTGCGTTACAATGTGATGAGCTTGTATACCTATTGTGTTTTATTTATTTGTTATTATTGCCTAGCGAAATGACTGGAATGGTTCATTATATTACAGGAATATAATATTTAAAACACTTGTTTTGTAGCGAAAGGAGTATTTGTAAATCGTTATTGATATTTTTTCTTCTCTTTACGCGGAAGTTGTTATGTTTGATATTAACTTGTTAATTTATTGATAGCGTCCTGTCCTAGTTCATATCTAAGTTCAGAAATTGTTTGACACAATGTCAACAATGTGTTGAAGTTTATTGATAATATAGTTTCTTATAACAAAACATTATGAGGGAATAAGCCAAGAAGACATGGGAATTAAAAGTTTTCAACAAACGTTCTTATTCAGCTCATTGATAAATTTGAGGGGGAGTCAAAATCTGAGAATAAGTTTCAGTAAAAGTTCATTATTTCGTTATATTGTGAACATGAGTCGTCTAGTTTTGTAAGATATTGTATAGTACAAGATAAGCAAACTCCACGCAATACCCGAATCAAGAATCCGTTTACAGAAGTTATTAACAGTTATTGTAATTTACGACAGCAAATTTCGCTTTTGTAGTTTTTCAAGTCGTGTACTTTATGAATATTAAGATTTATATTAATATGAGAAACCCTCATATCCTGCACTATGTATGTTTCAAAATAACATTTTGTTCTCTGTGTGCAAATACAAGTTGGATAATTGCGATAATTATAATCCATAAACGCAGAAATCTTTTTATTTTCCTATGGTCAGAATGACCATTTGATCCATAAACATTTCAGTTTTATGTGATGATTTATTTTTATATTACAAGTGTTCTAGAGATGTGAAGCAGCACTTCCCTCCCTCTATTTTACCCATTGCCACCTCTTTGGACAAGGAAATGTTTTCTTACTTATTGTTAGCATTTCCGTCGTTATCGTGTCCCACTTGAAATATTGTACATTTTAGTTTCAGTAAGATAAAATAGTCGCACTGTTATAACGGTCAACCGTTGAAATTAAAATGTATGGACATCGATGACTGTAGTATAGTTTGTTTGGGAAGGGGGGGGGGTAAGACTTTTTAAGCATAATTACTTTTAATTTTTCTGTTTCTGCTGTCTTCTAAAGGTACATTTCATAATACAGAAAACTGGCTTCCAAATATAAAATCTTATTTTCTCAAGACAGAGCAATATTTTCCCATCAATTAGCAGAACTCTCATCGGTCTTCCAACTTCCCAGATATTTTAACGTCAATATCACTGGACTCAGAGCGTTATAAACCCAGATAATTATACTCAAAGAAACTTCATGACTGCTAAATGATGTAATACAACAATCAGAAAAACTGAACTTTCATCGTTATTTCCATGTCTTCAAATTATTGTTTTGGTAGAATCTGATATGACATTCTTAGTATCATGTTAGGACGCAGTACATAAGTAATTAAACTGACAGACCAGGATGCGAAATAGTAATAAAAAAATAATAAAAAATGGGAGGTAAAATCGTCGTAATTTTAAGTAAACTGATTTAGAAAATTAAATGGTTAAATGTTTCCAATCAAAATGCGGAACCATAAACAAAAATGTGATGATAAAATATGCTAAATGAATCAAAGCCGACCGTAAAGAAAAGTACTCCTCACTGCGTTCCTTTACCGAGTGGCGTTAATTAGGCAAATGATGTCCAGAACGACGGTAACTGCATCCCACAAATTCAAAGGAGATCCAGTGAACTACACTGAACCACGTTCACAAGCGGCGGTTACGTATGCACTAAACGGATTTTTCGTTATTAGTTTTTTCAGATCAACCAAATCATTTGACTCGTATTACCTCCAGTGTGACACAGCAGTGTCAGTCCAAAACTAACAGTTCAGTTGCATTGTATATAGCAAAATTACCGCACAAACCATTCATATCACTACGTTTCTCTGCTTCAAACACTGAAAAACACATTGTTCTTGTAGGACATTTTGTTTATTAAATCCTGAATTATTTGTCCTCTGGCTTTGTCAAACAGGTCTTTTGTTTTTGAGTGCTTTGTTGATTCAACGAAGCCTCCAACAATGGTTAGCCGACAATATTGCGCTGTGCTTGCAGTGAATGTGTTTCATAGTCTCCGGTTGCAGAATTGCCACATTGCGCATGGTATAATTGCTGTTCTATATAATATTATATTTGGATCTATTTGCTGTTAGTTTAATCAGTGCTGTAGTTGGAAAAAAAATATAGAGGGTTCAGTTGAAATTACTCACTTTTTGTCAAAGGAGGTTCCAGATGGACTACACCACTTTTGTGACGTTTCTTCTCCTGCATGCGGATCTCCTTCCAGATCACAATCAGAATTGCTCACAAGACAAGGGCTTAAATGCTAGCAATTATTACTATCAGAAGATATTTCTTAGTGCAGATATCGTTCAATAAATTAAATTCTCCTCCGCATTCTAAATTAGAAACAGAATATATAATCTGCATCAAACTACAAAGTGCTGGTGGTTTCACATTGGTGTCAATATATTCCTTGAAGACCTAAATGCGATTAAGATGAAAATGTTTACACAAGTTGTAGATGCTTGCATCACACACGTTATCTTTGTTTCAGGAAGACAGTTATTATATTTACTGTTTCCAAATCATTCAATCAAATTCTCTTTTCCATTTCTACCACGCTATATGTTTAGTGTGAACTTGCCAATTCGAGAGCAAGCGCGAAATGCAACTTTGAGGCGACTGTCCACTGTTTTCAAGAAAAGTAAACAAGAAACAAGGTTTCAACAAAGGGAATAAAATGCAATTTTAAAAATCAATATAGTAGTTATAACTCTAATCTAATTATAAAGCTTTCAAACAACTAAGATAACTTCATTTTTAATATATATATGAAAAGAGTATATTCACTTCTCTAAAATGTTTTATGCCGGCACAACTATTAATTAGTACAATGAATATAAATACAGTGAGTGGCATATTTAATGGCATGTGTTTTGCTGCTTATCTGTGTCGTTAAATTACTCTTTCCTTCGGAGGGGATTTTTAGAGGATAAAATTGTAGGTGAAAGAAAACCTTCCGTCCCCCCACGATTTCGTAGTGTGGTCCAGACAAATTCTGGACGGCTGGCAACCCTTTGACGGCCCAGAAGCGGCTTCCAGTTTTTGGGAGGCGAGACACTAAAGAAGATACAATAATTATAATTTAAACATAGTGTTATCGATATTAAACTGTTTTCTCCAAGCATCTCAATATCTGTTTGTTTTTTGCTCACAAAGCAGAATCTATTCTCCAAACAAAAAAATAGCAGGGCAGATTAATAGCCAATGTAATTTTTTTTAATGGAATGCTCATGAAAATTGCTTGATTTAAAGCCTCAGGCCTCATATGAGCCGCACCTGATTTCAGTTACGTCATGCAATAATCAAGGTTATAAAGGAGTGCCCGGCAGAAGTAGCGGGCTGAAATGTCGAAAGAATTATTGCAGTTTATCAGCAGATAATTTTGTGCATTTCAATGTAAGTCAGATAACGCGGAATGGCAAATGGTCTAATCTGATAAGGACGATGTGATTCACGATGCCATCATGCGGATTTTGTGGAACTGAAAAGATAACTACAGAAATACTACGCTGTGAAGCGTGTTTTCTGTACGCAATACATATTTCAGGAAGTTTGAAGGCATGTGCCGTATTTTATTGTAACAACGTAAGAGGCAACAAAAGTAGATGATATTTACCAATATACATTTCATCCGCATTTGCGCCTGTTATTTGACCTCGTGCTTTGCACCTTGACTAGGAGGAATCGTTTAACGACACAATAGGCAAGAGTACCTGCTTTCAATAAAGATTCCAAAATTAAAGTCTTGTATGTTTGAAAAATCAGATTATTATAGATAAGAGCTATTGGATTGACATGCAAGCTTTTCATTATTGGCGCTAATAATGTGCTTTGTGTTATGCGAACATAAACATGCCAGTAACTTGTTTCTTTCTAAAGTATATGTATAATCAATAAATACCTGAACAAGTGTTTTATTATTTTAAAAATCTTGTAACGTATTTTATAGGATACTTAATGTTTTACTGTAAGTAAACTATGTTTAAATAATAGTTTAACACAACGAGGATATTATTATTATTATTATTATTATTATTATTATTATTATTATTATTATTATTATTATTATTATTATTATTAAAGCAGTAGTCGTGTTTCTTTTTCAAATTACTATCGCCAGATTGATTTTTAAATGTATGTGCAGTTAAGACTATCGACAATATGATCCGTTAAAAATAACGGTGAAATATAATAAATTAATGTTACATTTGTTAATGTGCATGCTCTCGTGGTTTCCTGGAAACGCCTCTAAAAGTAAAAATGATGACGACAAAATTAGAGAAATAATTCGTTGGTATTCGGATTAGTACCTGAGAATGCACACTAAGACTTAAAAGAAAACAGCAGAGTGTTCCTTATCAAAACCATGCATTTCAAGAGATAGCATCATTGCGTCTAAATCCTTGTCAAACAGAAGTGGTTATCTAAATGAATGCCAGTTGCCAAAGTGTGTCATTTGGGCCATGAATTACTTTAAGAGGAAATCAATACAAGGGCTTGACTACTAAATAAAGACATTTCTGGGATAAAGGTCATAGGATGACTGCAAAAATTACTCTTTGTATAAACCCTGAGAAAAAAATGCGAATTGGTTCTGCGAGAGAAAAATCCTGTGAATGACTGACTGTTCAGCTGTTTTTGAGAGCTGCAAGAATGCACACGCTGTGACAAAAATCACAAAATGGTGACGCTACTGCAGTGGAGCATCTGGTCATATACTTCTTTCAGACAATTGGGTCGGTAGTCATTGACAACATATGCAATATAAAGAGGCAATTTAAAACTCTTTGCCTGAAAAGATAAACACAAGACATTGTGAACATAACTTACGAGGCAATGCGACATTTGTCCTACATTAAGTTCTGATCCAGCCATATTCAGTGTTTTGTACTTTTCTATCCAGGTAATACACATTTTAACGAATTCTGAAGGAATATATTGTGTTTGGTCTAGTGAAACATATTTTATTTGTTTATTATCGAATTCAGAAGAAATGTAAGCTATTGCGGTTGCACCGATGGAAATATATTTTTAATAATCTATCCAGATTTGCATCGATCTTACCTACTAGGCACCTATAATTAAAAAAACAAACAAATAAAAAGATCTATAATATGCATATCTAATTATGTGTCCGTTCTCGCTCTAGCGGTCGTAATTTTTTCCCCTCAACGAAACTGCATGTAGCCATCAATTAACAAATGGTTCGTCCAGTCGTTAACGAGCAACATTGCACCATTAGGGGTGGGGGTTAACCCAAAGCGAAAAATTAAAAAAAAAATAAATAAAAGAAAATGTGTTTTATCGGCCGAAATTTTTGTTTATTTTCAAGGAAACTCAGTATTTTTAAAAAAAAAAAAAAACGATAAAAACAATTTCCAAAAATCAGGGCAATCGGGCCATTAAGAGTGGGGGTATACGTGAAAAAATGAGTGAGGATTAAAGTAAAATTTAAAAATCGCTCTAGCGGCAGCAATTTTAAATGCTTTTAAAAACATTCTGTATATGGCATAGAAATAAAATGAAAATAGTTCCTGAAAATCAATGACATCGAACTGTTAGAAAGGGAGAGGATTATCTGAAACCTAAAATTTAAAAATCGCCCTAGTAGCACCAGTATTTCTTTTTTTCACAGCTAAACTCAATGTATACCATTTGAATCAAACAAGAAAAATAGTTTATACGAAAATTATAGAAATTGGGTTATTAGGAATATGGGTATACTTGAAAAATGAAATTTAAAAAACACTCTTGCGTTTAATTTTCTGTATATTGTATTAACATAAAAGGACAAATTCATTCAGCATATAAACTGTATTTATAATGATGCATATGTTTTATATTTAACAAAAGCATCATCATGAAGATAGCAAATGTGAAATATTAATCTAACATGTGTGTGAGAATTATATTTGTATGTAAGTCGCGCAGTAATAACCTTCAGAAAACATATTCGTTACATGTTTTACTACAATAACATTGAAATTAAATTTCAAAGCATGCAAATAGATGTAACTTTCGACTATTTTTATTTGCTTTGTATATTGTAATTGTTTCTGAATAGTAAGATGTTTTAGTTTAAGTAAAACATATAAACATCTTCTTAAATGCATAATGTAACTCGAAATTTTGTTATTTCTCTCTAGTTTTGTGAATGAAAGATGATACCAAGGCCTCAATCGGTTCTGGCGGTGTTGTAACTATAGTGGTAACTATACTTGCATTCTAAACCCAAGATCGCGGGTTCAAACCTGACCAGGATCGATGAATTTTTTCGGGCGTAAAAATCCTAAGTATGGCTTCCTTCGGAATGGCAGTAAAGCCGTGGGTCCTGTGTCGTAAGCAGCACGAAAAAGAACCTCAAGCCTGAAGGAGGTCTCTGAGCAAAATTTGTCGGCCGTTTCACGCCTTGAATTGAATGGGATGCTGATGACCTGAGATGTTAAAGAGCGTCCGTAAATAAAACAAATCAAAGTCAAACCAAGGGCTCATAAGCGTTCATAAACATGATTACATTTAAACTTTTTTAAAAATACTCGCACATTATAGCTATGTTTATCAGTGGTCAAACATTTTATTTATTTGACAGTATAACTTAATTGTTGTAATTTGATCTCAGTAATAATAGTAATGATAATTCTCAAAATGTGGTTTCTCTTTTGTAATACTTATAGATTGCAAGAATTCCAATTTTGTTCCCATAATACCACACAGTAATCCATAATTTCATTTTATTAATTAATAAGGCTAATTTTCATTTTATATTACTTTTATTACGTTATTCAATTCGGTGAGGAATACGCTTAGTTTACGCAGCTTCTGCGTAATGGACTTTTCTAATGTTCTTGCTTAATCGTTCGTTGCGCATTGAAAGCAGATGCTAAATCGGCGAGCTATTCGATATATTTAGGAGCACGGAACATGGGACACTAAAACCTGAGTTACCTTGGAATAAAACAGAAGAAACTGTTTGCTATGAAGATAGCCAATCAGAGCATGGAAAACAAAGTGCGTTTTCATAATCCAAGCGTTGCTGCGATACTCCATTGTTTAATTACACGCCTTCAAATCGCATTCACGGATTAGAATATTATCAGAAAAACACTTCAATGACTTTCAAGTCGAAGGCATCCTCATCGGCATATTTCTGTTTCTAGCACGAGTGTTTAAAGATAAGCGTTAGGTTTGAAAACAATAGATTCAATTGTGTTGTGATAACAGAATCATTATGACGCGATAAATGGTATTCAAGGTATAGAGAAGCCAAGTTTTGGCTACTTTATGTCCAAAGTGAAAAATATTTAATACAGGGGGTCCCGTTTAAAACATCAATAAAAGAAATTACTATAATTTAAAATATTTACGCTGTTGCGGGTGTCTTGGACAAATTATCAGGGAGTTTGTATTTAGATCATGTGTGTTTCTCTGCTGAGTCAACTTTCACATATCGTGAAAAGTCAACAGACACTATTGCAGTATCTGGAGATGTGAGAATCCGCATGTGTTTGATCACGAAAATAATTCACCGTAATGTTTGGTATTGCTTAATGAGAGATCGTGTGATAGGTCCCTTCTTTTTCGCTGAACCTACAGCGACTGGCACAACCTATCTACATATTTTTGAACTTTGTGTCCCAGCTTCCTTCAAGATGGTGCTCCTACTCACTTCGCAGGCCAGGTATGAGTTTTATTAAAGTCAACTTTCCGAGGCAATGCATTAGTAGAGTATCTGAGATCATAGCTTGGCTACCAAGTTTCAACAGATCTAATACCCTTGGCTTTTTTCTTATGGGGAAAAGACTAAGTGTAAGGACACGGGTAGTTGACCTCGATGATTTGAAGACCATAATCTGCCTTCCATTTCAAAATGTTACTTGATATGCTGAAGAATATCTGGATAGAGGTTGACAACAGACTTTCCATCTACCGTGTTACAAATGGTAGTCATGCTAAAATCTATTGAAGATTAGAATTGCAATTCTTTATGTATCATAAATGTTAAATTTCAATTAAATACGCTTTTAATTTAACAGTTATAGGCGGTTCGTTTACTAGTGTTTCAAGTGGGGCACTCTGTATTTCTAAAGCAAAGAAAGGCAAAAAACATCCGCTTATTTTATTTTCGTACAGGAGAAAACGCATGCGGACCAATCTATATGAATTCAAACACCAAGGAATCTTACAAATTATTATTGCTTTAAATGTATAAAAGAGAATCATGATTATGTAAAAGCAATTTTTCTTCAAGTCCATTAGTTTTCTGTTTTAATGCCATACATTGTTCGAATATTTGTGAATATCAACAATTTAGGACATAAAAGGAAAAGATTAGTGCTGGATATTAAACAGAGCTGTATATTATTGCTAATAGCACGCATTAAAATGTATTTGTCATAATATAACATTTCAACAGAGACATACATTAGCTCATTCATATTTAACTAATCTCCTCTTGGTAAACAGCAAAAATAATATCAGTTGATTGCTCCCCTCCCTCTCTCCGTCGGTCCTGGTGGCGTAGTGGTTACCATACTTGCCTCCTAAACCCAAGATCGCGGGTTCTAAACCGGCCAGGACCGATGGATTTTTTCGGGCGTAAAAATCCTAAGTATGGCTTCCTTCGGAAGGGAAGTAAAGCCGTGGGTCCCGTGTCGTACATTTACGGCACGAAAAAGAACCTCAAGCCTGAAAGAGAGGCCTCTGAGCAAAATTAGTCGGCCGTTTCACGCCCTGAGTTGAATGGGACGCTAATGACCTGGGATGTTAAAGAGCGTGCATAAATAAATCGATCAATCCCTCTCTCCTCTCTGACAAAATTTATATCAGCATTGTTTTGAAGGCTCAAGAACTCCCATAAAATAAGCATTTCGTTAAATTACATTTAGAACATGCGGGACTTGCTAGATGCACCTACATGTGGTCTTGGGAGCCGAGCGAGAAGTCTACTGTTCTACTTTGACTTGAGAGTGTAGGCTCTATGATTGTAACTATATGGGCGCGTAAGACATATAAAGACTACATTTCTATTTAGGTATGAAAATATTTTTCCCCCTGTATACATTCATCTTGTAGCACAAATATGAAAATTTTGTCTGAGTGATGTGCAATTTTGCTATATATAATAATCGTTCAAGTATGCATAAAATAAATTTTATAATAATCATGTAACTTAATGATAATATTTTATAAATCATAATGCTCTACATTATATGGCATTTATAATGAGATTTTCAGATTATTGATAAGGGCATCCTGAAGTAACTTTCTTTCATTTTGAAGTTAAAGGTGCATGGTTTTCAAAATTCCGTTTTCCCACATATATCTGTAGTAGGCTAATGAAACTGTTACAATTTATGTGACAGAACCTTCTATGTACATATGTGTTTGTGTCTGTTAAAGGTTAAAATAATATTTAAATATAACATAAAAAAATATGAAAATTGCATACCAGCATATATCAGAACACATTTCTCAAAAACTGAAATTATGTCATTATAGGAATTTTACATGACAATTATATCATTGACGTAGCCGGTTCAAGTTCTTATTAATAGTGATATTCAGTTTTAAAATTAAAAAAGGGGCATATTATAATTTTATGCTAATTTTCCGTGTAATTAATTAATGGAAACACCATGCATAGCTCTAACCTGCTGTTTAGACCCCTAAAATGGATGATCCCAAATATTAACATACTTCTACATATGGTAACTTTTCAGTTATGTGTTCGTAAAATGAAAATTAAACAATTTTAAATATATTAATAACATAATATATACAATATAATTAAAATCTTGTTTTCAGGCATTTAAATTGCCAAAATACCGATCCAAAATTATTAACCAGATCTTTACGGATTTCTTAAAAGCAAAATAATTTTACCAACTCTATTTTCTAGGCATGGTAAAGACAAAAAAACTAATTTTCACTTTTCAATAAAGTTACACTTTATTGCAATACAGTTCTTACATCTTTGAATTAGGTAATATTTTAACCCCCCCCCCCCAAAGTCAGAAGTCTTGTCTGAAAAATGGGCACAAACAGCATGCATCACTTCTTTTTCGTCACACTTAAATTTCCTTTCTCGAAGGTCCATCTTGAGTTTGAGAAGAGGAAGTAGCCATTGGAAGCTAGATCTGGGCTGTATCGGATCTCCTTGAAGCCGCAATTCTTCACAGCTTCCTTTGCAAAAGGAGCTGTGTGCTCAGACGCGTTGTCGTGAAGAAGGCGCACCCACCACTCAGCTTTCCTCACCTTTTCTCTTTGATGGAAGCACGTAGGCCAGCATTGTACTCCCCATTTACTCTGGTGTTCCTCTCCTTGAAGTCAATGAAGAGTATTCCTTCATAGTCCCAAAAGATTGTGGCCATGATCTTCTTGGTTGACTGAGTGGCCTTGGCCTTCAGAGGCCGTGCTTCGCCAGTTTTACGCCACTTCATTGATTCTCTTTTGGACAAAGATTCTCTCAGGACCATATGTTCATCTCCTGTAACAATAGTTTGCAGAACTTCTCTCTCGTTGTCACGGAAGCGCTCCAAAAATACCTGACAACAGATGACTCGATGCTGCTTTTGGACTGAGGAAAGAAGTCTAGGCACCCGTCTTGCACTAACCTTATTCATGTTTAAATGTTCATGAATAATCGAAGGGCTGTTGTTTTAGAGAGGATCAACTTGCCTGCTATTTCTGTAACTTTGAGCCGCCGCTCTTCCTTAATTTCTGCTTTCACAAGAGGGTTTTTTTTCAGGAGTGAGCACCTCCAAAGGCAGATCTGCACGCTGTTCGTCTTCAATGCTTTCTCGACCCATCCGAAAAAGTTTGGCCCATTTTTTTACGGTACAATATGAGGAGGGTGCTTCCTCATAAACACCGTCCAATAGCTGTTTAATTTCATTTGGAGAAGTTCTTCTTTTGTGAAGAATTTAATAACAGTTCAGTACTCCATTTTGAACATGTCACAATCTTCTACACGTAACCTTCTTTATGCAACTGTATCTGAACAACTGAACACAGCGGAGCGGAAGTTATAGGTGCAATTATTTACTTAACACTTATATCCTGTAATAATTATATCCATGGAATTGAATCAACGACCTTCGAACCCAGATACAAGCTTTTGGACTAGCCTTCCCACATGACACAGAGCTGTGTTCCCCTTTGCAGAGCTTCTGTGCGAACCGTAGTGAACTACGTCAGACAATGGCTCACTATTCATTTCATCGAAAAAGTCCCACGGCGAAGCTATTATAATGTTATTTTATTACTGGCAGCATTTCCCATCATTGTTTCTATCCGGGCATTGCTGTGATCTCGGAAAACAAGAATGAAGAATGTGTTCGCGGGAATCACGCGTGGCTTGCTCATTTCCTGCACACAAACACTAGTCAAGATGAATTTAATAAGCATTTTCTAATGTAATTAAAAATAAGTATCTAACCATAGTGATAGGAAAAATACTGCTAGATAAGTTAACCCATTCATACCGCCACGAATGGCCAGGTCGTTAAGGCGCGGTTTTGTTAGCAGGAGGTCTGAGGTTCGATTCCCACCATGACCGTCCTTCCTGACTGCCAGGTTTCTCTCAGTCTTCATAAAATGGCAAATGCCGTGGAAGTACCCTAAACTTGGGCCAGGAAAGCTTCCTTCCTTAAAAATTGCTCATTTCCCAATTGATCATTTCATCTCATGTATCATCAGTGTCCACCGCCTGTGGTGTCTCAGTAGTAAAAATAGGCGTTAAACACCATTCAAAAAACATTCATCTAATTTAATTTAAAAATCACAATGACGAATACGACTTGGAAACTGGTTACTGAAAAATGAATGAAAAATGTCTATAAAATAACGTATATTTCCAAATTTTACCTGAATTTTCTACACAGGTTAAAAAGTGCTATACGCATGTATTTGTTTGTTGTTAGTAAGTATTATTATTCTTTATTATTATTATTATTACTATTATTATTATTATTATTATTATTATTATTATTAGACACGTCAAAGCTGTATATGTTCTTACAAATCTCACTACGACATGAATTTAAATGTCTAGAGAAATTAATAGGTTATAGACATAACGTGTTCAACATTGCAGTAAAAAACCAATACCATTCTTAAGATTCTCAAGCTCAAAGACCTTCCCGAGGACGGCTCCTGTAAGAGGTTTTGGTTTGAGCTACCCGGGAACATTTTAACGTTTGGTTTTCTTATTGCTTTTATGCCTTTCAAAAAATGTATATATGAGACCTCTGTCTCGCGCCTTATGTTTATACTTGCAGTTATGCAACGCGGTTTATCGATGGACTTGTGTAATATTTTGATCGGCAGAGCTGAAAGGAAGTGGTAGGTGGAGTGTTTCCCATAATGCCTCTTTGTGTGTGCATGCACCACCTGAATCGTCAGCTCTCGTCACGCACATTTCGAATTTTACACAGGCTCTTGTTGCGTTACAGAATTAAATAAACTATTTTAAAAGACTATTAGATAAGTATAGTAAAACAGTAGTAATCGCAACATATGCTAAATATCAAACTATATTTGAAGTAATGATGCTGTCATGCAGACACTCTCCAGCAGCAGTAATTCTAGTAGTAAGCTGTTATTGAACAGCAGGGGAGTGAAGTTTCCCGTGAACGCTGTGCAAACTAATGTTCCAAGTTATTTTCTTTGTAATCATTGGAAGAGAAAACTTTGAAAAGCAGGTAAACTAATGGGTATTAATTTGATTCGAAGTCTGGTTTCAAAACATAGCAAGTATAACTTACAATGCTTTCTAAAGAGACAGACTTGATCGTGCAGATTCCAGACTTAAATCAAAGAATCCACGACAAGTTTGCTACCATGAAAACCACATTAATTGGCTATTTATTTAATTCTCTCTCTTTCTTTCTGAACTGTATGTTCAGCCATGTAAGCATACATGAGTGTTAATTCTAGTTATTAAACTTCTAGAAACTTACGGTACATATTTAACAGTAGCAATAGTAAAGATGTGCACCCCGAGCCGCCGCTGCGTATTTTTATAAACTGCCTGTCCATGTCAGCTGATATTAGAGACGCATAGTTGAAACACGGATGAACAATCCCCTTCGACAATTCGTTTCTATTTTTGCTTGCAGAATATTCTCTATCTCAGTAACGTTCCAAAAACTATTTGATATATTTTACCTTTTGAAGAACTTAGTGAATATTTAAACTATTTTACTGCTGATGTCAACATTTCATTTAAAATATGCCAATCCTCCTTTCAGGTCTACTTCATTAGTAAGTTTTGAGATTCTAGTATTGAAACAGCATTCACCTTGTCAAAATTGCCAAATTTTTATTTTTATTATTATTATTATTATTTTTTTTTCCACAAAATTTCCCAATATGTAAGGATAGGTTATGAAGGCATCGGAATGTCAGCTGTAGGTTTATAGAAATTTCTTATTCTTGAAAGTGAATTTACGAACACTTTCATAAAATTAAATATCAGTTTGTCAATGTAAGGAAACTTTACGTGCATAGAGCAAACATGTGAACATGGCAAGTGACCTAAAAAAGGAAGTGCAGAGCGAATGCTAACATGTAACAGCAAACAATTGAATTTACTTTCAAGCTTTGAAATGTTTTGTATTAAAATAAATGATCTTTGGGAAAGACGCAAATACTAAATGGGAAAATGGACTCCTCTCCCCAAATCAAACTACTTTAAGAATAACCGTTAAAAAGATCAGAAAATACAAAAGCTATTTTGCTGAATATCGAAAAGAGGCAACTTAAGTACAAGCTCCGATATGTGATGACACATCAGCTATCTGCGGTTTTCACCATTTAGTTTTTGTTAATAAGAGATTTCATGAACCGAACAAAAACTGTACATGTCCATTGTATAGTAAAAGTTGCAAATGATGCCATGTAACGCGTTGAAAGAAAAGGATATCATTAACAAAATTCTGCAAACATTGAACGTTCCTTTTTCCTCTTGAACTTTGTATGCTTTTCTCTTCATTATCGTTATTATTATTATTTACATTTTTGCAAAACAACTTATATATGATTGTCCAAATGTAAGTGAAACTTTCTGATTTTTTCTCTAATGGATTATTGTTTGTAATATGTGGACATACAAGAAGTAATAGTGAAATATAGGTTACATATCAGCTACACCTAGTGGTCTTGTCTCTTTAAGTGTCACAGCACGTCACCAGGTTATGAATAGTATGTGTTAGCTGTGGAACCAAACTTTATGAGCGTCACGGAGTTCAGGATCGCAAGCGAACTATGGTGCTTTGCGTAGCAAATACGAGTTCTGTTCAAAAAGTATCGCGAATTTTGTGTTTTTTCAAAAAGTATTTATTTATTCATGAATATCTATTTGTCCCCTTCAAAGTAATCCCCACCAGATATTATACACTTGTGCCAACGTTTTTTCCAATCCTCGAAACACTTTAAAAAATCGTTTTTGTGATCTTGTTCAGCTCCTCCGATGCCGTGGCATAGCGTCGTCCTTTCATGGGCCTCTTCAGTTTTGGGAACAAAAAAAGGTCACAGGGGGCCAGGTCTGGGGAGTACGGTGGCTGCGGCATCATAAGTGTGTTGTTTTTGCCCAAAAATTCGCGCACAAGCAACGATGTGTGAGCAGGGGCGTTATCATGGTGCAAAAGCCAATTTTTGTTCTTCCACAAATCCGGGTGTTTCTGGCGGATTGCTTCTCCAAAATTGCGCATAACTTGCAGGTAATATTCCTTATTGACCATTCTACCCTGTGGCAAGAACTCATGATGCACCAGGCCCCTGCAATCGAAGAAAAATGTAAGCAAAAACTTCACATTCGACCGAACTTGGCGCGCTTTTTTCGGTCTTGGCTCGTGTGGCAGCATCGATTGGGATGATTGAGCTTTAGTTTCCATGTCATAACCATAAACCCATGATTCGTCTCCAGTTATGACCCTCTGGAGCAAATTTGGGTCGTCGCGGACAGAGTTCAACAGCGCCTTAGCAACGTTAATGCGATGGTGTTTTTGTTCGAAATTGAGCAACTTTGGTACGAAATTTGCGGCGACCCGTCTCATGCCCAAATCATTGGTAAAAATCGAATGGCACGAGCCAATCGATATGTTTAGATCCTCAGCAATTTCTCTAACGGTGATTCGACGATTGGCCAAACTATTTTCTTCACTTCTTCAATGTTTTTGTCTTTTGTTGACGAGTTCGGGCGTCTGGGACGCTCTTCGTCGTTCACATCTTCTCGACCCTCTGAGAACATTTTGTACCACCGATAAACGTTGCTTTGGTCCAAGGTAGTTTCACCATATGCCACAGTCAACATTCGGAATGCATCCGCGCACTTAATTTTGTTTCTCACACAAATTTTGATACAGATTTTTTGTTTCATTTTTTGGAATAGGCAAAAATCGAAGACGAGCCAAAACACTTCCAAGCAAAATAGCTGTCAACAATTAACTGAACATTCAAAATGGCCGAGCTTGTCAACATAAGTGAGGGACATGAGTACCAACATAACGCCACAAAACAATCGAATATACGTAGCCCGCGGAAATTCAAAATTCGCGATAGTTTTTGAAGAGACCTCTTACTCATTTCCATATGCATTCTTCATTCGACATAAAGTTCGGCTCCATTATCACGTTCTGCCTTCAAAAATTGCTTGAGTACTCGTTGGACAAGTTTGGATGAATGCATTTTTGTCACCATACTAATTCAGTATGCCTCTCTACATGAAAATAACCTGCATCTTGAGACAATGTCAATCTTCCTAACACCAGTGCTGTCTAACGGAGCAAACGTATTTAAGGTACTGAAATTATTAGTTTCGGTTTGGGAACCTTTATACTCTGCATTGTCTATGATTTCTCTGCAAAAAATACTACTGTTTATGAAATGTTGAGCCCCATAATCATGAGATGATAGTGGGGCATTCATGATAGTTTGTATTACCGAATAAACTTATAAAAACCAGAGGAGCCAAAGAAGGTGGAATTTGTGTAATTTTACTATCCAAATTTGCACGGAGCAGTATTATCTTCAAAACTTAGCAGTCACATTGCATAAGTCTGACTTTTACAAAGAGAAACGAAGTTTATTGTTATCCAGTATCAAGAAGATCACGCACAGTCAAAGGTATCGAGTAAACCTAAGCTTCATCATTAAAAAGAAGAAGAAATTCTTGAAACAGGATGCTTCAAACCAATAAACTATTAAAATTTGTGTCTTGCTTCAAAAATATACTGAACCATTATTTATTGTTGACCTGTATTAAAAAAAAAATACTGGAAAGTTCTGTTATCTAACGAGGGAACGTTCATAGTGGAATCGTGGAACAGAACAATGCTCACCTTCTATAAAAAGGAACATTGCCGTTTGTGCAAAACTTTTAGAGAGGTCACCATTATTGCCCATGGCGGGAAACAAAAATAATTGTTGTGGAAAACAAATCAAAACTCTATCCAGCATGCACCAGGAATCAATCTTGGAGCACTGTAAAGTCACACGGATAGCTGTAAAAACACATTCCATGCTTTTATATGATAGTGGCTGCAATGATCGGGTGGCCAGAGTCCTATTCCACAAAAGTATGACCTAATACATTAAAAGTGTATTAGTACAAGTTCTTGTAAAGTATTATCTTGTAAATTTCTCTTCCACCCCAAAAAAAAAAAAAAAAAAAGTACAACACTTACTTGTAAAATATTAGTAAAAAGTTACAAGTGGCATCATATAAGAACGCTATGGATGTACAGCTGTTTTGTCATATATCGCCATACTTTGAATTAGGTTATGTTTACTCCTTGATAATAACTTCGTATTTTTTTATTTACAAAGTGGATAATTGTTATTCCTACTAAATGATCCTTGTATTTTCCCTCAGAAATATATGTTATTATGCACTTATCATTATTCAAGCGTAATACTTCACTTTGAGACAACCCCAAGATCGCGGGTTCAAACCCGGCCAAAATCGATGGATTTTTTTCTGGCGTAAAAATCCTTGGGAGGGGAAGTAAAGCCGTGGGTCCCGTGTCGCAGATTTGCGGCATGCAAAAGAATCTCAGGCCTGAAAGAAGAGGCCTCTGAGCAAAATTGATCAGCCGCTTCACCCCCTGAATTGAATGGGACGCTGATAACCTGAGATGTTAAAGAGCGTCTGTAAATAAAACAATTCAACTTTGAGACAACGATCGCATTCGGATACTTATCAGCATATTCGCCGAGAAACGGCAGAAGAATTGAGCTTCCCGATTGCTTTCGGCCATTTATTTTATTAGTCCATTTGATCATATATTTTTTAAATAAATGTTTATATTGTTTTGCAATCATATTTTCATAATACACACGCACGTGAGAGAGAGAGTGAGTGAGTGAGTGAAAATGGCAGAAAAAGCAAATGAGGAATGGAATGCAAAGAAATTATTTTCGTGGCATGTAGCAAGACAAGTGTAGCAGAATTCTACAAATAACTACTAGTCCATACCCTGTAATGTACCAAAACATACTTGTATATAACAGGATCCGGATCGTTCCACAGCTGACGTGAAAGTTGATCGTTTTGAAGAAACATTTGTGAATATTTGTCCAATAATGAATAGCTTATTAAATAGTGGCAGCAATTTTTTAAAACAAATATTGTCACTTTCTTCTTTGTATATTGTTGTACAAACAATGCAACATTGTTTACACAAATGTGTGGAATATGAGATGTCAGTGGAGAAAAATACATTGGTCATTGTGATAATCTTTGTAATATTTAACTAAAGTAATAAAATCAGCAGGGCCAGAACTACGACAAACGATCCACCGGTTTTGACTGAGTGTGCTACCTTACTGCTCCGGACTGTGTTCGCCTTTACTTGTTTCAATGTTGAACCTAGATAGTCACCTGAGGAAGCAGTTGTTGATATTGGAATTTTCACAGTTGTATAGACTATTAACACCATTTCGAATATTGCAACTTTCTTCCCATCATTACTTTACACAGCGTTTAGATGGCTACTGAAATGATTTTGATTTGTTATTCATTAACTGGAACGAATTCTAGAGTATATGCTGCTCCATATTTACACGTTTGAAAATACTGCTATTGTTCTCGATTTCTCACAACAAAATTCTTTTGAATATCGATATGAAATGGAATCCTGATAAATCGAGCGAATGCATTCACTGGTCCATTCCATCTGGCTATGTTTTTTGAAATATGGAAAATCTATCGCTGTTCAGTGATCATTATTCCCCAAAGTTTCAAAACTCTGTTTTAACTCTTGGATTTTGGAGACGGAGGTGGATATTTTGGTATTTATTTTTACTGAATGGCCAAGGTTGGTGAGGCACAGACATGGAAGTGGTCCCTTATGATGTTTCCGGATAAAACTTCCCTGCAAAGAGTTCAAGGCTATACCTTGCTAAAGCACAAGCATTCATCACACCACCCGTAGCACTAGCTCACCTAGCCTTGCACTTTCGACCCCATATCTGCTTAAGCGACCAGAGGGAAAGCGTGAAAACACCCAAAATCAGGAACCCGAATGTGAGCCCCAAGCGTTAACGCCTGGGCCATCTCGCTCGTCTTACAATGAATGCTTAATGTTATCTTAATATTCTGAACAGCTTCACAATGCATTGTATCTTTTTTATCATTCCATTTCACTCAGCTGATTTGTGCTGTATGATTAGCATATCCCAATCTTACTAATCGTATTACACACAGAGGAGTAGCGCACTTAAATATGTTCAATAAGAAGGATATAATGGACGAATTATATGTAAGAATAGAATAAAATATGTTCGTAAATAAGAGAAAGTCTTTTGCCTCCATTTCTTCGTTTATAGATATCTTTACCAAGAGTCGAGGATATCTACTGAAGGATTAAAACAATATATGACCTGCTAAACCAAAGAAAGAAAAAGTGAAAGAGTAAACAAGGTCATTAAAACATATATTTGGAGTGCAGCCTATGATTCAACTGAGAAAGTTCTCTTTCCCACATAACGGCCTCGGATCGAATCCTTTGTAGGAACATAATTTACCTTAGGAGGAATTTATGGAGCTTCCTTCACTCTGACAAAGTCGCCTGACAACAAACTTGTCTCGCAGTCTTATCAGCAGATTACACAATAATGAGTAACACTAGAATTTCTATAACGTTATCTTTAACTCTCGGACAGGGCTACCATTGTTATAAGAATATAGCCTATATGAGTGCTTTTGTTAGTTTTTTTGTCCCATACATCTTTTTTTCTTCTTATTCACCTCTTTTCTTGCAGTGATACCAGTAGATTCAAAATTCTTCAGAATTACAATGAAAAATACATAAAGTCAATAAAGTTAAACTTTATTTTTCGACATAATCCCTTTGAATCTGGAAACACTTTATGCTATGTTTCTCCAGATTTATGATTCCCTCTTAGAAGTGACTTTCTTCGAGATCCCCAAATAAAAATCTGCAATCTTCAACGAGGAATGGAGGAGAGTACTTCGATACTTGAGGAATGGAGGAGAATATTTCGGTACTGGGGGGCGCTCTGGGAGGAAGGGATAAGGTGAGGGATACATAGGACGGTGACAGCGCGGACGCAGATGCAGTCCCAACTTCTTTTCCACATAGAACACCCTGACGGCGGTGGAACTCCCCTCTCCTGCTGCCGAGTTGTTCGTGCTCCTCGGAAAGCCGGCCGAGGCAGAAGCCTTTTCAAAGTGTAAGCAACCATCACACATCTTCGTACTGGCACTATCGAATGAAATGAAAGGACATGGGATAGCTGTAAATTCGCGTAATCTAAATATCCATCTCAGCATTCGCCTAGGCCACTAGGGAAAACCATGAAAATACCCAAGATCGGGATGGCCGACCCCAACGTTTTGAACCCGGACCTCCCGAATGAGAGTCCCAAGCGTTACCGTTAATGAGCTATATTACTTAATTTTTTTTTCCCCTGTTTCAGTGTTGGTTCGAGTCGACGGCCAACCGGTCAGCGTTCAGCTTTGTGACACAGCGGGCCAGGTAAGTGTTATCCTGAACAGTGGTAAAGGTGCACATTAAGAGAGGCTTAACAATAGGAAATATAGCACGCTTCAGATAGAGAAAAGTATCACACGTTAGGCATTGTAGACTCAATCCCTGCCAGGGCCAATGGATTTTTTGGGCGTAAAAATCTTAAGTATGACTTCCTTGGGAAGGAAATAAAGCCATGGGTCCCATGTCGTACATTTACAGCATTAAAAGATTTTCAAGCAAAATTTATCGACAGTTTCACACCCTGAATTGAATGAGACGCCGATGACCTGAGATGTTACAGCATCTGTAAGTTAACGAAATAAACAAATAAAGATCTTAGGCGTACTAATATTTAGCATAGTAGAACAGTTTATTGCTTTGACTTTATTTTTCTGCATAGAACAAGTAGAATTGAAAGTATTAGTAAAATGGCTCCTGAATGGCGACGATTTAAACTGTTAGCTAATGTCCAATTGGGAACACGCCCAGAAAATGCAATACTTTCAACTTTATTACTTTGAGGGCCGGTTTCATTAACAGATGTTAAAAATACGCTAACTTTTTTTTTGTTAATGTTGTATTAATATTTTAACAATGTGTTACTGCGTTCCGCCAAGCTTTTTCAGTATATTGTTAGTTAACATGTTGTTAAGATTCCCGATTATTGCAAATTGCATGGATCGAAAAGGCGGTGTCATAATCGAACGATTTCTAAACCCACTCCGATGTACTTTTGTTTATAAAGAATAATTAAAATATACGCCTCTTGCATGGAATATTAAAAGGAGCAAGGGCACCAAGGTGTTCTAACCTCCCTCGTATTTCATTTACAATCATATGACGACTGTTTTTCACATTCTGTGTCTTTGTAAAAGTTGCTCTTTGGCGTAAAAATGTCAAAGTAACTACATCTCACGGTCCTTTCTCTGTTATGAACAACTTATTATATCCAAATATAGACTTTCAACATCTATAGGTGTTTTTTCCGCCTCCATTTTCGAGTTGTCACCAGTTGTTAAACTTTTAACGCAAGGAAAAGGTGATGTTAACTTAAAACGAAGTTCAACACGGTATTAAAGTTAACATTGGTTGATGAAACAGACTTTTTGTTAATTTGAATGTTAAAGCATGTAACAGCATATTACCTTTTAAAATCTGTTGATGAAATCTACCCTTTCTCTACATAAAGTGTAGCAGTTTGTCACAACGTTGCTATTTATTCTATAACTTCATTCAAGGTTTGCGGTCGAATCGAATTTAAAAGAAAATCAGTGTAACCTAGAATATAAACAAGTGTATGAAACACCAAACTATTTTGATGCTCTCCCTGATACCACAGCTTTCAAAGCCTGGACCACTGATTCTATTTTACGAGTATATTTATCCATCTGGAATAAAGAAAGAAAATATTTAATTTCCATACGTGGGGAAATAACTAATTCAAACCACTAATCTATTTCGTCCGCCATTGTAAAGAATTTCATTTTCAGTTATTGGTAGCACTGATAATACAGAATTAAAAACACAAACAAACAAAGAAATATCGGGGTATAACATCTAAATTTTCTGCACTTTACTGGTTTAAAGTTCAATGTAATTTTCTTGAAATAAATCAAGAACTACGTAAAAAACAAGAAAACGATGGAATAAAAGTATGTGCATAACTCATTCTAATTTCCAAAAAGTAATGTGTTTCTCACACACAAATTTTGCTTACTTTCACAGTAATAAGCCGATTGCTTTTTTCGATACCAGAAGGTAGCGCGAATAATGTCCTATTCTCAAGGAACCGACATTGAAGATCATTGATCTACTTCGCCTTCCATTACAATTCACCCACCATTACTGTATTTGACGAAATACAGCTCTAAGGGATATAGTCTCAAGTAAGAATTATTTATTTTAATGGTATATTGAATTATAAATAAGTCATAAAATAAGGGACGACTATAGATTCTGGCTTTGGCCATTGTCTCCATAGCAAGTACAATGAGAGCAATCGACTGTTAGATCTCGCGTTTAGCCGGTAACCTTTTTCTGTAGACTCGCGACGCTCAAGTGCTTCACAGTTTTAAAATTAGTTGCAACATATTAAATAACAGTATTTGATACTCACCCCGTTTACATCAGGTGCTGGAAATGTTGCCCATTTTTCACAAAATTCCCATCTTAGGAAATTATCAGACAAGCTTCAGTTCCCCATCACTATATTTCGTTTGTTTTTAGTTCCTCCAGCGGCGAAGGTTATTTGAATATACTCTATTTTTCAATCTCCCCCAAAGATAAAATCACAAACTATAAGATTTTTGGAACGAGGAGCTATAAACCAGGTCAATTTTTTTTTTTTTTTTTTGAGTGATTTATTTAAGGACGCTCTTTAACAGCTCAGGTCATCAGCGTCTCATTCAACTCAGGGCGTGAAACGGCCGACAAATTTTGCTCAGAGGCCTCTCTAAAACCAGGTCAAACCCAACTTCTTTCCAGTGGATGGAATGCATTTCGAATTTGTCGGATCTGTTTTGCCTCTCCTGGTCCACTGTTTATGCTTCTGTTTCCGGTGTATAGTAATGAATAGACATTTCGTTCACAGTCGCAAACGGCCATGAAATAATCGATTGGATTAGAGCGGTACCCATCTTGGGCAGTTTTTCATATGTAATTCATTGTGCAACATAAAATTAACGCACTGAGTTACGATGCCCATAGCCTTTAAAACTCGCGCACTTTCATTCGTCTATCATCAAAACAATACCATGGACTTTATCGATGATTTCTGATCTCTCAGCTGATTTTGGAGCGGCAGGACGTGGCGCTTCTTCTAAGCTTGTTTTACCACGCTTGAACTCATTTACCTAAAGTCGAACTGTGCATAGGAAGAATATGCTACTTATAATAAAGGCATAACTTTCCTTTGCCGTTTTTCCTTCCAGGAGAAGGGGGAAAGAAAAAAAAAAAAATAAAAGGAAGAAAAAAAAAAAAAGAAGAAGAAGAATCTCACCAGTGAATCCATTTTTCGCTGTCACTGAAAACGCTTGTGTATGAACAACTGCCTAACATCAGAATTATTTGTGACCATAGAATAGTGATACACAGAAAGCAAACTTAATGACCACGTAAACAGATGCTGTTTCCCTTTACTAGTATGGGAACCACGTTATTTATCAAACAATCTTCTTACTTCCCCTTTTCTACAAATATGACTTAATTATACGACGAGGAACGCTTCCCATTCTTCCCCTATTATTCCTCAAACACCGTAACTCTAATCGAAAGCAGAAAACCCCCTTCCCTTCCATTTTTATCACAAATAATTATATATAGTTCTCTATCGTAGACAAACTTTTGATCTCCTAAAAGTTTAACAATCTTCTTTCTCTAGTTTGGGTATCTCTATCCATGTCCACCAGTCTAATTCTTACTTCCTCTTAGAATTCCCCCGAGTCAACCTAGACTTCTTCTAGACCATTGATAATTAACTTTAATATAATAAATAGTAATTTAAAAGATATCTCTGGAAATAATGCGAGAGAAAAAAAAAAGGTTGTATTCCATTTCACCAAGCTAAGAAGTTCATTGTTTTGTTAAATATGTTTTCGACTTTCATTTTACGCAATTCGTCGTAGTCTAGTAATAACTTTTGAAATAGTAAGTTTCCCGCAGTTTAATTTTTAGAAGTTGGCAGCAGATGCGAAATAATAATAATAATAATAATAATAATAATAATAATAATAATAATAATAATCAATTTTCAGTAAAATCATCGATTTAATTAAAATTTGTTGGAGTAAGGTTTTTTTTTCATTCCCTCAAGCACTTAGGCATTAGTAAGACATTTGTTATAAGAAAAACTTTTTTATAAACAACGCAAGAAAACAATGGAGGCTCGTAATGTTTTACCTACAACAGGGTACACGTAAGGATGAGTAATTGCATATCCGCCGTGTTCCAAAATTCCGCAGAGGCCGTTCACGGGAAAGGAGGGGGGGGGGATCAGCTGCTGCAACACCTGGATCGTCAGGTGGTTTCTGCTTCAAGGCCGTTCATTCCAACACATTGGATGTGCCCTCGCTCGGCACAACCAACCAACTAACTTGTTCTGAATTGTGCCATGTGATTGTTAGCGACTTTCATTATCCATCGAATTTGTCAAAGGAGTGTCCAGCTTTGTTAGCTATTTATTTGTATAACTGTATAAATAATTAGACTCAAGCAATAAAAATAATAGAAAGTACACGTTCCGTGCTCAAAATTAACTTTACTAGCAATTTAAATCCAAATCATGCATGCCTTTCACCTTCATTAACAATTTGATTTTTGACATGCCTAATTCCATATCTACATCACGATGCTGTATTTGGATGTTTCTCGACCAGCTGGACTTTTGTTGTTATATTCGTTTTCTTCAACCAATGTTTAACAATTCCCCACATCTGCTCTATTGGGCCCTTCTCTGGGTTGTCAAGGCCAGGGCAAGATTTTAAAAATTGTTTCTACCGAGAATTTCATCGCTAATTTGACTTTATGGCAAGTTGCACCATCTTGCATGAAAACACAGTTCCCAACAGGAAATCATTCCTTCAATTGGTGTAGAATCAGGGTGCGAAATCGAGGGGGATGGGGGAGGGGGATTTTCCATAATTTCACATAAAAATTTTTCCCCCAGCAAAATTTCCCAAGAGGGAGAATCCTTTCATTATAAAACGACAAGAAAAATGTACAATACATATATTACTGAAAATAATGTGTTATGTGTATTTCTATAAAAATAATAGCAATAATACATATAAAATAATAGAATGTATTGTGGCAACACTGCACGTATTCACGTTACAGCTGCAGTCAACAATGAAGACCTAAATTATTAACTGCACTGTTTCCAAATCAGTAAAATTATTCTATTCTAGTTCGGATTTTTCTCTGCCCTCCCACTATTTTTAATGATATCGCACCCTGGGTAGAAATCTTATTTCCAGAACTTTACTGATTTTGATTCATAGTGCTTTCAAATACGCCCTGTACCCTGTGTGGGCATCTTTCTAGCTACGATGTCTCAGAAACCACTTCTTGTAGCTTCTGTTTTATATTGATCGCTTTCTTTACAATTGGAGAATGGAGACTTGTAATGGAAAATAAGAACCGCTTTATCACGAAAAGTTCAATTTGGGTGCTAGATGCCCTTAAATTAGAATTCGGGAATATATAAATTATAAGATATGGGTATATATTTCTGAGAAAGCAGAAAACGTCTAGCTTTCTAAGCATTTTCACTCTCAGTAATTGGTTTTGTAACTTAACTACAAAACGGTGATACTCCCTGGCAATAATGATAATATTACTCAGACCTAAAAGACAGCACAGAATAGCACACAGGCTACAGACACATTTAGGAATTAAAGTGAAATCATAGTAAAATATTAAATATTTTCCAGTCTTTATTTTATATTTTTACTAAGTTATGTCAGCAGACATCCTTAGAATGTAGTGTGCGAATTTAAATCTCTGTACAGATTGGCCCCCCCTCTCTCTCTCTCTCTCTCTCTCTCTCTCTCTCTAATCATTTTACTGTTTCACGTTGTGAGGTTTTACAAGATAATCATTCAAATTTTCACTAAATGTGAAGAAAAGCCATACCAATAGCTCCAAACTTCTCTTTTATTTAAAAATGCTGTTTTGAAACAAACTGATATTACAATAAAAATCCTTCTTTAAAATTCTAACAGAACTAAAGAAAATTGAGGTATTTAAAAGTGTATGTAAGTATAAGGTAATTAAAGCAAAGGCTTCAGTATAAAATATATAGATTAGCTTAAGTATTCCCAATAATATTATAACTAAACAACACTTCCTAAACAGTAGTTATAATTCAATGAAAAGGTGTATAGCTTAGCAACGTAATAATGACTTTAATATAGTATGTGCAACATTTCAGAATTTTCTATTTCGAAATATTATTATAGGCTTGTCTTGAAGTATAAGCATTCAACAATATGTTTAGGTGAATACGAGAAGGTAGACATTTTAGAGTACATGTTGATAATTTTTTCTCAATTTAGGTCGGCTAGAATAGTTAATAAGGTAGCAAATTTGAGTTGAAAGTCTCCATGGGTACATCATATGAAAATACTTCAAGAGTGTTGAAGTATTTTTAACACTCTTGTTGACTAAATGCTTTCGGAAGTGATTGTGTTTATTACACTTAAAAGAAATTCGAAAAGACGAAACAGAATATACTGGGTTCGTTCTAGGGTCGCCCGCAGGTTAATTATGGGCGTGCACAGAATAATTCTGAGGATTCCTTGGCTAGGAGCTGTTTATTTATTTGTTTATTGTTATTGGTGGTAGTAGTAATGACAATGATGGTATTAGTGCTAGTAGTGGCCGTGGTATAGATTCGTGTATTATGTAAGTTATAACTTTAAGGCAAACTTAGAAGAAGGAATGAAGTGGGTATTTAAGTGACGTAATATTTGTTTTAATATAATGAAAACGAGAAGGGTGTAGCAGAAGAATGGGCATTTAAAAGAAGATATCCCGTTTACAGGATGTTATTAATATACTTTTGCAATGCCTGCTTACAGTAGGGACAGAGTAGACGACGTGAACTGGAAGAAGCCATGGTAGAGCAGAGCGAACACAGTGAAAGGAAATATTTGTGTCCATGTTATATCCCGGTCTTGCGTTACGATTTTTTTTTCGTATCTAATGCTTGGTTAACATTTACGAAAGCACATGCTTTCGGCCTTTTGATATGACCATAGTTTTTGTTTTCTGAGCGGATAACTCACTGGGTGTGCACAAGAGCCCAAAAATGTGGCCTCAGGAATAATTGCACTCCGATCCCGTACTTTCGCTCTGAGGTCGGCGATTTCATCACTTAAAATTAGCAAATTCCCTGCTGTTTTGCCTTAAGCAGGTCAGACGACGGCCTTCCATACCATTGCCAAAGGTAACGGTTCAGAAAGCTGTGTTCCGCGCAGTGATTCTTCTGTGTTGTCATAATGTAGTATTATATGTTTCATAAACTTTGCAGAACATAGTCCTGCTTAAGCATCATTTTCGTTTAATTGGATAATTCACAACATTACCTGTACTAATTGACTGCAAAGAAACCCATTGTTTTCCTTAAGAAAATAAAGCAATGGTTACTCTTTTACATGTAATGGAACGGGGTTTATCTTATGAAAATACAGTACTGGAAACTGTTCCTCCTCCACCCCTCCAAAAAAAAAAAAAAAAACAGGTCACTGATCTGTGTTTGTATCCTAGATTTAAATTGTACTGATTTCATTTTGCTAAATGAACAAAAATGAATATTATGTCCAGTTGGACTGTCTCCTTGATTCGCCACAATACGAAAATCCTCAATTGTCGTGCAATTTAATCCCAATAGCGCTAAATTCTTTTCACTCCCAGTAAAGCAACACTTTCTAACGACACATTTCCTATAAATAAAACCAGATATTTAGCTCAAACTGAACTATTGTGTTAAAAGAACAAAAGCAATAAACATGTTATGAATTTCATCCTTTGTGCTCTAGACTTAAATTAAACATATATTTTAAAATATTCATTCGTAATAACTCTTTCTCACTATATATATTTTTTTCTTCACAAAGATTTGAGTACTTTGGGAAAAGCTCCATTTCTGAACTAGATTGAAATGGAGGAGAAGATTTTGGTGCTCAAGGGCTGGCCGTTTGTGCTTAAGCCCCTAATGGAGGAGCACCTCGGGAGGAAGGGGTGAAACGAGGGCTACACCGGAAGGTGAAGCATGAACGTAGACAGGATCCCTGATATTGTTTCCAGATAGACATTCCGAGCAGCTCGCCCTTAAAGCTCGAGGAGAGCCTGGAGATCCAGGCCCGAGCGACACGGAGAGAGCCGAACTCTTCAGTCCCGAAAGTGGGACTGAAGCCGCAACCAAAATGAAAAAGGCATCGGCTTGTAACAGTGTAAATGTTGCAGTATTATTTTTCTGGTGAATGTAACGTAACCTATGCATTGCCCTCCGTAACTCTCTGGCGGTAATATGTTCCTTATTACAAATCAGAGTTTTACAGCTATGTTTCAACTTCATTTTATCACTTCGTCATTGGAATTCGCAGTTAATCGGTCCTGATGGTGTAGTGGTAATCATACTTGCCTTCTAAACCCAAGATCGCGGGTTCGATCCCGGCCAGGATCGATGGATTTTTTTCGGGCGTAAAACTCCTAAATATGCCTTCCTTCGGAAGGGAAGTAAAGTCGTGGGGCCCTTGTCGTACATTTACGGCACGATAAAGAACCTCAAGCCTGAAAAAAGAGGCCTCTGAGCAAAATTTGTTGGCCGTTTCATGCCCTGATTTGAATCGGATGCTGATGACCTGAGATTATAAAGAGCATCCATGAATAAACAAAATAAAAAAAAATAATAAAGGCAATTAATTTATATATATTTATACATACATAAACCTAATCTGCTTCGGGTAAAACCGGGAAATCGGTCAACCTGGTGGTTTGCTACGACTCACTGCAGCCTGACGACCTACCCTTGCCTCCTTTTCGTAAATATAAATTGATAGGAGATTGTATGCTACTAAGTAGGCGGGTAAATCTCCTTTGACTGCAGCGGGGGGGGGGGAGAAAGGAAGAAAAGAAAGGAAAAAGAGAAAAGGGAGAGAGAGAAAAAAAAATCATGTTAGCAATTAAACCGTTATAATGGTGGCAAATTTCCTTTAACTCCAGCGGGGGGGGGGGATTAGGCCGCGAGAATTTGAATCTGCTACCTTTGCATGTATAGCACAAAGCTCTAACCAAGCTAACACGCCCTTTATCTACCTATGTCTGTGGAAGTAACTATCTTCGGCTTTCTCCGCTGCCGCTCGGGACTGGAACTCCAGATCTCAAACTTTAAGGGTAAATCATTCCGACGACGGCGAATTCCTCTTTCCAAAAAGTTTGAGCACCTCCGAAGGGCCCCTTCCAATCAGACGCCAGGGCAGAAACTTTTCCAAAGCCAACCCAGCATTACACTGCACTCACTTCACCTGGCATTTTTCACCCAAAGGAATAAAATGATATGAAATAGGAAAGGAAAAATCCATCGCAGCAATTGCCTAAGAGACCAGGGGAAACTACGAAAATTCGCAAGGTCATGAGGGCTTTGGTATGTTTTTTTTTTTTTTTTTTTTTTTTTTTTTTTTTAATATGTAGTATTCGTCAATTTTTATTAAACAAGAGTAGGAGTCTTGAGATAACAGCTAAATGTCCTTCTGAGCCGATATACAGCAGTACCTATGGATATGTCATTGCAGGAAGAGTGGAGAGACGGAAACATACTGTTTTGTTTACTTTTAGACAAAATATGCATTGTATTATGCTATAAATTATTTGAAAAGCTGACATATAAATAATTGTTTACGTAGCTTCTTAAAAGTTGTTTTATTAACATTTTCAATAAAAATAATTCATACAACGAATAGGAGTAACAGAGAAAAACCAATTTGATGTAATACAATTATTTATCAACAATTTCCTATAAAATTTGGAAAAATAGGAATTCCAGTTTTAAAATATAAGCATTTTTTTGAAAACAGAAAAGCGCGTCTCAAAATAGCTGTAAAAAACGTATAAGAAGTTCACATTTTCCTTAGAATAACTAAATTGAGCACAAATTAATGTGCAAAAAATAGCAATATGCTTTTAACTATATATTAGGCTTTTAGAAACTAACTCCTTTATTTATTTCATCGTTTGATATGAAGGGAAAAATACGAGTAAGCGTATCGTGATACCAGCATCCAAATTCGGTCCTGGTGTTGTAATGGTAATCTCGACTTGCCTCCTATGTCAAAAATCACGGGTTCAATCCCGGCCAAGATGTGTGAATTTTTTCGGGCGTAAAAATCCTAAGTATGTCTTCCCTAGGAAAGAAGTAAAGGGTGGATCCGGCGTTGTGAATATATGGCACGTAAAAGAACCTCAAACCTGAAAAAAGAATTCTCGGCCGTTTCACGCCCTGAATTGAATGGAACGCTGATGATCTGAGATGTTAGCATCCGTAAATAAACCAATTAACATCAGCTTCCAAGCACTTAGCCGGTTGACGATAATAACATGTTTAATTTGGAACAGCTTTTTCCTTTGCCATTTGGCTAAAACATAAGAAATTTTGAAGCGGTATATCCAACTTCAAAACCCACAGTGATAGTGATGATCATTAGAAACGTTTATTGCAATTAATTTGGCTAATTATGTACGTTTACTTTTAGTTAAAAAAACTCCTGAATCGCTGACATTAATGAACTGGTTTGTCAAGTGTATATGATATGAAATTAAGAAACTGGTTTAACAAGTATACTTAATATGAAATATTTCACAATGTATGCAATATGTTATGTTGAAACTGTAAAGGAAATGGTTTGTGCTATTTTGTTTATGTGGTAAATAGTGTTTAACGCCCGTTTTTACTACTGAAGCATCAGAGGCAGTGATACTGATGATACATGAAATGTAATGATAAATTGGTTTTATGTTAAAGAAAGGAAGCGTTCCAGTCCTAAGTTTAGGGTATCTCCCCGGCATTTGCCTTTTATGGGGACTGAGGAAAACCTGGAAAAACATCAGGGAGGACAGTCCTTTTGGGAATCGAACCCCAGACCTCCCGCTCACGAGACGGTGCCTTAACAACCTAGGCCACCCTTGGCAGTTGTTGTGCCGTTCTGAAATGCCATATGTCTTCCGCTAGTCTGGAGCCTGTTACAAGGTTTTCCTTTGTAAATAGAATCGAAATTTACATATAGAGTTGTTATTCGAAGTGTCCATACACATTCAGAATCTTGACGCCGAATTTATATAGTCGCCGCGCATGAACTGTGTATGGTGAATTCTTCATTGTTTGCGAAGAAGCAGCAAGTTTTTTCCAGTGTACAATTACTCAGTAGGGGTTCGACCCGTTAGACAGCTCCAAACTTAACACAATTCTCAACCATTTTTGGTCTCAGAGGCTCACGACAAGGCGTTCTCAATCGCAGAATTACTTAATAAACCAATTGTGCATATTAATATGCTCAAAGTGTTAAAAATTACCCATTCTGCCGATCCTTTTCCGCCCCCTCAATTTAAAATCGAGAAAAGTTCCAAAATTTTTCTGAGAGAAATACCACTTCCGCTTGGAACCGGAAGTGGCAATTCCAGATCACTAAGCCGAAACATTCACCGACAGAAAGAATGAACGAGCGGAATAACGCCAGGAAGGAACTCCAAAAGGTACGGCTAGCTACTTCGTTAATAAACCCGCAACCAATCCTTCCTAATTTCAAATTCCAAACCCGCACATCTTAAATCACATTCAACAAATTCTAATCCAATCAAAATTATCCAATCAAATCAATCAATCTTGTCAAAACCAAAATCTCTTAATTCCAAACCGGCCAATCCGTTCCCGTTTCAATTTATAGGGGGAAAAAAAAAACAAAAAAAAAAAAAAAACAAAACAAAACCCGAATAACAAAGTTTGAATCGTGCGTTGAATAAGATAGCTATCTTGGATGACTTTAGTCCCGATGCACTACGGGCTAATGATTTATTCCAAGTATGGCAGTCTGCATAGAGGTTTGCACCAACAGTTTTAACGTCGAACTCTTCAATGATTTGAGCTGAAAACTGTCGGTCAGTACAAAATAGCAGACAATTTACCCACGTGCTAGGAGAGAGTTGAATTTGAGATTGTGGTTACGAGGCCGAGGACGGCAAATAATTTCGTGCGCCTAAAATGCAACTGGATTTCCAAAGCTAGAGAAGATGTCAAGACCGCTAGAAAAGACTCCGTAAACTACAAATGTAATTTTAAAAAAATGCCCTTTCTTGAAAATGAATCTAGTAATGGGGAACATTAAGAAAGAAAGAACTTGCTTTTCCAAAGCAGGTGCTGAATGCGTGTGGTGCACCCATTTCTAACAGCTGACGCAGTTCCGTTCAACTGGTAATTTTGTCTCGTCAGTCATTCTCTCTGACGTCTTTTCCCCTCCATTAAATCCTTACGTTTATATTTTTGTTATGGCGTTTATCTATATATTTTTAAAGCGGTTTCAACAGTCCATACTGTACCTAAGCTTCATTTTTCAAAGTGTTCTCCCCCGAATCACTGCAATAGCAATACTAGGATTTAACCTAAAGCCTTCAGTTTACACCGACAGTCCAGAAGCTTAGGTTGATATTACAATAACATTTCTGTGTGTGATTGTTTTCTTGTCCCATTTTTTTTTTTTCAAATATTTAGTGAGATTTTCTAGTTTATCAGCTGACTACCACTTCGTCATTTCATCAGACTTTTGCCAAATAAGAGAATGTTTAATTGCAGTGAAGACAGTAACACACTTAGGCTCATGTTACGAAAAACGTGGTAAATAAAACTGAAACATGAATTTCGAAAAGTAGTTTACATAAATTTGTTTGCAAGTTTAGCATTTTAATTGCCACAATTTTATCAGTTAAAGGAATGTAAGCCATCAGCGTTGCAATGTACCATGAACGACCCCCCCCCCCCAAAGTATACATAAATGTCGCTGTAATTAAGTACAAACGTTCTTTGTAATTGCAGAGCATTCAAGGTAAAGTACCTATCATTTTGTTGAAGAAAGGAGGTTAATTGGATATAGATAATGGTTCAAATTTGTTATGGTATATGTGCCATTCCGTTCTGAGCGAAAATTTTCATCTTTGACTGCATGCCCACAATAATTTTTTTTTTAAATACATTTTGTAATGTCTACAGCTCTACAACATAACATGTTCATGAATTTTGCCAGTTCCTTCTGTTACTTTCCCAACCGGGTAAGTGCTACTCGCTCTTGTCATCTACAGTAGAAATGCACATGACATTCTTGCAGCCGATATAATCCCATCTTACAAGCGGCATTAGATAAGTTTTGGAGGACAATCTGTGATGGGTTAGCCATTAAGTGAGTTGCAAAAGCTGCCTCCTTAATGCCACAATGATAATGGTTTTGAGCGGTATAATTACCTCTTTCGAAGTTCTCTGAGTGTTCAAAATCAGTAAGAGTAAAGTAGTGTTTGAGAAGAAACCTTTTAGTGCAGCGCTTTTAATGACTTTAAACTGCAGGAAAAATTTCTTCTAGATAGGTGCCGCACAATCTCATCGAAGACCCCGTTACAGGTGAAGATACCTAGGTTTAATAAATTGACCACGAAAACAAATGTCAGTCACCAAATTGGATCTTTCCAGTAGAGGAAGCGTTCCCATTGGCTTGTACGTACACGACAAGCATATCTGCGAATTCCGCAACAGTATACAGGCTGATCGACTGTACACTTCAACTGGCAAACACAGACGTTCAAACGACCAGGTCCGATGCACAACACGCTATCTGTATTGCAATAGTGGAATTTCCTGCCCTCACCTCTCAAGATGGTCGGGTTAGCAAGGTCATATAGACATAAATGTATTGCTTGGTACACACAACGATTCTTAGGTTCTCGTATTCCACTGTTACATGGTATCTCATAATAATGTTGGCTTATAACTTTCGACTCCGCTGTTCTCTGACCAGGGTTGCTGGTCTCAAATTGATACATTTGTACTCCTCCATCAGCCCTTAAAGTTTATATCAGCAGCTCGGAAACATACTGTATATGATTGCTTGTTTATATGCATACATAAATGCATTCCTTTTTGTATTTTGTATTGATTCATCCGCATTTCATAAACTGGATTGAAAGGGTAATATAACATATTGTGACGGGCACTGAAGCAGCCAGTGTATTTCTTAGTACTCATCACTAGTTTGGAAGATGCCAAACAAGCTAATACGAGTCATCCACGCGGAGAGTATAGAGTATTTGATCTAACATACATTTACCAAATGGAACAATTTTAATTAAAAGAGATATCCTCCATATTTAACTCACCAGGACCGTGACTTATTTATACTTATTGGATATCATTGCCTCTTATTCAGTCTATGGTTTGCATTTCATTTGTTGGTTTGTCTTCGCTTTTTCGTCAAACAAGTCCCTCAATATATCTGCCGTATCATTACTTTTTTTTTCCGGATAACCGTTTCAGAAACAAGTACTTTATTAGTGATAATACCCCGTTTTATCAGATGTTTATATCTGACAGGATTTCTGTAAAACTTCACAATAGACTGTCGGTTAAATTTTTTATGTGAATTATTTAATTTGTGGAAACTCTCCGCTGTCGGATTGCAGCAGGTTGTCAGACAATACGCAACATGCCAGGAATTTGGAATCGTCTTCGCCGGGCAACGAGAGAGCGTAGAGAAGGCTGCATGTAGACAGGAGGTGAACATTCACTTCAAGATAACCAGAATAACTGAATATCACAGACACACCTGAAAGCCTTTAAACCAAGCTCTTTTCGTATGTTAATATAAACGAAATCTGTAAATGTATACCGAGGGTGCCGAAAATGTAGACACACTTTCACAGTAGATGTTTATTTCATATATTTCAAAATTAGACCTAAAAACAACAGTAATGTGCAGTATGATGTTCTGTAAACAGACATGACTCACATTACATTATGATAGCGTTGCTGCAACAAAATGGATCAAGATTATCGTTTGAACAGCGGAAAGCAATTTTGAAGTGGTATTGGAAAACCGAGAATGTTGTTGAAGTTCAAAGGCAATGGGGACGTGTGTACAGAACAGAACCGTCAACGCGAGTAACAATTGCATGCATTCGAGACAAATTTGAGACTTATGGTATCGTATGCGATGCTCACAAGGGCACATCTGGGAGATCTCGCACAGCAACAAGTCCAGAGAGAAGAAAAAATAATCTGCTTACATACAGGCTGCGGAAAAAGAATGTGCAGAAAATTGTAGAGTAGAAAGGAAGTGCCAAGCTAAGCATTTTGAGGTTAGGAACATGGGATCGCAGATGCAGTATAATAACGGGAGCGCTGCATGATCATAATTGAAATCTGGCGTTAAGAAACATCTTCATTTGTCAGTCCAAATGAAGTATAGCTCACACAAGAGTGTATACTGTCTCAATTAACGAGTACGGGGTACACAATGAGAAACTAAATATACATGCGCTTACTTAATTAATGTGGAGGCCACCGCGTTGCTCCACTGCGCCCGATCCATTTGTCACCAAATTTGTTTAGGTGGGTTCGAGCTGCAAGTGAAAAATATGCAGGGGCGCCGTCAAGTTGGAACCTAAGTTTAACCTAATTTCAAGACGAGCGTTCGGTATTGCGTAACATCCAGTAGGCTTCAAAACGCAATTGCTGCATTGAACATCAGACACACATAACTACAATGACTAGTATTGTAAAAGAGTGTGTTTACATCTGACATGCTGCAAATAAATTTCACAATATGAGACTCTTAACATGACAGATTTAATGTTGACGCATGTAGCGCAGTAAAAACATTTCTGCGACCCCTTGTTCCTGTCTTCAAAATGCTTAGTTTTATACTGCCATCTACTCTACAGTGTTCTGCACATTGTTTTCCGCACCCAGCATATTACTTCTATGCATAGTCGTAACAAAAGTCTTGGAATGCGCTCGGCTTTCATATTCCTAACATCATTTCAAAGATAATTTTTATTTTTATGTGAAATATTTGACAACAAATGAATGGTGTTCACAAGAAACTCACGCTGCTACGGTTTGATGTATAAATTAGGAAATATACTGAGTGAAGTTTTAACATTCTCAGAGACGCTGGCATCAAGCGGGGATGGATATAAAAAATCAAGAACTTGAGATCTAGAAAAATATAATAATAATAATAATAATAATAATAATAATAATATACAAGCAGGTAAATCTCCGCAGGAATCCGTGCCATACTCTTTTTCTAAATGAATATAAACAAAAAACACGTCCCTCTAATTATAATTAATAAAGATTTTAAGCTTAAAGCTTATTCTAAAGGGCCTTTGAATAAGCACGATCCCAAGAACACACTTTTCACGGTCGAGAAATCGAAAATCGATCACGTAGAAAGTGCAATCGTCATAAAGACGAAAATTTATACTATGAGCACAAAAATGCCCCTCTTCGTTACAGAAATGTCAATAACTAAAATTTTTCAAAGGTTATTGTATGATGGAGAGTTTCCATATCAAATTGCATTTTATGACCCAAATAAACATCAAATCTGGATACTATTGGAAAAATCCTCAAGGGCATAGTAGAGTTCTTAAATGATATTCTGTGGAGGGCAAATGTTAAGTTTTTCAGCAAGTTTCTCCTGCACACAAGGCAAGAACTAGAATTGCCTTAATACCCATTATCTGGCTTCATCTCGAAAGAGCAATGCTCCTCTTCCAGCCTTGACTTCAGTCCCTCAATCCACAAACTTTTGGACGAGTTGGAGACCCAGATATGCGCTGTCCCTCACCACAATTTGGAAAGCCTGTAGAGATATGATCAAGACAGAGGCTGCCATAGCCATGTACGTCATACATGCCATCATGGATAACTGTATTCCTAGACTTCGCATATGCATTAGAAACAGAAGGGGTCAAGTTGAATAATTTCTACTCATCTTATACAGTGAGGCATTTTTGTTAGCGAGTGGTTGTGTTTTCATGTGTTACTCGGTGCTTTCAATGCATGTAAACCGAGTGTTAATTGTTCTTAGTTAGTCATAACACCATGTACTTTTAAACATATTCTGGAATAAATGATTTTTGTATTTGTGAAAATGGGTTCTTGCAGAAAAGTGGGCAGGCGATTCTGAAGAAAATGTCCTGGCAATCGTATTCCAGATAGAGAAACTGTTCGCTACTTTGTTAAAGAGCCAGGATCTCTCAATGACAAGAAATTTGTTTCTCAGTGTTTTTAGGGAAGAAAAGTATATGAGATTCAAGGATTTTAGACTCTGGCAATGTGTTACCGCTGAAAGGCACCATTTTCAACAATAGAGACGCACGTTTGGTAACTTTGGATACGCGTTAAGTGTTCATCAAACTTTGCTTTGAATGGAAAGTATGGGAGTGACTATAAAATAATGCTTGCGAGCACCGGTAGCATCATTGATATCCTAAGCATGCATGTCTCCTTAAGTTATTTTTAAAATGAGATAATTTTCGTTATGTTTTAACTTTATATATCCACTTGAGAATTAGATAAAATCCTGAGAATAGAATGAAACATTTATTAACAGCTCGCACCCTTTGGAATGTGTTATTAGTGAAATAATAATGGGCGGGGACAGCTAGGGATGGTGTTCTCCACGCATTATTTCCGTTCTCTGTAGTGTACTTTGTCTTGAAGGGATGGAAAGCGAGTGAAAGTCTCGGTTTTGATTGAATGACAGGTTTATGATTGCGCTGGACCTTTGTCAGCTGGTTGAAGAAGAAATTTTCAATTTTCTGAATGGCAGAAAACTGAATTCAATGCACACATTTACCAGAATTTGTTCATATTAAATTTTTTGTTGCCCCTCAGCAACATTTGGAAATACTTTTAATGAATTTGGTCATGCAACAATTTTGAGGTCATCCAATCATATGTCATTTTTCGTAAGCTATTTGGAAAAAGCGGAAAACTTCACCAATTTGACATAGAATTTCAGTGAAGGACCGTAGTATTTTGCTGTACGAAACAAACGGATAGCAAAACGAGCATACACTTTGTCGTTTTCACTTCACTTCAACTGAATTGTATTAGTTTAGCTATAAAACTGTCCATGGATAAATTGTAATAAGCAAGTCTAGCGAATATAAGCCTACATCTCTTTTACCTTCTTTATTGACACAAATTCAAACAAAAATGGTGAAGGAAAAAGAGATGAATTTCTCTATTAGTGATTAGTATGTTGTATCACTCCATTGGTTTTCAAAAGAAGATTGTTTAGTGCAATAACAAGCAAGTTCTTCTTTAGTATAAAATTGGATTGTATGGAGCGGTACTTGAGCCTTATTCACGACTGGCCCTTAGTGCATAAGTTCAAAATGGCATCTCGGGGAGGAAGGGATGAGGTGAGGGAAACCCGAGCTTAACTGCGCGAATGGAGGCGAGGTCCCTAACATGCTTCCAGATAGAGCACTTCAACGCCTATAAACCCCCCTCCTGCCCCCAAGGAGTTCCAGTCCCAAGAAATGGTCCGCTTTCGTACCAGACCTGTAGCAGTGCCAATGGAATGAAATGAAAGGAAATGAAAAAGCGGAAAATCGTGGAATATTCATCCCAGCATTACTAGTCTAGGTGACGTGGGGAAATCATGAAAAAACCCCAATGTGAAGTGAGCCTGGAACCTGTCGAGTGCGAGTCTCAAGCGTTAGCCACTGAGCCACCCTACTCGTCCCTTGAACATTAGTGAACTTCTAAGTAATATTCAGGCTCAAGAACCTCTTTGACCTGGTGAGTGTTTTTATTTTTTATTAAAATATAAGTATTGGTGTTAACATTAAATTATTGTAATAAACTTTCACGTGTTGACGCACTTAACCTAGACTGTGAAAGGTGCTTATAGTCTTAAAAATGTTGAGAATCCCTGATATAGAACTCTCAGAATTGAGATTCTTGAGAGCAGTTGTTGAATATAAACAGTTTACTGCAAAATTAAAAGAAGAATTTAATGTATTTACTCTAAATGATAAAATAACAAGATAAACTTAATTGTATGTTGAAAATGCCATATTTACGTATCCCAAAGACCTTAAATACAAACCTAAAGGAAAGAAAGAAAAGGAAGACTTGTGGAGCACTTTCGCAAGGATGATATGTTAGATTTACTATCTGTTTACTTCAATTGCTTTATAGCCCAGCCAAAAATGATGTAAATAACTTCATTTGTTAGTGAATTCCGAAGGAATCTACCTATTGCGGCTGTATCCGTGAAACCATGCCCGTTAACGGTCTAGCATTCGCAATTTTTGTTTTTTCTCAACGAAACTCTGCATATAACCATCAATTAACAAACAAATATCGAGTTCGTTAACCAGCAAATTGGACCTTTGCGGGCGGGGGTTCACCTAAAGCTATTTTTTTATAAAGTTAAAAATTGCTCTAGTGGAATTAATATTTGTATTTTCACAATGAAATCCGTATTTAAATAAAATTTAAATAAAAATCGTTTCTGAAAATCAGAGAAATCGGGCCACTAGGAGTACCTGAAACCCAAAATTTAAAAATCGCTTTAGCAGCACCAATATTTATGTTTTCACAACAAAACCCGGCACGTACCATTTATATCAAATAGAAAAACAGCCTCTGAAAATCAATGAAATCAGATTATTAGGAATGGGGGCTTACCTGAAACCCAACATTTAAAAATCGCTCTAGCGGCACCAATATTTGTTTCTTCACAACAAAATTCGGTATATACCGTTTAAATAAAATAAGAAAAACTAGTTTATGAAAATTAGGGAAATTGAACCTTTTAGGAGTAGGGGGTATACTTGAAAACCGAAATTTTAAAAGCTCTCTTGCCGTTAATTTTCTCTTTATTGTTTTAAAATAAAAGGACAAATTAATTCAGCATATAAATGTATTTATAACGATGCCTATGTTTTATATTTAACATAGCATCGTGGTGAAGGTAGTAAATGTGAAATATTAATGTAACATATGTGTGGAAATTATATTTTATTGTAAGAGAGTTCTGTAATAACCTCCAGAAAACGTTTTTATTATTATATGTTTTTGCTTAGTTTACGCAGCTCCTGCGTGACGGGTTCCTACGGTTACAGTATTCTGAATTCTGATTTTGAACTCGTGTTTTGTATGCACATGGATTGCTGGAAGAACGCCTGAATTCGCGCACCATTGGCGAGAAGGGTTTGCCACGTGTCATAGGTGCGATAATAACGGACTGAACGTTCTCTGGGCGGTAAATTGCTGTTGAGTAATGTGCTGTCATCCCAGCGCAAGGGTGCGAGGGATTTAATATTTGGCATCCCCAGGGACAGCCATAGAAATGAATATCGATCGTTGAAAATCATGGACAGCGGAAATAACTTCCCTCTCTAAAGCAACAGGAATGAGCAGAAACTCTTAAAGCCTACTTCGATGTTATAGCTCTCTGGGATAATACAGTTGAGCCTGTGCTGTTACCTGCAATTGACATTTAGAGACTGAGGAACGCACCGACATTTCTCCATTTCCATTTTTGCTCTTGTTTCTTCTCCCTTTCCTTTGTATTATTCTCCACTTCCCATTTTCTCTTTACTTCCTCTCACCTCCCTTTTCTTTCTCTTCTTTACTTCACTTTATAAGCCCTATTCATTCGTTTCCTCCTCTTTCACGTCCTCTACCTTTCATTCTCATCTTCATTACCTTCTTTCCCTTTCTCTTCAACCTTATGCTTTCTCCTCCCTTTCTTTATATTCTCTTCATTTCTTCTCGCCTCGTTTTCCATTTTGTCCCCTTGTTCATTTCCCTTATCTTTCCTTTCTATTCTCTCCCTCTCTTTCCACTTCATCCCTTTCTCTTTGCTTCTTTACTTTCCATCTTTTTCATTTCTCATCGTCTTATACAGTCGGTCCTGGTGGTGTAGTGGTAACCATACTTGCCTCCTAAACCCAAGATCGCGGGTTCGAACCCGGCCAGGAGCGATGGATTTTTTTCGGGGCGTAAAAATCGTAAGTATGGCTTCCTTTGGAAGGGAAGTAAAGCCGTGGGTCCCATGTCGTACATTTGCAGCACGAAAGAGAACCTCAAGCCTGAAAGAGAGGCCTCTGAGCAAAATTTGTCGGCCGTTTCACGCCCTGAATAGAGTGGGGCGCTGATGACCGGAGCTGTTAAAGAGCGTCCTTAAATCAACAAACAAACAAACAAAAAAAAAAAAATCGTCTTATATTTTCTCTTCCATTCACATCTTTATTTCATCTCTCCTTCATTTCCAGTCACTTCTTCACTTCCTATCTGCTATTCTTTGTTGTCATCTCTATTTTTCGCATTCTTCTGTTTCACTTCCTCTACCCTTCTCTTCCCCATATTGACTTTCTTCTCCCTTCCGTTATATTTTAATACCTTCTCATTGTGTTTTCTTTTTCACTTTCCTTTCTCTCCCTTTCCTTTCCTTTTCTTTTTTATTTGTTTTTCTCCCTATAATTTTTTTATCTTCATATTTTCTTCTTTTAGTTATTTTCTCTTCATCTTCACTCCAATGCCTTCTTTTCTCTTGTTCACTCTCCCATCGCTCTCATTTCTCCTCTTTTTGGTTTCCTCTTGCAATTTCTTACTTTTTCTTTTTTCTTTCGGTACTGTTTCACTCTTCCTACCCTCTTTCCTTCATACCCTGTATTCATTTCCTCTTTCTTTCACTTCTTCGTTTCCTCATTTTTGTTATATTATTCATTATCACATTTTCTCCTCTCCATTTTTTTTCTTTCCTTCCTGTGCTCATTTCTCTTATATATTCTCTCATTTTTCCCTCATCCGTTTCGTTTCGTTACCTTTCCTTCAGCCTCTTTTCTCCTGCTCTAGTTATGAATTATGAGAGATCACGGTACAATGCAGTAGTTCGAACGTGCCTAAGTGTGGCGTTGTATTGAAGTTCTCAGATCCTTGCCAGCAGGATGCTTGAGCTCAGCAAAACGAGTTTTAATTTCTTTTTACTTGGAGATGAAGGGTGGCTCCAGAACATATGAAGTGCGTATAGCGAAGGGTGAAGGACACTTCTTGCAAGTATTTTCAGCGTACTTTGAAGTTGACGAGTGCGTTTGAGGCTGTAGTGTGTGAGATTGTGGGAACTGTCGGTTGTTTGGAGTGCATTCTTCACTGTGCTTCTCGATTACGATTCATAACAAGCTAGGAAAAAAAGTTGCTGACAGGTGGTGCCCAAATTTAGAGGTTGATTGCGACCATTCCTTTATGTGCATCTCAGCCGGGATGTGCTTCATTTGTTCAAATATTTACTATCGGTATAAGTAAACGTAAAACGCCACAATGTTCTCTGAATTCACATATCTGTACTTTGATCGAAGCACGCTTAGAGTGTTGGTCTGAATGTGGTGTTTGTTTTAGCATCTAATACCAACGGAATCCCATGACATTTTACTCTCAAAACTTTTGCGGAATTGGGGGGAGGGGGGGACTCGTTAATAAAAGCTGTTCTTTGGGACTGACTGACTGGCAATATAGCCTTGTGGAAGTTGGACATCAAGTCTTTATCATAGCTAGAAAATGGTTTGACCGGAAACTTATGAACATACCCTCGTATTTTAGTTCTCATACATGAATATGATAATCAGTAGTTCGTAAAATCTCTTAACATTGTAATGAGAAAAACTAACGGTTTCTAAAATGTATAAACAAGGAAGAAGTAATATATTTAATTTATCAAAACGTGGTTTGCTGGGAGAGCTTTGAGGGACTTGGGCATTATTCTTAACACCCCAAAATGAGATGGCGTAAATTGAACATATCCACAATAAAGCTGTTTTTAAGCCTGATATAGTCAGAATATTACGTAAGTAAGTAAAACTAAGAATACTGTAACATTTTCATAGAGTATTGGAATATTTCAATGGATAAATAAGCATTATTGTCACTCCAACTTATTTTAGAATCAATAATAACTTAAATTTTGTGTTATTCGCTCTTTTGACAGAGTCATTAAATTAAAAAGCGGAAAACGAAACCATGATTGCGAGATAATGTGTTTGAATATTCCAAAGTTGATTTTAGAGTTACGGTGGCAACAAATAAAATCATTGGAAAGGAAATAATGTTATTGACAAAACTTAGGTACCTTGAATGTGTTTCCTGGACTAATGTTGCGCCCAATACGTTTATTTTTAGCAAGATATCGTCAAAACAAATAGCGAATTCATATACTGTAGCGTTTATGGATTTGGGCCATGTATCTATTCATAGAAAGGTTTTTAGGAAATCTCCGGGCATAGTTTGATACATTCGTTTTAGAATCTGCAAGGGTTTAAAAATGTCTCTAGGAAATGCATTAGTGTTAAAAGAATGTATAATAATAATAATAATAATAATAATAATAATAATAATAATAATAATAATAATAATAATAATAATAATTGATAATAAAGGTAGCAGTGAAATAAAATTATAAAAGGGGGAGAGTTTTGTTAAAGAGAATCCTGGGTGGTCACAAAATTTTTATACATCCTGTGTATAGCAGAGCGAAGAGATCGATGCTTCAACCATAGCAGGCACCCGTAAATAGCGTTGAAGTCTTCTGTTTGTGGTTTACACCTTCACCCTCTGCCCACGTAGTAAGGATGGAGTCTTCCATTTCTAAGGTCAATCTCAGAGAGGGTGTTGCATTACCTTATTTTCTTACCTGACTTTTCAAACCTCAGAAGCTTTTTAACGTTCACACACTTTTCTCGTATCTTATGGGCTATATTTCACAAAATTTTGGATATTAATACATTTTTGCGCAAACCCTCACTCAGACATAAAGTTAATGTAACTTAATACAGAATGCCCCTAAAGTCAATTGACCATTGTAGTATTTGTTCAAAGTCACCTTGACAGAAATCGCCCAAAATGGTCCCCTCCTGTGTCTAAGCACATTATGTGTACACGTTTACACTTATTTTTGCATTATTGAAGACCTAAGGGACTAAATGCTATTTTATAAAATACAGATATTTCATTTAGGTTCTATATGTACGGCCTTGTACATACTAAAAGATATTCTACGTCGATGAGTTGAAGTCAACTCCTGTAAATAGTATAAATGCCAAGTACATTCTAAAGGAGGTTAACTCCACGGAACTCCTTGCTCCGATTGTGATTAAGCTTGCAAACGTATGCCATTACCAAGATTGACTGTTTCACGCCATTTTCTCTGTATTTCCTCATATGAGTATTCGTTAAACTACAGCGATGAACGAGTAATTAGCTTAAGGCTACAGCTTTTTAGCTTGTGACCGATATCTCTCTGGTTGAAAAAGGAAAGGTCACAACAAAACCTTTTGTTTCTAATGATGTGAAATATAAGGTGGCAATACAGGCTATTTTAATGTGTACACATGAAAGGGAATGTTATCCTTAATTTCAACAAGTAGCCTATAAAAGCATTAATACTTAAAAGATAAACGCTACTTTTGCCCCGTGGATTAAATTTTTCACTACAGGGGTGATACAGGCTAAAAGAACATTTGATGATTTAGAGGAATGGGAAACTATAGGAGTACTTAAGACATCAAAGAAGTTACTGGAGCATTGCCCTTGTGTACTAAGAATAGAAATGATCTCGGCAATATGATGGACTACTTGCCTGAAGAGCACAGACACTTTTACGAAGATTTATGTCAAATTTATGGCAAAATGAGAAGAACTTTACAGACTTGAAAAAAATAAGCAGGTATCTGGATCTAGATTGCATAGTTAGGGGTGGAGGAGGATACTGCAGTACTTTAGCCTTGCTCATCAGCTGGCCGTTTTCTCATGTGCCCCAAATGGGAGCCCCTCTGGGAGGAAGGAATGATGTGACGGAGATTCCAGGTGATAATTCGCGGGCGGTGAGTCGCAGATGTTAACATGTTTCCGGATTAAACAACCCGACCACCAGAGGAGCCCTCCCTACCAGGAGTTCGAGCCCCTCAGAAACTTCTCTTCCACACCAGAGACCGGGCAAGAAATATTTCTAAAGTGCATGCTACTATCACAACGCATTAGCCCACCTCGCCCTGTGACACAATGGTTCCCAAACGGGACCACAGATAACTCAGAAAGGGGGGGGGATACACCTGATCCGATAAATAGGTAGATGTAATTGTGTGTATCAATATATTTTATACTCAAACGCTGTAGTATATACTCCACAATATTTTCAAATTAAAATCATATGTTGAGGTAAGGCTGCACAAACCTTTATGTCACGAGCCATCACTGACTGAAAGTGTGGTTATAAACACTAAGTGGGATCCTCACCAAAATGATTAAGAATAGATGTTTTTTACATAGTGAGCTTATGAACACTTTCGTGTGATTGATGAAAAGTATTGAATTCATTGAATGGTAAAAAAAATTACACTTTTATTTCAATATGATGCACTTGAGATAGATTTTATTTTTTTCAAATAAAATAGGAGTATAATTTTTACTCTTTTCCATTAAATTGGTTATTACTCTGTTAAAAATAGTTAGTAACATTTTCAAGTTTTTATGCTTCAGTTTCTGATAAAATGGGGCATTTGTGTATAAAAATACATTTTTTACCAGGAATTGCAGTTTTAACACAAAAATTAAAAGAAAACTCAAATTTGTAGAAGAAATAGAACCTAAAACTCTCAGACTGATAGCTCTTATCTCTTCCTGTTGATCTGTTGCCTTTTCTTCTTTTATTTATTTGCAATAAGATTTCCTCTCTAGAGCAAACATTTACGAAATTATTGAATGAATGGTTCAGAACACCGTAAAAGCATTTATGACATGTAAAAATTAAAAAAAAAAAAAAAAAAAGGTTTAAAAATATTACAATTAACATTCCGCTTTAAAACATATAAAATGAACAGAAAGTCAAACCATGTGTTTAAATGATTCAAAATATGAAAATGGATAAAAAGGTTAATAAATAATCATTTTGACTCTCAAATATAAATTTTAGTGGTGAACTAATTCACCTATCTATAATGTTGTACAACGTATCTGTAATTTACAGAGGGGGGGGGGGGGAGAACACTCTTATAATACTGATTTTTATTTTCTACCTGAAATAATGTTGGATATTTATATAAGACTTCTCTATCAAAATCTAGTGAAAAGATGGAATACTTTGCCACGCATTTATGATATTTACCAGAGTAAAAGTCTAATAAAATAAGCCTTGTCGCTGCAAATTATTTCAAACTTGTTCTTTTAAGTCTTTATAATTAACCTTTATTTCTCTCGCCTTCCTATGCTCACCCAAAAGCGTTATTTTTTTCTGGATGTACCTGCCTGTCTACACGACAGTTTACTTATGCACTAATTTCTACTTTCAACGATTAAGGCAGTTTTTATTCTACACTTCATACTCAGATATGAGAATTCATTTTTCTAAATATCTTAGGACAGAGCACGAAACTGTCATAAACATAAAACCGTAGTAGCTAAACAAGATTTTGAAATATTAGATCCAGCTTGAACAGCTTGCCTAGATTGCGCTCGTGGTTAACGGATGAGTCGCTTCAACATCACGTGCTGTATAATTAGATGTCTTCATTCATCTCTTCCTGTTTATTTTCAGTTGAGTTCATATTATACATTCCCACTCCATTTGCAGATTACCTGAGTTTTTAAAATAAGAATCGTATTAGTTTCGTAGTCACAGATTGTCCCGACCTGACTCTGTCACAGTCACAGACTCCCTAGACCACAAACCGTGGTCAGTGCTTGAGTTTGGAACAGAAGGTACCTAATATTGAGAATCTCAAGTAGTCCTTTGAGTCAGCAGTGGCAGATTTCCCAGTGGGAGTCGTGCGTGCTGCTATAGATAGCGTCAAGTGTGAGAGCAAAGGGGTGTCATTTTGAGAACTGATAGGCTCTAAACATTTGAAATACACGAGAGAACAACATAAAAAGCGCATGAAATAATATTAAAATGTGCTGTAACTACTTAGCTAAAACCTTATAAGTAAATTTATGACAAGATTAGTTGATTTGTTGAATTCGTGGACGTTCTTTACCATCTCGGGTCATCAGCGCCCCATTCAATTCAGCGCGTAAAACGGCCGAAAATTTTGCTCAGAGGTCTTTTCTTTCAGGCTTGAGGTTCTTTTACATGCTTTAAATGTACGACACGGGACCCACGGCTTTACTTCCCTTCCGAAGTAAGCCATACTTAGGATTTTTACACCCGAAAAAATCCATCGATCCTGGCCGGGTTTGAACCCGCGATCTTGGGTGTGGGAAGCAAGTATGATTACCACTACACCACCAGGACCGAGTATGATAAGATTAGATGCATATGGACATGTTTACACTATCGTCGACAGTTAATAAAATAAAAACTGAAACCAGATGAACGTTTGGGATACAAAGGAACTGTAATCAACGTATATTTATACATGACTGAAATATGTTTAAAAAGTTTTTAACTTTCCAGTTTAATTTCTATAGTTTTTGCTATTTTGAACTAAGGATTGTGTTTTAACATGGGAAATGTCGCACCATACCACATCCAGAATTTGAACCGATTACGTTCAGAACGAGAGCGAAGAACGTTGACAGCTTTTGTAAGTGAATGAATGGCTCAGAATTTCTCAACTCGGGTGCTACATTCTCCAATGACCGTAGCCGCGGAAGTTATTTTAATAGCTACATGCCGACTGCCGTAAGGTAAATGAATGGAATTTATGATGGCAAAGAAGAGTTCGACGTCCTTAAGCATCGAGGATTGCCTGGAATTCTAAGAGCAATAAGAATCTTTGGTAATACATCTCCCCAGGAAGTTTGTCCCGCTGGAGACCGGACTCTGGATCTATCTGATGCAAACAAAGCGGATAACCGATCTCTGCAATGAGCAAAAGAAAAACAAGAAACAGAAAATAAAGATACCCAGAGAGGTTTTGTACTGTGATATAGTGTTCAGTAAACATTGGGCTTTTAGTGCCTGAATCATGAAGACTTCATTGCGCACAGTAGTCCTTAAAGGAAATTACCGTTTAAACTTTAACATGGGCTGGTTTTCATTATTAACGAATACTGTAATATTAGATATCAGTCATTATGAATGCGTTTTTATTCATTTTAACTGTTAGTAATGTACTCATATGTAGAGTTTCAATGCAAGGAGGCGACATGCGGAAGCACGTACTGTCTTGATAATATGTAAAACACCGTCAAGAAAATTCGTTGAAAAATGACGACAAGCTTATCGTACAGTTTTTTGTTGATAAAGTTGTGAATGGTAACTAAGGACATAAGTTGCATCAGCTGTTTGTAGGACTAATAGTTTGTGTAACCAATCGGAGCCATGTACCACAGAGTGATACATTCGTAATTGTTTATGTCGGCATAGAAGTAACAGAGAACGCAGTGTAAAATTGCTAATTTGTTTCGCTTGTATATGCCAAAAAGAGCCTTTTTAGATAATTTCTCTCCTTTTTGCCATACAGTTGTCATATTTGATGTTTTAAAAACTATTTGCATTCATATAATTTTAACATTAGTATTTCGGGAGTCTGAATTTCCAAACTCATTGCTGAAACACAAGAGTTATCAAGAAGTGCATTAGCCTGCTTGCTAAGTACATAATTTGACCTGAATGAGCTGAATTAATGACTATGAAGAACTCTTGGAATTCCCTGTAAGATAAACAAAAGTTAAAGTGAGTCGCTCACCATATCCAACCGATTTCCTTTGCAGCCGAGAAGTATGCTATATTTCGTTTGTACCACTCACTGTCGGCCTTAGACAATTACGTTAACTGAATTGGAATGTTCTTGAGTATGACGATTTATAATTCGTTCGAAATCGTTATATGTAAAGGATCATTTTGTATTTAGTGCATTAGTTGCTGAATATACTGGATGAAATACAGAAATTTTTGCACATTTTAAAAGGAAATGTTTGTTGAATTTTGTTGACTTTGTAGTGCCTGCTTCGTTTTTAGTGACATTTTAAGAGCCTATTTCTTGGGGTTTTAGTGTCTGCCTGTTTTATGTATTTTTAGTGCCTGTAAATTCATGCCTTTTTAATTACTTATATAAATATATCCTTATTATATATTATAGAGCTACGGTGTTAAATATAAAGGGAAATGGAAGAAACGCAACTCCTAAATGGCGAGTTTCTTATGTATACTAATACTGCTTATGTTCAATAATAATAATAATAATAATAATAATAATAATAATAATAATAATAATAATGTTATGTTTGTGTATAAACAGGCGGGAAACCTGAAAACGAAAGCGACCTTTATTTCATTTTCCTTTTGCATGTTCATGCTTCGAAATGAACTTTGTCATGAATCAGTGGAGACAGTCTGATGCGTATTGTTTTACATCATTAGGTTCCAATGTCAGTTGAGTTAGGTCAGTATTCTGGAGTTTGCTTCAGGGGTTAATAAAGCACTAAATCGATGTAGTTTGTTTAAATGGAATTGCCTTCAAAGCGAATTTTGGCGGTTTTATTCATTGCCTGTACACTGTGAGAAGGAGCTTGTGGTCAGAAGTGTTTCTCTTTGATAATGCAGGTAAATTGTCTGTACTGCTGTAGGATATCTTTTAATTTGGGCCCAGCACTTTGGACAACAAAATATCTTGTTTCTGACATTATAATAACTCACCATTACCACCCCCCGAGTTTTAATTTTCCTTCTTAAAACAGAAAATTCAGTTTTTGTTGCAGCTGCGCGTATATGAACGTGTAGGATGAACATCGTCTTCCTTTTACGTTTTAATAATGCGGAAGGAAACGCACCTGCGTACCATAAGACGCAGAGGGGCTCTTACTGCATTTATCGTTCGTGCTACAGTGGATTACAGGGAGACCTTATCTACCATTTGAATAGGGGATGCAGGTTGGGGTACCGCTTTTTTGTACTTGAACTTCGGTGATCGGCCTGAGAGGTAGCCTTTCATCGTTTTTCCTATAAAAGAAAGGAAGGAAAAAAGGAAATAAATAAAGGAGAGAGGAAAGAAGAATAGAGTATTACCACCGCCTAAAGCCTCGTCCTCCATGGATACCATTTGTTTTTCTTTGCGTTCTTCGCCTTCAGCATCTTCCCTTTTCATTATTTTCCTATTATTTTCATTTCACCATTAACGCAGTTTCTTTTTTCACAATGTCCTTCATCTTCTTCCACTTCTTTCAGTGCGTTTTTCCTTCAATTCTTTACCACCCTCTTCTTTGTCAAAATTATTGTTCTCTTCAAAACGTTCTGTTTTCACCGCTTCTTCTTCTCTCTTCTTTATTACCTTTTCCTAACTTTTTCATCGCTTGTTCTATTCACCACTGCCTTTCTCTTTTCACCATTTCGCATCAATTACTTCGTATAGTTCACCAAATATGTCCTTTTCTTTTTCTTCAGCTTCCAGTTCCTCATTACTCGTGTTTTCTTCTTTTTAACAATCTTTTTCCTACTTACCAGTCCCTTTCCTTTTTTAACTGCTCTCTTTTTCTTCACCACATTTTAATTTATATGTTTTTGTATGACACTCAGAAAGCGAAATTAGATGCCAAGATATAATGGACTAATATGTGCTTTTATTTCCCGTCCCAAAGGTAAAACGTCGTGGGCATGAAACGATGGAAGTTTTGAAGTAAGGGGATAAAGTGGGCTAATTGCATTTAATCAATATAAAAGTTATGTCAAGTTTAAAAGTGAATGCACACAATTATTATTGTTTACAAACAACAAGAATGCACAAAATGCGATTTGTAATGAAAACATTGATTTTTAAACGGCAGACGATAATCTACTTAAAATATATTTAAAAGCACCAGAAAGTTACGGGAAAAGAACACAATTAAACTAAAGTGATTTCTAGGCACAACGTTATCATAAACTAATTTCCTGCGTTTGCTTTCTTTCATTGTTCACCACGCTGTGTTACGGTTTAGTAATAATGTGCGATGAACACAATTTACAACCAGAATTTATGTTTTGTGTTTAGTCTCTTTCTCGTGTATGTTGTCCATGCTTACGTTATAAAGAACAGCAGTGACATTTTTTCTGAAGTTCATTTATGAAATTACATGGTTTCACGTCAATTGCACCTTTATTTCCTAACAGCAAAAGTTAACAGCTTCCTGAGGTGTGTGTTTTCATATCAGTTCATGTGAACGTGTTCCTACCATGACAGCTTGTCTGAAGCGGTACAATGACCTTTTGTTGCAGTAGACACATCGTCACCAGTAGTAACAACACAGCAGTAAGGAAATGGCGTCGCACAGGATTAATCTTTATGGCACTTTTTCTCTGTTATCTAAAAGATAATACAAAGCAACACGCTTTTACTGCGGTTGCAATGCCGTCAACACATGATTCACACTCTGATAATAATAGCAATGCAGTCAAGCGGCAATACAACTGCGTTTTCATAAACAAATTTCCTGCGTCTGCTTTCATTGTTCACCGCGCTGTGTTACGGTTTATTATGCTCAGTCGCGCCCTATTCAGATGTTTCTAGTGAGCATTTCGCTATTGTTTCACATAAGAATGCAAATGTTTTCATTCGTCATCAACGGGCACCTGCAATTTTATCACGCGTGTCAATCAGCATAGTGTGTAAAATAAGTAAATACTTAGAATCTTACTTTAGCCAATATAGATTTGATTATTTTCCACAACAATTATGCAGGAACGATGCACCTAAAGATTTTGTTGAATATTAAATATTTTCTTTAACTCGACTCTGTTATTATTGTGCAGAAAGTTTAACATTGTGTATATTAAAAGAACAATATACAGATCTTAGACACTTATCTTCTTCAAACAATTCTTTCATAGATAAAAGAGAGTGAGCTTGCCCTAGCGCTCCTGCACAATTCCCCCCTCCCAACTTCACGCAGTACTCTGTGGGTTTTGCTATTAATACGTTTATCCAACTCTTCCTAAGGATTTTCGATCGAGCTAAGGTTCGGACTTTGACTTCTATCTATCCAATTTAGACACTTTTTCAGTATACTCTTGATAAACCCGCAGTAGTTTTTGGGACATTAACATGCTGAAATATCTGCTGATGCTTAACTTTCTTTCTTGTTTTAGCTATTACATGTTCTTGAATCTCATCTCTGGACCAAATCAGCTTCACTTGGGCAGAAATAACTTCATACTATAATGGTTTGTGCATTACTTAGTCCTAAGAATGGCTTCCTTCGGAAGGGAAGTAAAGCCGTGGGTCCCGTGTCGTAGATTTACGGTACGTAAAATAACCTCAAACCTGAAAGAAGATGCCTCTAAGCAAAATTTATCAGCTTTTTCATGTCCTGAATTGAGGAACACTAATGACCAGAGATGTTAAAGAGGGACCTTAAATAAATAAATAAATAATCTGCCACCAATATTCCAACCTATACTGAGTCTGAATTGTTCCAAAATTCGCGAGGAATTTTTTTAGCCTGTTGATGGATAGTATGAAATTTCTGCACTCATTCTTTATAAACATTTCTTCATTGATGAACACACACCAATATTAATTGAACTGGATTGTTAGGATTGGAGTGGATATTTTGTTATTTCATCCTTGTTCAAGGGCTGGCCTTTTGTGCCTAGCTATGGGAGCACCTCCGGGTGGAAGGAATTGGGTAAGGAAGACACCGGGCGATGAGGCGATGAAGCACAAGCCACCGTCACACTGCACCAGCCCACCTCATCGTGGCACTTTTGACCCTGTAATAGAACCAATGGAATGGAATTATATGAAATAGGAGATCGGAAATGTTTGGAAAACAAAGATCCATCTGCTGTCTCCGAAGGATTAGAATCTGGTACCTTCCAAATGCGAGTATTAAGCTATACTGCCTGAGGTACTCCTCTAGGTGACAAGTCTGTAATAACGACATAACTGATAACGGTGTCAAGTAATTCTAAATATGATTTCCTTCGGAAGGGAAGTAAAGCCGTCGTCGTAGATTTCCGGCATGTAAAAGAACCTCAAACCTGAGAGAAGAGGCCTCTGAGCAAAATATATCGGCAGTTTCACGCCCTGAATAGAATGGAACGCTGATGACGTGAGATGTTAAAGAGCGTCCATAAATAAACCAAATCAACGGTGTCAAGTGTTCTCTACGTAAATATGAATCTCTTGACTGCAAGAAAATGCCTCTAGGGTTCATTTTTAAATTTTTTTCTGTTGTTTTTTTAATTTTGCTCATCGCGCGTATGTAACTTCTTCTTTAATACATTAATAGTTAATGAATAGTCATGGCCTCTTCAGAATTTCACTACAAACTTACAAAAAGCATTACAACATTATAAAACACTAAAATATAATATTTATGAGACAAGCTGCTAATATGACTCGTTTTTTTGTAAATTAACGTGTAGCTATTTTACATCCTTCCCTCGCCTTTTTGTGCAACTGCTTCAAGACTGTTGCATTGTCCTTGGCTGCACTGTTATGCCCTGTTCTTTTTCCGATAATCCGGCTGACCTTAGAAAGCTCATTTGGCTAGCAACCCTCTTTTGTATCTATTGTTCAGTCTCCTGTTTGCATTGGAACCGAGTCGCGATAAACGAAGCTTTTGTTTTAGAGAAACGAGACGTTCGTCGAGTGCATTTATGGCGACCGCTTTCGCCACGGAGTTCTCGAATCGATCCTAGTTAGTGCCTGTGGTTGCAGTAATGAAATTTCGCCGGTCCTTGGTATTTTCGGAGAAATACAGTGAGGACATTTGCGCCAGCACCTTTGATGTTTTTGCTCTTAAAATTCGCTCCGGGTTGGGTGTACTTTTCAGTGAATTCACCTGATGTCGCTGCTATCGCCGTAGCTAATATAAATGTTTAACGAACAACTGTTTTACATAGCAGTTACGGATTCATTAATTAAAACATTAACTGTAATGAAAATGCCTTTTTTCTTTTGAAAATATACATGAAAGTTCAGTATTTGTCATTGAAAAAAAAAGGGTAATTATTGCAGAACACCACATTAATTAAGGTGGACAAATGGTGTATTTATTCTTATTTTTGGTTTTGCTTGACAGCCAAGCATTTTATACATTATTATTATTATTATTATTATTATTATTATTATTATTATTATTATTATTATTATTACTATTAAGGTTATGATGACATACATATGCCTGATAATTTTAATCTATTTAAAAAGTAGTAATAAATATCCTCAGCTTGTATTCAACAATGCCATTCCTTCATTTACACAGAGCCATCAGAAGAATATTATACAGGTAGTACAGCCAGTTTAGAGATGTGCGCACTCAGAATTTGATCCCAGCTGTTCCTACTTTATATAGTGCAAAATTTTCTGATTGCAATTTTCAAAACAGCCTTTTTTAATTTTTTTTTTTTTTACCCAACATTCTTTTGTTTGCTTACTTTTTATGGCCAAATCTTCCTCGAAACGATTCGTTTGCGTTTCGTGCTGATGAAAATAATTATTTAACTTTGCACAGGTGCACGTGAATAGGAAACTGGAAATGAGCACTCTTTTTCGTGTTTGCTTTGGTTAGAAAATCATAACTTGTATACAACGGAGGAAAATTCATCTGTTGTAACTGTTAAGAACATTTCGTCTGTTCCATAACAGTAAAGTAGTTATCTGTTTAGAAATGTTCGTATTTTGGCGGTATATTGTTTATTGAAATGAAAAGCCTTGCATCTGCTACTTGTGGGGATGTGATGACAGGCATTGTGTTTAAGTCAGCTGCTGAAGTTCATGACTTCCTTAGCAAAGTTTGTACATTGATCCACTTGTTTAGACTTTAGATTTGGAGTTGCTATAATCTGAATACAGTTGCGCAATCATGTGCCATTGTCCGTTTAGATAAGACCGATCACAATATACGTTGTTAGCTTCTGATTGTCCAGTTTCAATAGAATTATAATAAATTAGGCTCAGCAAGGACAACAAGAACAGTAAACAAACCGGGCATATCTCAAGTGAAAATAACCTGACTTATTGCCTACACTTGTTGCTCCAATTTCTTAGCTAGCGCCAAGATGAGATTGCTAAGGTATTGATTTATAGCTGAAGGTTTCAAATTGGCACACTAGAACCATGTTTTGAGCAGAAGAATTCAATGACTGTCCTCTATCTAGCGAAAGAGAAAGGAATATCAATTTCGAATCAGAATGCACCATTCCGCTGAACCACGTGGTGAAAAAAGTATACAGCTTTCTTTTTCTCACAGTAGTCAAAATCCTGTTTAGCTAAGCAAAATACAAAAAGTATAGCAACATTATAGGTTGGGACACTTCATTTACAATACGTAGGCTTTCACGGCCGGAATATTGGATCTTAACCAACTTTTCCGAGCTTTTTGGCTATTGTCTAATGGTCAGTTCATATTTACGGTGACTTGACGTTTCGTCCCACACTATGGCGGCCATCTTCAGAGAAATAAAATAAAATGTCTACATGGCTCTCAGCGGCTGATTCTAAGAAGATTTATAATTCTGAGGATGTTCGACATAGTGTCGGACGAAACGTCAAGTCACCATGAATAACTGCTAGACCATGGCCACAAAGCTCGGGTTCATTCACAATATTGATATATGAGAGCTCCATATTTTCCATTTACCATAATATCAATCATTTTTTTTAATTGCCCCTTTCAAATGCTTTCCGTCTCGATAAGTGCACTTATGCAACCATGGAACAATGTTTTCCATTACACGTATACACATAACTGCTGATATAGCCTAAATGTTGTCCCTAATTATTGGTCGAGGTTGCCTGATAGTGTGGTAAAGATTTGTGTTTCAAATATCCCCAGAGAGAGGGGAGAAAGAAAGGAAAAAAAAAAAAAAAACAATAAAATCTAACCAATGGACACGAAGAGACAACCAAAAAATGTCCCCACTTGTGAAATTAACCTCCCTCCAAAGACCGTTCGTAGAGTGCACATAAACCAGCATACTTGGTCCAGTTTATATAAACGATAACTCATTGTCATTAAAACTTTGGTATTACTGTTCTGGTTGCTGATGCTCCCAGTGTAATAGTTTGTAGCAATAACTTTGATTATCTCGTGGAAAAAATTATGCGCTCATTACAATGTGTAACTGGTTCAAAGCTAAATCTGGATGAAACAACCATCATGAAATGTGTGACATATAACTCATCGAATTCCACATTATATTCAACTAGTAATAGCCCTATGTAGTAGACAAACACAATAATACCAAATTTCTAGTTGGTAAGCACTTAAATTGGAAAGCACACAAGTAATAGAAAATATTAATCGTACGAAAACCAAAATCAGTAGCTTACACGTTTATGAAATTCTGAAGACAACCCCGCAAAACAGCCTATTATACAAATTTCTTTTCGATTTGAAACATGGTTTAAGGGGATACTCAGTTGAAAGCAAACGCGCTTTATGTTACAAAAGAAGACAACACGAATAATATATGGTACAAATAATAGAAAATCACGTAGAGATCTATTTCGAAAACTAAACATTATAACACTTTCTTGTGAGTGTATACTTTCACTTACGAACTGTTAAAAATGATTCATTAAAAGATGCAAATACATTACATAAAACAAAAAACAAAAATGTAATCTGCACAGCTCCATTGCAAATAGTTTGTCTTGTTATCAAAAATAGCTTATTACGAATGCGTCAAAATCTAAATTATTATAACCTGATAATAGGGGAACAATAAAACCTGCGTTACAGAATATGCGACAAGACCTATTCTTCAATTGACGAATTTACAGATTAATAATGTGTAATGTTCAAATAGTATTCAATCATAAAACAACATACATAATAATGATAAACATGACTGTATAGCATATTACTAGACAGCGGACGTTTAGCCTCTTAAAAACAATAATTCTGGGGCATAAAATGCTCTTAAAAGAAGAGGAAGCAACATACAACTGAAAGTAAACATTACAAATATATTTTTCGGCTAGAGTCATTTAATTATGAACTTCAGTCATTATATTTCACATATATATAGTGTTTAAGAAAGGAGGAACATTGAGTGAATGTGAAAAATGGAATAAAGGAAGTAATGAATATAAGTGATGAGAGATTGTATGTACTTAGGAATGAAAATAGACGCAGGAGGGAAATGGAAGAAACAAAAGAAATCAGCAAAGGGAAAAGTAGTAATGATGACTGTAAGAATATGCTTGTTTAAAATGCCAGAGATGAGATGAAATGGCTGGAAAGAGTATACAATTCAGTCGTCGAGGCTCGAGTGTTATAGGATGTTATGTATAGTATGGGGGCTTGAAAATGGGTGGGAAGTTGTGAATCAAGTACATAGGATATTTTGTAAGGAAGTTTTGGGTTGTCCTTAACAGTGGCTAATGGAATGCCCCAAATAGAATTGGGATGGGTATACATATAAAGATTGATTATGGAGAGATCCTTAAATATTGGTATAGAATGCTGCACCTCCATGACGAACCATTTTCTAGGCATGGTAAAGGCAAAAACTACATTTCATTTTTCAATATAGTTACCCTTTATTGCAGTACACGTCTCACAGGTAAGCTTTCAATCCCCTCCCTCCAAAAGCAGTCAGAAGTCTTGTCTGCAAAATGGATATAAACAGCATCCATCACTTCATCATACTTACATTTCCTTCCTCAAGGTCCTTCTTGAGTTTTGAGAAGAGGAAATAGTCATTGGGAGCTAGATCTGGGTTGTAGAGTGGATGACCGATCTCCTTGAAGCCACATTTCTTCACAACTTCCTTTGCACAAAAACTGCGTACAGAGGCTCGTTGTCGTGAAGAAGGCGCATACTACCACTCAGCTTTCCTCGCCTTTTCTCTTTGATGGAAGCACGTAGTCTGTGCAGTAGGCCTACTTAGTAGTCCCCATTCACTGTGGTGTTCCTCTCCTTGAAGTCAATGAAGAGTACTCCTTCACAGTCCCAAAAGATTGTGGCCATGAACTTCTTAGTTGACTGAGTGACCTTGGAGTTAAGAGGCGGTACTTCGCCAGGTTTACGCCACTCCATTGATTCTCTTTTGGACAAGGGATCATAGTAGAGAACCATAGTTTCATTTACTGTAACAATGGTTCGCAGAACTTTTCTTTCGTTGCCACGGCAGAGCTCCAAAAATGCCTGACAACAGATGAATGACTCTTTGCTGCTTTTGGACTGAGGAAAGGCTAGGAAAGAGAGTCTCTATTGCAACTTCCGCCATGGTCTAAAAATAAGAATTAAGTAATTATTTATGAATTACCATTAGATAACATGAACAATATACTAGTAAGGGCTTCCAGAATATGTCCCTACCGTTCTCATGGGATTTTCTGCCTCTGTAATTGGACATCCTAATGTGTCTTGCGCTAATCGCACACCAAGGCCCAATTTTCCTATCATAAAGAGGGGTGTCTAGTATACGGTTTAGCTTTTCAGAATACCAGTAGCAAGTATATTCATACGATCATAGTGGCGAAACAAAAGCGAATTAAAAATCGGATTAACCTTTTAGTCACTGATGAAAGAAACCATTCACAGTAACACACATGTGCAGAAGACACTGAAATCCCAATTAGTGCTAATGTCGGCATTGTGTATGTTGGTGAGCGTTGAAGATTTGCGGCAAATTCATCTAATTTGTCTACAGTTGAAACTATATGTTTTTGCTTGCGTTTCTTGTCTTGCACTGAACAAGCAGTAGCAAATTTATTCACAGGATCGTGAATTGCAATTCTGGAAGGAGGCTATTGCCCAGGGAACTTCCGAATGACGCGACAGGCTGATTAGTAACTATAATAAAATTTACACACAAAAAATACTTTGCTCTAAAGTCTTCGCGAACGAATGCATACTGGTTAAAGCTCGAAAGTTCAAGGACAGGCAGGCTATGATTGAGGAGGGGGAGCCGGCCTTGGCCGATGAACGAAACGCCGTGCAAGCGGTGAGGACATATTTTGGAAGCCCGGTAGTATATTTTTACAATGCCCTATAAAAGTCACAAAAAATAAAGTGGTATTAATGCGACAACGCTGGTAGTATTTCGCGGAAGGGGAAAAAAATGTATTTCTTTCCGCGAAATTGAGAGGGGGTGGGGAGTTAATGAAAAAAATGCCTCTAACTATAGTTAATAATTATCCATCAAAATTGACAATGTGCATCACCATATCCTTGAAGTAAACATATATTATAGTGTTGTGAACTACATAACCTTAGGCCACCAGCAATATCATCATAACGAAGAGAAAGAGTTAATGATTGATATCTGGTAAATATTTCTAGACTGTAATAAATGTGTAAAGAGCAAGGTCTTGAGATGGAAAGGGATAGACCCGCAGCTAAAGACAATGTTCTCCCGCTGCTTTTAACACGACCATCCCTCCCCCTTTCTTTTTGTATATACTCTGGAAACATCCCACCGAGAAGAATTCAGTGCTGCCTCCCAGTCGGCCTTTCTTCCTCTCCGGCAACATCCACTTTTTATGTTTGTGTTACCTCCGTAGTCCATTAGATATATTATCGTAATGTTATAAGCTTTTCCACTGGATATTTATTGCATTGGATTTTGAGCAGAGTAACAACAAACTTCTCACGATGGCAATAAGATTTGATGTAATTCAAAATCTTCTAGGAGTACTATAGGATTTTTCCACTTTGTTTAACTTATCATTTAAACACAGTAATTAGCGATGTATGCTGAAGCGCGAGACAGTATAATAAAGTCATAATAGTAAAATTTGAGACTAACTTAAGAAAGTTCCGAGTTGAACCCGGTCAACCTGAAAAGGAATTTTTCGTGCTGAAGGCAGAACCACTAGTAGCGCTATCTGTCCGGCACTAAACAAACTTCTTTAGGTTTTAAAGGAAACTATTGGTAAACAGAACATAATCATTGTTATTAATTTTTGTGTCGTTTTTTCTCTATCTTCCCCCCACCCCTTGCAGTATATTAAAACCTACCTTCAAAACAGTTTTATTCTTAATACGGATATTAAAAGCACAAATAAAAAAAATAAATTGTATGTTAGTACACAATTTCTAAGAAAAGTGCCCATCAATTTACTGTATTATTTTAAAACTTTTCTTTTCTTTCTATATTTGCAAAATATTTTAAAAAATTAAGACATGGAAATACCCACACATTATAGTGGTTTGGATTTAATTGTTAGGGTCGGAGGAAGATATTTTAGTACTTCAGCTTTGGTCAAGGGCTGGCTGTTTGTGCGTACGCATTCAGTGGGGACACTTCCAGTAGAATTTTTTTTTTGATTTGTTTATTTATGGACGCTCTTTAACATCTCAGGTCATCAGTGTCCCATTCAACTCAGGGCGTGAAACGGCCGACAAGTTTTGCTCAGATGCCTCTCTTTCAGGCTTGAGGTTCTTTTTCGTGCCGTAAATGTACGACACGGGATCCATGGCTTATTTCCCTTCCGAAGGAAGCCACACCTAGGATTTTTACGCCCGAAAAAAATCCATCGGTCCTGGCCGGGTTCGAACCCGCGATCTTGGTATAGGAGGCAAGCCAGGAGAATGAGATGAGGCGAGAGACGCCGGGCGGTGGAGCACGGACGTAGACGAGACTCCTAACATTGTTTCTAGACATGATATCGTAACACCGATGGAGTCCCCCATCCAAGGAATTCGAGCCCCTCAGAAGGGCATAAGAGCTGCTTCCATACCAGACGCCAGGGCAGAAACCTTTCCAAAGCGCAAGCCGCCGTCATATCGCACCAGCCCACCTCGCCCTGATACGTTCTACCCTGTAACGGAACCAATAGTATGAAATGAATGGAATCGGAGAGCGGAAATTTCTTGGAAAGAAAATATCAATCCAAGCATTCGCCTAAGCGACCAAGATAGTCGGCTTAAAGGGATTTGAACCCTGGCCACCATACTATTTTACGTAATTACCACAGCATTTACATAATGCACTCTAATTATGGTAGCAAACATGCTGAACTTACATTTAAACAGAAACGTAATTACAATTTAACACATCATCGTGCAAAGAAGAATAAGTGATACTTTTACTCCTGTATTCTTTTGATTTATTCTTATCACCTCTTTTCGATACTATTACGGAACCAGAAAAATGCAACTCATATGGCAAAAGGGTTCACGATTCGATTGTTTTCTTCGAACTTATTAATTTAATCTTAAATGTTTGATTATTTTTCTCGAACTTATTATAATAGCCCCAAATATTTGGTTCTTTATAATCATTAAAGGCCAAAATCGTTCTTGTGGCATTATATTGCCGAATACAACTTGTAATAGTTCAAGGTAATTTATTTTTGCTATTAAACTCATGTTTGTTATCATGAAATAATTAACCTGAATTAAATATTCGGATCTATCAATATTCGTCTATAGAAGATCAGGAGCAGGTAGGACTAGCTTTTGTTCGTCTTGTTTGTGTGTATTTTGTTTTAAGATATGTTCTAATAGTTTTAAGGAAAGGTCATTTGATGATAGCTGCGTATCAGTGCTAAGCCTTTAAACGGATACTTCACGCAAAACAAGTTGTGCTAATGTAAAGCAGAGGTTTGTGTATCGGGTATAGGAATATAAAAGGGTTCACTATTGGCTTGTACGTGTTGTGAATCAAGTATCCATGTTTTGCCTTTCCTCAGCAAAATGTTTCAGCAAATATTGGAACAGTCTCTGTTAGAAACTTTGCTGCAGACGTGTTATCGAAGCAACTCTGGAGGGTAAAAGGGTAAGGCTTTTGAGTAGGTTTTTGAAACGGTAACGTTTTCAATAGATATATACCTGTCTGTGCACCGGTTCCGGAAGATGAGATGCTTTTGTGCAGAGCATTTCACCCGAAAAGATATACCTACCGTTGTATAGTTGCTCCCGCATAATTCTGCAGGTGTCCATTGCGAAGTCTGCAGGCATAGGTTCGACTCCTTTTGGACTATATTGTTGCTTTGAATCCGAGAAAGAAGTGCCCAGAGGGAATCGTTCGTATTTTAGCAGTAGACACACACATCGTTCATTACTGCCTGTTTACAGTATAAAATGCAATTGAATTGTTCGGACATTAGCTACTACTAATTCCGAGGTCCGGAGTTTCGAAGTTTTTACTTACCCCAAGAAGGTAAATGCCATTTAGCGATAAGGCGCCAAGGACTCCGATTAATTCATTTAATTCATCCTCCACACTTATACCTACAGAAATCACGTTCAATTTGGATACCTCGCGAGAAGACTAATGCAGTCAAAGGCATTAAAAACAATAAAATAATCAGTGTAGTATTGCAAATGTTGGAATTATTGAACATAGAGTTCCACAGGGATAACTTCTTGGCCCACTGCTTCTGCTTCTTCTTCTTTGTCATATAAATTGTCTGTCATTGACATTAAAAATGGTATGTACTGTTGTTCTGTTTGCTGATGATACCAACGCTACAACTTTACCGCGACGGGTGGCCGATGTCATTAAGGAGCGGACTCGTGAGCGGGAGGTCTGGGGTTCAAGTTCCGCTAGGAGTGTCTGCCCTGACTGAGGTTTTCTCCAGGTTTTCCTCAGTCCTCATAACTGGCAAATGCCGGGGAGGTACCCTAAACTTAGGCCTGGAACATTTCCTTCCCTTAAAAAAAATCTTTCCCAATTTATCATTTCATCTCATGTATCCCGTGTTCACCGCTTGTGGCGTCACAGTAGTAAAAACGGGCGTTAAACAAAGTTACAACTTTGCCACTCTTGTGAAAAAACGAATTATGTGTTTATTACAATGTGTTACTGGTTCTAAGCTAGTAAATTGTCATTAAATCTAGATGGGACAATCATAATGAAATTCATAACATATAATGCATCTGATCCCACTTTACATGACACTCTAATAATGACGTACTAGATAGGCATGATTATATCAAATTTCCAGGGTTTGGCGAACACTTACACTGAGAAGCACTAATTAATAGAGTAGGTATATTATACCAGAACTAAAACCAGCAACATTTCGTGCATTGTATTACATTACTGAAGCCATCCCCAAAACAACTTATTATACAAATTTCTCTTCCATTATGAATTTTTTTAATATTCTGCGAAAACTCAGTTGAAAGCAAAGTTTTTACATATTACAAAAGAATGCAATATGAATAATGTCTGGTACAAATAATACAGATATATATTTCGAAAACTGCATTTTAACACTCTTATTAGTATATACTTTCTTTTGTGATAATTTACATTAAAAAACAATACTTGTTCAAATATGCAAATGTATAACATAAACAATAGACGAATTGTATTGCAAATGTGTCTTGTTATCAAAAAGGAATTTATTACGAATCATCAGAATATATAAACTCCTAGTTTCTCGCAAATTATCATCCGGTAATAAGGACTGACTCAGCTTTTCTTACAGAGTACCTATGCAACAAGAATTGTGAATTCAGCTAAATAATAGTGAATGATAGTGGTAAATCATAAGGCAACATTATTTTGCACGGTAAAGTATAACTGTATAGCACATGGCAGTGTATGAAATATGCAGGTCTTTCGTTATCTGTATTGCAACTTAAATAATATTGTTACATGTATGAGGTTATTTAGCAAGTGAGTTTGTATACTTTAAAACAGTTTTAAATGTCCATCGAGATATAATTAATGCAAAACAACTTTGTACATCTTGATTTGTTCCTTGCTCTGAGGTGCATGCACAAGAAATTAATGAAATTAGATAAATCTTTTTCTTTGAACTCTTTTAATGTTTTTGCTTGTATTTTGCGAGTAAAGGGCTACATTATTATTATTATTATTATTATTATTATTTATTGTTCTTATTATTTTGCAGTCCTAATATAACCCAAAACAAAGGCTTTGATCTAATGGCGAAAGTCCCTAAGTACTGAAGTTTCAAAAATATGAATTACATACAAAAAATGTCAAGATGTGCACACTAAGAAAGCTATTGCATTAAAAGAACTACACACAAAAATGAATGACTGCAGAAGCTTCCTTTTGTTAGAAAATGGAAAGGAAGACAAAATAAAATACTCTTGTTTCTTAGCCAAAATATATTTTTTTTAATTCTGCAAACTCACGGATTTTTTAATGGGAATTGTTACAGCTAGCAATTTACGCGATTATACACCATCCACGCTGAAACAAAGAGCACGAAGGAAGAGCTAAATATCACACCTGTTGTCTTTGCTTTCCTCCTCAATAAGAAAAGAACGATATATGATAGACCCTTGCGATGAAATATTGAAAATGGGCAATTTTCTCTCAGTTCGATTCGAGACTGGGCACTTTTTTTCATAACTCTCGCCACTGAACGATTTTTTTCTGCTATGGAGGGTTTTATCCTTCTTTTAAAGTCAAAGGTTAATACATTAGCTAAGATGGGGGATTTGGGATAATAGTATGCTCTTTATATACTTTTCGTAAAGGTCTTGGATAATGCACTCGAAAATTGCTTTTAAAAAAACATATAAATATGCAATTACTCGACCAACAAACTCATAAGAAGGCTCCAGTTGTGAAAGATGCCAAATGGATTTTGTAGAAATGTTTTCCAATGAATGTCCATTAATGTTTCTTCAGTGAGAATCATTTGTGTTCTTCGTTTCTTATCTCGAACACTTCCCGTTTGCAGAAACCAAGTAGATTAAGGATAAATTGACGACTTGAAAGTTTAACACAACAATATTTGCTCAGACTTGACGAGCAGCATATTAACTTTTATGTGACACTAGGACAAATATTTACCGAGACTCATCAAACAGTGACACCCTCTTACGGTTGTCATTGCTAAAAGACACAAAAGTTAACGGAAGATGATCAAAGTTCAGCAACTAGCGACGGAAGTTAATGAAGTCCGTGCAATCGACGGTTATCTGGTTTAGTAATGGTGCAGCATTTCTGTGACTGAAACTGCGGGACCTCCCGCTAAAGTTCAAATTACAGAAACTTGCGCTCAGGAGGTAAGGTTTCTGAACGGGGATATGGGCAACTAGAAGAGTGGAATTTGGTATTTCTATCACTTTCTCCTGCTATGATGAAAGTTTTTAAAACCTGACAATATTACAACGAGACTCTAAAACTGTAATTTCCAGTTTTTTTATTATTATTATTATTATTATTATTATTATTTTTTTTTTTTTTTTTTTTTTTTTAATGCTGGTGTTTAACGCCCGTTTTACTTACTACTGAGGCACCACAGGCGGTGGACAGTGATGATACATGAAATGAAATGATTAATTGGGAAAGGATTTTGAAGGAAGGAAACGTTCCAGTCCTACGTTTAGGGTATCTCCCCGGCATTTGCCATTTATGAGGACTGAGGAAAACCTGGAAGAAACCCCAATCAGGGAGAACGACACTAGCAGGATTCGAACCCCAGACCTTTATATGTTTAATATAAAAATATTTTATATTAAACATATTTTCTAGTACTTTTGGCATTATATACAAATTTTTACGTAGGGAAGATTGAAGAAATGCATTAGTACTGCAAATCAGTAAGGTTATTTTTGCATGGGGAAAAAACATATGCCCTATGCAGTTATTAACATAACATTGAGTGATACTTTCCTTACTAATTCGATCAACTTGATGATATTCCATTGAATTACAGAAGACTTACCTTTTAGCCTCGACAATTTCCATATTTAAATTAGTTTTCTATCTCGAAACAGTTCAAACAGACTGATTCACTACCTATCTGAAGATGTTAAGCACAAACCTGACAAACAAACCCACCTCTACTTCAACCTTAAGGGTAAGGGGTTTGTTTTCATGAGGTATAAGGACAATTTCTAATAACTGCGCACAAATGAACATACGATGGTGTTTTATAACCTAAAAATCGAAGATGCATCAAAGTTCGTCCAGAAAGACCACCATATTGCAACCTGTGAAAAACATAGGAAAATAATGACGAGGCAGGGATTTATGATTTTATTGTTTCCAAAGTTGAAAGATCAAGGATTATTGTTCAAGAGATAAGAGAAAATTTGCAAACGTAGCCAAACGTGCTCAACAAAACACGTTTCAGTTTGTTTTAATTAGTTTAATGTCCATTTATACTATTGAGGCATCGCAGACGATACACGCTGATGATCATGGCCCGAATTATGACCTAAAATGACCTATGACAGCAAAAAGCCATTGCATTTTTAAAAAGTAACCCAAATACTTGAACGAAAGTATGTTTGTATAATTTATGGCATACAAGGAAGCACGGCGTAGTTCGTGTGAAAAGGAATGTCAGACATTATTGTACTTTGAAAATCTCTTATCAACATCTTTAGGTGCAATGGGAGAATGTTTGAAATTACTGAATGTAACTTCTTCAATGCTAAAATCTTCCTTCTTCAACACTCGAGTGACGGAACAAAGTACTTCATAGCCTGAATTCTTGTTAAGAACGGTTAGGCCAATATCACCAGGAACTTTTTTTTTATACTTGTCTGTGGTAGTTCTAACCACATCGATAATCTCTTCGAGAGTTATTTTATGTCTAGTTCCACGGTGATTCCGAGCATCTGATATTTCAATATGCATCCGTATTTTGTTCCGATAATATTCAATTAGCGTACATATTTGAACTTAATGACGAAATTAAAAAAGAAAGTGACCTAAAATAATAAATAAGACAAACAAATTCTCCAAAAAAAAAAAAATGAAAATATAATGACCCAAAATTGAAAAGTCAAAAACCTAAAAATAAAAAATTGTAAAAATGACAAAAAACTGACGTAATAAATTAGCGTTTCTATAATGTGGGTACATGTTTAGGATTTATACACTATGTCTATGATGCACCAAGCTTTCTTATTAAAATCGGGGTCCTGCTCGGTGTATGAGATGGAGGGGGGGGGGACCTCAGTCCATGCCTAAGCGACCTCGATGCTGTAAATGCGATGGAGAGACACGCATTACAGAGAAAGATATCCGAATGGTCAGGTCACTAAGACATGGGATGGTTCGAATTCCGCCAGGACTGACTGAAGGTTTTTCCTCGGTTCTCATAGTTGCAAGTTTAGACCTGAAGCGCTTTCTTCCTGAATTGTTGCCACAGTAGTTGAAACACGTGTTAAACAATATAAACAAAATAGAAGAAGAGAATACTTCAAGAGAGACATGATTCAGTCAATTGCACATACTCCAAATTAAAGAGGGTTTGTAACAAAGCGATGAGTGCAACTAAACTTAAAGCTAAACAGGTTGCTCAAACGATGTTTTATTCCGTTGTTAAAAGTGATTGCCATTGTTTCAAATCTTTTAGTTCTTTTCACAATCCTATGTCCTATATTACTTATATTTCACAAACCGAAATAGCAACCCTGCCTATATGGTTTCTTTTTTTAAACCATCGCCATTTTACTGAATCACTTCTAGTAGTAGATAGTTCATTTTAATAAAGCTGCCAGACATCGGTGGTTCATACAAGAATGTAAAAAGACTACACTGTGTTAGAAGCAAGGGAAGTTTCGTCTATCCGACCCAGTTTTTTTCTCTGTTTATTTGCTGGGCTGCCCTTAATCGATGTTGAGGGTAGAGCAGCCTGGTACAGGTGCTTGCGGCTGTCCGGACTTTGCCTCCTGCCCTGTGTTACCTTTCTTCTTCTTGACATATGATACTGTCTGCCACATTCTTTTCTTTTCGTCTCAAACTTTGTGAGACAAAAGAAAGGGCAGCCAGGTTACTATTGCATACATAAAAGCACCAGAAATTTTGCGCATTCTTTTCTTAGTTTTTCTGTTTCTTTTTAATTTCGCTGTAAAAGTGGGACTAGGAAAGAAGAGAGGTAGAAATAAAGTACGGAGGAAATAACTTACAGAGATGCAAGCTCTACATATATAGCTTCACTTTACATTTCTATGCCAGTAAGATTTTTACCATTGGGATAGGTTTTTTCCAAGAGGTGACTAAGCAAGACAAAGTGTAACGGTAGTTTTATTCTTTGTCGTTATTCCTTTATGTCTGTTGGTTGCCTGTAGAGGGTGCAAGTACAGAGCGACCCAATGAACTATGAACCAACTTGTGGTGTTTTGCCAATGGGCAAGGGAGGTACTTCTTTCCATCTGCGTGTAAAGTGACGCTGATGCAAACATGGATGGATGGGTGGATGGATGGGTGGAGGGCGAAGGAGGATACTTTTGGTACTTGAATCCCTGGACCTGCGTCCCCAATGGGGACATGTCCGGGAGGAAGGGTTGGGTTGAGGGAGACGCCGGTCCGCCAGGATCTACGGGCAGTGACTGCGCGGATTCAGTGGGGTCCGCAATACACCGAGCTCTCCTCCCCGAGTTTTGCGAGCCCCTCAAAAGACCCACCTCCATTCCGGAGGCCGAGGCAGAACCCTTTCCAAAGCGTAAGCCACCACACTGCGCCTGTCCACCTAGCCCTGGCATCCTGTAACAGATAAATATCCATCCCAGTGACCAGGTGAAACAACGAAAAAAAAACAAGGCAGGAATGGCTGGTCCAATGAGAATTGAACGCAGGACCTCCCGAATACGAGTCTCAAAAGTTACCGCCTGATCTTCGCTCTGTTGATACAACGATACAACAGTTAACTGTTTTAAAAGGGTTTATTTAATAAAGTCATGAAAGGAGGCGCTGAAATTGCCCACCGTGGTTGTTCGTACCAAGGTATATTTTTAGCACCTTTTTAAAAAACAAGTCATCGCTCGCTGTAGTGCGCGTTGAGTAATGAGTATGTCTTTGCGGACATTTGTTTTTAATTCATCCAAGGTATGCGGGTTTGTCTTGTAAACGGCGTTTTATTATTATTATTATTATTATTATTATTATTATTATTATTATTATTATTATTATTATTATTATTATTATTATTATTATTATTATTATTATTATTATCATCATCATCATCATCATCATCATCATCATCATCATTACAAAAGTCGCAAGTGGTTTGATCTGGGGACCGAGGGAACCACAAATGTTTACCATCGATATCTTGGAATAATTTAAACAAACTATCCCTCAGGAAATTGCCAGCATTTTTCAACGTAAATTACAGCGAGCAATGGATAGTTTTTAAAGAGGTGCCAAAAATATGTAAATAATCACGGTGGGCAGTTTCAGCACCTTCTTTCACAAAACCTTTTTAAAATTGTTGTGTCAGCGCCACTCTACAATACCCGCATACTCTCGTCAAAAGAGTAGGCTCGTTCATCATTCGTTGCGTAGCTCTGTGGAACTTGCAGTTTTGGTTTGTCCATTGTGGGGAGTATTGGTCCCTACGCCTCTCCCTTGACCCATTTCTAGTTTAAATAAAATGTATAGTTTTTATGTTACTTCTCAACATACTCTCCTTGAAGACTGGTGCTCTACTTTCCTACAGCTTATTGCAAGGTTTATTATCTGCACAAACATGATGAAAAGTTCTACCTCGATGATTTTGTGTCAGTTTGGGAACAGCGTTAACATGGTGGGAGTAAGCAGGATGTTCCAGTAGTTCAAACTGTGCATTGTCGATTGCAACGCAAGACATTTTCTTGACATTTTCTTGAGGAAAGGATCAACTTTATACGAGTTTCTCTTTCGTTGCATCTCGTAATTTTGCAAATACATTTACATGGTAATGACCTATCAGTATGGCATCATCAGGTTAACACCTAACAAACATTATAGTCTTGTCTATTTATTGCTGAACTCTGGGTTAATTAGGAGGTTGAGACTCATTATGTTTGCATTCCCTATTTGGTTTGAGGTTCATAGTGGTGGATTCATTATTCATACATTGACACAGATCTGTAAAGAAATGTTTGTTTGTGCGCTCGAAAATGTCTTAAATATGACTTACAAATGTTGACTCAACTCAATTGAGTAAATTTCAACACAAAATTTTAATTGACAAAAATAGACATAAAACAAAAAGATAAATGATAATTATAACCACACGCCTTTGATTCAATAGGTCTGTTCTTTCTAGTGTATTTCTTCATTATTTCTTCCTTTGTTTCTTTCAGTGCCTCTTAATTCAGACTTCTTTTATCTTTTATCGGACACACACAGACACACACACACACACACACACATATATATATATATATATATATATATATAAATTAACACTAATAATAAAAGTAGATAAAGATAAAACACAGAGAAAGAGTCACACTTGAAATTGCTATATTTCGAGCTACTGCGAGTTCTTCAATGGCAAGAAGCTATATATATATATATATATTATTTAATTTTTATTTCTTTCATTTAGATAATGTAAGAGCATGCAATATATCTTTTAAGAGTGTTCGAGTACGTATTTGGGTACGGTTCTGTTTTTGACGCTTTGATGTTCAACAGTTTTGTATATATTGTTTCTGAAATGCCCTCACTGTTCAAACTTTAGACTCCATTCCCTCTGTTAAAAAGCAAAAGAAATTAATTATTTGAAGAAGCTACAGGTACATAATTTTATTTCTTCTTCATTCCCTCTCTTGTTCTGTACTTTATCTTCCACTTGTCTCTCCCTTACGACCCTGTGCTCCCTCTCTAAAGCTCTCATTTTCTTCTTTTTTATAATGTTCGTACTACCTCTCCTGTTCTGCTGTTCTTTTATCTTCTTTGCTCTTTTGTTCAACTCGTGTGTTACGTTTTTTTATTGTCATGTTTTCTCCTTTTCTCATTCCCCATCTCCTCCAGGCTTTTCTCGTTACTTCCTTCCGCTTTTGACATCTTTTCTGTCCGTTTATTCGGTCTCTTCTCTTTCATTTTTCCTTTCTCTTCATGTCCTCTCCTTCTGCATATACTATTCTTTCTTCTCCTTTTTTTTTAAATTCTTATTTTCTTTTCTTATTGTTTCTACTCGTGGTTCCTATACCATTAATTTTCTGTTCAGCTATGTCTAATTCTTACTTTGTCTTGTCTTTCATTTTTGCTTCCTTTTGTTTTGTCTTCTTCCCCTTCAAGCTTTTGTTCTCATCCAATTTTCTGCACTTTTTATTCTTCTGCTTTTGTCTTTTATTCATTCGCCCCTCTCCCTCTCTTCTTTGTTTGTTTGTTTGTTTTTTTTTTGCTCTTTGTTTTCCCTTTCTTATCTTCTTATTGCCCTCTTTTCTCCTCTCATGTTCTTGTCCCTCTTTTATTATTTTTTTCCATTATGTTCATTTTTCCTTCTTTTCTCCTACCTGTTCTGCTTCAATTCTTTTTTCTACTATGTCTTCCTCTTTCATCTTTCCTTGTCTCTTCTCCCATCATTTCCTCTCTTTACCGTAAGAGATAAACTTGTGTCTTCCTCATTTTTAAATTGATCATCCCTTTGGCGCTGAAGAACGTGTCACCGACAGGGAAAGTCATTGAGCTCTTCAGGCTGCCCCTGCTTATCGCGTTATGACGCCACAAAGTATATTTGTTAGAACCCCGCATGCTGACCATTGCTAGGTTCTTTTAAATTCTGGACAGCACAAAGAAGATTCTGAATCAAGTTTATGCTCGCGGCACACACGAACGGACCCGACCTTGTGCAGCATATGGTACGTGACCGAATAACTCTTGGCAGCTCTTTTGGTGCTAAGGTTTGGTAACCTTCAACTCATTACAGCTGATAATGAAGAATCGACGGCTCTTTGTTCATTTTTATCTCGGTGCAATTGCTAAACACTCGTTTGTCGTTGTCTGTTGGTGGGCTTGCGCAATGTATATCGTTGCATTATGAAGCAGAAACTTATTTTGGGGGAGGATTGGGCATTGTTGTGAGAGACTCTGTTGTATCGCTGCGGTAAAACAAGAAAGGGAGAAGAAAGAAATTGCGGCAATGTTTGGAGAAAAATATTAATTGATAAGACAAAATGGGGTACAGCTAAATGTGATGGGGAGAGGAGAAATTGCGCGGCAGAGGATGGCAGTTGTTTTATTAAAAGGGGGGGAAGGGACTGGAATATGATAATTTGTCTCCTTTGTAGGGTTTCAGATGTGTCACAGCATGGTGGGATGTAAGGAGAGAAGATGTAAACGGAAGAGGGGAGACAGTGGAAAGTATAAGACAGTTCCGTGGATCATCTTAATGTTTCCATAATAGGTGCCAGTCAAGAGTGAAGCGTTCAATACGCCAAAATTGAAAGGTTTCTTTATTTGAATTACTATGCAATCTGCGACGTGTCTAGCATATCGCCAATAAACAATGCTGTGGAAAGCTCAGCCTGCTTTGCTCAAGCGTAGTAACGACTTTCCAGGTCATTGTCAGGGTGTGTGGGCCTGGTCTTATCACATTTGATTATGTCGTTCTTTCCTGGGATTTTGCAGAACCTGAAACCCAACAGAATCACCGAGATGCAGACGATATCAACTTCAAATCTACTAGTTCACTATTTTTAATATTTGTAATAATGTGAATAGGTGTACTTACTTTATTTGACAGTAAATGTTATTTACAAAGACATGTTATTTTTAAGACTCATTCTTAAATTTCCTGAATCGTATTTTAGTTTACGCGGACCAAGGGCCATATGATAGGTTGGTATCTCATTTATAATTGTTTTCCCTCTATTTCTAACGGAAATGGTGCTGTATGTACAAGGATTACATAAGGTTAAGGAACGGTTAAAAGTTCGATGCAATGCCAGGAATTCATTTCAAGAATTTGCATAAATATGAAAACATTTGAGGATAACATTACAGAGATTTTTACTGGTCAGTTTAGCATAAATTAGATTTTCCATTAAGTTCGACATCTCATTCTCAGTATACTCAATACAAAAAGTCCCACTGGTATTAGCAATACCTTTTTTATTTATTATTTTTTCGTTCGTTTTTACTACTGATTTTGAGGCATTTCAGGCGGTGGACACTGATGATAGTATATGAAATGAAATGATAAATTGGGAAAGAAAAACTTTAAAGAAGGAAGCGTTCCAGGCCTACGTTTAGGGTATCTTCCCGGTATTTGTCATATATGAAGACGAGGAAAACACGGGAAGGCGGGAACTCCCTCGGAAGGAGGGAACTCAATCCGAGAGAACGGTCCTGGCCGTAATCGAACTCCAGACCTCTAGTTCACGAGTCCGTTGATTTGGTTTATTTACGGACGCTCTCAGATCATCAGCATCCCATTCAATTCAGGGCGTGAAATGACCAATATATTTTTCTCAGAGGCCTCCTATTTTAGACTTGAGATTCTTTTACGTGCGGTAAATCTGTGACATGGGACCCTTCCGAATGAAACCATACTTAGAATTTTTACGCTGGAAAAAATTAATCAACCTTGGCCGGGATTGAACCCGCAATCTTGGGTTTACGAGGCAAGTACGGTTACCACTAGACCACAGGACCGAATCACGAGTCCGTACCTTAACCACCTCGATTGCCCTTTGGGAGTACAAATCTATAAACTAAATCTTATCCACGTGTCCATTAGATGGAAGCAGCCTTCAAACACTACACCCGCTTTTTATAAACATTTCCGACACCAACTCGTTGAAGGCCACAATTGCAACTTTATAGAGGTGTTAAGAAACAGTCGGTGCTGTTCTTTCTGGCGTTCGGGGAAAGAAGACTCCTTTGATGACAGCTAGGAACTATAGGGCAAATGAGTCATTCATTTCACATATGAAATAGCCAGAAGTTCTGTTTGTTCCGTTTGGCAGTATTGTCATGATGTATATGTCTTCGAGGTCATTCTCAACTCACTTTTTTCAAAGACTATCGGCAAACAAACTCGGCATTAACCGTCTGATGACCCTTAAGTGGAACACAGATGGCAGAATCAGAGTGACGAAAAAATGAGGCAGCCATCTTCTTGCTAGGCTTCGGTATGTTGATTTTCGTTAACTTACCTTCGTCTGGAAGATCCATTATTCCACCTATTTTTTAGCTCCCGTGTTTCGTCACCTTTGTGATGTCAAAATCAGATTTTGACGTGCCTCGATTGACTTTTAAAATATTTCTTGAACCAATCAACAAGTGTTTATTTCTACTTCTGTCAAATTACGTGGAATCCACCACCTTCCTCACAGCAAGATGATTATGAAAAATATATTCTGTTGCACTCATATTAATTCCAAAAAATGCCTGTATATCGGCATATTTTATTCGATTACATTCTTTAATCATCATTTGATATGAAGCACAACGTCGAAATTTCTGTTGCTGGTACCTCACGAAAATCGTCTCTGTAAGCATGTGAATTCCCCAAACCAATCAAACACAGTCCTTGCACGTGGTGCTTCCTCTCAAAAATAAATTTAATGGCGTTGAATGCACTTTTTTGGCATCAGTGGCGTTTTAAAATAATAAAAAGCCATAGCCTGAAATTCTTGTTGACTGAAATCCATTAATTTGATAGAAAACAGCGGTTATATTGGAAAATGTTGAGCATGAAAACAAAACATTTTATTAGAAAAGATTTTCAGATGTTGATTTCAAGAGTGATATTGAATCATCATCGATCCCAATAAAGCGCATTGAACTTTCAAAATGCTTTTGATCATTGAGAGCCGTGTGTAAATTGCCCAGAGAAATCAAACGTGCACTCGGGGCAAGGCTCCGCAAGGGTAGACTTCGTTGAAAAAATATCATCTATACCAATTTTTTGGGTACTTTGTTTGTACGTGTGGGTATAATACAAAAGGTTCTCAATAATTACCTGGTGAATTCTCATAATTTTACAGGAGTTTAGAAAAGTTTGTAGTACAAGCTTTTTCTAAGTCGTAAATAATCAGGACGTAAATCCTCCGGAGGGTCTTTAAGTTGCGTGTCGTATATAGAGGTCCCTAGTCAAAATTATCGGTCGTTTCAAGTTCAAATAATGTCTTTGTTCCCCACTAGGTGGCGATGGAGGCATTGGGATGACCATGTACCTAAATTCCCCTTGGCAGTAACCTCTCAGAGAGAATTGGGCTATGGTGTCACAGTAGAAATAGAAGTTGCTTAAAGAATTCAGACGTGGCCGGTCAAATTCTGTTTTCAAATTTTAACGGATGACGAAACACTTTTTCCACTGCAGTGAACAGGAAAGTGAGCGGCAAGCGGCCCCAGATGAAGCCATACCTCGAGGCTGAAACTCCGGCAAGAAAATGGTGACTAATTTTTTTGTCGCTCTAACCCTTTCATCCGTTCCACTGTAGGTGATTCTGCGTTTAATGCCCTGTGGTATATCGCCATTTGTTTGTCAGAAAATTTAAAATAAATAAACAAAATAAAATAAAGGGGAAAAAACTATATTTACAGTGATCTCCAAGCTGAATCATTAAAATAGTTCCCACACTGTGTAACAAAGGACTGACTCTTCTGTTGTTTTAGGTGTGGATTTAATAGCTCTCCCTTCCCACAATCTCTGCATGGCACCATGCAACTTCTTGTTCCCAACCATCAATGTGAATTTTACGAGCTGATCTTGAGCAGCTCGGAAATTGTGATGAAGATAATCCAAGATCAGTTATTTGACGCGTCTCCAGAACAGCGACTGTAGTGTCTTGACGATTATCTTCATTGAATAGACAGGTTGATAAACTTTGAAATGCTATAGAGCTAAAAACAAGAAGAATGTGCTATACGGCTAATTTAAGGACACATCTAGTGTGGCCCTACGTATGCACGAAATGAAGCAGAAACCTCTTGTGGGAATAAAAGTGGTAGGGGCGAAGCCCTACAGACGGTTAGAAAGTTAATAAAATGAACATTTCCATAGACAAGTCTCCACCTGCGTACTTCAGATATGGAAACTAGATAAAATACATTATTTAGTAAAATTTTGCGCTGATTTTTTTGTTGATAGTGTTGAATTATAAATAGCCTCAGCGTTACAATAGGAAATAGTTCATATGTGAGCGGAAGATTAATTATACTCAATATAAAACTTGTGTGGTATGTAAACAGTTACTCCTGGCAAGAGCGAAGTCTTGTTTTTGTTGCAAGTAGTGGTGATTCACGCTGCCTGGCTGACTGCCTCTCTTGTGTTCAGCCACCATCATCAGCAATTTTTTTGTATTCTCTTTCGCTCACTCGCTCACTATCTTTCTTATTCTCTCCTGCATCATTTTCCCTGAGTGGTTGCCTGCTCTTCTTTGTCTACAACTACAGCTCTCAGCATGGAAGACGCTGTACGGCAGTTCATTAATCCGGAATACAAAAACTTAATGCATCAGATAACATCCCTCGGTGGAAGTGGCGAGCCATGAAATCCTATCATTAGCACAATGGTAACAACCAGTGGCGTACTCCACAAGATATTTTTATAGCGTTCTTAAGTGAAGAAAGCATTTTAATTGCATGTGGTATATTTAAATAATTAAGCGGTATATTTAAATAACTAAGCAGTGCTAACACAACGATAAATCTATGAGTGTGGAGATATCAGCTAAGATACAAGACATTAGTCTTGCAGTTTATCAACAGATCTTTGTCAACTTCATAAGATTACTTTAAAACTTTAAGGCAAACACCATTGCAACATTTTTTCTACACTTAAAAAAGTATAATTAAATTAAAAATACAGCATTTCTCTGATACTTTTCTTACTACCTATACTTACCTGATTGCTGCTCTTTAGTTGCTGAAAGATGTGGTAGTATAAATTACTTTGAGCAAACAAACGACAGAACATTCCATTCGCCTAGGACCGACCACTTGTGAACTAAAGAGGTGGCATTCATACTGCGAATAAATAAGCGATTTTCATTTTATTCCTCATGATGTATTAACATGGAGGGATCAAAAACATTTTTTCTTCCGAAAACTTTACTGAGGAAATAGACTCGACATAACGCAACTGAAACTACTTGAAATGTAAATTCTGTAAAATGTTCTAACTTTTAGTGTGAAGAACGTTCTCAGGGTTCCAAGTACATCCTTGTCCTTTCTGACATGTTTCTAATCCATGATTCTGCAAGAAAAGAAGAACAAAGAATGCCCAACTTTTCTGCACAATTGACCCTCCTTTTCAAATTAAAGCGTAACTATCCTTCTCCAATCATATCGCTGGTTAATACTTTCTCATAAAGCTCACTTGCACATTTCAACAATGGAACAATTTCTTGTCATGCATTGCTGTAAAGCAAATCATTGAACAGAAATATTTTGGCCTGCTAAATACATGCAGGCGGGACAAAGCGCCCATCTAATTCTCTCTCCCTCGTCTCCTGTATATGTTGTGCAATATGCGGTCTGCATATATTGACTAACCCGTTTGCTTCATATTCTCACGAAGGCTTTTTGTGACTGGTTGAGTTAGCCCGAATATATATGAGCGGTGATGGTCTCTTCTTGTGGCGGAAGATTAAACTTTATGCTTTGTGCTGACATTCGCCAAACACTTAACAAAATCCTTTGTTGTTGAGATGGATGCCATGTAACTGAGTGTCACATGGGGTAACCGATAATGTGGCCGCTTTAAATGATTTTAAGGAATCCGTTTTTCATTGCTATAACACACGATCGAGAAAAGCATCGCGGATATAGTGACTAAGCAGTGAAACACAAAATAGTAGTCGCAGTACTTTGTGGTGATCGGCTAGCTCACATGCAACTCATTTTTCAACTTGATATGTTTTTCCATTCCTCCAGGAGTGTGCGAGTTGTATATTCACTTATCTAATATGTTTCTTAAATATCTTTATTGTTATCGGATTAGTCTTCACAGAATCTTTGCTTCAGTTGATTTTTTGCCTCAACAGCCGTTCACTGGTTATTTAAAAGCGGTCTTTTCTGGCCAACTTGCATAAAAACGATCGAATCCAGGGCGTACTCCGGAAATCGTCTCTCAGCTCCTAGGACATTGTGACTCCTGTTCCTAATACCCCCAATAATGCGCTCAACTGCCATCACGGAATCTTCAGGTAGGACGATAGGCTCGGTATTTGCTGCGGCATGTTATATATCATTGCTGGAGAGGCAGCTTGCTTTTGCAGGTGAGAAGTATCTTGACGCAACAGGCGCAGTTACAAATCTGAATGCAGTAAGTAATTGCAATGCGGATGCACAGTAAAAATAATTGAATTTCTCACAAAGGAAGGAAATAATTCTAAACAATTCTTTTCTCACAAAGGAAAGGGAAAATTCAAGATATGAGTGTAGGTCCATAAGTTTCCGGCCTCGCCGACGATTCTCGCCTTCACAAAAGTCTTATCTGGTGTCTGTTAAGTAAATAATTGCAGCTGTAACTTCCGCTCCGCTGTGCTCAGTTCAGATATAGTTGTATAAAGAAGGCTACGTGTAGAAGATTGTGACATCTTCAAAATGGAGTATCGAACTGTTATTAAGTTCTTCACAAAAGAAAGACTTACTCCAAATGAAATTAAACAGCTATTGGGCGGTGTATATGGCGAAGTATCCCCCTCAGATTCTGCTGTTAAAGAATGGGCCAAACTTTTTTTCGAATGGGTCAAGAAAGCATTGAAGACGAAGAGCGTGTAGGTCGGCCCTTGGAGGTGCTCACTCAACATCGCTCTTGTGGAAGGAAAATTATGGAAGACCGGCGGTTCAAAGTTACAGAAATAGCAGCAAGTTGGTCCTTTCTAAAACAAGAGTCCAAATTATTCATGAACATTTAAACGTGAATAAAGTTAGCGCAAGATGAGTGCCTAGACTTCTTTCCTCAGTCCAAAAGCAGCAGCAGCGAGTTATCTGTTGTCAGGCATTTTTGAGCTCTGCCGTGGCAATGAGAGAGAAGTTCTGCAAACTTGTTACAGGAGATGAAACTGTGGTCCTCTACTATGATCCTTTGTACAAAAGAGAATCAATGGAGTGGTGTAAACATGGCGAAGAACCGCCTCTAAAGGCCAAGGTCACTCAGAAAACCAAGAAGATCAAGGCACGGACTCGTGAGCGGGAGGTCTGGGTTCGAATACCGCCAGGACCGTCCTCCCTGACAGGTTTTTTCCGGGTTTTCCTCAGTCCCCATAAATGGCAAATGCCGGGAAGGTGCCCTAAACTTAGGCCTGGAACGATTCCTTCCTTAAAAATTAATCCTTTCCCAATATATAATTTCATTTCATGTATCATCAGTGTTCATCGCCTGTGGTGCCTCTGTAGCAAAAATGGGCGTTAAACACTATACATTCATTCATCCATTCATTTCATTCATAAGACCGCCTCTCAAGGCCAAGGCCACTCAGTCAACCAAGAAGATCATGGCCACAATCTTTTGGGACTGTGAAGGAATACTCTTCATTAACTTCAAGGAGAGGAACACCACATTAGATGGGGAGTACTATGCTCACCTACTGCACAGACTACGTGCTTCCATCAAAGAGAAAAGGCGAGGAAAACTGAATGGTGGTGTGCGCCTTCTTCACGACAACGCGCCTGTGCACACAGCTCTTGTTGCAAAGGAAGCTGTAAAGAAATGTGGCTTCAAGGAGATCGATCATTCACCCTATAGCGCAGATCTAGTTGCCAGTGACTATTTCCTCTGCTCAAAACTGAAGAAGGACCTTCGAGGGAGGGAATGAAAGTGTGACGAAAAAGGGATGGATGCTGTTTATAAACTAGACTTCTGACATTTTTTTGAGGGGGATGGAAATGTTAATTCAAAAATGTGAGAAGTGTTTCGCAATAAAGGTTAACTATATTGAGAAGGGAAATATAGTTTTTGCCTTTATCATAGCTAGAAAATGGTTAGGCCGGAAACTTTGGATCAAGCAATTAAGTCCGGGAGTTCATTGAAGATGGCCTTCAAACACATCTTCACAAAAATTTGTCAAAAAGTGAGACTATGATTAAAGAAAATCGTTATGTTAGGTTGAATGTAATGGCCTATGAGCTAAATGTTTAGCTGACAGAATTTCACAATCATTCATAAGGTTAGTTTCTGATAGATACCGCGAATGTCGATACCAGATTAGAAAACATGTCAGTAATTCGACCAGGAGAATTTGGAGATGAAACAAGGGCCCATCACTATACCAAAAGCAAACAAGATTCCGTCCAATGGAAGCATGAGCTCCTAGCCCGAGAAGTTCTCTGTGCATCCATCGTCCAGAAAAGTTGTGACAACCATTTTTTGGGACTCGGGAGGCATCTACTGTTGGGATGTGCTATATAAGCTCACAATTACTAGTTTCTATCGCTATATGAAACCATCAAAAAGAAACAGCGTGGAAAACTAACAGCGAGTGTGTTGCTTCTTCACGATAATGCACGTTGTCACAACTCCCAAAAAGGACTGTTATCAAATATTGGAGCTACATTCTATGCCCAGGTCCCTAGGGATTATTTACTCTTTCAAAACCTGAAAAAAATTCTTCTTGAATGATGATGACATGAAGAGAGTGGTAGTGTGTTGGTTGGAGGACGAAAACGTATTCTTTAAGGTATATGAGGATAAGTTATTGAACATTCCTCTAATCTTTGATTAAACTATACCTTGCAACTGTAGAACCTACTGACATTCACATACTAAATGTCTACTGATGTAAAGTTTAGTGAAGATAATAAAATCACTAAACAAAGCTCAGTGTAGCAAAGCGCAAGAGAAGCCGAATGTTCTTATTCGCAAATGTAAGAAACAAAGATTCTCAACTCAGATGGTATACAGTAAACTAGAGAAATAAATATAAAATACAGCAATCGCAACGTTTTCCGTCAGTGTTAAACATTTTTGTCTGGGAGTGTATGTAAAATTGAAGCCTAACTATGGAATCAGTACTCTTCTCCATTTCCTTTCAGTAAAGACGCGGAAGAGGAATAAGAAGGAAAAGAAGACCAAACATGAAGGTTTGTTCTCAGGAATTCCACAAGCGCAGTTTGTTTACAAAGATTCTACAGACTTCGTGCATTCTTTTCAAACTCATGCACTGTTTGGAACCGGATAAAAGCGCTTGCTTTACGAACGCTTTTATGCCTACACATACTGTGATCTATTGACGGGCGGTAATGGTTCCATCAACGCTTTATCGGGAATATGGAGGAAGTTTCAAAGGAAAGATCCTCAAGGGGATCGCAAAATCGGGTTGGTCCCGCCAATAGTGTTCAAAGATAGTTGGGTAGGAGTAAATTACGAACATAGAGACTTTCATGAACTTTAAGAAGAATCCTCCTATTGTTTACCGTCAAAGTATTGTGTTAACTCTTTAGAGCTTTATGAAATATTTGCACTGGCTATTGCTTTGAGTTGAAATTAGAAATTAAAACCAAAAATTGATACCTCCACTCATATGGGGCTTGAACTGTGACTACTACTCTCCACATTGATTAAGAGCGACAGCCTAATTAACAGAACCAAGGAGAAGAAAAGAAAATGTCTAAAGCCTTAATTTATTTTTATGTTTATTTCGTGGCATTTAACTTTACTGCAAGGCATCGAAAGCGATAGAGATGTACACAATTTAAACTACATACTCGGCCCACCTCTGTAATTAGTGTTAATTGAATCAAGCAATTAGCCATAGACGAAGGAAACATCGTCAGTAACAGAGTAAATAAAAAGCACAGACATAGGCTAAAGTGTATATGGACAAGTACCTTAATGCGGAAGAATCTGCTCAAAGAACCCAATATATAGGCTGTGAATGTTTCTTTTGTGGTTCATTTTAGACATAATAATGGGAGACAAATTCCAGAACTAGATATAATATTTACTTTGTTAATAGAATTTACAATAAAAATTAAATGAAATATTATTAATCTTCAACTTCAAGATAAATAATTTACGCTTGAATAAAATATTCATTATTTTAAAACATACACTTGAATAGTGTATTAATTTATATTGCAAATGAATAAATTATTAATTTAATTTTATGTACATTAGAGGTGATGTAAACAATTGTAACAGTCTAATAATGAGTATTTAACATACAATTTTCTCTTATAGATTTACCCCTACAAACAATTACAATATGACTTTACTGCTAGACGTGAAAGAACAAATGTAAAGAAATTTATACAGACAGTAAAAAGTAATAGTTACAGCTCACTGCTCTCATCACAAAAAATTACTTAGGTCCCAACTATCAAAGAAGAAATTTGTGGGTAAGCTTTGCTAAAGGATATCGTCGCAGAACGATGTTAATACGAGTTTCCACCCAGTCAGATAGTCTCAAGTAAATATAAACCCAGAGTCCACAAGTACACCAAAGAGCCAAATGCTGTACGCCGATAAGTAGAGCTATGAAGAAAAGGTGTAGGAAACCATGGCGTTACTTTAGCGGTAAGAGAGGGAAAATCTCTGAGATTCGAGAGGAAGGCAAAGTCCCTAGTGGAGCAAGAACGCAAACAACTTAGCAGCTACACCATTACTAGGGAAATGTTAAAAGTCCTCTAAATGACACTAAGATGTCAGTGATAGTCCCAAACTTGTTATGTATCAAACTGCCACGTGCAATAATATTCCATTGAACTGTAGTGCAGCACATCCGTGTGATTGTTGTTAAACGGGATACATGGAATATCGTGTAACCTTATCCAAAAAGGTTTGGAAGCAACATGCAGTGTACCATCGTGAGAAACTTGAGAGGAATTTGCTCCATCATATTCGATATTTTGAAGTACACAACGCATTTGATGAAACGACAAGAACTTGGAAGATGACGCCCTTAGGAATCTCTATTAAATGCCACACTGCTTAAAACATTTTAAAAATGTACGATATCGTATTGAAAGGTTACCTTTGAGGATGTTTGAAGCTTTAGGTTGTAGGCATTTCAGGTGAACACCGATTTTTGGCGAAGGAATTCGCATGGAAAAAAAAATCTGCAAGATTGGTACTGCGGTTATGTGCACTTGATCAAAGACGAACAAATCTCAACAAAGCTCAACTTTCTAAGCAAATTTAAATTTTCAAGAGCAATGAAACATAATTTATGTTTCGTTTCGGGATAAATGATGAGACCTGAGTGCACTGCAATTGTCAGAAACAAAGAGGCAGTATGCACCCGCTAAAGAAACCCAAGTTTATAAAGCCGATTAGAAAGATGATGGTTCAGTTTTCTATGATTGTCTTTTTGTTGATGTTATAGTTCTGAAGGATGCTATATTAACCGTTTCGACAAAATGAAGAAGTGGGATACACGAAAAAATTCTATGATTTATTGCTCAATCTGCCTTAATCACCTGATTTGGCTCCACCAGACTTGCCATTTCTTCCCAAAGCTGAAGGAAGTTTTTTTTTTTTTTTTTTTTTTTTTTTTTTTTGGTAAAATATTTTTGATTTTGAAGATCTTAAAGCGGCCTTTAAGAAATGTTTTGCAGATATGAAATATGCTAGCTTACGTGATGGTATGAAGGCTTGGAGCACAATTGAAAAACAGATTAGAGTGAAGGGAGACGAAGTGGAAAACTAAAAAACAATTTAAAACTTTATTTCTTTTTTATACACAATTCCTACAACTTTTTGTATTGCTCTGCTATAATATACTGATAAAAACTAGACCAATCGGAAACTGTTTCTCAGAATACTACCTTTGATCAATTATGGTTGATTTCTCACGGTGTATTTTAATATTACCACATCCAAAATGAAATTCAAATTAATGAAAAATATATTTTTTCATCTTTCCAGTTCATGGTTTTGTATTGCACAGTGGCCCACGAAATGGTAAAGGTATGAAGTACGTCTTCGCTTATTTCAACAACCAACTTTTACCTACATTGAATAGAACTTTGACTTTATTTCTTATCATGTATGTTGAGAACTATACTGATAAGCAGAAAGCAAAGTACCTAAATTGCAAGGAAAACAGAAAATTGGTCCATCTAAACAACTTTTAAAAAAATTGCATGTCAAATCACAAAACATTTGGTTCCATCAAAACGTGATTCCTTAAGAGTTCATTTCCTGTAGTCCAGCAACGCATCCTTTCTGTTCGTTTTCAGTGCTCTAATACATTATTTCCACAATATGTACTTACCGCTCTTACGGATTTTGTGTCTAGGCAGCTTGACATGCACAGCCGGCCGTGTCTGTACTCTGATATGACCATTTTGATGCGACCATTTCTCGTCTGAAAAGAACTTAAGTTATAGGTCGATTTCTGTGTAAACACTGCATTCCCTTTTTGATCCTGTTATTCAATTGCTTAAAAATCTCATTTAAGACAGATGTGTTTCATAATACAGTGTGGAATACACAGCAGTGATTATTTTTTTGACTAAGGGAATTTCACCCAGTGATATTATATAACGCGTTGATGGTGCGTATGGGGAAGCTTCCTCTTCATATTCCACTGAAGGAGTGGTCAAAATAATTTCATTTGGGCAGAGAGAGCCTTGAAGTTGACACACTGAGTGTAGACCCGTAGATGTGCTTACGGCCGCTTGTTGAGGAGGAAAGTCTGAGTGACAGGCATGAAGACAAAAGAAACAGCTGCAAGGTTGCAGTTTTCCAAAACAATTGTGCTTCGCATCCTTCATTAACACAAGCATATGCATATGATCTGAAAGACTTGTGTCTGAATTCTCTCAGCAGTTCAGATGCAAGTGCGCATGGAATGTTGTCAGAAGTCTTTGAACCTTTGCTGTGGTAACGAGAGTTCAGCATTGGATTCCTCGTTATAGGGGACGAAACAACAGTTCTGTACTATGACCCTCTTAAAAAAGAGAATTGGAGTGGCGAAGAAGGGTAAAGTATCTTCCTAGAAAGGCTAAGGTCATACAGTCCGTGAACATGATCAGGGCAACAGTTTTTTGGGAAATGTGAAATTGGACTTGAAAGATTGGGAAGTACATACTGTGCTATTGCATCAATTGCACAGTGCCATCTAGGAGAAGGGGAATGACGTTGAATAGAGGAGTTTGTCTTACTGTCCATCATACTGCCCATACCTTGCACCCAGCGACTTTTACTTGTTTTAAAAAACTAAAATTTTACTGAACAAGAATGAGTTGAAAAGCGCTTTTTTTTTTCCAGACATAGCTTGGGACTTTTTTATATAGAAGTATTGAAAATTAATACAAAAATATGAGAACTACATTGAAGTAAAGGGAGAGAGCACATTAAAAATGATACAAGTAAATTTTTACTCTATCAGTTACCTAACATAGGAAAAGCTTGCCTTCTAGATCTAAGATCGCGGATTCAATCCTGGCCAGTGTCGATGGATTTTTTTTTTTTTTTGCGTAAATATCCAAAGTATGGCTTCCTTCGAAAGGGAAGTAAAGCCGTGGATCCCATGTCGTAGATTTACGGCACGTAAAAGAATCTCAGTTTTGAATGAAGAAGTCTCTAATCCAAATTTATCGGTCGTTTCACGCCCTGAATCGAATGGGACGCTGATGACCTGAGATGTTAAAGAGCGTTCGTAAACAAACCAAACAAAGGTCGGAAACTTATGGACCGCACTTCAAGTAAAAACAAAAATACTCGATTTAGATCACTTTAAACTTGAGATTTGCGGGAGGGGGGATGGGATTGTGACGTGACTCCTTGGATATAAACATTCCTTCAGATAATTTGTATGAGTTCCACAGATGCTGAATATATCATATTAACAGAGAACATTGATTTTTAGAGTCGTTGTGATAGGCGACCTAAAAAAATGTTCCAGCTAGAGACACCACAACAGAGAAAGAAAAAATATGTTGATCGAATGCCTGTAGTTAATGCCTGTAGCGATAGTGGAAATCGATATGTACTTCTTTGAGAGTCACTGTTGAACATTAGTCAGATATATTTGCCAAATTTCCGAATAATTTGCTGTCGATCCTCAGGCACAAGACAAACTGTGCAGACTGGAGGAAAACATGTTGGATACGGCAGCTGTCGTGTTGTCGCAAATGGAAGGATATAAGTACATACAGGAGAGGCATATGTCCGTGTATGAGGTGGGCGTTTGCATTACCTCATCATGACAGATGTTCTAGGTGATTACCAAATGTCTTCAGCAGCAGTGGAATGAATTTATTCATTCGCTGTGTATAGCTCACCGCTTCATCCGTATAGGGCATGAGAAGACAGATCATTTCAGTAGTTAACATAATCATACCTCGAACTTGGATCATGTTTGATAAAATTGAGGTTAAAACATTTAGCTCAACATGTGACTTTTTAGAATATGTATATTTTGCCTAATTGCTACCAACTTCAGAATATTAAATTAAAGAATTCATCGACAATATGCTCATACTTTCGCTCTTCTTCTTTTAGTGCGACAAATACTAAAAAATAAAGAAAAATTGTCATTTGCTACAATTTTTGTAATTGGTATACCTGATTTTAAAGAGCTTTGTTTTAGTTTTAGATATATGGTTGGTGTTATACACTATTGTGGAAATGTAAAGCTACCAGTTTTTTCGACCATTTCAACCAAACTAATAAACTCGTTGATAGTAAAGAAGTTCCGAAACAGGCAGTAATACATATCTTGGACAACGCCCAAAGAGGCAAACGCTTATTACATAAACATACTTTATACGGACAACCTCAATCAAAATTACATTCTTGAAAAGTAAAATATTTGTTCCTAAAATAAAATATTTAGTATTTGGTTTCGAGATTAACATTTTGTGGCATTTTGAGAGGGGTATTGCATAACAAGGTGGTTATGTTAACTGATGAACGTGAATACCAGAATTATAAAAATACCAATGTTAAATGAAAATAATTATATAGCCAACATAATGGAATCAGTAAACTGTCGAAACAAATATACATCAAATAATTGCAATTGTTAAATCTAAAAATATGAGCAAATTTTTAAACAATAAATACATATTAGAAAGAGTATGATCTGGGGCATTACAAATTCATACATTTCTCTAGTTCCGTTTTTTTTTTTTTTTTCGTTACAATAAAATTATATAACCACACTGTGAACTTGTATCGAGTTTTGCAGCTAGTGACAATTAGAGAGAGAGAGAGAGAGAGAGAGAGAGAGAGAGAGAGAGAGAGAGAGAGAGAGAGAGAGAATACAGTGGATCTAATTCCTTGCCTGCAGAACTATGCAAAATACCCGATTTAAGTATTTATTTAATTTTTTAGAATTTTCCAAGCGATTTGATTATGAAATGTTTATATCATAATTTAAATCGTGTTCGAAGTTGAAGAGCCGCTATTTCAGTGCACCACTATCATAGGTAAATTCTCGCTCTATATGTGCGGTTATTTTATTTACGGACCGCCTGAGCGCGACTGGGGAATTGTAGCCTCCGCAACCGGAAAAGGAAGAATCACTCGTCAAGTTAGTATTTTTATTTTAGTATGCAGATTCTTCAGCGAAAGCATAAAAGGATACGGTATTTAAAACTGATAATAATAAACACTAACTTGTGTTATAAGTAATGTTGAAAATGATTCTTGTCGTTGAGAAATCCTGTCTCTCCTGACCTTTTTAATAAGTTGGCGAACAGGTCCCTACTTGAAACATAATTGACAGGATATTTTCTTGCAAATCTCCTACTCCTCTCTGCAAGAATCCGTTTTCACATATGTAACGTACTTTTTTTAAATGGTGTTTAACGCCCGTTTTTACTACTGAGGCACCACAGGCTGTTGACACTGGTGATAACATGAGATGAAATTATATATTGGGAAAGGATTTTTTTAAGGAAGGAAACGTTCCAGGCCTAAGTTTAGGGTACCTCCCCGGCATTTTCAATTTATGAGGACTAAGGAAAATCTGGGGAAAAAAACCTCAGTCAGGTAGGACATCCTGGTGGGAATCGAATCCCAGACCTCCCGCTCACGAGTCCGCGCCTTAACGACCTTGGCCAACCGTGGCGGATGCATCGTACATAAAACCCTTTCAAGATTATTATGGTATAGTTGACGAAGAACAATTAGCACATAATTTAAACGCAATGAAAGCAAGGCTTAACATATCCACTAGCTGATCAAGCTGTTACCTATGCATGTATTGTACGGCCTTGACCACTGGCTGTTCGCAGTACACAGCCCCACTCTGTCGGCTCTAACTCAAATAACCTCACTGTATTTTTTTCCCTTCGGACGCTCTCAAACATCTCAGGTTATCACCGTCCCGTTTAATCCAGGACGAGAAACTGCCGATAAATTTTTCTCAGAGGCCTCCTCTTTCAGGATTGAGGTTCTTTTACAGGACCCACGGCTTTACTTCCCTTCCTAAGGAAGCCATACATATGCTTTTTACACGCGAGAAAATCCATCGACCCTGGCAGGGGTTGAACCCGCGATCTTGGGTCCACAAGGAAAGTATGGTTACCACTAGACCACCAGGACCGACTCCTGTAGAAAATATATGCTGACACATAATTTACACTTCGAAATTAACAAACCTTCACACACAGTAGTCGCCTGGTAACAACTGTAACTGGCGTGAACGTGCACGCTACAATAATTATGCCCTTCTCGACTGTTAGAGTGGTCGATACTGATGGCTCACTCTGCTTACCCGAGCAAAATAATGTATTATTTTTTTTAAATCATTCTCTTGTTATTTTATTTTAATATTTTTATTTACTAGTTGGTATGAAATTATGATTATTAATATGTTAATATCCTACACTGCTAGATCGTGTACTTCTCTGACCCCTGGAATATACAGTGCATTTAAATAAAAGTGTCTTTTATTTTCACAGCAGGTATAATTGGTCAAAACTAGCTATACGTTCTCATAAATTACAATCGAAAACAAATATCTGTTGAGATACGACTTATTCTTAATTGTGACGAAGTAGAGTTCAGAAAACATGGATATATTTTTACTTGTGTAGTGTGGACTGTCTTTCCCCTTCGGCTCTTTATCCTTTTAAAACCTATTTATTTTGTACGATTTAACTTACTTGATAACAACGAAGGTTTAAAGAGACAATGAATGAATGAATGATTTTTTTCCTTGATGAAATGAGTACATAAAAGGACCCGGAGCCCACTAATCTTAAATTATTTAGCATTCTCCTTTTCAGCGCAAGGAAAATCTCTGGGGGAAAAAAAAAAAAAAAAAAAAAAAAGCTTTCCCAGGCAACTCACTTTACGGCATTTGAACCCTGGGCCTTTAGATATGCAGGGAGACATGCTGGCCACAGACTACGCAGGCGGTCTTTTATTGTTTCGGTGCACTAACTATGATAAGTCATTTCTAAGTCATTCAGCGGAGATTATAGATATCAATAAAAGAATTCATGCACGACGGGTCACCATTTCGTTTTCCACAAATCGTGCGACATCACTTAATAGACCTTTAATGAGTGATGGATTGATCGAGGAGGTCCAATAACGTGGCCTTCCCGATCAACTGACCTTAATCTTTTGTTAATTTTTTTCCCCTATGGGAGCACCAAAAAGACACTGTCACACTTGTCAATACCATACAAACATTGCAGTAGCGTGGTACGCTGTATGAAATCAAATCCGAAAGCAGCCGAGTGTACTTGGTTTTCTGAAAAGTGGGGCATAAGAATGGTTACAATGCATGGTACCACATAGGGTACCTCTTATAGTGACTACTTAACGGACAGTTGACGGTAATGGGCCAGAATACATGTTCCATGTCTCAAAATGTATGTTTTCTAACCTGTTCCATAATACCTTTTTTGCTAGTTTTGATCACCGTAACCTGCTGTAAAACATATGCGACACGTTATTGAAACACTATATATATCGGGCGTAAACAATAATGTACGGCCAAACTTTAAGGACACATTACTCACCTGTAGAAGAAGAATGAATGTTATATGTACATGAGTCCGTAAACGCTTTATTTCCATGTTAGAGCTCATTTTCTACAACTCTTCATAGTACATTAACCGTAGGAAAAACAGGAATAGAACATACCACATAAAACTCTTTACATGAAATGTTCAAAATGCCTTCGGCTAGCATTAATACTTGCATTAACCCGCTGTTGAATTGAATCCTGGATACGCTGATATATCCTTGAGTTACATATTGTTTCGTACCCTCCCACAATACGGGCACGAAGACTCTGTGTGCCGGGATTCGATACACATTCGAATGCCCCTACAAATAAAAGTCTAGTGGGTTTAGATTTGGAGAACATGGAGGCCAGGGAATCGGTCCATTTGGACCTGTCCACCTTTTACGAAGTATGTTACTTAGAAGCCGAGGGCATTAACACTAAAATGAGGAGGAGCTCCATCGTGCATGAACTACATGTCTCGTCTCACTGGTAAAGGCACATATTCTAGCAGAACGGGTAGAGTGTTCTCTAAGAAGGCATGGTAAGCTTGTCCGTTGAGCCTGGGTGGAAGAACACGAGTCCGTAACAAACAGTCACCAACAATGTCAGCCCAAACATTGATAAAAATCTTTGTTGATCACGTGATTCAACAGTTGCGCGAGGATTCGCGCCAGCCCAAACCAAGAGGGCATTTTGAACATTTCATGCAAGAAAAAGTTTCATGTGGTATGCTGATATGTTCTGTTCCTATTTGTTTTCCATGATTAATGTACTATGAAGAGTTGTAGAAAACGAGTTCTAACATAGAAATAAAGGGTTTCCGGACCCATGTTCATATAACATATTTTCTTCCATGTATGAAGAATGTGTCCTGAAAGTTTGGCCATACCTCATTGTTACACCCGATTCATTTTTCCAATCTATTTTAACCAATTATAAATGTTTCATTTCAGATTATATTAACGTAAGGTATAAACATTTGGCAGGAATGTAAAAGTAATATTTATTTATTTTAAGTTTAAGAAAAGTATGAAATACCGAAATGCTAAATGTTACAGCTTTTGACCGTATTTGGAATTTATCGCGAGCATTTCAAAACCTCAAGTTCATTTTAACTGATGACGAATGCACACAAAGGGCAGACAGGTGTTAATGTCTGTTTTACCTCACGAGCCTTCATTCTTTTCTTGCTTCGTTATGTCACCTCATGAATTTTGGAACAGGTTGCCTTTCTTTGTGACTCACCGGCCTAGTGGTGAAAGAAAAGCAAGCCGAGGATGAGGAGGAACGCAAATTGACTTGCGAGGGCCAGTTTTTTAATAGCTGAGTTAATACAAGAGTCGTAATTAAACTGCACACTTAGTAGTAACTAGCAAGCCTTTATTTGTTGTAATCTTTTGTTTTGCTATCAGATAGTGGTTACACTCCTCTTGTAGTAAGCGTTACAATAATGGTTGCACAAACACTTATCAGTTTCGAAGCAGCGATCATGTAACACAGATTTCACCATAAATGTAAGATACAGTGAATTAAGGAAAATAAGGACCTGACGTAGCTTATTATTATTATTATTATTATTATTATTATTATTATTATTATTGTTGTTGTTGTTGTTGTTATCATCATCTCATGCTCCATGGTTTGGGCCATTCGATTCATTCCAACTAAAATATTACATTATTGGTTTTCCTTGTCAGGGGCTGTGATTTTTTTTTGGAAGGGGGATCTTGCACTTACTATTGCTGTTTACATGCCTCGTAAGTTGACAATACCGCACATTGTCTGGTTGCTACAAATGAGTTCTAAAAAAGTTCTCGGCCTGAACAAGAAAACACAAGATTTAAGAGAAATAATGTTTTATTTTTCAACATAGTCAGCTCGTAAATCAATACATTTAGTCCAATTACACTCCAACTTTTTAATAACCTCAGATAAATAAGCTTTGTCCTGCTGTGAAAAGTGAGCGTCTGGCTCAGCTTCAACCTCATCATTTCATGTGAATTTTCGTCCGCCCAGTCATTTCTTAAGATTTGGGATCAAAAGTAATCTTTGGGAGCCAAATGCGGCGAATATGGTGCATGTTGAAGCACTTGGAAGCGAAGATCATGCAGTTTTGTAGCAAAAATCCCAGACGCGTGTGAAGAGGATGATCGTGATGAAAGAGAGCTTTCTTTTTTGCAGTATGTGGACGTTTAGCCTGAAGAGCATCCTTCATTTGGTTCAGTAGTCAAACGTAATACTGGTTCTGCCCTTCTGGAGGTAGTTTACGAGCACCACACTTGAGAATACCAGAAAACCGTAACCATGACTTTTCATGCAGATGGAACCCTTTTTGCTTTCTTTGATGCACTTTCACTTATTGCCACCTACTGTTTGGACTGCTCCTTCGTCTCTGGCGTGTAGTGATGAATCATGTTTCATCTACTGTTAAGAAACATCTTGCGATCAAACAAATCTGAACAATCTTGTGGAATGTTCATTCCAATGCTTTTTTGGCCGATAGTTAACAAACGCGGCACTCATCGAGCGGAATGCTTCGTGTTAAATTTAGTGGACACGGCCTATCCAAGGTCAGCCAACTCGTTGAAACGGTGGGTTGCAGCTGGAAAAAGCACTTTGAAGAATTCCAAAACCATTCCCACAGGAGAAAAGGTGATGGCGACTGTGTTTTGTGATTCCCACGGCTTAATTTTAATTAACTTTTTGGAAAATGGCAAAACGACAACCGTTAAATATAATACTAAGCCACTGGAGCAATTAGATAACGCGATAAAGAAGATTAGTCCTCATTTGGCGAAGAAAAGGATCCTGTCCTATTAGGATAACGCGCCAGCGCACAAGTCTGTGATTGCGACCTAAGAATTATTGAACTTACGGAGTGAAATTCTTTCTCAACCACCCACTCCGAATTTGGCTAAATGAGATTATTGTCACCGAAACAAATGCGTATTTTAGAGAGCTGAAGAAATAGAATTTTATGCATGGGATAAACAATTTTAAAAAATTGCTGGAATGGGTGTATAGATTTAAATTGAGAAAACTTTTTTCCTCAAGTACTTAATTAAGTACCTCAATCTATAAACATTTTTACAGTTCTGGCTTATTTCTTTTAAATCATAATTTTTTTTTCTCTCTCTCTCTTTGATATTTTACCATTGAATACTTTAACGCTATAATTTATAACTCAACTTTAATATGTCCGTTTCTTAAAGTTTATTTTCAATTTTTTTTTCCCTCATAAAACAGTTCTATTTCCATGAAAGAGGCGTGAGGCATGACATGTACAGCTGACCTGGCGTGATTCCGTCTTCAGTCATAGCCAGTAAAGGGGGCAGCTTGAGGATTATGCCACGGTAGGAAGGTTTTGAACTCAGAAGTGATCATCGATGCTGTCAAATATTTATTTAAGTGGAAAGTCGTAACCCTGCTGTTTGTATTACGATAATTGTTATTGTTAAGCGAAAGGAGCACGCAAACACGCTAAGGACACATTAGTCACCCGTGTTATCATTACGTGATAAAGAGATGTTATGTACCGAAATGCTTGTTCATATAGACTTTGTTAAGTGCATATCCTTTTGAGAAAAATGATCCACACACACAAATAAGTGTATGAAGCAAATGCTTTATGTCCTAGTAAACACAATTACCCTTATCCTTCACTTCTTTATTTACTTCTTCCTCTTAAGTTCCTTTATTTCCTTCTTTCTCCTCCACTTCCGTCTCCTCCTTCCCTTTTTTCTTTATTCCCTCTATCCTGCTACTCCCCTTCTCATTACCTCATCGCATTCCTCTCCTCTGATGATCTCATCTTAATTGGGCCTCGATTCCCTCCTCTTCTCATTTTTTGCTCATCCTCGTCCTATTTTTTCTTCTTCTGGGCTGTAATCCTGCCCTGCTTTTCCTCTTCAGCTTCCTTCTGCCCGTTTGTTCCTACTCTTTACCCCATTTCCTCTACCCCTCTTTCTGACCTTGTTATTTCACGTTTTTTTTTTCTTCCTATTCACTGCTTACTTTAGTTTCTTCACATTTTAGCCTCAATTCGCTCCTACTCGTCACCATTCTTGTTTGTTTCCTCAGTTCTTTGCATCGTCTTGCTCATCTCCTTCGTTACCTCTTCACTTCCTTCTCCTTCTCCTTTTATTTAGGTCTCGAACAACGCTCTTCCTCATACGTTCTTTTCTTCCCCTTGGCTTCATACTCTTCCCTTTCTCTTATCTCTAGTCGCTTACTTTCTTCTCTTTTCCTCGTCCCTTCTTTCTGCTCCTTTGTTCCTTTTCTCCGTACCTTGTCCTGATTTTTCTCCTGTTCTTCCTAGATTTTCTTTGTTCCTCTTCTCTGCCTATTCTTTTTTTTCCCCCTCTTCATTACCTTCTTTGCCGTTCTAGGCCCCAACTTGCTTTTCTATGCTGATTTTCTTCTCCCCCTTTTTCTTCTCTGCGTCTTCTTCCCCTCTTTGCTCTACCGCTTAATTCTCCATTGTTGCTTTCCCTCTCCGCTTTTCGTATTCTGCTTCTTTCTATTTTTCCTTTGTTAGTTCTCTTTAGGGCATTGTTTTACCTTATTCCTTCTTATGCTTTGTTTTTCCTATTCTTCGTTTAGCTGTTTTTCTTTATCCTTGTCTTCTTAGCTTCATCCGAAATGCTTTCCTTGCTTTTTTATTTTGCTCTTCTCATTTCTCATTTATTGTGATACTTATTCAGTGTCTCCTTTTTCCTCCTTTTACTGTCATTTATGGCCAAAACAAGCTGCTTTATTTTTAAAAATTAACCTTTTGCTAAATCTTCATTGGTTGTTTTTCTTTACTTTTACATCTTTATATGCATAAGCCTTTTAATGTTCTCTGTTAGCCCTCGGGAAAACAAAATGAAACAAATGAAAGTGGTCCGGCGTTTCGTTGCTTCGTTACGCAGGTTTTTCATTTCAGAGAACGGTATTCCGAATGAGAAACACGCAGACAGCTTTTCCCGATCGGAAATCGAACTTAGGCCTGGCATTCTTGTCTACGATAGAGAACTGTGACCGCACCGATAGTATTAGGGCTTCAGTCAAAAGCATTCTATAGTCCCCACGTTTTCCTCGTTAACAACATCAAATGTTTAGTTGCCTAGCGATAAAGGCTCTCTGACCGCACTAATAATATTTTAGCTCAGTCAGTAGCAGTCTAGGACTATCTTCAAATCGCAGCTTAGCTACAGCCGCGGGAGAGTTTGTGTGTTATTGTTCAGCATTTCTTTGACCAGCCGGTGGTTCACTAGGATACCCTGGTAGTAACAAATCTTAATAACGAAGGTAGATAAACAGCTAAAGAAGAAGAAATCTTGTGACTGTCCCTTCTTGTTTCAAATATTTCACTCCAGCATTTGACTGGATGTTGTTTTTTTTAGGCGCCGGATAAAGAATATCTTTACTTGCTTTAATCTCTTTTAAAATAAATAATTTAATCTCTTATGACCCCATTTCCATTTTTTCCTTGTAATGAAAGTGTGATTAAAGAAATAATCGATCGCAACCAGGTATATCGATTTTTGCGCAAACTCTCGACTGAAATCGATACTGCGGCATAAGCATGCATGAAAAATTATGACAGCTTCCTCAAAGCTTGAATATTTACAAATTCATAATAAATAAATTAAATAATCACTGAGAAAATTCAATATTATAGAAATGATAACAGGCCGTTCTCTGCTTGGTATCATAAATACGAATTTATTAGTAAAGAGTGGAGAAAACCTAATTCAAGGTATGGCCTCTGTGTCAAACAAATGTTCACCAATAACTTTCATTTATTGAACATACTTTTGTGGAACTGCATACTTTATAGAGGCTTTTCTAATAATGTATTAGTCCATACTCATGTGGAATGGGACTCAGAACTTGAGGCTGGGTCATTCCCACCGGTTTTGAGGATTGTTACGAGCACCCTCAAGTTCTGACAGCAACTCGTGTAATACCCTCAGGGTATCAACAACATTCCTCTCCTTTGCTATGGTTACTGCCTCCCCCCCCCCCCCCCGTGCAGTTTTTTTTACCAAACTGAAGTTTGTGTCAGTAGATGATATTTATAGGAACTCTGCTGAAATCGAATTTTCGGAATTTCTCCTAAATTCATGTCACCTGTCACTTCTATCGAGGTTTGTTCTTGAGGGAGTATTCTGATATATTGTTTTGTTAACATCAGCATTATCCTTGCTTAGTCGCGTTCTGATACTCTGTGGCTGCACAATGCAAACTTTAGGGATTACGTACTGAGGGGCCATGGTTCGTGTCCTTGTTGGATTAAATTGCTTTCAAGCGTTTCATTGCGCATTCAAATACAAAGGTGTTATGACTTTGCCGATCATTGACACACTTTAAAGCTGCTAATGCAACATTTAAAAAGCAATGAAACTATTTATTCGACGAGAACAAAAGTTAGATACAATTTCATAGTTTGGTAGAATATTTAAATGTAAATACTGGTGTTTCGGGAATACTTTTACAAATTTTAGTGGCGGGCTCCTCACACCAAAACATGAAGAAAATAAAAGTTAATACAAACATGTTCGTTTTTGAGTTATTACTGAAAGTTTACTTCAACGCGTTTACAACTTAAGTTCGTAGCCGAAAATAAAACAATTTTGTTAAGTGATGACACGATGTTTCGATACAAGTCTGCTGTAGCTCTTGGCGCATCAGCATTGCATACTTATAGGACAAAATATATTCGCAAAATGCAGCAATAGCACTGTTGAAGGTTAGCCATTTGTGTGATTTGATAATAACCCTATTAAAGATGTGATTGAAATAGTAAAATGGCGTAAATTTTTATTACTAACTCATAAAACTAATAATTTCTGGACATACGTTTATATGAATATTTTTTTGCTTATTTTGGTAAACTTTCATTAATAACTCAAAAACTATGTATATGTTTGTATGCACATATGTTCATATGGACTTTTTTCCCTTGTTTTGGAGTGAGGAACCCACCCCAAAACACCACCAAAGTTTGTAAATGTGTTTCCGAAACATTCTGTATATATTGTATACCAGAATTATACGTAATTTTTATTACTGGCCCAGATCGTTAATAAAATAGTACATTCTGACTTTAGAGGCATAAAATTACCATTTACGCCATTAAATTGTTTTCATTACTGTCATCAACTAAATGTTATGTTACCATAGCATTAATGAACAATTAATGCAATACTGAAAGCGCAATCAATGAATATCTTCATTGCAGAATACCAATTACAAAATTAATAAAAAAGTAACACATTAGTATTAGCTACTGAGCGAATTAGTAGAATTGATAATAGTAATATACTTTTCGTAAATATGTTTAATACTTTTAATGAATAAGTCGTATTCCTTCTGATAAGTATCACACCATTTTCTCGTTATTAGTGACAATTCAGCCTTTTCAGCTAGGGATAAACTTTCTTGCGGCCAATCCGTCTTCCCTAAGAACAATACACTAAATAGTCTCAATCGATACAATGACATTATGATCGCCTCCTGGTCTAGTGGTAGCGTTTGCAAAAGTCCTGGATTTGCTACCCATTCAAGTCAAACTATCTGGGTAAGCTTTTTTTTTTCTCTCTCTCTCTCTTTCTTTCTTTCTTTCTTTCTTTCTTTCTCTCTCTCTCTTTTTTCTTTCTTTCTTTCTCTCTCTCTTTCTTTCTTTCTTTTTTCTTTCCTTTTTTTTCGGAGTTTTTCGTTACCCCGAGAATATGAATGTCAGATAGTTTTAAGGACTCTTCCCTCTCTGTTCCCCATAGCCATATCATCGCCAAAATCTCCAATGGGACAACATAGCGGCACCTCATGGGCAATCCGACTTAAGTTCGCTACAAACTGCCATTCTGGGGGAATGCCCACAAGTTCGTGAGAACAATGGGTTGATATTGGGAAAAAATTAGTAAATGGATCTCTTTATTTTATGAATAAATACATAGCTTATGAAATTCGATTGTAATGTTATACAATTACTCCATCACCTTCGCTCGGTAAGCAGTTTTTTCATGCAATAAAGTATAACATTATAAATTAATATAATATATTATTTGCACATAAGTTATTCAACTGTGAATGAAATGTTTCATGTTATCGTAATTAGGATTGCAGTTATTTAAAAAAAAGCATGAAAGACAATCTTTAAAAGAACTAAACAGACAGCATTTAAACCGATAAACCAACGGTTTCAAGTGGAGAAAAATAAAATAACCTGCATTATAGAAATGTTACTCTACAATGAACAGATTGTTCAACGCTTTTCAAAGAAAACAAACTAATAAAAGACACTAAAACGTTTGATGCAAGCCGAAGTCCTTTTTCAAGAATAAAAGGACTTTGGCTCAAAATATTAAACGTTTTAGTGTATATGAAATTACTTTCAGTTGACCTGTTTGTTTTATCGTTTTAAATCTACAGAAATACGACTGCAAGGAAATTGTACAAAAATAGCTTTTTATACAAAATGTGTATGTCTAAAACCGCTAATGTTGATGAAACATAAACAGAGCTCTCTATAACTACGTATGCTTTGTTCATAAAGAGAAAGAAGCACTTTCTCCTCGTGAAATAAAGACGAACGCTCTCCAACGGGTTCAGTCAGACAGAAAGTCACCGGGGATCTCTGAGTAATTTGCTCGAATGGAAGGGGATTGCCACAGATTAGAGATTCCTTATGAATGTATGACATTGATTTAAAAGAAAGACGAAAACGCAAAAGTGTACAGTACATGTTTTCTATTAAAAAAATGTACATCTTTAGAACATTAAACCATAGGCAGTTGCAAGTTTATTTAGAGCATTTTAAATTTATATATATTCCAGCGATTGAAATTTTTCTATCCTGGATCTGATTGTATAAATCTGTTCCCATTTAATTCTGTCTTCCTTTGGGTTTGCCATCATCCCTCTTTCGGGTTGGTGTAAAAATATTTTCTCTGGATAACGGTTTCCACTTTATTAGCTACATCAAAACTTCCTAGAAAGGAGATTTGCACCCCAAATAACTGAAATTATTTAATTGTTCAAAGATTGTGCTAATTATTACTATTTTAGATCGTATTTGTCTTGATCCACAAATGCATAGCTTCTCATGACTAAATTATTAATTTACTTATGTATATACAAGATGGGAGGGAACCTATAACTCTTTTTGAAAAAAAAAATGTTGGTAATTTGTTATTTTTTAAACACACCGTTTACATAATACATTGAAATTTGTGAGTATTTCTTGTGGAAAATGGCTAGTACAGTCTTCTGATATAAGCCTTGTAAGATATTATTTTTTGTGTTAATTGTAACCTCACAACACACAGCACTGCAGATCCAAGAATCAAATACACATGTGTGTGTTTTATAGCTGTCTTCAGTTGTTTATTTTTGCATATAAAACCAACGAGGACGTTGCACTGTTTGGAAATGTAGAACACCTTTAAATTGTTACTAATTTATACGAGGACTGTTCAATAATGCTTGATCATAATTTTTTTTTCAAGTATAGTTTCTCACAATAAATTATAACTTTATATTTTGTTAGCTTAATGTGCAAGTTGAGACATGTTGACTTCGGCCTACAGCAAACTCAAACCGACAGGCGATGAGTAATATGCTGCTCTGAAATTCTATTTTCGTCTCAACAAATCTTCATCTGATTCGTCTCAACAAATCTTCATCTGAGGCCTATGCAGTGTCAGTGCAAAGTTTGTTCTCTCCTAGCACAGCTCAAAGGAAGGTGGATGCGGAACTGCAGTATATACATACTTATCGGAAGAAAAATTAACACCGCCGCTCTCATTGTGAGAGAGGATTGTGGAATAACATTAAGAACACTCTTAGAAATTCTGAAACATTTCACTGAGTGCCACTGACTCATTGGTAACTAAAAGGTTGCACATGGGGCGTGTTTCTACTGGACTACGACTAATTCACGAACCAAAGGACGTTCACATGCAGATTTGCATGCAATTGATGATGATATTACAGGAAGGTGCGGAGTTTCATTCAAAGGTAATCACTGCTGATGAAACTTGACTACATCATTTCGATCTTAAGTGACAAAAGTAAAACTTTCATCGTCATCATCATCATCATCATCATCATCATCATCATCACCACCGCCGCCGCCATTACCACCACCACCGTCGTCGTCATCATCATCATCATCATCATCATCGCCACCATTACCACCACCATCGTCGTCGTCATCATCATCATCCTCATCAAAAGAGAAGTAAAAGGTGGTTGCTTCTGCTGGGAAAGTTATGGTCATGTCATTTTTCAATATTCAAGGAGTGGTTTACCATCACGTGATACCTGCACACATTACTGTAACTGAGCAATAATACAGAGATGTCCTGAAAACTTTGCAAGGTTCTATCACATGCAAAAGATTACATTCCCGTGCAACAAGCTGGATGCTGCACGGCGATAATGCACGGCCATACATCGCAAATGTTGTTGGTTAAGTCACAAAATGTAATGTGTCCCTCACTATCCCTGTAGTTCATATATGTCGGTCCTGGTGATCTAGTGGTAATCATACTTGCCTCGTAAACCCAAGTTCGTGGGTTCAATCCCGGCCAGGGGGACGTTTTGGGGCATAAAAATCCTAGGTATGGCTTCCTTCGGAAGGGAAGTAAAGCTGTGGATCTCGTGTCGTAGATTTACGGCACAAAAAAGAACCTCAAACTTGAAAGAAGAGGCCTCTGAGCAAAACTGATCGGTCGTTTCACATCCTGAATTGAATGAGATGCTGATGACCTAAGGTGTTAAAGAGCTTCCGTAAATAAACGAAAAAATGAAACATTTTTCGTACAGAATATGCCAAAAAATGTATGCACACTTCAAGCAAAGAAAAAACTGCGTTAACATAACAAAACTGAATTCACACAAACTGAAAATTATGAGCACTAATCATTTTGACTTTTACAGATATAACGGTTGCTCAAAATGCCCACCATACACTTCTGAGTACGTTGATCTACTGATTGAGCAACGTTTGCGAAAGTGTCCTCAGCGATTGCAATACATCTCGTTTCAATTTCTTCCCGAAGTGCTGCCAGTGTGACTGGTTTTCTACGGTATACAACGTCTTTAAGAGTTCCCCATAGGTACAAATACAACAGAGTTAGATCCGAAGAACGCGGTGAAAACTCAATCGGAATTCTTTGCTTATTGAACAGCCCTGGTAGTAAAATGCATAGTAAAGGGGTTGCGCGGCAACTATCGAAACAAGATCGTCATATTCTAAAACTTTTAACCTGTCACTTGTTTACGTAAGTGAACAGTAAATAGTTTCATTAAATAATCTGATTTCAAACTCTTTATGTTACATCTAATGTTTATCACAGCAGGAACAAAACTACTTGCTATTCCTTAGTAGGGAAGATTAACATAAACAGGCTTCATTAAGAATGTTGAATAACATTATAGACGATTAATCAAGGTTTGGATTAAAGTCTGATAACTGTCTTATGGACTATAAGGAAGAAATTTTATCAGTAAGTTGCACATCAATTTTGGGTCGTGAACTGGAAGTCTGCTATTCGATTCTCACCAGGGTCGTCCTTCCTGACATGGTTTTCTCAGTCCTCATCAATGGCAAATGCTGGGGAGATACTCGAAGCCCAAAACGCATCCTCTCTCACCTAAAATTTTTTTCCCAATTTATGATTTCATCTCATGTATCATCAGTGCCTGTGGGTGATAAACGTTACTCGGCAATTTCGTGGTTCACTCTTACTGTTAAGGGTGGCATTTGCTGTCAGATCTGTACTTCTGTGAAGAAACCTCGAACATTGAATTATACAAATAGTTTCAGGAACTTAGATTGCTAGATAGCAATGCCTTGTGTGTGACAGATTTGATAAACATGGAATATGCACCTCTCAATCACCTGACTTAATCCATTTCCCAGATCCGGAAGTTGTGAGGAATTACGAGGGCTATCGAGTGCTAACGCAAATGTTGAGTACTTATTATTTTCAACATTACCTTGGCAACGGGTGACTGTTTAATGATATAAACATTTACGAAGATCAGTCTGTTTTGAGAGCGATTTTCCTGCCTAAATGAGATTTCCAAATGGAAAAGCACTACTTTCGTGAATTAATAAAGCATTACTTTTGAAATGGGTAAGGCTGAACTTTTGCTTAGAATGTTTGATGAGTTAAGATGTGGCCGAACGTGCAAAAGTGATGCGGATCGCTTCCTGACCTCTGTTGAGCTAACTACTGTGAACATTTATGCAGATCCTGTGCATTATATTTTCCACAATTGTTTACAAATGAAGAAACTATCGATGTGAATGCCGCACTTACTAACGATTGCTCAGAAAAGAGAACAAATTCTCACTTCCGCTTAGAATTTGGAGCTGTTTAAAAGTAGTCCAAGTGAATTTCTTAGACAATATGTGACTGTCTACGGAATGTGGACGAAAGAAGGAAAAGAGTCGAAACTCGCTCCTCAACGTTGGCAAAACCCTTAGCAGGAAAGTAATGGCGACTGTATTTTGGAATTGCCATGTCATAATTTAATTAACTTTTTAGATAAGGACAACACCACAACCGGTGAATACTACGCTGTTCTCCTGAACAAATTAAATGACCCAATCAAGAAGAATCGTCCTCATTTGGAGAAGAAAATAGGTTCTATTCCATCACGATAAATTACCAGCGCACAAGTCTGAGATTACGACCTCAAAAAGATTTTACTTACTTCCTCATCCTCCTACTTTCCGGATTTCACTCTCTCGAACTACCTCAACATGAAGAAATTTTAGCAGGAAATAAATTTGACTCAATTGAAAGGATTGTCACCCCGAAGCAAATGCGCATTTTTCAAGAGCTAAAGAAATGAATTTTTTATGAGATAAATTAGAAAATGACTGGTGTTAATATTTGCAGCAGATATGTTGAGTAATAAAACTATTTTTTTTTCTAAAAAAATTACGTCTTTATTTTTGCAAGCCCTTGTTTGTGGAGAGAAGAGTGGAAGCTGTAGGTGCACATTGTATTAGGGGGAGGAAAAAAAAAAAGTCAATTATAATTTAAGACCTTTCGCGTTTGCCGTTAGAATCTTAATTTTGTGATGAAAATTAGTTGAATGTCTCATACGTCATCACGTCTTGGGTAACATACACATAGATTTAAACTGTGAATGTGCTATTTTTAAATAGCCCTAACTATTGGGAAGAAACCAACTTGTTGTTATATTACGTACAGTATGAGATTAAAAGATGCAAATGGGTTAGCGAATGTTGTTCCTAGGCGAGGAATGGGCAGCAAACCGCAATGACGAGAAGCCAAAGGGACATGTTAACTGACCTCATCTTTCTGTAGAAGGTATCTCGTGCTATTCTAAGGACAGAGCCGTATTTCCGAATATCCAATATTTGTTGATAGGTGGAAGTCGGAAGGCAGACAAAGAAGTGGAACCACGTTCTCAGTTCGCATAGTACTTTACGGTTAGCCTCGGGCGAGAACAGGTGTGTGGTGTGTTCTCCTTTCATTCCCACACCGCCGACATTTGAGAGGAGAAACACTGCTGCCAACATTTTCCCTTTAAAGTCTAGTTTAGCATCCGGTACTGCCATGATAATTAGAACTAAGTAAAATACATACACTACATATTTTATCTTGACGTTATCTCTTTGCGTAATGCAATATTTTCTAGTTGTTGTTTCTTCGTCCTTGTAAAATCTGCCAATTTAGCATTTTATATAAAGTTCAATTTAAGTTTATTGAATCTGATGTTTGAAATGTTCCTCTTCCGTGTCACCATGAGACAACCGAAAGCTCTGGATTAGATGGTGAAATGGCCGCCAAAAGGGGTCGATTTCAACAGCTTTAGATAAGACTGCTAAGTGTTTTCAATATTTTCAAGAGTAAATAAATAATTTACACCTTGCCAAAAATCGTTGCCGATATGAGATGTATGAGCTTTGAAAACAAACAAAAACTAAAACCTTTTAATTGTAAAATTCATCGCAGAGAATGTTTTTTACTTGTATACTTTGGAAAAGCAGCAAAACGTAATTTAGCCTTCGGGTAATTAAGAAATAAAAACGTTCATTACAGCTTTCTGAGAAAAGAAACTGACCTACATTAGATAGCTAAATAAATAAAGTGAAAAAGATTTCGAATAGTCTACCCGAAAGTGCTGTGTCAATATCTTGTCTTGCTTGATTAACTGATTCGCTGTAGATTGAGAAATGAGCACACGTAAGCAAAAGTTAAATAAATAGTGGCAAACACAACTTTAGTGCCACTTCATTTGTTATGGTGTGGGTAAATGGGCGCCAGCTTCGATAGTTTGCTGTTCTGGACTCCTGCACGAATGAATAACCAGGCAACAAGCTTGTATCATCACTTACTGCGCGATTTAATAGATCTTCAATATTCATGAATATGCACATTGCTTACATAGGAAACAAATATAAGAAAATTTGCGTGAAGTAAATTAATGGACTTTTCTTAAAAATTCACTCATAAGTTTTTCAGTGCCTGTCTTCGAAAGCAAGTTGTGTGTGCACCATAATCTGTGGTAAGGCACTCATATATCCCATTTAGAGAACAAAGGGGGCAGCTGGAGATAACGGACATCAAAGGCTGAAGGTCACAAGGGGTATCGCCCCAGGCAACGCGCACTCACCCTACCGCTGACGCTGTTCCAGTTGCATTAAGTGTACACAACTTATCCTTTTTATGACTTAAGATTAGTGCCTTATTAATAATTTAGAGAAAAGCCGGCATTTCCTGCAAGTGAACTAGGTGATTTGTTTAAATGTAGATGGTTTTCTTAAGATATCGAGGTTAGAACTGCAGAAACTGAAGTACTCTTTATAAAAATAAAATTAAAAAAAAAGTAATCGTTCAGCGAAGAACTCCTCTGAATATTTGTATCCAGTTGGAACACTGCCGAATGTGAAAAAATGAAAAAACAGCCGGTCTGAGTACTCACTCTCTTTAAGGTACTAAAACAGAAGAGAATGCATTATTAGGAAACTATCCTCACTTCTTTGAAGATGCCTTGAATATCTCAGACACTGCTATTCTTATATTTGAGAAGCGGAAGGGGGATCGTTATGCCGAGTGGGCAGCACGAGGGGAACATTTATCTACCTGAGTACAACAGAGAACTCGAAGCATGTCGAAACAAGTCTGTACGCTTTGTGACGTACATGCGCAGTGTCAGCTAACATTAAAAGAGGCAGGACGCCGTGCGAAACTAGTGATTTGAAGTACCATTTGGTGATAACATTTCTCACAAAAGAAGATCATGAAAGCGAGGTGAACTGGCACTATCATACCATGGAGTCAAAATTGGAGCAGAGTGAGGCAGAGAGTTAATTTAAGATGGCCCTCCCACGGGCGTATTTGTTGACTAACTTCAAGAGAAATGCTCATGAAAGTTGAGAATTAAATTTTAAAAGACAATTTAACATTTCCCGATCAGTAGAAGCAATTGGCATTTCGACAGGCACAGTTTAGGGGGGAAAAAGGGGGGGGAGGGGGTGGAATATTTGGACATGTCGAAAGTTAGTCTAAGATGGTTCCAGATTGTTGTTCTTCCACACACACCTCAAACAAAACCACCCAAGAATTTGTGCTTCAGCAGCTAAACAACGCACGATATAGGGCTGACTTTGTCCCCCGAATTATTTTCTCTTTCGAGTTTTGAAGAAATTTCTTCTTAAACAGCGGTTTTCAAGCGACGAAGATGTCGAGATGGCTTAAAGATCAACTACAAGAATTTATTTTAAAGGGTTAAAATCGTTGCAGCAAAAATGAATATTGTATTGAATTATCAGGGGATTGTCTTGAAAAATAAAACAAAGTAACATTTTGTAAGTGCAAAATTTCGTGCTCAGGTAGATAAATTATTGAATAACCCTCCTATCTCCTAAACATTATACTGTTGAAAGTTAAAATTATTATTTCACTTATGTGACCTCATCATAAAATCGATCAATGAAATGAAACGAAATTTTCAATTTTGACCATCGTAGCCCAATATCGCAATGAAAGTATCATAAAGCTTTATCATATCCATTTACCGCTCCAAGTGCATTTGTCTTTTGGTCAGTGTAGTCAACTCTATCACTGACCACTTTTGCTAGCAGTCTGAAATAATTTTATAAATTATGTAACATACAGCCAGCCTAAGCAACCATAAATGTTAATAAACACGTTCAGAATGATAAAATGTTATCTCTGCTTTGTTTTTCTCAGTTGGATTAGTAAGTCGAACGGTAACGATTGTAATAGTCGAAATTCGTCTATTTTAGTCTAATGGTTTCTGAATAAATTGGTATTTATAATTAAGTGTAACATTTCACATAATTTAATATTCTGTGCGTGAATTTCAAAAGTGTATTATTTTTATTCTTGTTCTATTCATGAAATAGTCCTAAATCCGTATGTGGCTCTTCTCTATTGGCACTGCTGACAATTATTACAATTTTGTAAACCAAGTTACGGGCATTATATTCAAATTCTTATTTTATTCGTGAAATGGTTGTAATAAATATCACTCTAAGGCCTGAGCTTTCCAGATAAATTCACTCACTACATTAGTGAATTTTAACATTTAGCCAAAGATGAACTTGCGTATACTTTAAAAATTAAATGTACTATGATATAGATACGGATATTAAGTGATTTGAAAAACTTTACGAAAACTTGTTACTTCAGTTTATCCATTTAAAGCAAGGATTTGTACCCCCTTATTGAAAAGCTGTTTGCATTTAAACAAAGTACTTCCCTATATGTCTATGCTTATGTTACTCTGAACATAATTTGTGACTATAAATTATCGATATGTGTGTGTTATATATTGTCCCAAATCTTGTAATTTGATATTTATCAAGTTAAATATATTTTCGAAACATTCATTTGAAAATAAAAACATAAAAAAATAAAAAATAAAAAAAAACACATTCTTCTCTTCTTGCAGCTAAAAGTTTTAAGATTTTTATTTACAATCCCATTAGCCGCTCATTAACTGTATGAGGGTAAGCTTTATCATGGTGTTAGTGACGATAAAACTCTATTTCCTGCATCCCGAGCTGCTGCCTTCAGCTCAACATTTAGAAAGTTATAACTTCAACTATTCATAGAGGTTCCTTGGATAGGCCTGGCAGCCCTACGGTTTTAGACGAAGGTGTAGCTAGCTAAGCATTGTGTTCCGACCGCCTCTAACTTCTCAGTGTATGCAGAAAAATGGTAACCTTTGAAACTGAAACAGAATGCAACTAAATAAGTTTTAGAAAAGAAATGTATTATCAAAAACAGTTTTTGAAAGCATTTCACCTAAGCATTTCTTACATTAGTTAGGTGCCATCCATTGTTGTCAATGCATTCTTCATTCGAAACTCAAAACTCTTCATTATTCGTAACATTTCAAGGGAGATTGCTGCCTGATATTTTGCTGTAGCCCTTGGTCTGTTCTCATGCATCTTGTTATTGAGTCGCAGGCGATCTTCAAGTCACTGTTCAGTCCCAATTTTTTAAAAACTATTTTAACCGAGAATATTTCGTGCAAGGCAGATATGGCATTTCACCCAGTATGAACTGTTGCCCCATCGTGCTAAAACGCAGATTCTCGAAATTATCTCATTGTCATAACTGTGGTGCAAAAAAGACTGGAGGTATCTTATTAGTATAATGGGCTGATGTCACTGTCATCGCTATGCCTTATTCATCCTCAAAGATGTTTGGAACATTAATTTCAAAAGATGCTACAGCACACCATGCAGCAATCATCTTAATGTGCAATGCTTTCTGTGGCTCTCATGTTTTTTGGAGTTCTAACAGTATGCTGTTGTCTTGGTTAATGTTAAACTGGTGACGAAATAGCCATTAAGTTGCTATCACAGATTCACAGTTTTGAAGGAAATTTTAGCATGATGACATGCATGTCCGTAGGTAAGGTCTGCATGCCAGACCTTACTTAAAGTACTTACTTTACGTACTTAAAGTCAGCTGTTCCGCCCGCAACTCTCTTTAAAAAGCGGTCCATTACTCTGCCGGACCCTGTATACTAGAAAGCTCTCAGGTACTCATTTGAAGAGCAGGTTGAGTGAACCTGGGCTTATCTGAACATGACAGAGCTAATACACTTATAAACAGAGCCCGGAAGTCGGGCATTTATTTTTGGTTAGAATGGGCAGGCAAAAAGGCACTTAAAATACTGAAAATAGGCAGTAATATGATTACAATAGGCATTTATTAAAACTGAAAACGGAGAGTAATATCACTCATTATTAATGAAAATAGGTATTTAAGATACTTAATGATTTCTTTATCACATAATTAAAGTACTTAAGCTTACTTTTCTTGGTTACAAGCAACAGCAACATTTTTTTTTTCAAGGTATTAACTGTCATAGTCAGCCGCTTGTCAAAGAGAACATTTTTCATCGTAATGAAAAGGGAGAGGGGATTTAAACTTCCACTGAAGTGATTGGAACATATTTCGAAAGGATCCATATCAGTTACAACAAAACATCATGGAAATGTTGATCAAAGCAAAGTAGTTTTGAATAGTCCTAGCGAATGAGCAGAATATGCGCAGTGGTTTCTGGTCAAATTCATTTTCTGTTTAAACGTTTATAGGGGAATTCGGTTAGTATTTCTCTTACTTCCGTACTGAACACATTGTAGAGGAAATTTATTGCTCAGTTGTACCGCTCTCATCTTTCTCGTTTGCAATTATTTATTACATGAACAAATGCATTTGTTAAGTTGAGAAGTTACCCCCACTACAAATTTCTTAGAATTGCCTCGTGCATATCAATACAAGGTCAATCGCCAGGACTATTCAAAACAACATTAAAGAGCGTATGAGAATGGGCTGAGGAGAAAGTTTTGACTGTTTGAAAAGAAATATCTCAGTAGATATTTTTGAGGGGAACATGCTGTTTAATTTTTATAATTTATCTTACTTCGATGTATTGAAATTCTTTATGTTCTTTTTAAAATGAGTAAGTAATCGCAGAAAAAAATCCACAACGATCCAAAACAGACTAAAAAAATAAATAAATAAATAAAAATAAAAAATACCCCTTTCGATCCCAAATGTACGGAAATATGTTCATTTCTATTTGACTCTTAAATCTATCCACCCAGATAGAAAACGTATTTTACCTATCTTCTGGGCTCTGGTTATAATCCTGGTTAAGCTAGCCATTGCTAAGGCTGCCTCTTAAAAAAATAAATATGCAAGTTTCGTAGACCTTTTTCGTAATCTACATTATAAAGAGATGTGTCTGCGATTTGTTTAAAAAGTAGCAGAAAATAAGGCGAATACATAACTAAACTATGTCTGTTGGGCTAGTTTAAATTTTGCAATGCAATCTTGGAGTATTGTTAACTTTAATATGCTTATAATCGAACATATCTTCTATGCGAATGCAACAAACGATCACTAATAATTTCAACAGTTGTCATTAAATGCATTTACTTTGAACCCATTCTTCTGAGCTACAAAACTATTAGGTATACTTTCAGCGGAATGCAACAAAGTTGTGGTACGGAAAGTGAGGAGTATTGCGCGCTGCTTACGGTTTCCTATTCATCCTTGCACCGTCTTAAGAAACAAGTGCTCCGTATACGGTAATTGTAATCGATGAATGGTTACAAGCCTGTAGCTTGCCAGAGGTATTATTTCTGTTAGTCAAGCATCACTAATTAACCTCTAACAAGCTGGTAGTTAGACACGCTGTAGGTTGATATGTGCGTCGCAACAGAGGTTTGCTAGTAGTAATTCGCTCTAACGGGTTAGTGTCAGAATGAAGCATTTGAAGAAGTGGAAAGAGTAGCAATTGCAGTGCTCTCTCTTGCTTGGTCTATTCATACAGCATTACTCTTCATAAATACTTTCTGATTTCAGTTGATGCTTACAGATCGGTACAGAAAGAGATTTGCTTTTACAATTACGGGTTCATTGTTGAAAGGATGATCTTGACTTTTAAAGGCTATTCGGAAGTTAGAATATTTTAAAATTGCAATATATACTCGTATGTGTATATCTTTATTGGACGAAACGTGTTTATTCCTCGTAATAATGGTTATTTTGCTAGTTGTTGTTATGAATGCAACAGGTAACTTGTCATTTGCTAACCTTTTGAGCGGATTTGCGACCGTAACCTGTATATTTATCAATGAAAACAAATATCTGATTTTATTACAATACTTATTTTCTTGTTCGAAGGTTACGGCAGATATAGAAGAACTTATTTTGGCAACCAGAGCCCCTATTCCACAAAAATGTTGTCTAATACATACATGTGTATTAGTGCAAATCCTTGTAAAGTATGGTCTTGTAACTTTCTATTCCAAGAAAGCATTACAACACTTGTAAAGTATCAGTAAAAAGTTACAAGTGACATTTGCCATACCGCACCATTCCTTAAATTTCTTAGAGTTTTTTTAATGTACAGAGCGGATTATAGTCATTCCTGCTAAATGAGTCTTGTATTTTTATCATATATAATTATAATTTAAATACTTTTATGCATTTATCAATATTCAAGCGTAATCATTTTGAGACGATGGTCCCATGCAGCTACATTTAGGAGCATCATTTCAGTCGTCGAGAGATGGCAGAAGAATCGAGCTTCCCGACTGCTCTCCGTCATTTATTTTATTAGTCCATTTGATCATTTATATTTAATTATTTATTTGTTTATATTGCTTGACAATAATGTTCTCATAAGCAGTAACTTGGGAAAATTACGTCAAAAGAAATTATTTCTTAAAAATACATTTACTAAAATGCTGGACTGAAAAATGCATTTGAAACGGGAAACGCCAATGTTAGTCATAAGCGCACTTTATTTGCACTTAATCTAACTTTATCATTGTACAGAAATACATATTTATTCTTTCTTTATACATATTCTTACTCACCATTACATTACTTTCGCTATTTGTGTCAACTGACTCACAAAATCATTAAAAAGATAATAATTTTGGGCTAGTATTTGAAGTTATTAATGTTCCTACGCTTGTAGATTACCAGTGCCCGACTAATACTAATACTTCTGTGGAACAGAACAACGAAAAATCACTTGCATTTATATGGAAATACAAAGCGTAAAGGAACCTTCGTGGAACAGAATCTTACTAGTAACAACGAGGTACAAGTCCATACACTTGTAATGAATTACACCATACTTCGGTGGAACAGGGTCCTGGAGTATGTAAAGGTGTTACTACGGTTTTAAAAGAGACCCAGGAAATATAGTGAAAACAAATGAACATAGAAACGCTAGGAAAATAAAGTTACGCATCGACTGCATCAGTAATGCGGCGAGTTCTGAGAAATGTTTTAATTATTTGAACCTTTATGCTCCTATTTTAAAACAAAATTAATACATAACTGTCACAAAATGTAGAACATTTACAAGTTTTTCTCTTTGTTAACACTCCAAATGACTGTACACTTTGAAGTTCTTTTCTTGTTTCGTTTCTGAAAATACCTACCAACCCAGTCTTGGTGACTACGTACTATAAGCAAAATGTGCCTATTTCATTAATCTCTCTTTTTAAGGCAAGATTTTTAAAGGTAAGGATTGTACCCAGTTCTTGACCGGGAAAGTTCTTCCATCTTATATACTGTTCTTTCTTGGTTCGTTGACTGGGGTTCTAGCAGCTTTCTTCCCAATACCACAGAAAGGTTCTGGCCTTATGAGGTGAAACTTTTTTCCTTCTATTGCCAGTTAATCTGCCACTTCATTACCTACCATGTCATGAATTTCAGTTACCCAACAAAGTTGTGAAAATATTAGAGAGCTTGGAGAAATTCCCATGTAAGTCTAGAGTTGACTTAATGAGATTTAAGTGCACTTAGTGTAGTTTGACTGTCTTGAAAAAAGAACATAAAATAATTATCATGTCGTCTCTTCTCGGGAAGTTAAATGCAATTATTTCAGATTGAAAAATAATTGTTACTATATTTTATTGGGTAATCAATTACAAAGTAAAATCAAGTGTTTATTGAAAGTTTTCATAGATCCTCCTAAACAAATCTAGCCATGTGTGCATTTGAGTATACATCTGATACATTAGGAAGTTGTGCAAAGTTCACTAGCAGCATAAGCAATTTCCCTTCAAACTCAATTTTGAGAGCCTTTTAAAGCAAGCCATTTTCACCATAATATCCAAAGGATTAAGAACAGAGAGCCAAACTTTGTCTTTGATGAAGTGAAATGGATAGCCATTGTTTGGTTCTTTGACTCAATTGTTGCTGTTAATTTTTAATAAGGTCGATCAGTGGCTTCACCATGCTCCAAGACTTGATATTCTTGATTCTGATGATCCTATAATAGGTGACACTCCAGTTTTCAGTCATAACAGTTGTGACTGGTGATGTCTATGAGTGTCATGCACCAGCTACAGCGCATTTCTTTCACTGTCAGTAAAAGTTTATTCTGCTACTTTCCATCTCGTACATAATTGAAGGCTGTTTTAATCTTTGTTTGCTTTCTTCAGGGCGAAACGAGCAGTTCGTTTGACTTTTCAAAGAGACCAAGGTTCTTGTTTGATGATAAGAAACATTTTGTCTGGAGATTTGCATCTCGCGCAATTACTTACGAACAACTGGACCACTTTGATTGCTAGCTGTACACTTATTCTATATCTTGATTTTGGACGACCCACTAGGCTACTCGAATAACGTTATAGCCCCTTAGACAAATTGAGTAGGTAACAATATTTGTGGCTGAACTGAAAGTTCACCATCATTGAAATACTGGGCGTTTTTGTCAACATTTTAAGAGTAGCATCTCTTGTGCACCTTTTAGATTATGCCAGGAAAGTGAATACTGCTACTAACGCCCTTCTGTTGCATAGAGACTTGGTTATTCCAAGGTTTGTCACAATGTTTCATACTTAAATATTCAAGTCAAGAGACATATGGTACTTAGAAATGAATTTCTCTGATCAGCGTTTTCAAGGTCTACTTGAAGGTATAACCTTCACCAAGGTGTATCGTTAGAGTTGGTAGCCGATATAGCGTGATGGAAAACATTTAAATACCATGCGTGTTTTGAATTCTAAATGCTTCCAATCCGCCCAGTATCAGTGGCATAAACCCTGCGGTAGATTCTACCATCAAGAGAATATTCTTAAATATGAACCTACACTTTAGTGATGAATCTGATTAACAATGAAAATGTTTGTAATACATTGCATCATGCGTTAATGTTGGTCTCCTCGCGAAGTCTGTAGATTTTACACTGTAGGCGTAAGTCTACTCATAGGCGGAATGAAATAAAATAGAGCATGCTATGAAGTTTTTATTACATTTTCAAGGACATCTGTGTATGTACCAAATGAATAATTTTTTTATTTTAGTAATTCGTGTTTCTATCTGATTTTTCTAAATATTCAATTACTTTGAATTTCTCACTAGATATATTAAATATAATTTAAAGAGTTTAATAGGTTATAGTCGCGTACAGAAAATTGTTTATAATATAAGCTTTAAAGAAAACTTGCAGTACCACAGAAAAGGGGGGGGGGTGCTCCAGGCTGCAAGTTTCCAAAAATTCTAATTTTAATTTACTAAACATTGGTTAATGCGTAAAAGAAAAAGCAACAGCATGTCTGTGGGGGGCTGCAAACCAAATGTCTCTCTGAGTTTCTGGAATATTTTGACGACGAAGTTGAGAGGAAGCGGCAGGAGGAGCCTCTGGCCCGTAAGAACTATTATGTACTTGCACCACCCGAAGGAAAGCCTCCAGTTATATACACTTTATTGTTTTTGTGTTATTAATTTGAGCCAAATGTTTTAAAAGATTATCAGTATCTCTTCATCGATATTATAGTTTGATTAGTAGTCATTCTCTGTTGAGAATGGCAGGCTATCGCGTGAACTCACAAAGTAGGTGCTTTATTTCATTTTGTGCTGACTGAACGTAAAGAATATGAACACTATACAAAGCTTGCATTTTAAGACGTTTTCTTTGCCATCATTGGAAGGGAAAATTGAAACGAAAAAACTGGGCAGACCAACTCCAAGTATTAATTTGAGTCAAACCGTGATTTCTAAACATAGCTTTCTGTAGAGACAGACTTCATTCTGCAGATTCTAGAGTTATCGATAAGTTTGATGCGTGAAAAGTAGGATAATTAGATTTTTTTTTTAAATAGGTGCGTTACTAAGACATTTTTACTGAACTCTCTCTGTCTCTGTTGTGTGTGTTTATCCACGATATATAAGTGTTCATTCTAGAAGTTTGCAATAAATATTCAGCAGTAGTAGTAGTAGTAAAATTGTGCACCACGGAGTTACGCTGCCACAATACATTTATCTTTAAAATAAAGCTTTAGTTTAAAATAGGTGCAGGGTATTCTCGTATTCGGGAAGTCCCAGAGTTAAAATCACTTTTTCGTGGTTTCTCCTGCTCACTTAGGCAAATATTCCTTTCCACGAATTATCCGTTCTCCTATTTCATAGTTTTGGTTTTAGGGTAAAATCAGCTAGGTGGTGCTGTTCGGCATGGCGGTAGATTTTCATTCTGGAGAAAGCTCTTGCGAGTTCTATTTGTGATGCCGCCAGTGATATTGTCCTTTGGTATCAGGGATATCACAGCACTTTCTTAATACATTAGTTTTGCAAGTTGCTGAGCAGCCTTGTTTATCTAAAACAGTTCTGTAGTTTTTGCATATCCTACAATGTAATAAACCGTAAATTATTAAAAAGAATAAAACGCATTATGAACGTTTATTGGTTTATTATTTAATGCCAATACTTAATTATCTGCCATTAGCTCTAGTGTTATGTAACCTGAAGCAGTGCTGAAAGCGAAATTCAAATAACTGTCTTAAATGGCATGGGTAATATATTTACTGGGCGAATAGGAGTTAATTATTCCATAAACAAAAGAACAAACTTAATGCTACTGCATTTTATCACAGTCCTTGTAAAACGATCAAAGCTTCGGTGCTCGTTTTATATAGCACAATTTGTTATACAATGCTTGGAATGTTAACAAAGCCTGTTGGTCAGCTTCTGCGTTACTGGTTTGTAATAAATCTAAAGTTACATTCCTTGGAAAGTAAGAATCGCATATATTTTGTGTTTTGTCATCTGCAGCCCGACAGTTCGATTTCTTTAAATGGACTTCCAAGGTCCATGTCAACCCTACGTATTGTGACGCCATCGAGTCCCATTTAGGTCAGATATTGGAAGGAGACTGTTGTCTCTGTTGACAGAAAACCACCAAAAAGCCAGGTGTGGTGTAGCCAAGAGGTGAAAACGGAAACCCTGTCAACAAAATGAGAGGCAAGTGATAGGTTGCTAGAGCTCTGGAAACCATCTTTCCTGCAGTGCATTTCCGTAACATATGTGATCGGCTTTTCAGTTGAAGTTGTTGAATCAAAGAGGAATATTTCAACTTCGGTGAGTCTGGGCTTTATCTCTGGATCGATTACTCAGGCTGCAGACTATTGACATCCCAAATAACTAACGAATCAAAATTGTTTGTGTATTTATAAAATGGAAAGGATTTAACGCAATTAAGACATAGAGAACGTTATCTTGGCAATTCTTTAAATCTTAAACTACATTACCATTACTGCATATGCAAGAAAAATAAAGTTTCAAAAATTAAAAAACAACATTAAGAAAGTTAATAGAGAAATGCTGTCTAATTGGTTCTTAATTGCATGGTGAACATAATTATGTTTCAGTCCCCATGGTGTAGTGGTCAGCATTCCAGGCTACTTCTTCTGGGATCTAGGATTCGATTACCGGAAATGCCAAAAGGATTTTTTCCTTTTCTAGGAAGATCCCATGGCATTCATGTTCTGGAAAGTTTAAGTCTCATTAGCCTTAAGGACCTCCCTGATGTACCATAATCATACCATCTTCATCCTCATTTCTATTGGAGCACATAGATACCTATAATATCCACGAGGGGGGTGAGGGTTGCCTAAGTTCAAGGGACAGGGGCAGGCACTGGCTAGAAAAAAAAATATCCCAGATTAATGTTGCATGCATGGTTAATGTAAAACATCGGTAAACAAAAGGCTACGAGATAATATTTACAGAAAGTTATTTTGAAAGATGCTAAATACCACGACCTTATTCTTACATTAATCTAATTTAAAGTTGTGTAAATGTGTACTTATAACAGTTAAACTAATTTGAGAAAAAATACAAGTTTTGTAACAACGGAAAATAATAATAATAATAATAATAATAATAATAATAATAATAATAATAATAATAATAATAATAATAAAGGGCGTAAAAGAAAATAGTCATCATCTTTTCCATACTTTGCCCTAGTGTGTGCATTGCAATAAATTATTACAATAACGTAATAAATTCTTTATTAAAATTTCAATTTCATTGCTTACAAACTTGTTCCGCTCAACATTTCAATTACACACTGCAAACTCTAACACCGAGTCTGTTTAATAAGTCTACGGTAAAACTTCTTATAAATTTCATTCGGCAAATAATCTACCATAGCTTTCATGTTATGTACTTTTGCTGCGATCAACAACTCCCTTAATCTCGGTAGCCCTGATGTGCTCAACAGTTAATTGGTGACAGTTTTTTTTTTTTTTTATTACTTAGGTTTCTGAACCTGTACTCTGCTGTCACAATCTTAGTGATCTCAGTATTCATTAAGTTCATCAGATAATCACTTGCCTCTCGAATATTATGGGAGCATTTTTAAATAGTTTTACCCCAATTTTCACTATTGAAGCATCATTGGCGATGAACACTGATGATACATGGAATGGCAAACGGCATTTGCCATTGATGACGATTGAGGAAAACCCAGGGAAAAAAGAAAGAAAAACCTTAGTAGGGAGACGGTCCTGGCGGGAATCAAACCACAGGTTTCCCGATCACGAGTCTAAGCCTTAACGACTTCGATCACTCTTGTCGGTGGGCAGGGTCAATTTTCTGGCGTAAAAATGCGAATTATGGCTTCCACTGTGAACTGGTGAGTTGTGCATCTTCGACGCAGCATTCCATGGATCTTTTCTGTGATGACATTGCGCAGTTAGTGCAGTACTCAGCATAGTACTTCCCTACGAAAGAATCCCTCTACAGTTCCAAAAAATGTTTGCCATCGTCTTCTTCTTGGATTTTGTGGCCTTTACATTTTTAGGGATTCTTCACTCTTCCACCACTATGTTTTTACTTTTTTTGAAAGAGGATTACAGTAGACGATTTTTAGTTTGTCTCCTGTGACGATGGATTCCAATACTGCCCTCTCGTTGTTGCGGTAAAAGTTCAATCTTCTGACAACATTCCACGCGCACTTGCATTTAAACTGCCGAAAGAATTCGGGCACATATACATATGAAGGATACGAAGCACATTTGTTTAAGAAAATCTCTTGCAGCCATTACTTTCATCGTGAGACGCCTGTCACATAGTACTTGACCCTCGACACATCCATCGGCCAATTCTCATAAAGGTCATCTTCAAGGCTCTGTCTGTCCAAATGAAATAATTTTGACCGCTTCTTTAGAGTAGAATATGAAATACGCAATTAAGGGTCATTTAATATCATTGGATGAAAATCCTTCTTTAGTTAAACAGTTAATCCTTGCTCTGCATTCAGTTTTGAACATTACCCTGTATTATGCAATATGTCTGTCCTAAAAGAAAAATTTCCAAGCAAATGAATGGCCTGGCCGGAAATAAATGCAATGTTTAAATACTGAAGGGGTATATGAAATAACATGAACATGAATATCGCAACAATGAATCATTGGCGTATATGTCAGGCCGGAAACTTATGAACGTATGTGGTAATAGCCTCATTTTTGTAGAGAGAAATGGCTCGGAATGGGCTGTTGTGCCATATAGGAGAAGAAAACTACAATTTATTTATTCTCGCATATGCTGCTCCTCTCATCCTCCGAGAGGGGACGAAATGAATGTGGAAGACAGGCGGTGCATTCATCGCTAACTGGTTCCTCACTCTGCCCGTCAAACATGCGTAAACGCTTGACTGGTTTGCCCCGTTTTATGCTAAACTTTTCATATCTTTTCTGAGGTGTTGCAATATAGAAAATTGGGACATTGAGTGGAGAGTGCAAGGCTTTTCTTTTTTTCGGTCGTTTTATAATACATTATTACAAGTTATGAGGGTAGGCCCATAAGTTTCCGGCCTAACCAATTTCTAGGTATGATAAAGACAAACTATATTTTACTTTTCAATATAGTGTATATATTGAAACTCTCTCACATTTTTGAATTAACATTTCACTCCCCCTCAAAAAATAGTCAAAAGTCTAGTTTGCAAAACAACATCCATCCCTTCTTCGTCACACTTAAATTCCCTCCCTCGAAGGTCCTTCTTGAGTTTTGAGCAGAGGAAATAGTCACTGGGAGCAAGATCTGGGCTATAGGGTCGATGGTCGATCTCTTTGAGGCCACATTTCTTCACAGTTTCCTTTACAATAAGAGTAGGGTGTACAGGTGCGTTGTCGTGAAGAAGGCGCACACCACCACTCAGCTTTCCTCGCCTTTTCTCTTTGATGGAAGCACGTAGTCTGTGCATTAGGCCAGCGTAGTACTCCCCATTTCTGTGTTCCTCTCCTTGAAGTCAATGAAGAGTATTCCTTCACAGTCCCAAAATATTGTGGCCATGATCTTCGCGGTTGACTGAGTGACTTGGCCTTCAGATTGGTGCTTCGCCAGGTTTACACCACTCCATTGATTCTCTTTTGGACAAGGTGTCATAGTAGAGGACCATAGTTTCATCTGCTGTAACAATGGTTTGCAGAACTTCTCTCTCGTTGCCACAGCAAAACTCCAAAAATGCCGGACAAGAGATGACTCGTTGCTGCTTTTGAGCTGTGGAAACAAGTCTAGACACCCATCTTGCACTAACCTTATTCATGTTTAAATGTTCATAAATAATTCGAAGGACTGTTGTTTTAGAAAGGCCCAACCTTGCTGCCATTTCTGTAACTTTCAGTCGCCGATCTTCCATAATTTCTCCTTCCACAAGAGCGATGTTTTCAGGAGTGAGCACCTCCAACGGCCGACCTGCACGCGCTTCGTCTTCAATGCTTTCTTGACCCATTCGAAAAAGTTTGACCCATTCTTTTACGGTGGAATATGGGGGGGGGGGATACTTCCTCATATACACCGCCCAATGGCTGTTTAATTTCTTTTGGAGTAAGTCCTTCTTTTGTGAAGAACGTAATAACACTTCGGTACTCCATTTTGAAGATGTCACAATCTTCTACACGTAACCTTCTTAATGCAACTATATCTGAACAGCTGAACACAGCAAAGCGGAAGTTACAGCATCAATTATTTATTTAACAGACAAGGTATGACGCCAGATAAGGGTTTTGTGAAGGCGATACCCCTTATCGACGAGACCGGAAACTTAAGGACTTACCATCGTAGGTGCCTATTCTTTGAACTTCCAAATGCACTTTTTCATTAATATTCTTTAAGAGAAGTTAATTAATTGAAACTATCCATTTCTGTAGATAGAATGTTGATGAACTGCTTCATGAATCAGTAATGTAAAGAGGAAACTGTAGTGCCCCGTTTGGTGTGTCAAGGTCTGAGCGTGCAGTGATTTTTAATAGACGACAACCTGATCTTGGAAATTTGACTTCTGAGGTGGCACTCATTAAGATTTGGTGTTAGCCGTAACTTTGTTGTTTTTAAGTACTACACCCATTTATGTCGCATAACTTTTTATTTCCTTTTATTCTGTTGTAATGAGAAAGCAGCAGACTTGTTGAAACGAGACGATCCTTTGACAGCTAAAGAATGGCTATTTTCTTCTCACACTGTGTTCACATGCTTTCCGTCAAATCCTTGAGCGATACTTGTTAAGGAACTGGAAATATCTGCTATATTGCGTGTTCATTCAATACGTGCAGATAATTGACAAAATCCCCGGAAGGACTTACATGAAATATTTTTACTTACTAATACATGTTGGTGTGTATACGTTCCTTTACCTTGAGGAAACTTTCGCTCAGCTTGCTTACCGTCCTTAGTTTGAAGAAAGTTGGGGTGTGTCGGTACAATTTCCTTGAAGGTAAAAAATATCTAGAAAAATGTTATTTCTGAATAAAAATATAATTGTTAAAACCGAAACAATGAAACAAATTTTAGTTCTTAGAATAACTTATTGCGTTTTCTTTCTTTTCGTCAAAAAATTTTTAGTAAGTGCCCCTATGTTAAATTCAGGAACTGTAATGAAATCAGATATGGTATTACATATCTTTATCATTATTTGCATGGGTAACATTGCTTTAACCTCTATTGTAACAAGTTTTTGGGGCCCCCGGATACTCGGATGCGCTGTACTATGTCCGCTTCAATTTTCTACCACTGCAATTCAGGTATTGTATGGCAATGAGAAGAAGGCAAGCGACAGGAATGTGCTGCGTAAACATTTTCTACCATCCTCACTAAGTTCATGTGCTTTAGTGCCGATAAAAATAAATAGTGTTGCCATATGCTCGCTCATAAAAGTCCAGCCGGCTTGCAAGATATGTGTATGAGAGGTCCTCATTCAGTGGAAACGTGGGTATTTCACATACACTCGTACGTGTGCAGATAAACAGTTCAAACCCCGTTGTATTTGTGTCGCCTCTTGCTATCTTTTAATCGCCGGACTATTAAAAAAAAAAAAAAAAAAAAAAAAAAAAACTCAGTTTAGCTCCACTCGCAAAAGATAAGACATGTTTAAACTTTCACCATTCTTTCTATTATTTCAATTTCACATCTACCATTGCTGTTTAATATAATTCCTAAATATTTGGCTTCTTCACTTTGTTTTTGTTCTTCAATATTCATATTTTCCCATCTGTTTCTTCAGCTTTACAAAAACTTATTTTCTAACGTTCTCTTTTTTATTTACAAGGAATTTTTACCTTTTATGACGATCCTTTCATTGAAAAGTTCTGTGGGTAAACTGTAGACTTGTATTTTACTTAAAAAAAATTCATCCCACTTTCAAATATAGTTACATCTCTTCTTAATTCACTTATTTTAAAATTTTGTCGTTGTTACCTTAGCTGTAGAGATTCTGTCCTGAAATGTGTTAATCAACGTGCCGTATTATGTTAGCACCAGTGAACAAGTCACCAGAATGTCACCACAACATAATGTATGAAGTTTTTTTTGTAAGGTATATTTTTTTATTTATTTATTTTTCCCTCCTTTCCCTGCAGCAGCATACTCTCCAATGGGAAAACCGGAAAGAGGCGGCACGGGATGACCAACTCCAGACCCCTCTCTTGCTGCGGGCAATCTAAAACTTGTCATTACCTTGGTTTTGTTACCGCCTTTGACAAAGGTTACTGAACCTCTTCCCCCATTTCTTGTGGTTGAGATCAGCCTAACCCAAATGTGCGAGTAGAATGGGAGGGATCGTCCACCCGCCGAACATGATTTAAAAAAATCAAAATGCTCTCATGGATATAATGTTTTGACTAAGCAACTCAGCGTTAAACTCACATGTCCTATGTTAATAGTGAAATTAGCTGCCATTCCGTTTTCTTAATTTTTATTACATTTCTGGAAGTAGCCTACATTGTTAGCCCCAGTGTTTCTGCCAGTTCTCAAAGACGTACTGGAAACCATTTTTTGGCAGGACCTTCAAAATCATTTCAGCAGACATTTCTTCTGAGCACTGAAAGATGTATCACTTGAAGACGTTTATTCATATTCAGGAATGAAAGAAACACTGTACGAAAGCAAAGCCTGCATTTTGTTGAGCTCCACAAACCTGTACGTGAACACTGTTGATGTTTACCTCCTTAAGGGAGTTCTAGGACTGTGGTCTTTTGGTAATGATTGTCCTCCATGTTGAACATCTTGAACAAGGCTCAACATGCAACATTTCAAAAAAGCGCATGCCAATTCCATTGAGCGTAATGAACCGCAGACTGTTATTTTGTCACAGACACAAGATAATCATAGCATTTCTGACTAAAGACAAATGTCGGTGACAAAATATAACTTGAGTTTTCCCGACTACCTCCATGCCTGCCTTCAAATGCGAAGGTAAAGGTTTTCCCGCAGTTTTTTTCCTTATTTTCAAAGGACGAGTACCACACAACTTTAAACGTTGTGGATTCCGGGCTCATTTCATCAAACATTTCATTCATCATCTCTTTAGACCTTTTGTTGTTATGTCGGACGTTAAGGCTATGACAAACAAAAAATGGATATATCTGATCTTGTCTTTAAATCACTCATTGCCAGTGATTTGTCTAATAATTTGGTGACTATAATATTCTTTACTCCAATTTTAGCTATTTTTATAATATTTATTAAACTAAATTACTATTTTATTGGTTATTAAACATGCACATAGTATGCAATAAATATTGCCAATACAAGAGAACATAAAAAGAAAAAATGCACAGGTTTAAAGTAGTTAAAACACATTTTCACTATGTTCTAAAAATGATTTTTATGATAATAAAATGTTTAATTTAAATATTTTGATTAATGACTATTATTATGATTATTAATGACGAAAGACTAACATATTATATAGTGCTTTATTTGCAAAAAATATTGGGGGGGGCTCTACTATAGTAGCTTCTATAAAGAATGGCACTATGGAGCATTATGCCGACCTCCTGTTCGCACGAACTATAGAGAACGATATTTGTTGGGATATTTTGGAATAAATATGTAAAGGGGCTTCCGGCAAGATAATTTTCGTAAATTATATGGAAACGTAATTAATGAAAAAAACCTTAAAACTCCAAATATTTCTGAAGACGTCATCCCCTCGCAGCCCCTTCCAACGAAAGCATTATTTAATTTTTTTTTACTAGTTTAATTTAACCTGATGCTATGAACTTCAATATTGCATCTTATTCCTACGCAATGCCACATGAATGAGAGTTTGACGGAGACTGTAAGAGTATGAAGGTAGAATTAATATAAAAACCTGATTAATTAATCCTTTTAACCCATTAAAAATTGGATTACAAGATTCCACATTTTTGCACCTATTATTCTAACTGCTATTTGGTCATATAAATGCTTGTTCTGTGTAGGGCAATTACCACACAACATTCCATAATGCAATATATGCGAATGGAAAAAAAAAAAAAATATATAATATACCGTTTTCAGCTTCTCATGATTGATGCATATTTTTAAGTTCCTCAATAAGAAAATTACTCTTGAGAGTTTTATATAAATTGTTAATATGACTTGCCTATATAAGTTTGCTACGCAAATAAAAAGGTGGTAATTTTAAAGATTTGCATGTTTCATTATTTTTTACATACTTTTTAAAAATTTTGACTCCTTAATCTTCAATATTAGCCTTAAATCCACCTTATTACTTTCATAAAATCTATTTTGATTAGCCGTTACAAGTTCTAAGTTCTACTTACTGTGAGGTAGGCCGTATATCTGCATATAAAAGTGATTTGCATGGAGCTATAATGACAGTATTCAGTGTTCTATTACTGTATTACACTATATAAGTTGGCTATTGTGCATTTATAGATTCCAAAGATTATATAATTACGATTTAAATTGTTCATATTATACAGAATTTTGACATAAATGGAGGAACAATATCAAGTGTTTTGGCGTTCAGATAACAGTTTTGTTGTCAGACACCATAATTCTCATTGTTGAGTGTAAGTGCAACAGAAAGAGTATATTACTTAAAGTTAAATATGAAAAGAGGATGTTATGAGAATCTTGTCGTGATATTCATAACAGAATTGAAAAATCATAAAGCGAAATTTTCTTGATCCTTAAAAAACTTGAAATTAGTTGGATGTTGGTGTATCGCACCACCCAACGCTTCAGATTCAGTCATGCATGCTCTGTGAGGACCATGGCTTTTGCAAAGTAGTGACAGTCTCTGGTCGGCGAATCCAGTTCGAAAGCAGATATTGATGGCCCCTGAGATGAACATAGCCAGTATTGGACTGAGAGTTTTTCGTCGCAATATTGGGCATTTCTGACTGCAGAACTGCTGTTGACATACAATCGAGTGAGTACTACAGCATTACGTCAACAATGAAGAATTAAATACTGAAGAAAGCGATAACTCTCAAAATGACATAGTATATGTCTCGACTTCACGACAGACTTGTGAGAAGATCCATTGTGCCTCAGTAATAGTTTGCTGGGGAATACGCTTTGATGGTGTTACCAGCTCTATTTCCGTAAAAATGGATTTAAGACAACTGTACGGAACAAGTCTGCTGAAATCTATGAAGAATTTGAAAGGCATTGGAGTTACCATCCAGCTCACAATGCAAGGACCGCCTATACTTAGTTTGAGAGAAATGTTGTTCACGAGTGGTCTTCTATCAGTACCTACCTGTAATCTGTTGGCATTGTTTGAGGGCAGTGCTTGAGAGCATCTAATTATTGACAGTCTCAAGCGGTCACCATTGGCGGATTTCTCAATGAAGGTAGTGCTACTACTATAGATGAATGACTAGAGTGAGTTTGTTTGTTCATGTGTGAGGGCTAAAGGGAGTCATTTTGAATATTGATTTATGCTAAATGTTTGAATTACATGACAGAATAATAGATCGACTGTGGGTGAAAAAAGTATTAAAATATGTTGTAGCTTCTTAAGCAAGATCATGTAACAGGACTGATTATATTACTGACTTTTAAATTAAAAAGTATCTTATTAAATAAAAAGTCACCGTAAGCTGAACTCTCACATATAAACCCCATCTCAAAATTATATTACGTTTGAATACATCAACTGATTATACCTAGAACATAACCTTTTCCTAGTCAGTGCAAATGAACTTGAATGCAAATGAAATAGAGAACTATCTGGCAACCTTACCATCACATTTATATTTGTTAATGTGTTTAAAGGTGTAGGATTTATTTGGTGGAAAACCCCATATAAAGCCGATATATTCCAGTTTGTATGTATGCATTTTATATATGTGACAAAATCAAAGCCATAGACATAGTCAACATAGATACCAGTAGAATATATCGCTTTAGTACATTGGCAGAAACTAAATATGTCTCAATTTGAACAAGTAACCAACTGCAAAAGCGGTTCGAGTCCTGCTTGGTTCAGGTTGCTCGGGTGGGGTTTTATCCTTGCTTTCCCTCAGCATGAAAAGCCAAATGCCAGTAAATTTACCGCCAACGGACTCGGGCTCGTTTCTGCCACAATTCATTCATACCATCGATCTTGGCAGTTGTGATAGAAAGCTTAACGTATCTCCGATTGCCACAAGTCGAAACGTAAAAGATCTTATATTAACAATATCACAAAATTAGCATTTAACACCAATATTGTACGAGAAAAAACCACGTACATTAAATTGCTTTAAGATTATTAATTTTCTCAAAATTCTCCCATTTATGCATGGGCCTGTTTGAGTAAAATCGCCTTTCTCATCTGCTAGTGCAGGATATACGAAACACGCCATTAGGCAACTCATTTTTAACACAAGGATAACCAAAGGTGAAATTTGGACAAAATCTTCTATAAATCATATTTTTTTTATTGTAAAGCTAAAGCACTGCTCATTTTCTAGTTTCTTAACCTGTGCTATCGCTTTTTACATTAGAGGTTTTTAAACGCCCATTGAGAGGTATGGATGTTTTAAACATTCTAACTTAATTTTAAAATGCCTGTTTTAAATTATTATCATATTTATTTTTCATTCAGAATGTTTAACAAGATACAGTTTTTAACCAGTATTTTTTTTATCAAAAATGAATTGTCATGTGGTTTTTAGAACATACTTATACTAAAGATATAGGGTAATAATTTGATCAATCATTTAAAAAAAATGTAAAAAATATAGCAGATATTAAGGTTTTTTTCCCCCCTGAAACTGTCAGGGTAGAACTAAAAATCTATAATTTCACTGTTTGTTATCTTAGCATCAAAATAATATAGTATTTTTTTCAAAATTATAAACTTTGCACTGCTTGAAATATTAATTATTATATAAAAGCAAATAAAACAATTTTTAAACTATTAAACTTATCAACATGGACATTTTACCACGTTATCATACTGATGGAGCAGCTTGTGATAAAACATTGAAAAAAATTGTTTGAAAATTACAAGATTTAGAAATTTTAAAATCTTAAATTTTGAATGGAACGTTTTGGGAGCTTGTGTACATAATAATGTTATATCTTTTTTCCTATCGTGTGACTATTTTTAAAGCTGATCTCTTATGGTGAAATTTAAACTATTTTATGGCGAAACGTGTGCTTCGAAAAAAACTTTATATAATTTATTAGCTCTATTAAAATGTATTATTTTAACATTTTCATTTTCTATATTATTACATTTTCATTGAAATGAAATGGTTTAATATTTCAAACAGTGCATTTATTGAAATATTCTTTGTATAAAGAAGGAAAAAAAAAAAGAATTTTAGAGTTATTCATAAAGTAATAGTGATGTGAATGAAAAACGTGCCCCATAGAGATTATTATGTGCTGAAAAATGTGAACAGTAAATTTGCTGATAAAATGAAGCCTAAAGGCAAGGTCCTACTTAAATTCGCAAGCTGCAACTTACGGAAATAGCAAGCAACAACTTTTGTTATACTATATGTTGACATAAACCTTAAACTTCATAAAAACAATATAAACAATAAGAAAGCTTAAATTGTGTATTATGTTTTAGTATAGCCTTGTATTTTCAGTAAGGTCGGTCCTGGTGATGTAGTGGTAACCATGCTTACCTCCTAAACCCAACACCACTGGTTCAAACCCGGCCAGGCTCGATGGATTTTTTCGGGCGTAAAACTCCTAAGTATGGGCTTCCTTCGGAAGGCAAGTAAAGTCGTGGGTCCCGTGCCCTGGATTTGCGGCACGAAAAAGAACCTCAAGTCTGAAAGAAGAGACTTCTGAGCAAACTTTATCTGCCGTTTCACGCCCCTGAAGAGAATGGGACGCTGATGACGTGAGATGTTAAAGAGCGTCCGTAAATAATAAAAACAAAAAACCAAGTCTTTTGAGTAAAACATCACATAATTTTTGTTTAAATAAGTAAACACGTTTAAATTTTCTACCATTAATTCCCACCATTAGTTTAGAAACGTTTAACATTAAAGCTTAATGGCAGTTTTGCATCGCGTGCTGCTGTAAAGGTTTTAATTGAATATTATCGCCCGAAGAAGCAGCTATATGTGGATGACAAACATCGGCTTAAGAGAGTAATGCCAGTAGAAACAAATGTGTTGCTTGTGGATATCAGACACTGCTGTTTATATTGACACCCTTGTTATTTTTGTCTTCTTTACTCAATTCATTCGCCGAGTTCGAAGAACCTCTGCTGGCACACCATGCTTTGGATGACTCATCTGCGGAAAACTATATTTGCTCTTTCTGGTCTAGTTATTGTGCCAATAGATATGTGTGGGACAACAGACACACTTCAGTGTGTTTCGCCTCGCACAGCTTTCACACTGTTTTTAATGGGATTTAACTCGAGATTCAGCACTTGATAAAACATTTGTAGGGCCCAGATTCTTAGGTTTTAAACTATTTTGTTTCTTGCTAGCTAACTGTGATATTTTAACGTAATTATCCGTTTCTTTATCATTGGAGTCACATAGTTGAATCTTATGAAATATAAAACTGACTATATAGGTCGTAGAAACCTAAAAAAACAGTTAAAATTATAGTTTAAAAATTAATTTAAATTCATTTTAAATTATTAAAATTAATTTTAATAATTTTTAGAATAAAACTACTTTTAAAACATTAGCCAACTATCGATGAACTTCAAAGACAAATCATTACATTTAATTTTATAATACCATCATTGTTATTTTGTGTTAAAAGCGTTGTCGAAATTTAACGTATTTTTAGAAGTAAACTGAATTTAATTTCGTAATACTATTGTGTCAGCCACATTCAATACTATTTTTCTTAAGTGACTTAAGTGACTATCTTCTGTTTCTTTATTGTTAGTCACGTTCTGTCAAAGAAAATTTTCCGGTGCAATTCTTATTTATAAGCAAACTGAAGGCAAAAAAACTGACACTTCCAGTTTATTAACAGCTACAGCAAGATACAAAGGAAAGTTTTCTAAAAGTTGGTTGATTAAACTGTGGTGATCCCAGTTTTACCACAGATGCAAAATTGTATTATAAAGACTTGAACGTTTTAGTAAGTTTAGTTGCTTTACAACTTAAAAGAAAAAAAATGCTGTGCCATGGACTTAGAAATTTTAAGTGTTAATGTAGTTTGGCGTTTCAGAACAATGGAAAATATAAGTAAAATTACATTAAAATACATTTATATTATGTTTATGTTGTTTTAATGTCTTTGTTCACTTTATCTAAGAGAAACTTTAAAAAAAAATTACCCTAAACGTGTTAAAAAAAAAAAAAAAAAACTATCTAACATGTTAAAAAGCTACTTCAGGGTTTATAAAAACCTAAAAATCCGGGCCTTAGCTATTAGTTTAAAATATAAGAAAGCATTTAATAAGAACTCGATTTATAAATCACTTTGTACTTTTTACATTTGTTCGCAAATATTTTGAGTTTACTTTCTCCTATTCAAATATTTTCTGTCACAGTGACTGAACTAGTAAAGTGGCAATCAGTGGATGTTAATATTTCAAAAAGAAAGAGGAAAGAAAATAAAATAAAAAAAAAAAAAAAAAACACGCAGATTTGACAGATGACAGATATTTATCCATGCGATCCATCGAAAAATATATAGCCATTTAATATTTAAAATGTATGTTATTTAGTACAGTAGCACATTATTCTCTTTAGTCTCTCCCCTTGGGACCGAAGCCGGCGCGGCGGCCTGAAATCTCTTCGCTTACTACGGCAAAAAGCCAGGGAAGCGAAACTGGTCTTAGGGGGCACTGACAGAGACGTGCATAATGCGATATTTTGCCATACGCTGTACCGAAGACACGAAGAATGGACAGGCACGGTATTGTCTAATTGAGTTTGTCCAGTACTCGAGTTTTTGTACGTTTTCACATTGACTGTTATTGAAGACCTGTAATTATTGCATCATTTTATTTATTTACTTTATTATAAAAGTAATGCTTGCCCTGTTGTTAATTATAATAAATATATAGTGTCTTGATAGGTAAATTAAAGTTTTGGGAACCATATTAGTAGTAAGATTATTAGCCATTGTATGCTGGTAATACATTCATTGTAAGACAATAAAACTTGAAAGCATTAAGTAAACTTCATTCATAATTCTTTAGTATCCGTATCGCAGTACTTCATATATAAAATTAACAGCATGACATGAATTGAAACCGCGACCTGCGGAACATCAGTTTTTGAGTTATGCATTACGCCATGCAAACAGAAAGAGCTTCCTCTAGAGTATGCTACATTTACGATTATTTAGTCGGTCTTGGCTACATAATGCCAAGGCAGTTAATACATGTACAATGTCACACTGTAAATGATTAGTTCGAGATTTGAGGGGTTTTTATGACACTACATCTTGAAAATGCTGAAAACGAGCTGTGGAAAATCGATATTTCTATGCTCGCAAGGCAGTTTTAAAGAAATCCTAAACCAATCGTTTACCCAGCTGACTTTAACAGGACTTATCAGCATCTGATGCTGAAGTGTTTAGCACCATAAAACTGCGTTATATTTAGTTGCAGGCCATACATTGCCTATCTCAAATTGCTTATACACATCTCTATGCTCTCTGAAATTATTTCGGTGTAGTTCATTAACAGTCTGTATGTATATATACAGACTGTTAATATATATTACACTATCAGTGATAAAACCCAAGATTGGTATTATTATGCATTGCTTTGGTTTATTTAAGGACTCTCTTAACATCCCTGATCATTAGCGTCTCATTAAATTCAGGGCGTGAAACGGCCGATAAAATTTGCTCAGAGGCCTCTTCTTTCAGGCTTGAGATTCTTTTTCGTGCCGTAAATCTACGACACGTGACTCATGGCTTTACTTCCCTTCCGAAGGAAGCTATACTTAGGATTTTTACGCCCGAAAAAATCCATCGACCCTGGGATTAAACCCGCGATCTTGGGTTTAGAAGGCAAGTATGGTTACCACTATACAACCAGACCGACATATATTTTAGGGGTGACAAGGTTGTGAAGAATTCTTCCAGAATCTAGATGAATGGAAGTCTTGTTGGCAATATTACTCAATGTGTCTGTTTTTCTTTCAATATTTTAATTTTTAATTATATATGTTGATATTACTATCACTCTGGAAATATTGGAGTGGCCCTCAGCCCTCTTTGTGAATACCGTGGGGATATATAGCTCTCCCGGCCCCTAGGAGTCGGCGCCAATGGGACGTAGTTTCCAATAGTCGCTAGAATCAGGGTTTCGAGGCGAGTTTCCCGCGCGGAAAGGTGAGAGAGACTGGGTATAAAGAAACTGAAGTTCTTCCGCGCGCTCGAGAGGGTGCAGGTTTCGCGGCTGAATTTAAAATTCTCCCGGATGAGGAAGAACAGCCCTCCGCTTTGCTCCTGGCAGTATCAAGCTCTTATATACATATTATATTAATATGAAACTTTATTTAGCTCATTGAAAATGAACTTGAATATTACCATCAAGAAAGTTTTCTAGATTTTGTAGTTAATTCTCTTCAATAAAAATGTCATATTCTTCCTGTATGCAACAGATGAAAGCTGACGCATGTTTTGTTTCCAGGATGATTTCGACCCGCTGCGCTCGCTATGCTACCCCGATTCGGACGTTTTTCTCATGTGCTTCAGCGTTGTGAACCCCACGTCGTTCAGGAATGTTATGGATAAGTGGCTTCTGGAGATTAGGCACCACTGCGGACCAAACCCACCCCTCGTCCTCGTGGGCACTCAGAGCGACAGACGGCGAGACGCGCGGCAGTTGCAGGAACTAGCACGCTATGGACAGGCGCCCGTCACCGACGCGCAGGCGCGAGATTTGGCGCGTCGCATTGGTGCCTGCGCGTATGTGGAGACGTCAGCACTCACCCAACGGGATCTCAAGGAAGCCTTCGACCAGGCCATCCTGTGCGCGTTGCGGAGACGAGGAACCTTGTTCGAGGGCGGCAGCAGAGGGCGCGGAGGCAGCAAAAAATCTGAAAAGAAGAAATCATTTTTCCAGAAACTATGTTGCTTCTCGTAAACCCATTAGCCGCCTTCCCATGAACGACGGAAGTGCACGGCAGGCGAAATTAAAAGTAGCGTGTTTTTTCCCCATAAACATGCTATTCCAAGCACTTCTCCATGACTATATATGTACCGTGCACATTAGTTTTAAAGATTAAACAAAACACACACATGGATCCAAAGTAGAACCTATACAGTTTTCAAAACTGGGCTGAGTATTTGCACTTATACTCTTTTGTTAAGACCAAATATAATTAGCTTTCCATCGGCAGTATTGAACACAGCACCTGTGATACACAACGCATTCAGACACTAAACTCTAGAAAGGCAATTATTAGCAAACTTAATACTTGATCTATTTGCACGTTCTCTGCTTAGCATTTGACAGGCACACTGCAAGACGCAAAGCTTAACATAGAGTTATTCCCAGCAATTTAGCAGTAATTTTATTGAAGGAAATTCATGGAGCAAAGGGCACTAGTGTTTACACCTTTAAGGGCCACATGCAAATGTTTGTTACTTTTTTTTTTTTTTTAACATTTTAATGTAAAGGTACATTAATTTATGCTCTTAAAATTCTTCAGATTATTGAGAATAGACAAAATGCCATTTCCAAATCTTTGTTTATTGAATATTTTTAATACAGCAAAATGAGTTTTATGAGTCAACTACCTGGTCAAGTGGAGTCTATTCTGAAATACTGAATAAAGCAGTGTCCTTGTTTTATTTTTGCATATATTTCATGTTTACTCAACTTTTAGCCTAGTGGACAGCAAATTCAGGGTTCGATTCCTGGCATCTGTAACAAGACCTATCTTAACTTTTTGAGAACTGGGAAACTATTGCTTTTTCATAGAGAACATTGAGATTTGAACAAAAATTTCATGGCATATTATTGAATATGGCCGCCTCCTTGATCTAGAGGTAAACTGGCTGCTGTCCGAGGAGTCCCATATTCGATGCCCTGTATCTGTATCTGCTTAGAACTGTTGTAAGTTAGGAAGGTCTGGTCAGGGGTCCACGCAGCCTCATTAAGACAATTGGGGAGCTGTGTGATGGAGACCGGCGTTTTATTGATGTGCGGATCGACGCCTCTTTGCAATAAGGGTCCTGGTTATGTAGGGGTAACCATACTTGTCTTCTAAACCCAATCGCGGGTTCAATCCCGGCCAGGACCAATGAATTTTTTCGGCGTAAAAATCCTAAGTATAGATTCCTTCAGAAGGAAAGTAAAGCCGTGAATCCCATGTCGTACATTTACGGCACGATAAAGAACCTCAAGTCTGAAAAAAGAGGCCTCTGAGCAAAATTTGTTGGTCGTTTTATTCCCTGATTTTGAACGGGACGCTGATGACCTGAGATGTTAAAGAGCGTCAGTAAATAAACAAAAAAATAAATAAATAAATAAAAATAATCCAGCAGTACTGCCCTCAATCAATGGTGTCGCAAGATGGAGATAGAGGACGCAGCGGTCTGCCAAGGTCCGTGAGAACTGTCGCGAAAAAAGAACGGAAATAATCAGAGATGGGATGAATCCTAAACTTTGTCGAATCCGAACTTCGAATAGGAGTCCATTTGCCAGTCATAGGGTTCAAGGGTGAAGATGGAGCCAATAATAGGGATGGTGAATTTTTATATTTCATTTCTTGAATTTTGGGTAATTGTTTGGCTTTCAGTGTTTCTACATTGTTGATTTCCGTTGCAGAACAGAGATTGCATTTCGCACAATTTTCATCATCCGAAATTTGGAAATAGTTCCAGATATTGGAAAAATCCTGAGATGATGTTATCTAATGGGTTGACAGTTGTATGTTGTGTGGGATGCACAAGACAAATCGCTCCTAAGTATGCATAAATGCTGTGGTCAGCGAAACAAGCCAGTAGGAATAAAGTGTAAGAAAGGCCGAGAATGAGATAACAAATACAGTTAGTTAATGCGGAGCGTGTGCAAGTTAGACGCTGTGGAGAGTCGAGTAGTTCAGTTGGTAGAAACATTTATACACCTCCAGAACTAACGAGTTTTCCCGGGAAATTCCAAGAGCGCAGCGCAGGCAATCTCATTTAATGTGCTCCATGACACTCAGGGTTCCCACAAGATAATTTTGATGATCCGAATACCACCGAAGTTGAAGCAGTTACTTTCTTCTTGTTTTTATTTTTAAGCGCTTCTATTAGACATCAATGGGTTCAAAAGTAAGCTTTTCAAAGTTTTAATAGTGTTTTTTAAGTTTAGGATTGGAAAGATCCAATTGATGAAAAAAGCGCAAATATTCGCGTTTTTTTTTTCTTTTTTCTTTTTTTTCCCCAAGATTTGCGGGATTCAAAGTTCATCCCCAGAAATGCTATAACGTCTGTAACTGTTTCTTCTAGAATGTGAGACCACTATCTGCCATTAAGCACAGAGTTCCTGTATCAATTCGACAATAGGCATTCTTTTCAACCAGTTATTAAAAACGTCATTTAGTATTAATTTTTATATATTTATTTATTCAGCTGGTTTTAGGTATGCTCCTTATTGACAAATTTATATTTGTTTCTATTAAAGAGAACATTTTTATTTTCATTTACAATAATTTCAAAGAGTGTCATAGTTTTTGATGTTTTGTACACCTGTATCATGCAGTTTTTACTGCATACTTTGAAAGTGACTTAAAATATTTGGAGAATATTTATGAGTTTTAAAATGCTTCAGGTAATATCTAAATTACATTAAAATCTCGTATCTAGCAACGATGAGACAAAGTCAGTACCGGATAACTGGAAACTAACTTTATAGGTTTTGTAAGCCACACTGCTGGAACATCTGAATTTTTAAAAATGAAAATTTGAAATACCAACTTTATTTACAATACTTACATTGTACATTTATCTACTAGTTCATTATAAAAATCATACAAAAATTGCCATACCTGATGACAATATTAATGACCATATGACGCAGAGATCAGGATAGTCAACATTGCAATGGGTTGCAACTATTAAGACGAAGCTGTAGCATGCGATAATGCTTTTATTAACTGCATTCTACTTGTACCCTTTTCCATTTTATCCAATAGCTCTGACTTCTGTTTAGGCATTAATATTTCACTTGCATTTCACAGAATCCATCATACAGCATGGGATTTATTTGCTTTAGTTACTATCCTTAGGTGCGAATGCAATGCTATCGTGCTACTTGATACTGTGAAGTCATGCCACATTCATACACTACATATATGACACTATTAGAAGACAATGTAAATTGAAACAAAATGACATCATTTCTAAAACTGAGGCACTCCCCCCACACTTTCTTTATTGAAAAGTGCCATTGTTTTGGTATTGTCAGTTAGTTGGGTGTGGAATGGATAGGATTTTACTATATTTGTTAAAATGGCTTTAAGTATGCTCATCACTGGCTATTAAAAGTATATTTTAGTTTCTATTAAGGGAGCATTTACATTTTTGTTTCCAATAATTTAAAATGTGTCATGGTACTAAAGTATTGGCTTAGTCTTTGATTCTTTGTGCACCATGTAACATGCAGATTTCACTGCATTGTTTGAGGGATGACTTAAAATATTCTGAGAATATTGATGAGTTTTTAAATATTCAGGATAGTATCTAAATTATTAAGAAATACAGTTAGATAAAGTTTACAAATTTAAATAATACTATGAATGAATGCTTTTAAACAGAGTCTTGCCTAGGAACTAAGAGCTATTTGTAAGACTTCAAATGTGAATTCCTTACATCATCATTTGGGTGATATAAGAAACAAAAGCATATAGCATGATAAATTAGATGGTAAAAGAAAACTATAGGTCACATAACTTAAAGCAAGACAAATATTTATAAGAAATACATTAAGAAACCAGCTTTGATTTTATATTGGTACTCATAAGTAAACAAATTATATAATTCAGTCGTTTAACAGCTGAGGATGTGGACAAGTGTTCCATGAAACATGTCTTGAGTAAATCTCATATAAGTGAAACCATAAATAGTGTTTAAATATTTTGACTCAGAGGTTAGTAACACATGTTTCTCTGTGTTCAATTCCAAGTTGAATTAATATTGAAATATAATATACAGAAAATGTGAAACTTTTCGTTAACCCAGTAAATGCAAATTTTATTCAGAAATTTAAAATGAACGATTATCTTGTTACTTTAATGCTATAAGACACAGCATTTTACTGTGAAACTGACGGAAGCATACTTTTTACTTTTGCTTTCAGTCATCAAGTGTAAGCTTAAAAAGAATTACATAAAAACAGCCCAGTCTTTGGTTTAAAAGAGTCCATGAAAAATTATGTGTCAGGTATAATATGGGAGCAAGATATTGATTGGTAAGGAAGTAAGTTTCTGTCTGCCGCAGGCTTCCGTTGTGTTTGTGAATGCGGCAGAGTATTTCCAAAGGTTGTAATCCATGACCACTGTTACTTTTAAGCACTCCAATTTTTACATTAAATGTAAGGGCTGCTATGTCTGAAGAGTTTCTTCCTGTAAAAGATTGTCATTAGCATATCTCCATTCTGAGAGTTGTTGGGCAGGAGGATTTTTAAAGGTGTTCAGATATATTTCTGGGGATGTGCTCATCCAAAATTGGAAACCACTCTATTTTAATATTTTACTTACATATACATCAGTATTGGCATTACATGAACTGCATTGTTCCTATCAGATTAGAAATTCTCAATCTTTATCAAAACTAGTTTCAAATAAATTTCTTATGGAATTTCATAATTTGGTTAATTTATTATTATCATCCGATTTTTTTTTGTTTTCCATTAATTATTATAGTTGATGAAAATTCTCAATATTGCATATTATGTAGTTCTTGTATTTTATTTTCTCCCAGATTTTTAATATTTTACTTCATATAGTGTTGAATATGTAATGAAAGTAGCTTATGCACACATTTTAATAACTTCTTTTCAGCATGAGTTTTTGCAAACAGCTATAAATTAGATTCCATTTTATAACTGATATGAGAGAATTTCAAAGCATACTGCCAGTAAATATGAATATTCCAGCAATGATTTCTTACATATTCATGAGCTTAGGCTTACAAAAAAGTAATTTTTCTTGTTCTAAAAACTATAAATGTAACTATAATGCTCAATTTTTACTGGGACCATTTCAATCCATGAACAAATTTTCTGGTATGGAATGCAAACTTATGGATGTGAATAATATTCAGCATTCTTATTTATTCACAGTATCCTCCTTCCCAGCAGATGTTGTGGCCATATCAAAGTAGCCATGTGTTTTCTCCATCTGTGATCAATTTTTTTACTTATTTGGACTGTACTCTGAGGTTGTGCTAATCATTGGGGGAAATATTTTTTCTTTCTAATTGTAAATAAATATTATATAGAGAATATTATAAAGTTGTAGAAATGTTACTAGCTGTATAAGGAAATATTTGTAATGTATATTATTGCTCTAAAACCTAATTTTGTATCTCTGATAAACACATCACTTGTGCTGTTAAACTGTATCATTCTTTTAATTGACTATTATGTTTATTGTTTTACATTCAGGGCATTCAACTTGGCCCAAATAGGTCTAAAAGTTAATAGTGTAGTGCAGTTAAAAAAGAAAAGTATTAATAAATGATATTAATAAGCAGTGCACAATATTATCTGTACTACGTAATTAACTGTTTATGGTGTCTTAATATAAATTATGTTAAAACAAACATGCTTTAATTACCCGTCCCACTGCTCATATCCTAATTAAACACTTGTATGGTATTTAATTGCAGCAATTTTATTTATTTATTATTTTTTATTTTATGAATAGTGTTTAACGCCTGTACTACTGAGGCACCATAGGTGATGAACATGATGTATGAGATCAAATGATAAATTGGGAAAGGATATTTTTTAAGGAAGGAAACATTCCAGGCCTAAGTTTAAGGTACCCCCCTATATCTTGCCATTTATGAGAACTGAGGAAAACCTGGAAACCCCCCCCCCAGTCAAGGGGGGTGGTTCTGGTGGGAATCAACCTCAGACCTTCCACTTATGAGTCCAAGGCTTAACAACCTTGGTCACTCATGGTGGTAGATATCAAGTATGGGAAACTTTGTAGCTAAACATGTTTTTGCTTGTGATAAGTTCAGACAAAAAGGGGGGACAAACAAACAAAGGCTAAAGAGAGGTCACAGAGCAATAACATGAGTCATCTGCATGCTCAGATAGTTTAGAAAAGCACAGCAAAAATGTATTAACACTAACTGTATGACTTGGTGCAGGAATGAAAACCAAACTTGGGTTCTCACTGTTATTTGTACTTCACCTCTAGATTGTTGAAGAGCAATTCATTTAACATCTTGCACTCCTGTTTCCACAGTTTCCTGTTTAGTGGAGGTAGTTACAACTGTCATGAATCTGACTGTTGTAACTACAGATTTTTAAGGTGTTTGTAATGTGAGGAGTGTCCAGTAACTTATCTCCTGAATATGATGCATTTGTGTTAAGCAACTGAACTATCAGTACATTATGCATAGTCTGAGTGGAGTGAGCTAAGTGCTTGGTGAGACAGGAGGCACACTCTACAAGTGACAGGCTCCATTAATAAAATCCTTATAACATGCGAAGAAGCCAAAGGAAATTAGTGAGAAGCTAAATGCTGTATATGTAATATTGCACCATCATATTAAAGGGTTAAGCTTTAGGCCAAGCAGTTCAAGTCTGCTGGGAATCTATTAAATGTAACACAAAATACCTTTTCAAGGCATTTTTGCAAGGAATATGTCAAAGAGTGAAGGATATGATTATGGAAGCGTAATTTAATAGGCCTATTAACTAAGTATTTCAGCAGGCACGGTTTTCACCAGTGCTTTTTTTCTAAAAAAAAAAATTTGGGTACTCATTGCCATTTATATGCTATTGGCGATAAATAATTAGTAATAAAATTAAATACAAATATACCCAAAAAAACAATCAAATGTGCTAAATATTTTTCATCTTTATCAAAAAATAATAAACATGATACATTAACGCTATATTTTTACTTCATTACAAAATTAAAATAGATTCCATATTTTGGTCAGAACTTGGCATTCATTCTGTTTCCCCAAGATCTTTCCTTTCCAATGATGTCTAAACAGCAACCATGACTTGATGTATTTATTTGGATTGAACTTGGAGAGAGGAGATCCAACAATTTTGAAAATCATCAAATATTAGCAAGGAAGATCATGAAGATAATTGATATCTAGGTATTAAAATTAAATATAAAAAAAGACTGCACTCTTTTGAAAATAAATGAACTTGATAGGAGAAACATAGTACCTATATTTCAGTGTAACCATCACTTGAAAGAACCATTGCATTAAATGTTCAAAAGCACATGTACTAAATTGTTTTTCCTTAGCATATAGTGAAATGTATGGACATTTTTAAAATTATTTTTTTAATAATTGCTTTATTTTGATGAAAAAATTAGCAGCTGAGTAAAAAGCTGCTGGTATAGCATACTGCCAGAACAACAACAACACCACTAGTTTTTCACAATTTTTCATATCTATTTGATTGGTCAGTTTACGATGGATACCTCGATTGTTAACACCAGAGCAGAAAGCATGTCACCAGGCATTCATGTAGTAGAATTTGGACTTCCTTCAAAATAATGCTGAAACAAGAGTCTATACAATGCAAGCATAAGAGTTCCCCACAAGAAGTTCAATGTACATCAGCCAACTGCAGAAGTCACGGCAACCATATTTTGGATACAGGATCATTCTGCGTAGAAATTCACCATACCTGGAGTAACATGTTTGTCCAATAAAGTTGCTATTGAGGCTATCAAAGAGAAATGAGATGGAAACTGACAGTGGGCATGTTGCTGCTTCATGATGATGCACCTTGCTACAGATTAATAATAATAATAATAATAAAAAAAAAAAAAAAAAAAAAAAAAAACGAGGGCTACTAACAAAGGATTGCGGCTACTTGGAGTTTAACCACCACAGTGACTAATTAGTTTCTTTCAAACCTAAAGAAATTCCTACATGGATAGAGATTTTCCAATAATGGTGCCATGATGGAGGCTATAATGGCTGGTTGGAGGACCAAGATAAAATCCACCTATTCTGACAGAATAGGTTCAATAAAGGTGAAGTATACCAAGTGTGTGAAAATAAGTGAATTAGGTTTAATTCTTTTAATGGATTCATCGTCTACTTTCCAGCATTGTCCATTGGAAACATTGCTTATTTTGTAAAAAATAATTTAATTAGTGGTGTAGGCATTTGTAAATTTACCCTGAATGTCAACATTTAGCAATGTGTTAAATTCAACTTGATAAAAAGCCCATGTACATAATATAAAATTTATACTGACTATTATAAAAGTAAGAATTTAAAATGATTGAGTCGAATTTGTAACACGTAACTAATATTTTAAAAAAGGTTGGTAATTGTCCCCATGAACAAAGAAGAGTATGATCAAGAACTGACCAATATAATAAATATAGCTATAGAAAATGGTTTCAAACAAGAGATGGTATATAAGAAAGTAAACAGATCAAGGAACAAAAAGAGAATCAAAGACATCAGTACACTTATTTCTAACAAGGAAGAAAATAGAATATACAAAAAATACACATACCATCCATTGGCCTTCTATAAATTCCAAAAGATTTTCAAAAAATAAAACATTATTTTAACTCAAAAAACAGTTACTCCATAAAAAAACATACCAAATTCTAAACTAAAAGACAATATTCCACAAGAGAACAAATCAGAAATATATCAGATAAATTGTAACAATTGTGAAAAAATTTATATTGGAAAGACTAAAAGAAACATAACACAAGCATATCAAAGACAGGAAAAAAAATCAGTGGTAGCTTGGTATTTTTGGAAGGAACAACATAATATTAACAGGAACCCCAAATTACTAAAAAATATTACAGGAAAAACAGAACCCACAGTCTGGGAAAACATTTATATCTGGAAGAATAAAAATCACGTTTCCAACTTTGAAATCCTGCCAAGTGACATCTTAATACAGAAGTTCATCCAACCACCACAAGAGACAAACCTAACCACCATGAAGAACAAGGCCGGCAGTTGATCTGGAACTGATGGAAGTGATTAGCTCCAGAAACTTAGTTTTTCTTTTTTAAAATATTAGTGATGTGTTACAAATTTGACTCGATCATTTTAAATTCTTAGTATTAAACATCACTGTTACAAAAGTCCACCATATTTAACTATTTTAGGTTAGTTACTTGTTCTATTTACCATATTTGGAAGCAATTTTTTAGCTACAGGCTGATTTCTTTCTGAGATATGTGGACACCCACTGTCCTGAAGATGTTTATAATGACTATCTTTCCATAAGACATTTCTGTCTTTCTGTTTACCTTTAAGAGCAATAATTCTAGCTGCTACACCAGTTTACTTGCATTTACTACATTGTTCTTGTAAATGCCAAAAAATATTAAAACAGTGATATCAAACATTAGACTGAACAATTTTTCTAACATATGCATGGCTCATATAGAACGTTGTTCCACATTTCCCTTGCATTGATGAAAACTGTCAGTTACTATGTTGTTTGGGGGAGCCATTCAATTGCAAAAATGTTGTCCACATACTTATATGTGTACATGTATGGGATGGTATAAACAATTGAACTCTTTAAAATGGGGGAAATTTCCCATGGCCAGTTCATTCTTTTGCGATTGTAAATTACCTCTGAATGAGAAGTATGTTTGTTTAGATCCATATTTTGGCAAGGACATTCTTTTACTACTTCTGGCAGATTTGGACTTTAGTTAGTTTAAGTGATTAATTCTCTTCTGGGAATGCTGGAGAAAAGAAATCACATCAAAGGATCTAGTAAATCCCCTAGTTTGGTTTGTTTGATTTTATTGATAAGTTAAATATGTTTGCGATACTTTGGTTTTTGTATTGACACCTGTGTATGTAATTAGTAAAGTTGCAGGTGGGTGAATTGTGTCCATCTCATTTTGTTTCCTGACTTATTTTCCATAGGCAGTTTATTATGGGTTCAGTAAGGTTGTTTGTTTATTCTCTTTTTGCTTTTGCCCATTTAATGAAATTGTCTTTTTCACAATAATTGAATGTATTTGTAGATAGGATTACTCTGATAATGTAAACTTACTAAAACTTGATAATATGATCATATATTTATTGTATGTTTCGACAGCATAACTAGAATATTTCACATCTTAGAATGGTGACAAATCTGTAGAAAAAGGAACTCAACGTTCAAGGAGCGAAACAATCAGAATTTGTGCATTTTCTTTTGAATGTTCATGCTGATGGATATTTACAAACAGTGCAAAAGACATCCCCATCAGTATGCAGCTTACTGTTCAGATTGGCAGCCAATTTTATAAATGTTGCTTTTGGATGTGTAGAGTTAATTATATGTTAACTCTGAGGAGAGTAATGAGATGGTTAATACTTCCAATGCAAGCCAAAACAAAAGCAATACCTCAAGAAAGAAAATCAAAGCTCTGAAAGTTTCAAGTCCTTTAAAAGCAGAACAATTAGAGGGTTTAAAATTATAGTCACTAGTTATAAAAATTATTTATTATATAAAATATATACACTCTACAGCTTGATGAAATTTGCACATTAATAAACTAGTTGATATGTAAGACAGCAAATATATTGCTTTCATATATGAGAGAGATATATATACAGAATTAAAATATATGTAGTGAATAGTTATTTAATGTGGCTATGAAAGAAATGACTATTCCTATTACACACACATTTTACAAATTTTTATTGAGATCAACAGTTGGTTATTATTCATTTTATATTGATTAAATAATGCTGTAACTTTGCATCTTATAAAAAGAACAATTATTCAAGTACAGGAGACTAAGTTGGTTGAAGTACAGTCCCTTTATTTATACAGTATTACAAAAACAGTTTTTTCAACTTTCCATTAAACTTCTATTCCTTGGGGCAACCTGCAAAAATATCACACACAAATGAAGAAACTATATCAAGTTCAATTTTATTTGGCACTTGAACATGACACAAACTGCTGTAAGCTGGTTCACATCAAATGCAGCTTTGTTACATTCTTTATAAACCTTTGTGCCTCAGAACAATATTTATACAGTGTAGATATATTTAATATTTTGAAAGCTTTTAAAAAGCCATTTTGATTCTTGGCTCATGCAATGTATGCTAATGAAAAACAGTACAAGCAGTTATAGCAGAAAATAATTATCTTTCCACTGTCTTACATTTCATGATAAAAGATGCCACTAATGGTAATTATATGTTATAATTTTATGCTTATGCAATGAAAAACAGTACAAGCAGTTATAGCAGAAAATAATTATCTTTCCACTGTCTTACATTTCATGATAAAAGATGCCACTAATGGTAATTATATGTTATAATTTTATGCTTATGCAATTTCAGAAGAATAGTACAATTTTACAGGAATCACATTTTGAATAGTATGCATTAAAGCTCCTGGCACAAAATAGTAGTTACCTAATTGCTAGCAGTAAAAAATTTACAATTAATAGAAGCTCCCAAAGCATACTACCCCACAATTTTAGAACTATATGCTGGTTATTGAACTTCTGCTAAAATAATACATTATAAATTAAACTTACAGTGGTATAATGCAATTACAATTACCTTTTCAGTTTTGCACCATTCAAACCCGATTATGTTTTAAATAAGCAGGAAGAGGATTTGCATGAAAACTCGAATACTCCTTTTTTTCATCTAAAATCTAAAAACAGAGAAAATTTTAAAATTAATGAGAAGCTGCAGAGCATAATTTCAATAGATAATAATTCACATCCTGCAGCAAAAAGAGTATTGTAGCATTGCTACAGCATGAATGAAGTACCTTCCATCTGACAGTGGGCAACAACATAGTCATGATTTTATTACATAACATAGAAGAAACATAGAATATTATGAGGTGATCCAGTTATAAAGTGTCTTTATTACAGGGGAATTAAAATAAAAACTTACTTTGGACAGTTCATGCCATGGAGAGTTTCCATGAAAACAGCCCTTTTTCTTTCATGCTAGTCAATAAGCTGCAACAAACCCACATGCTTTCTCTCTGGGTTTTGCACCCTTTCTTGTAATAATTATATTAGTGTTTTTAAGAATTTTATCATTTTCTACTATTATGTTGCTCAACGAGAATAATAGGGCCATAACTATATATAAATAAATATACAATGGATTTTGTGATTTTCTAATGGTCTATACGAGTTTAATTTGGTGTAAGAACACTCTTATATTTATATTAATTTCTATCAGTTGGTCCTGGAGGAATAGAGGTAACCATACTTGCTCCCTAAATGCAAAATCGTGGGTTTGATACCGCTCCGGACCCATACATTTTTTTTCAGGCGTAAAAATCCAAAGAATGGCTTCCTATAGCAGGGAAGTAAAGCCATGGGTTCCATGTCATAGATTTACAGCATGTAAAAGAATCCTCAAGCCTGAAAGAAGAGGCCTCTGAGCAAAATTGATCTGCCACTTCACCCTGAATTGAATGGGATACTGATGACCTAAGATGTTAAAGAGCATCCGTAAATAAATAAATCAAATCAACAAATCAATTTCCATCAGAGAGCACTAATAAAATAATATTTTTATTTTATTATCAAAATATGAAACTTTTAAAATGCTGTCCTATAAAATTAAGTTGTGACCCTATTATGCTCAGTGTGCAACATAATCATTTCATGTGATCACTGATGTTGCATATTATTGTTTTATCATTTATTGTTATCAGTGTTACTGCATGTTAGTGCAGAAACAGTAGTGGGTTATTAGTGATGGCAGCCTAGGCTACATTCCCCACAAAAGAGGCAGACACAGATGGGTCCTTCGTGTCAAGCTTGTGACATAGTTTGCACGATTATTTTGAAAGGGAAAATGGTGGACATTGAATATATTAAGGTGCACTGTAGTAGAATATGTAAGAAAATAAATTATGAAGCTTGGTGAGCGAGATGAAGGTATGGGAGGAGAAGTTGCAATACAAGCGGCTGGACCATCTTAAAAAAGATTGAAAATCCAGAGGAAAACTCAGGAATTGCAGTAGCCTTAAAGAAGCCAATCTCTTTAATGCCATTATTGTAATGGATAATGCACTTTATCATTCTGTAATAGAAAACAAAGCCCAGACAAGCAATGGATGAAAAAGGACATGCTAAAATGGCTAGAACATGTACTGTCCAAAAACAATGACATTACAAAACAATAAATGTTAATTGGAATTTGTACAGTAAGCCTAATCACATAATTAAGATCGTTGTATGATTGAGTAGAAATACACACTCTTATTGCTCATTAGCTGAGGATGCGAACAATGGTTGCTGAAACTAGTACTACATATTATAAACAAGTAACTGGAGCAATAAGAGTGTGTAGTTCCACCCAGTCATACTATGATCTTAATGACTTTACAGTTCATAAGCAAAATAGAGATAATGGAACTTTTGATTCCATCCAAACCAGACTACTTCTTATCATTACCATTTTAACCCAATTGAAAACATCTGGGCACAAGTGAAGGGTTATATAGCAAAAAACAAAAAGTTTTCCACCTTAAAAGCAGAGTGCCTCACCAGGGAAGGAATCCAAGAAGTAATTCTAGGTGACTGGGATTTGGTGGTCTCTCACAACAAAAGAAGGGAGTCTGGATAAATTGTGGATGAAATAGTCTCTCCAAGCAGTATCTCAGAGGAAGATAAAAGCAATATGTCATTGGGAGTAGCCCCTCTGCCACCATAAAACTCAGTGATAATTTGATAATATATTATTCCTCTAATCATAGTGCCTGCACTAGCAATCAGTGATGCTTTCTCTTGGGGTGCAGAGTTTCTCTTACAAGCAAGCCCCCACTCTTTTGCCATGCTGGAGTGGGTAGCAAGCCTCCTTGCTTATTTGTTCACCTTGCTGACTGTCGCACTCATAGTGCAGCTGTTCCTGGAATGTTGTGTTGCTTGTTCCTTAATTTGACAGCATACATAAAGCGAATTTTGCCCATGTTTACAACTGCATAGCGTGTCATTATGTTTGAGTAATATGTGTTAAATCGGTGATGAAAGAATCATAGGAGCAATTATTTTTGAGATTCATCTTTTTAATGCCTATTTTTACTTCCGAGATACTGCAGGCTGAGGACTGATGATACACGAGATGAAATGATATATTGGAAAAGGATTTTTTTAAGGAAAAATTACAGGCCTAAGTTTAAGGTGCCTCCCTGGTATTTGCCATTTATGAGAATTGAGGAACATCCGGAAAATACCTCAGTCAGGGAGGACAGTCTGGCAGGATTTGAATTCCAGACCCCCCACTCATGATTCAGCACCTTAATTACCTGGGCCACCCATGGCGTTTTTTTTGAGCATACAGTTGATTCTGTTACTTATGTGAATGCCATACTAACCTCTTTTTTTTTTCAGAGAATTAACTGATAGGGAGCAGAATCATCCATTTTTTCAACAGGACTCAGCCACTTCTGACAATGCATATAATTCCATGAGAGCAATTCATAACGTTTCCACAAGACATGTCATGGGAATTGCTCCCTGGGTCCAACAAGATATCACATGTATCGTGTACACGTGAAACATAGAGGTTTGTGCCTTCGAGTGGTTTTTTTTTTTTACATTAAGACAGCACCCAGAGTCAACCAATCTGCCTTTTGGCTTAGATGATTATATCACCCAAGCACACTAAGCAAAACTTAGATACCAGGTTCTCACTGTTGGATAGGTCACATCTAAGTTTCCACAAGTCAAGAGTTATTAGTAGGGATATGTGGCCCCCACCTCAGTCCCCAGAAACAGCCTGTGATTATTATCTCTAGGGGAAATTAAAAAATACCACCTACAAATCAAACCCGCACACTATATAAGAACTCAAAGATAATTAATTTCCTAAAGTGATGCCAAAAAATGTGTGGAGAATGAAGGCAGGAAGTTCCAACAATCTCATTTGGTAAGGAATGAGCTTTTTAAATTGGTTTATGTGTTGTGTTGTATGGTTGGTTGGTTTGTTTTATTCTTTTACCCTCCCCCTAATCACTAAGACCCAGTTGGCTGGCTAACCAGCAGCATGCCCGCCCATAGGCAAAACACTCCAGGGGAAAACTGATCACACGGTACAACATGATTCATTGGTATTTTCTTTTCTTTTGGAGTTTCAAGCATAAGCCTATAACATTTCTACATTTGAAATATATACTACTGTAATGGGTTAGAAAATGAAAGATTATTTTCTAATAATCATTTGCTTAATGTTGTAGGACATACTGTTATAAAGTTTATTAACTTTCTTCTAAAGTGTACAAACATAATTAGCTGCTGTTCTGTGACAACACAGTAATTTCACCACTATACCGAGTTGTTTTAATTCCATTATAGCATTCATTGTCCTTTTGAACTAATCTAGTCAAGATTAATTTTTTTAACACACACACACAAATGGGTGTATCTCTTGGAATTTACTGAATGGAAAAATAAAATAACTCCAAAATGTTTTACACTCGAACACAAGTTAAAATTTTTAATGGAAGAAAATATTAAATTATTTCTATGTTAATTCAATTTGGAATCTAATACTGAAAATTGCATTAATTATAATCTTTCTGAGTCAAAATAATATACAACACTCTTTATGGTTTCATTTACACGAGAGTTACTTGGGACATGTTTCATGGAACAATTGTTCACATCTGATTCAAGACTTGAATCATTCGTAGAAGTAATTCTCTGGGTACTCCGATTTCGCTTCTACAAATGATCCAACAGTCTTTTAACAGCTGATGTGAACAATGTTCCACGAAACATGTCCTGAGTAAATCTCATGTTTGACTTAGAAGAGATGGTTAAAGTATTACTCTGAAACAAATTGTAATATGATATTTTCTGTGCTTTTATTTCATTGCTCAAACAAGATAAGCTAAACTGCAGTGCTGTGTTTGGGACATAAGATTTCAGGAACTCAGAATTTTTTTCCTCTGCTAAAATAAAAGAATAGGTCAATGATTTCCTATCATAATTATTTTTCTTCACTGTTTACTTGATATTAATTTGGCTGCATCCAGACACATAGCCATGTCATTTAAGTATGATAAATAGGATCAAGTTCTAAATTGGAATTGTGTGGATTTCAGTCAGATTATTACTTCTATTTCCTATATGGAGATCAAAATTTTTATTACTGCTATTATACGCAATTATTTTTTTGGGCTCATCAGGAACTTGCAGGGGCAGTGGATGAAGAATAGAGAAATGTACTAAGAAATAATCTCTTTTGAGTCAAACTATTTAGACACACTCTTTTTGGCTTCACTTTACTGGATCATGACATGTTTCATGAGGATGTGAGTAAATCTCCAGTAAATGAAGCCAGAAAGAGTGTCTAAAGAATTTGATTGAGAAGAGATTATTAACCGTATTTCACTGTGTTAGATTCCAAATTTAATTAATATTGAGATATAATGAGAAATTTGTTTGTGTTAGTTATGGCTTGTGGATGCCAAGAACATCACCTCCCTGTAGAGACTCTGATGACTTGATTAAGAAGCTGAAGGAAAACTCCAATTGTTTTCCATTTATTTTGTATAAATGAGCATGCAATCCTATTAAATAATAAAAGACTGGAAATTTTTAAAGTATTTAAGTTAATGTTGCTTGTTCCACAAACTGTTTCCAGTACTATTTTAGTTATCTATTCATAAGAAACAAAGTTAGATGTATTTCAAGTAGATAAACTGTTTACCTTCTGCAATTTTTCTTGCTTTCTTCTCTGTGCTGCTTTATCCCTCTCCTCAAAGGAAAAAGGCTGAATTGTAGTAGTTCGTTTAACTGGGCCATTACATTTCACAGGTACTCCAGAATGAAATACTCTCTTCTCCACTAATTGATGAATACCGTCTTTCTCCTGAAAGAAAAAACAATTTTTAATTTCTAAAACAAGTGCTAATCTCCGTAAATTATAATTAATTTGTCGTCTAACGTGAGTTCCAACAGAATTTTTCAAAAATGTCTTATTTTTCGAAAGTTTTTATATGAACTAATCTTTGTTTTTGTCAACTATGAGTGAGTTCTAATGCCAACTTGCTTGCCTGTCAGGCATTGGAGTTTCACACATAGACAGCAGAGGACAGTAGCACAGTTCATTTGTAATGCATTTACAGAGAATTGATGGATTGAATTATGCTGATTGATGAAGGTGAAGATGAGATGCTGGAAAAATGAACGGCAGACAAAACGTGCCCAGATGCAGATTTGTATGCCACAAATCCCATTTATGGCTGCTGGGAGTGAACCCGGGTCATTGCTAGCAGGCAAGCAGTTTAATCATTTGGCTATGGTACCATCTTCCTCAAAATTAGTTCAATAAATTAATGACACCTCTGCAGAAAACTTTCTTTCCATAAAATGAGTATTTGCATTTTTTTAGCTTTGCTAGAAATCTCAGAAAGATGAGGGTATATCAGTTATACTCTTAAAAATGCATAACATAATACATTAATTAAATCTGATTAATTTGTTCTAAGCAAGTGTGTTCAGCTACAGTAAGAATAACTGTTGCTATATCTTGAGCCTAACACAATATAATTGGTAGGTGTGGACTTCATTTGAGACAATTTGCCTGGTTGAGGCTTTTGAATAATTTTTCATTGTATTAAAATGGCAAACATTAGATAATTTTGGCAGGCAGGCAGACAACAGTTCCTTCAACATTTTGTTGTGTAGTAATAATAGAATGTTAAATGCATTGGGGGAGGGGGACAGTACATTTGTTTGTTTAGTTTTCCTGTTTTTGTATCAGTCAGAGCTTCAGGAGATGAAATTATGATTACAATGAATTAAAAATGTTACCTCTACATATGCACATAGTTAACAATAAGTCAAGAGAATACAATTCATATATCCTGAGCTGAATACCAAGGCTAGACCATTGATGTGGAGGAAGTGTTACAATGCACGAAGCTAAACTTAGCAGTATTTCTACTTTTCTAGCCTAGCAGTACTTGTCAACAATGATTGGTACATTTTCTGGAAACTTTTTGACAGGCCCTACATGCTGCATGGCTAGAGATGGTAGATGGATATTCCTTACTCTGTCTAAAATGAATGTGACAACTAAAACCCCAAAGGACTATAATAAAAGTGCCTTTCTGCTAATTGTGCAGTTTTCAGATTGTAATTGTATTAATGATACAAATTTGCTGATTAAACTTTTAAAAGAAATGACGTGTACACCAAGGAACATAGTGAGTTTCTTCCTTGTGAATATATATTATCCCTCACTTTTATATAATAAAGAAAAATTTGTTCTAAATCAAAATATATATGACATGAATACTGGACAAAAAGCAAATTTACATTAACCGCTTCAACACTTTCCTGTCATCAAACAGGAGTTTATTATCGATGCATTTTAGAACAAAATGCTCTTCTCTCTAGCTTAAAAGCCTTATTTGCTATGATAATTTCTTTAAATCTGCTCTTAGAAAATACCCATGTAAAAAGGCCTATTATTCTGTAAAGAAATATATGGGTGACAATATATTATACCGAGTTGAAAACAATGCAATGATTTTACATAATGCATATGTAAACATGTATATAGTAAAATTGTATGAATAAGTGACTGGTCTTTTCTGCTTCTCTTTTTGTTGTTTGCTTGAGTAGTTCTAGGTGTTCTTTTTCATTTTTATTTTAACTATTTATGTAGATGTACACAATATTTTTTGTAAATGCTGTGTGCTGCTGTGGTAATTGTAAATGACAAGTTCTATGTTCGTAGATCTCCATGACTGCTTCGCAAACTCACTGAATGCTCCAGTAACTAACATATGTACAACAGAAGTCTTGAGTCTATACTGAAAATATACAGGAATGAGACTGGCAGTACAGAAGAGATCTGATGGTCTTAGTATTACCTGTTTAAATAAATGAATAATCTAATTTAATCCAAAGGAATCCTCCTAAAATAAATTTTCAAATTGTGATCAATGGACCCCCAGGGGCATTAGAGAACTGTTAACAGCATTTATTGCCAATTGTATAGATACAAGCAATGAATTAAGAGAAAACGAAAGATCAAATTTATACTGTGTTAATTGAGGTAAAAGTAATTTGGAATGAAATTGAAGATGACTGTTGCAGACGAAGCTTTTAAATAGGTAAGTCAAAAATGCAAACTTGGCAGAACCTCATATATTCTGTCGTAGTTTCTCTGTCAAGAGCAAGCATCTCTCTGCAGCAAACTGCATGGCTGGGACTTACCTGTCTCTGAGACAGGTGAACCTCAGATTTTCCCACACTACCAAAAGATTAATCTTATTTTGATTTAAAGTAAAACACTAAAAATCATGTCGTCACATTAAAATTCTCTTTAAGTTTCAGCCCCAGACCCCACAAGGAAGCAGCATTCAATAGTATGACATATAGGCTAGTTAATACACCACTCAGTAAAGAAGAATACAGGAAAGAATACGCACATATAATACACACAGCAGAAATAAATGGATTTAACAAACAAATGGTAGATAAAAAAATAAAAAGATTTAAAAATAAAAAGGAAATTAAACTAATCACCACACTCAGTTCTTCACTTAAAGAAAATACTTATCAAAAATTCACATATCACCCTTATGTTAACCATAAATTCCAAAAAATTTTCAAAAAATACAACATTACTCTAGCACCAATAAACAGATATAGTGTTGGTAAACTATTAAATCTAAATAAAATTAAACAAAAAAAGAAGAAAGAAGAACATTCAGGTATATATAGAATTAATTGCAAGGATTGTGACAAAATATACATAGGAAAAACAAAGAGAAATCTGGGGATAAGATTAAAGGAACACTGGAGAAATATTAGACACAAACAAGTAGAAAAATCAGCAGTGGCTGCACATTTTTGGAATGAGAATCATGAAATAGAGAAGGACATAACATTACTAAAAACAATTCAACATCCGAAAGAACTTAATATATGGGAAAAAATTTACATAAAAAATATGAATACAAACTTATGAATTTTGATATACCGGAAGCAGACAACATATTGTTTAAGTTCATTAACAGACCACCAGAGCAAGCATAGTAACATACTTTGCTGAAATTGGCTCCTCAGTCGTTGTTTTGGTTGACAATGTGAGGAATGTACCTCACGAAACATGTACCAAAATTACTTTTATAAGTGTGTTTGTGAAACTTAAAGAGAGTTTTAATGTGACGACATGATTTTTAGTGTTTTACTTTAAATCAAAATAAGATTAACAAAAGTTTCACTGTGTGGATTCCCAAATTCCGTAAACATACCAAAAGATTATTCAAAAAGGTGTTTATTATGAATGTATTTTAGTACACAATACTCTTCCCTCTAGCCTATAAGCCTTAATAAACAATGATAATTCCTTTAAATCTGCTCTTAGAAAATACCTATGTAAAAGGGCCTATTATTCTGTAAAGGAATATATGATTGACAATATACAGTGTGTCTGAGGAAGTCTGTATACCTTTATGCCTCTATGTTTTACTAGTTTCTAATTAGCATATCATATTATACTGCACAATATATCAATGTGTATATAAACATATATGTAGTAAACTCGTATGATTACGTGACTTGTCTGTTTTTGTTGTTTGGTTAAGTTGTTATAGGTGTTCAGACAAATTTTTTGTAAATGTAGATTGAATGCTACTGTGGTAATTGTATATGACAAGTTCTGTTCGTAGGTCTCTGTGACTGCTGAGCAAACTCACTGAATGCTCCAGGAACTAAACTAAGCTAAACTAAATTGTTGTAAGGATAGAACACAATAAAAAAGAAAATAAACAGAATTTTAAATTTTGAATTAAATTTAGGAGTCTGTTATCATGGAAAGTTAAAAAACTACTTGTCAGTATACCAACCAGGTCTGGAAAACGTAGATTTTGAATGAAAATATGGCAATCCACCCAAAGCAATGGGTCAGCTAGATGACAGCAAAGATGCTGCTTCTCCTTCACACTTTGGGAACATTCACTTAGCCCTAGTCTGACCTGGAGACTCAAGTCTATCAAACACCTAAATGTACTCCCAAGAGACAGCATCCCTTTCAATTCTAAGATATTTGGTTGTTGCTATGTTGTTGGGATGTATAATAGAGGCATTACCATGGCTATTTTAAAATGCCAATACAAACTTTGTCCTAAAATATTTAGAAAGTAGTTGAAATAATCTATAAACAGAAAACAGTAATAGTGCTGGTGACTCATCCCACATACTCCAAGTGGTCCAGAAAAAAGAACTATGTAATTATCAACAACTGTTAAACTTCACTTTTTGCACCCTGCAAGTAAAACTTACCTAGAATAACAGACTTACCTCATTTTCATAGGTATAAACCAAATAAATACAGCAGTTGGCAAAAATGGCATTCTTAATTAATTTGCATACACACTAACCTATAACCTAGAAACCAGAGGACACAGTGATTTATTACTTTTGTAACAACATTTACATTATTCTCCTGATATGTAAATGGTAAAGTTTCAGAATTGGTTCCCTTAAATCATTTTTTTTTGTTTCCCAGAGCTGCCACTAGGGGATGTAGGATAACATATAAGAGAACCACCGAGTCAAAACATGTTATTTTCATTATATATCAGTAGCGGATTTCATGCTGTAGTGTTTTGGTCCTGATCTTGGCTTGTAAACCCAAGATCTTGTGCTCAATTTTGACCAAGATAAAATTTTGAAGCATAAAATCCCAAGTATGGCGACTCCCTTTGGAAGGAAAGAAAAGCCATGCGTTCCACGGTGTAAATTTACAGCATGTAAATGAACTGCAAGCTGAAAGAAGAGGCCTCTGAACAAATTTATCGGCTGTTTCACACTCTGAATTGAATGGGATACTAAAGATCTGAAATATTATAGAATGTACATAAATAAATAAATGGAATAGCTGCAGGTGCAGATGATGGCTGATTATTGCAGAGTGATAACTTGATAGAGTGCAGGTATTATTGTTGCTTGGTTACTTCATCTAGAAACAGCCATTTCTGCCTCTTTTGAATATTTCCTCATGCACATAAACTTTGATTTGTCTCCAGTAGTTTTACTCCTACAACCCCTCATGTAACCCTAATTGCCTTATGGGTAAAATAAGGCAACCTATTCTCAAACATTAAAACTGGAAGAGAAGTTGGTTTTTCACATAATAAAAGTGTGGTAAAGCATTATTGCTATCAAACTTAGCATATGAGGCAGTTAGGTACTCAGCCAGCATGAACAAAATGACTTGGATATTGTTTTGCCTTGCTCTAACATGCTGAGGTAATTACTTACAATTAATGCAAGTGCTGTAAGTATTGGTTTCCTTGGTGTAATGGAGGTACATCTTGAATCAATCTTTTGCACCGATGTTCCTTTTGGTGTTGCATTCTTGATGTAAGGTTTGGAGAGTGATGGATGCTGACTAATCTGTTAAGAAAAATTTTTTTTTATTTTAATAAGAAATAAAATACTTTATCAAATACCAGATTATTTGCAAATGCAGATAAAGACAGCAATGGGTATTGCACACAATTAACCTTTGGTTATTATCATCATCTATGTTTTCCATATTTATACATTTTATGGTTAAGGAATATTGTATGTATTGTGTAGCAAATCAAGAAAGTACAACGAATTTGAAGTTAAGTCTTATTATTACTATATACACTTTGCAATAATCAAATACTATTAACAGATGTTTACAAAATATTAAAAATTGTGCTGTGATAATTGGTTACATTGTAATACATTTCTTTGCTAAATTATAAAATGAACATAATTATTCTTATTCCAACTCATAAAAAATATCAAATAAAATGACAGTATAATTAAAATGCCCCTATCATCTAAAAACCTTACTTCAGTCTTCGGTTCGTCTACCACTTCAAAATTCTTTCCCATAAATAGATGCTCTATGCATCTAACTTATGAGGTTTAAAAACTTTACACAAAACATTTATTTTCGGGATTTTTAATTTATTCAGCGTCTAAGCCCCATTCTTCTAGCATTTGCTCATTATTGAATCCACACAGCACCTAATTTTCGCCCCAGCTAACTGCATCATCCGTTCATAATACACTATTAAGGTAAATAATTATAACATAAAATGCAATTATTATTTGTTAATGAGTGGCTGTATGCATACCGACTTACACTTTCAGAACTCATTTCATTTTGACAATATGCATTATCCACGTTTTCTTTGAATTCTTCCATCGCTTATATCTATTATCTCTTCGTTTCCTCCTCGTTTCAACGTTATCTGCAACCGTTTGAAACAAGACACAGATTCAAATGGATTCAAATTTGCGTGGTGTGACGGTAACGAAATAATATACCATGTTGCCAATTGTATAACTTTCTCTTTAGAAATAATTATCAATTTTGAAAATTTTCAAGCAAGTGCCTAGTGCGAAAAAAAAGAATAAAAGCGTATATAACTACAACACTATTAGAAAAAATCATTGAAATTTCGAAAAAATCATAAAAGTGTTATCATAGTTTGTTGTGTTGGATATACTGTTGCTTGCAATTCAAGTTCACCAACTTTAACAAAGTATTATCCTTACTTATAGTTAACATTGGCAATAATAATGGCTATGACATCTCAGTTTACGCATGCGCATTGAGGTTGCAAATGCTAAGTTTACTAAATGCATTTGGATAATGTCAGGGGTGCATATAACTCTATGTGGGGGTAGTAAGGCTAAGAGTGGTGAAAAAGCATGAACTTGGAACTTCTGGGTATAGTTATTATATAACAATAAAGAAAATAATTTCATATTTCAAATCAAGATATAAAATATTTATTTACAGGCATGTTATTAATTTAAATCCGTTTTCTTTTCAGAGTCGTTTGGTCAGAATTATCCTGAGGTTAGTAAGGATACTGAATTCAGTTCAAGATATCCACTATTCATTTCAATACAGAAATATTAATATAATGCCGTACTATTTGGCATCCCAGTTTGTTGTATACTTTTTATTTGCTAAAAGTTTGTTCAGTATAGAACAAACATCAAGCTTCACTTCAATGTGCATATGCTGTGCATGTTTTTTTTTTATGTGCCTGCATATTTTGAGATATGTCTTTTGTTCAAGGAATTTGATGGAGCATTGGATTGTATATCACTGGCTGTAACCTGTGCATTTAATAAACGAGGTACATTGTTGGCTGTGGGTTGTAACGATGGTCGTATTGTCATTTGGGATTTTCTTACAAGAGGGATAGCCAAAATAATAAGTGCTCATGTACATCCTGTGTGTTCTTTAAGGTAAGTCATAAATTGGATATTAAATGTAACTAAATTGGATGTGTGTATCTCATTCTGTAGATGCTGAGTTGAGCAAGAGCTCCGGAATATAGAATATGCCCCCCCCCCAAAAAAAAAAACACACACATACATACAATTAAAATGAATTAAGTCCAAAATATTATTTTTTTTTCCAAACGAAACTTTTTTCTCAGGAAGAACAATTATGCCAAAAAATAATTTCATACTTCATTATGGAATGAAATGCAAAATATACCTTATATAAGGCATCCCTTTATAATAGTTCATTTAAAGCAAAACAGGCTGAAGTGAGTTTAGGAAGTATCATTTCAATATGTTTTTTCCAGTTAAGATTTTGATAACTTTGTAAACCTAAGAATTTTGTACACTGATTTCTATTATAGTCTGATTTTGAAATTCTCATTAACTGCATGTATTAGAAATCTATGGAAAAGAGATTCTTGATAAGCATGAGCTTGAAAGGTTCTGCAGCATATAATGCATATACCATGTAAATCTTAATTATATAGAGTAAACAGTTATGCTGAATTGTTAATAATCTTTGATAGAGCATATTTGTGAATTTATTTATTACCATTTCATCATCCATAACACATCACCGTGTTTCAAAGCATAGTTAAATAGTTGAAATATTAATATAAAAACTAAAGGCAGTTTTCATAAATTATTCTTTACTCTTTGTATTACAGTAAAATATCTACCCATCAGCATATTTTAAGGACTCGTTTTCTCTTATATTTTGCTTTGAATTGCATGTATTATATCTTCACTAAATCTGACATCGCTGCTGTTAAAAATGTAATTCCAAAAGTGAGAATGCTGCAAAAATGTATATATAAATAAATTTTTTAGAACTTATATGAACTTTAGATCTCAAAATTGTCCAGCATTGTCACTCACTTTTAGTGCAACAGAATGTGTTCTTTGATCTTAAAATCACCACCAACATGCAAACTTGTTCTGCAGCTCTAACAGAAAACAAAATTTTACCATCAGCTGCACTGTATATCGTCACAACATCAGTTATCACCGCCAAAACATCATGAAACTTGATGTAATATGTAAATTGGGCATTTTTTTTATAATAAATCACTTTATTTATATGCTTTTGTTTTGCTAACGTGATGCCAGCAGTATACGTTTCACATTAATCAAAACAGTTTATTTTCATGTAACAGCCTTCAACAGAAAGGTGAGAATTTGCACTACTCTCCAGTAATCTGTAATGACCTATCTATGATGAGGCCAACAAGATTTGACCTCATATTAATGATATTATATGTCATAGGTATTGGTGCAAGAAAATTATTTGATTGTTTCACAGGACTTTTTTGTTCAAGGTAGTTAACATCTGTTTGCATATGAGGATTTTTCAAATAGTTTCCTTTGTGTTATTAAATACGTGTTTTTCAATACTTAGGTAATTTATGAGTTATAATGCTATTTTAAGTCATAGAACAATAACATGATTGCCCAGCAGGACAGAAAAGAATTGTCACCAACTTAATATCCCAGATTGAGATTGGAGGTGTATGTATCAACTTTCTCGACCTGGGTCTACAGATTGGAAAATGATATTCCATGTGAATGTTAGAATGGTTGGCTGTATAAAAAATGAATTAGAGGCACATCTTTCACGAGTGGCTTGGAATATTGCAATCCACTTTATCTAGGGCAATCAGACAAATTATTTCACAGAGTAATAGCAACATGTGACTGCCATTTATTCAATTTCAGAGGGAATTGATTTTGGTGCTTGTATGATTTTTGTGCTGCATTGTGCTGCAATGTGAAAATAAATTCTGATTTGATTCCATTGGTTTTATTTATGCAAACCCACGTGCAACTCATGTGCCACTAGCGTCAAATCTCCAAAAAAGAAACCAATGAATAAAGTGATGTATTTTCAAACTTTCATGTTAAATTGTTCATGATGGTTCTGATTAGCTATATTGTTCAGAAATGTTTATATCAATTTGTTATATAGTCTGAGATTTAGCCTTATATTAATTCAATTTTTGTCTCTTAAGATTTTATGTAATATGATGCCAAAATAGTCATGTGAATAGAAATTCAATTAGCAGTATTTCATTAATATACCTTTAATGTTTTCAGTTGGTCAAGAAATGGGCATAAACTTGTAAGTGCTTCAACAGATAACAATGTTTGTATATGGGATGTATTATCAGGAGAATGTGAACAGAAATATCGCTTTCCATCACCCATTCTGAAGGTAAGAGACATATTTTCAAAATGATTTGAAAGTCTTAAGCCACTGATGTAATTTTTTGTATTAATAGAGTAAACTTTTAATTTAATAAGATCAATGTATGATTGAGTCCAACTACACATTCTTATTGGCTCCACTTATTTAAATTTAGTATATGTTTCACAGACCATTGTCTGCATCATCACCTAACTATCATCTGAACTGATGATGCAGACAATGGTCTGTGAAACATGTACCAAATTTAAACAAATAAATGGAGCCAATAGGAGTGTGTAGTTTAGTTTAATTCCTGTAGCATTTAGTAAGTTTGCTAAGCAGTTGCAGAGGCCTACAAACATAGAACTTGTCATTTACAACTACCACAATAGAATACAATCTACATTTACAAAAAATATCGTGCACATCTGCATAAATAGTTACAATAAAAATGAAAAAGCAACACCAAGAACAACTCAACCAAAACAACAAAAACCAGAGAAGCAGAAACAAACAAATCACTCAATCACAGAAATTTTTACTATATACATGTTTACATATCCATTGATATAAAATTATTGCAGTTTTTTTAACTCAGTATAATATATTGTCACTCATATATTGTTTTACAGAATAATTAGACTTTTTACATAGGTATTTTCTAAGAGCAGATTTAAGGGATTTATTATTGTTTATTAAGGCTTTTAAGCTAGAGGAAAGAGCATTTTATACTAAAATGTAGATTTTTTTTTGGTCTAGTATTCTTGTCATGTGTGTTTTGAACAAATTTTTCTTTATTTCTTATATAAAAGTTCATGGGAAATATATATTGGCATGGAAGAGTGAAAATTTCAAATTGCCTATTGCCTATTGTTTCTGCATGAATGTCTGCTGTGTGTACCAGCGATTATTTGTGTAGCTTTTTCTGTAATAGGCAGATACTCTCACTTTTAACTGAGTTTCCCCAAAATATAAAGACCACATTACATTATTGAGTTGAAATAACAACTATAAAATAGTCTTAAAGTCTTCATTGACTCCAACGTTACCAATGCACTGCTAAGTTTACGTATGAATTGGAAAGATCAAGCTTTCTAATTCAGATGGTTATCAATTATTAGTAGATGTAGTTTGATACAGTGATCTTAATTATGTGATTAGCTTCATGGTACAAGTTCCAATAAGCATTTCAAGTTAAAATTTGGTTTGTTTGTTGTGATAACACTTACTTAAATAAATAAAATATGATAACACTTATAAAAATTGACTTAATATTCTAAGATTGTAATAAATTGTCAATTATTTTGGATATGTTTTTATTGATTTATTCAGTAGCCATTCCAGTTACCATTATAACTTATAATTTTGTCTATTGTTGCTTTTGTATATAAAATTCAGGCAAAACTGCATCATCCCAACTGTGATGTGTGAGACCTTTTGGCAATAAGGACATAATTGTGTGCTGCATCTTGGCCCATATGTCTTCCATTCTTTGAGATCAGAACTTTTGAGAATTCAATTGATGCATAAAATATTGTCTTGACGAGCCTTTGTGATGTTAAAGATGTTAAACAATGGTTGAACACTCTTTAACATCTTGGATCATCAGTATCCTATTCAATTCAGGGCATGAAATGGCCAATAAATTTTGCTCGTATGCCTCTTCTTTCAAACTTGAAGTTTTTTTACAGCCATAAATCTATAACACAGGATCCATGGATTTACTTCCATTCTAAAAGAAGCCATACTTAGAATTTTTATGTCCATATCATGATGAGCCTCAAATCACCTCTGGCTTAACAGAGCTCTACAGTTGCAGTAAAGTGCTAAAAATAGTCGGTGAATATTAATCTACATGTTTCAAATTTAGCAAGTAATAAAGTAAATTAATTTTTTTTATTCATATAAAATCTGATTTACATGTCTTATATAAATGTGAAAGGTTGCACATTTATACAAGAAAAGAACAGCTACTGAATATCTTAAGGAATGAATTACAGCTCTACCTCTATATAAAATGCCTTAATATGCAATTTTACTTTATTTAAAATTATATTGCTTATTTATTTGCTAGAAATATATCCTATCTGGGTTCAGCATGCACATTTCTAGTAGCTTTATATTTTCAAGTATGTGGATATATTGCTGGGAAGGCCCTTCAGTTTCCCGCAGAATCCTCCTCCTAATGTAGAAACCTATTCTCAAATATGTTTTATGCATTAACTATGAAGCTATTGGTGTTGATCTGAATTTTCAGCAATGTTGAATCTAGCCGCTTTGTTTTGGGAGAGGGGAATTGTCATAGGCTTCAAATTTTGATAATACTAATAAAATAACACTGGTACCAGTGTTATTGTTGGAGTTGAACTTTAGCCTGGTTGAAGATGAGAATTAAATGTTCTCGAAACTGTTTTCATACATTATGACAAATAGTGAAGCATTAAAAGTGTGTAGTTCAACTGAATCATACAATGATATCAATTATATGATTAATTTCACTGTACAAGTTCCAATTTGGTATGTAATTAAATTAATTGTAATTAAATATAATTACCTTTAAAATTGGGATTATAAGAAAGTATAAAATAATATTATAGTGTGCAATAACTTACTTTATAGAAAACTAATATGTCAAGCCCCTTTGTAGCATATCAGTGGATGACTCATCAATGAAACTTTCTGTAGGTTCCTTGTTCCCTTTTGTTGACACCTTTACGTAAGCTTAAAGTATATACTGCTCATCCCATTTCTTAATTTTGTCATCATCCTATTCATGGTGCTGAATGACCTTTCTACACTGGCAGTTGAAACGGGGAATGCACACTAACATTCAATAGTATCCTTACAGCTTCATATCAGATAATGCCCCCTTAAGATAAAAGAAGCAACACCAAAAGATGAGTCTTTTGATTTATTATGATCAACAAACTTAAATGAATGCAAGTCTGCAATAACAGCGATATTAATTTTCAAAATATGTGTACTTAGTTCTAGCTTTTTCACACCCCCAATTTCATTAATCATATTTTTGACAAATTTCTTTACATTTCCCATAGTTTGTTTTTTGTCTTCCATAAGAGCACACTTTTAACTTTTGCTGCGTCAACTGCTAGTTTTTAAATTTTATTTAGTGTTTCATTTTTTGCACTTTGTTCATCATAAGGGCGATCAATGTTTCTTAAATGTTCCAGAAACAAATGAAGGTGATTGTAAATTTTTGAATGATTGTTTTTGCAGAAGTGTGAGAAGGCATTTAATATTTCGTCCTAACTCACTAAACCTACAATGAAATTGTAATTCACAATTCCTTACAAGACCCCTCTGCCAAATTTGCTAAATCTGCATTATCCTTGTGTATATGTTCACATCCCATCATCCATACTTGCCTTCTAAACCCAAGGTCGCAGGTTCAAACTGGGCCAGGATCAATGGATTTTTTGAGCATAAAAATCCTAAGTATGGCTTCCTTCAGAAGGGAAGTAAAGCCGTAGGTCCTGTGTTGTACATTTACGGCACGATAAAGAACCTCAAGCCTGGAAGAAGAGGCCTGTGAGCAAAATTTGTCGACCGTTTCACACCCTGAATAGAATGGGACGCTGATGACGTGAGATGTTAAAGCGCGTCCTTAAATAAAGAAATAAAAAAAACCCCATCATAATGAACTTTTAGTATAGGAATATAGTATGAACTGTACGAGAGGTACTCAACAGCAGATGTCAACAGCTTCATTGTTTTTAAAACAGGTTGTTCTAAAACATATTTAATTTCATATAATGTAATTTTTCATTTAGTATAAGTATAAAAAAGTTTATAAACAATAGTGTAATGTGCATTTTATCATATTATATGGTGTTTATTCCTATGGTTGGTGATAGCAATCAACAAAACATATGCTCTGCAGTGAATGTATGGCAACTCATGCCTCCTTTATTTCTGATAACCAAGCGCAGACCCCAATGACAGAATCACTAAAATTAGTAGCACCATAGAAAGAGCATGTTACTAATTTGTTGTAAGAAAAATTTTTTTTAGTTCACTATCAATTGCTGTGAATATATGAGGGTAGGTCCATAAGTTTCCGGCCAAACTATTTTCTGGGTATGATAAAGACAAAAAGTATGTTTCACTTTTCAATATAGTCACTCTTTATTGCAATATTTTTCTCACATCTTTGAATTAACATTTCAATCTTCCTCCAAAAAACTCAGAAGTCTTGTCTGCAAAATGGGCATAAACAGCATCCATCACTTCATCATACTTGAATTTCCTTGCTGAGTTTTGAGAAGAAGGAATAGTCACTGGGAGCTAGATCTGGGCGTAGGGTGGAGTCAATCTCCTTTCTTCACAGCTTCCTTATGTGCCCAATGTTGAGTTGCAAATGGAATTTACTACACATTATAAGTTAGTAATTATCAAAATGAACGATAATTTAAATTTGTTCATGATTTGGAAATTTAATTATAAATATTATTTACATTTACAAAATCAATTTTAAATTTTTTGGTAGGGACTTTTTAATTTTCAGGGAAAGGGATTGCCCCTTAGGCCACTCCCTGAATTCATGACAAATTTTCAGAGTTGAAGACTTGAACATTGAAATTAATCCATGACTACTCCTCCTTGCATACATTCTTGGCCATCAACTACAGAACATGACCTCTTCCTCTCTACAGCAGGACATAATCATGAAAAATCCATGTATTTTCATAAAGCATTGCATATCTCCCTGGTCTAGTGCTTAGCTTTGCTGGCTGCATCCTGGAAGGTCTTGGGTTTAATTTGCAGTATCTAGGGAGGTCAGTAAATGAGATCTATGCTGTCTAATGAGTATAATTAGAAAGATGGAAATCTAGTGTTCTTTCAATCTTAGAAGCCATGTAATAGCAAATGGTGGAATGCCAGTGTGCTGATCACAAATCCCCTGCAATCCTGACCTTTTATTATTGAGGTCACAAGATGGAGACAAGAGAATGTATCATTTGCAGGTCAAGAAGAAAGTTCATATTCAGGGTGAGGCACTTAAAACTATCGCCTATAATTTTATCAATATTGACTGTAATGCTAGAATAAAGGGCACATAAGGGCTCACAAAACTAGCCCAGGCTGCCTCCATGGTCTAGTAGTAGCATTTGTGATTGCTATTCTGGAGGTCCTGGGTTCACCCTCCTGGTCAGGTCAAGCTGAACTGACTTTTTTTTTCTTTTCTTCCCCCCTTTTTTTCCTTTTTTTTCCCCTTCCCCTTCTCCCTTACCCTGAGAAGGTGAATACCAAATAGCTTTATGGTGCCAAGACTCTGAGAGCTCATTTGTACCATCAATTCATTTAATTTCATTCATGACTACAGACTGACACCTACAGTATTCACATAAAATCTGCAGAGGTCACAAGAAGGTTAATGCGGTCAAAGCGACAGTAAATAAAACCAAAAATAGCCTAAAGAGAATATTAATAATAAAAAATTGTATTGCCAAGAAAAAGTTCTATTTTTTTAAATGGAACAATAGCTATAGCAGAAACTAAACAAAATGAAATTAGAATAATAATGGTATTATATATTTCTAATGCAAGTAGTTTACGAGTAATCAACTCTTGAAATTTTATCCAATAAAAGCAAGTGGACTTCAATATGGTAATGAAATAAGGCTTTTCAGCTGTTTCTCACTCTCCCCCCCCCAAATGAATTATATAAAGCTGATCCAATCTCCTCTTGGTACCTTTTGATTTATTTCTGGGAGAAACACTGAAGGAAAGTCTACAAAGATGTGCTGACTACACTACAGGACATGCAGCATTGCATAACAGCAGCTTGCAATGTTATTTCTTCTGAAATGCTAAATAATGTGCAACAATCCCTGCATCAAAGACTGGAAGCTTGTTTTGCAGCAAATGATCACCATTTTGAACATGTCTGAGCTAGGCATATTTTCTAGGCTTATGATAATAAGATAAAATGGCTTCAGATAATTCATTTGAAGGAAAACAAAAGATTGAGAAACAGCTGAAAAGCCTTTTTAATTACCATATTACTGTTTACTTACTTTTAATGGATAAAACTTCAAAAGTGAATTACTTGTAAACTATTTGCATTAGAAACATGCATTAAATGGCCGTCATTATTCTAATTTCATTAAGTTTAATTTGTACAATAATGACGACTATTATTTTGTATAAAAAGATATATCTTTATGCTGAAAATACTCTTTTATTATTAATATTAATTTTCTATAGGCTAGTTTTATGAGCCCTTAAATCTAGCGAAAACAGCATTTTGATATCACTAATAGTATTGGAAATATTTGAGATGGTAGTTTTAAGTGCTCATCCTGTATAGGTAGTTTTCTTTTCCAATTCAAAGCAGCATTATATATAGCAATATCTTTCAAAGATCAACCAACCTCTTCTAAGCTTATTTTTCTCTATTTTTGATGTTTTTTATCCTGTACATTGGTAAAAATCATCTTGGGCTTACTGGTATTATTTAGTTAGATATATGCTTCACTGTGTACTTTCATTTTTCTCCTTGAGCCTTTTGCTGGTGGTATATTGATGTAGGACTGTGAAGATTCTTTAAAATGAGATTTCTCCCAGTTCAACTTTCTGTATTAGGATATTAATAATTGAAAATTACTTGCATGTATGTTTTTTTAGTTTAGGAATCAGTAGTGCTTTTCTAACTAGTGCTGGGAGATGCAGTGTACACAATGATGCAATCATATTTCATAATTGCCTCCAGAATTTTATTATCCTAACATTATTTTCATTGTTAAACTTATTAATTTTACTGATTTATTTAATCACTCTTTTAGTGTGTAACACTTTAAAGATAAAATACAGAAAACTGTTGCATATTTTAATGTGAGATACTGTTCTTTTTTTACCTATTTTACATCCTTACCAATGCATATATTTCAATTCCTTCTTATCACATCTTTTTCTTGTATATTACAATTCAGATGAAAATTCTTTTTCAGGAAGCTTAAATACTGCTTGATATTTAAGCAGTAGAAGATTAAATTTTTAAAGCTTATGATTTTATTTTTATGATTTACTAGGTTCAGTTTCATCCACGCAATGACAAAGTATTTCTGGTGTGTCCCATGAGACATGCTGCAGTGCTGGTTGATACTGATGGAGACCACCAAATTGTACCCTTGGATGATGATGTATGTATGAAACTTTAATCTTCTGTCTGTAGGCAGATCCTCATTTGTGTACAATCATCTCATTCGTCCTTCATAAGCATAATAACTAAAATACAAGCAGACCCCATAAACTTAAACATAAATAATTAAAATTATTGTTAGTACAATATGCTTTTATGAAATATATTCAAAAGGTATTTGATCATAAGCCAGGAAAAAAGTTGTCTGCATGGAAGAATTCAATTCCCAATCATTAAGAGTGGGTCCTTTATAATCAATGCACTTAGCCCCAGGGTTGTATCGTTAATAAAATTATATCGAGAGAGCACAGTATGGAATGACATTAAACTTTGCTTGTGTTTTGCATGGTGTCAGAAAGTTGGTTTCCAGATCATACTATATTCCTAAGTGTAATTAATCCCAGAAACTTGTGTGACTTATGGTTAGTTTTACATGACTTTATTTACCTTAATATAAAGTGATCCCTGATTTTCCAATGACTTCTGTAGGATTTAATATTTTAAGGTATTTGTGTTGATCAAATCTGAAACAAAATTATTTAAATTGTAAATTTTGAAACATTTACCTGAAATTGCAATAGTCTTTAACACCTGTTTTTACTGCTGATGCTCCTTGGGGATGGACACTGGTGATGCATTAATTGAAATGATAAATTGAAAAACAATTTTTTTTAAGGAAGGAAACATTCCAGGCCTAAGTTTAGGGTACCTCTCTGGCATTTGCCAATTATGACAACTGAGGAAAGCCTCAGTCAGGGAGGATGGTCCTGGCAGAAATTGAACCTCAGACTCCTGCTTGTGAGTCTGCACCTTATTGACCTCAGCCACCCATGGTAGTGCATTTTTCACGTGAGCAGACTTAACAACTCATATTTAACATGTAACATTTCCTGGAGTTTGTGGAAAGTTACCTGGTTAAGTTATTTATTGTATTTCACTACCAATACTAATTGTAGCATTCCTATTCTTCACTTTTATCAGTGTCATAGAATGTCATTTTCATTGTAATCATAAGTGTGAATAAGCAAATGTCACTGTGAATCAGATCTGTGAGCACAGTGTTGCAATTGTTTTATGACAAGTGAACTGCAAGCTAGCAAGTGCTAAGAAATTGTGACATTGTTATCCTTTTTGAGGATAAATTACATAAAAGAGCAACAACTGAGTATTGCAGTGTTATGAGGTATAGAAATGCTTAGTAAATGCCTTAAATAAATTGGTTGCAAAACCACATTACTAACAGTACCTAATATGTATACAGACAAACTTGATTAATATTCAATGAACATTTTATTTAGCGATTCTGTTTTTGCTAATAGCAAAATGAATGCATTACAATACAAATACATAATACAAAAGCATTCTGTGATTGGTCATTCTATATCCAACCTGTATTTGCATATAGTCTTGCTATTTTATTACTGTAATGTCCCAATATTAAGGGATGTGCCATGAGTGACACTTAAGTGTACAAGTAAAACATGAAAACATTGCTTTTATTTTTTTAATATAACTCCTAGTTTTCAAAATGTAAAAATGGGAAAAAAATTAATTTGGTTTGTGTTCCTGCAAACACAACTTGTGCACAAAGTTAGCAGCTATGCTTGTGCTTGTTCAAAGCCTTGATTAAAATCAAATATGCAGGGACTGATCCCATCTTTATAAAGAAATTCTCAGATGGTCAAACTACAGATCTCCATAATCAAAGAGCTCACTTACTGAACAGCATATGCACTTTGGATTGTTAAAGACCTCCTGGAATGGTGGCCCATAATCTGAATCCATCTTTGAACTGGTTAAATTTTTTGTAATTCCCAGTGCATCATTGCTAAATATTCTGAATTGATTCTTCTCGGGATTATGCAAGCTTCTGGCAAAACTTGATGCAGTACGTTGCTCATATCAGTCCTGGTGATGTACTGGTCACCATACTTGCCTTCTAAACCCAAGATTGCTGGTTCAAACCCGGCCAGGATCAATGGCTTTTTGGGTGTAAAAATCCTAAGTATGACTTCCTTCTGAAGGAAAATAAAGCCATGGGTCCCATGTTGTAGATTTATGGCAGGAAAAAGAACCTCAATCCTGAGAGAAGAGGCCTCTGAGCAAAATTTGTTGGCTGTTTCACTCCTAAATTGAATGTGATGCTAATGACCTGAGATGTTAACAAGCATCCGTAAATAAACCAAATCAATAACATCATCAGCTCAAAGCATCTTGAGCAAAATGAAAATGTGGAGGTAAGTATTATTACATCACCTCATACTCAGCTTTCTGGAAGTAAGTTATGCATCCAGCAATGCCACAAAAATCACATGTGCTCATGAAGAGAATAAGATCAGAAACTTTTTGAACATACCTTGTATAACATTAAGTGCAGCATAAAACTTAAGTTTCACTGTTCCTTAATGAACATGAACATGAACATGCAATCAAAATTCCTTTGCAGAACCTTTTTATATTTGGAACTTTCTATATTGTTATGAGACCTTAATATAGCAGAATTTTGCTCAGAAAAGCTCATTGCCATGCAGAAATTATATGTACATATTGGTAAATTTCTTAAATTATGAGGAAGAGTAAAATATTTACTTTAATATTTTTTATTAATATAATATGTTCAACAGGATGGAAAATATTTAACACTTTTCAAAATAATCCACCGCATTCAGTGCAGGTCTTCTAATTATGGGGTAATCTCCTATGCAATGTAGCTTTGATTGCATCATCTGTATGTTTCTTTGAGAGAACCAAATACATGTTAATCATCAGGGGAATATGCTGAATGTGGGAGACACTCAAAATATTCACAATTTTTGTTCTATAGCACATTATTGTGGTATAACAGCAATACACATTTGAGCAAGTTTCAAATGATTCCCAAACAGATAGAAGTTTAGTTTGTTGTTATCAATAATTCCTATGAGCATGTAGTGTTTAAAAATTGAGCTTTTATAGTCCCTTAAGGAAATTAGCTCAATTTTCCAGCTGATCACATTAAACAAATGAAACTTCTTTGGTTGACAAGGAAGAATAACATAATTTCTTGATTTTCTTAGAGGGGATCTTATAAGTAACTATTTTGTTCACCTTGTGCTCAATTTTAAATGGGACTGCCTTTTTAAAATTATAATGTAACAAGTTTAATTCTTGATACAGATAAACAATAGGCCAATTTTTTTTTTGAAATTGGATACTGCATTTATCTTTTCTAGAAATAAATGTCATCCATGTTTTATTGTAATAAAAGGTCATTACATTTTTAAAAATATTTTGTAAGGATGTCATGAATGTTGTTACAAAAGAACTTATAAATTTATCCTTGAAAATTACTTCCAAACAGGAGTTTGTTTGTGAGGAGTAGCATTACAATAGATCTTCATTTGTGAATGAATTCCTGGCCAATTAGCCACATATTCAATGACTTAATATGTTACCTTCATTTACTAATTTGCACGATCACTGTCATAAATAATAGTTAAACAAATGCACTGTTGTTATCTAAATTTAGTTACGTACATAACTAAGCAGCTGTTGTGGTTGCTAACATATGTGCCATCACATGCCAGTAAATATATTAATTCCCTTTGTGAAATAATATGTCAGTAATTTAGAATTGCTAATTTATATGCTCAATTTTGAATCATTAAAGCACAAAGCACTTGCTTATTTTTTTGAAACAAAAGAAAACATGCAGCACTTATTTTTGTTTCATTATCAAGCGAAAAGAATAGTTTGATTATTGTCATTGGTTAGGCTCAGCAAATATAACTATGATCTCTTGAAGTAATGTAAATTAAGTTTGAACCTAGGATATTTTGGAGGTATTACATAGTTGCTTTCAAAGAGTGTTTTAATGTTCTTTCACAGTCTGATCTGAATATTGTGGCATCATTTGATAGAAGAGGTCAATATGTGTACACTGGAAATGCTAAGGGAAAGGTCTTAGTATTGTCTAGCACAGATCTATCACTGAAAGCTTCTTTCAAAGTAACACAAGGGACTACAAGTGCTACTGCAGTCAAGAGCATTGAATTTGCACGAAGGGGAGAGTAAGTATTTTTGCTGTTTTATAAACTAGAAAGATGGAAAGAACATATATTAAAACTGTCCAACATTATAATATAATTCATGCTCCTTTATAAGTTTACTTCTTTGGAAATAATGTGTTTAAAATACAAGTGCAGTAATTCATGCTTTTGTGTAATAGGATCTTCATTTAGCTGGTCAAGAAGATATTTATTTTGACATCAGACACTTTGAGAAACTTCTCTGATGCCAAGTATTAATTATTATAATTGATAACAAAATAGAGAAGAAACACGCTTTAACAGTTCCAAACATTCTTCATCATTTTCCTCTCACGAGTGGCAAGGCCCTTTTGCAGTAATTTGCTGACAACAAAAGCAATATCTGACTAACAGTGAATTAAAAATTGTATACAGATCAGTTATTTAATTTTTGTATTGACTTTGTTACACATTAATCATTTATGGAGAAGTTAAATGGTTTATAAGGATACCATTGAATTTACCTCTTACTGTTCTAAATTTAGCTTAATTTATTATTTTTAATATATTTTTACAATATCTTGACAAACGTTTTCTCTCTTTTTTTGATTATTCTGTTATTTCACTGTCTCATATAATTTGCCTGCTTTCTGTTAAAGTGAGACATGTTAAGTTCCTAGATATGTAGAATTTTATGGACTTATCAACTGATTGTATTATCACCTCTCATCCCATCTTATACCTCATACTTTCTGTTGTATGCAAATGCAATCTATATTATCTTTGTTTGTAGGCATTATCATTTATAATTTTCTTTATTATGTTATTTATGTGTGACAAAATGTCATCTGCAATAAAATTTAAGCAACAGTTCTTGATTTTCAGAATTTATGCATTTCATACGAAATGCAATGTCAATTCAGAAAGGAGGTATGCTTTGAAATGTTGCCTGACCAGTCTAGCAGAAAGTGGCCACTACCCAGATGAGATATTCCAAGCCTCAATATTAATTCAGTTTGGAATCAAACACAGTGAAACACTCATTAATAATCTTTTCTGAATCAAAATATTTAAAACACTCTTTATGGTTTCACTTACATGATATTTACTCAGGATATTTTCTTGGAACAATTGTCCACATCCTCAGCCGTTAAAAGATTCACCTGAAACCATAAAGAGTGGTGTGTAAATATTTCGACTCAGAAAAAATTATTATTCCAAGCCTGTTTTCTAAATTGCCACAGTTTTGATTTTTTTAAAAAATGTTACTTCTATTATTTAACCTGTTTTAGTGGACAATCATTGTAGAGAGCAGTGATATTTTAGGTAATCTGTAATGCTTGGCATTAATAATATGCAAAGAAATTTGATGCCTCCCAGTTTACATTTATTAGCTATTGCCTGTTTGTCTATATGTCCTGTGCCTTTCTTTTACTGCATGCCCATTATTTGATATCTTATTATTTACTATTTAAACCTTTAGTTTTACTGGAAACATAGATGCATGAACTGAGATTATTTCCTGGATATATTCATTGGAATGTAACACACCAATAAAGATTCATCATTGACTCCTCTTGCAGCCAACCATTTCATCTCTCATCTCTTCTCAGCAGTTCTTCTCCAGTGTGCTCTAAATATACTCCTTCTTGTTCCCTATGGGATCCTAATAGAATATGCCTGTACAGGTTCAAACACTGTAAGGTCAGTTGCCTGGGTAAGGTTTCTAGTGATTTTTCCTTACCCTGAAAGGGTGAATGTGAGGTAACTTTAAGTGTTCCAGACTCCGAGCTCATTTTTGCACTCATTCATTATCTCTTTAGACCTTTATCATTGTGAGGGACATTAAAATGTATTTTAAAAAAGCTCTATTTACAGAATTGGGTTTCTATTACAATATACCTTAATGTAGTAAAATTGTACTTGTGAAACTGTAGACAATGGAGTGGTAGTGATGTTAAACAGCAAATGATGGGTGGGACCTCTCCCGAAACTAGTCCAATTTTTTAAAAGTAGGTGGAGTTAGTGTAAACAAGTTGAATACATTAGTGTAGGATATGCCTTAATGTGTTTAAAAAAAAAAGAAACCACATCTGGTGCATAACAGGTTGCATGTAAGCATATTATATTAGAACTTGCAGCATGTTTTGGGGTTGAAGGGTCAGTCCTATGCTCATCAACTTGCTTTGGGCCAGCATCTATCATAGCTAACTGTATGTGAATCTAAGGTACCCATAAAGTTATGGGTTTTCAAATGTAACCAAAACACTGGGAAGCACATTTTGAAACCAGCTGATTTAACATTCAAAGATATTAAGATCATTGCATGATTGAGTTGAACTAACACTCTTTTGCTCCACTTACTTGTTTAAATATGTAGGACCAGTTTCATGAACCCTTTGTTTGCATTGTCAGCCTATTGTCGACTGGAGGATAAACCATTATGCTGTGGGGATGTGTAATCTGCTCTGGTGGAGGTATGATGAAATTGATGTTTATGTTTTCATCACCAGAAGTGTCGAAGTTCTTTAAACTGTCTTTGTACTTGTAAATGTAGATTTACTCCATGTTGCTAATTCTGTAGATCCTTGCACTGATTTTAATAATTTTGTTTTATTCAATGTCGTGGTTTTCTGTCCAGAAATGAGATGCCGCTGCTGATTTCTCCAACTGTGTGTATTTTATGTTTCTAAAATGTTCTTTTAACCATGATCCTATGTTTCTCTTTGTATTTCCAATGTAGAAATTTTCACATTCTGCACAACTTATTTTATAAATACTTGCTTTTTTCTCTTGTAAAATACTGTCATTAACATTATCAATCAGGAGATTTCTAACATTAAATCTGTTTACAGGTGCTAACCTGATATTGAAATCTTTAACAATATTCTGAAATTTTTTTGTAGCCCATGGATAATATGTGAATTTTTAAATAATTCATTTATCTTTTTTTGCTGAAAGTGTTGTAGTTTCTTTAATAAGTATTTGCCTCTTGAATTTCTGTACTTTTTTGTGTACTAGTTCTTTGTTATAACCATTTTTAACCTCTGTTCTTTCAATTTTTTGTATTCTTTAAGGTATTCTTCTTTGTTAAGGTTAACTAGCCGATGTGTTAAGTAGTTGATAACTGCATGTTTTTGCATTGTGGGGTTAAAACCATCAGCTTTGATGTAATTGTCTGCATTGTATTCTTTCTGTATATTCCAAATTCTACGTTTTCTTGACGTTTCATTATATTTATGTCCAAGAAAGGTAAGATGTTATCTTTTTCAGTTTCATATGTGAATGAAATGTTTTTCTCTTGTAAATTCAGAAGTTTTATGGCATCATTAATGAGTTTTTTGTTAACTATGGCAAACATATCATCTACATATCTGTACCATATTTTACATATGTATCAGAAAGCTAAGTTGATGTGTGTTTCAAATCTGCTCATGAAGAGGTTAGCTAGGAACTAATAAGGGACTGCCCATAAGTCCTGGTTTTTGTTTATAAAATTTTCCCTTGAAAGAAAAAAAGGATTGGCTTATGCAAATTTCTGTGAGATTAATGTATTCTTTCATGTGTGCATCATTAATTCCACTTGTCCTTAGCCAATATTGCAGATATATTAGGAGTTTATCTTTAGGTATGAATGTAAACAGCGATTCTAGGTCAAAAGATATTAATGTGTCAGAAGGTTGCAATTTTATGTCTTTAATTTTTTCTATTGACTAAAATGAATTATTTATACTCCTGGTTTGAAATTTAGGTGAACTACTTAAAGGGTATGTCAAACCAGTCCTACATATTTAAACCAGGTAAGTGGAGCAAAAGGGTGTTAGCTTGATTCAATCACACATTGGTCTTAATATATGATTAGCTTCCCTGTGCAATGTCTCAATTAACAATTTTAGTTAATTCATAGATATATTGATTAGTGCTTTGAATTGAAGCTTATTGAATTGTTTGTCAACTAAATTGATATTTTTCTGGTACAGCTGCTTTCTGATTAACACAGCTGACAGAGTCATCAGGGTTTATGACAGCAAGGAAGTGCTAACATGTGGGAAAGATGGAGAGCCAGAACCAATACAGAAGCTTCAGGATCTGGTAAACAAGTAAGTATCACAGTTAAGAATGTATATGCAAGATTATTACAAAGACAATGCCAGTGAGATATATTGACAAAGGATATCTGAAATATTGAATTGAATTTATTGAAAGCATACACAACAAACTGCGCAATATTATGATGCAATCAGATGTACAATACTATATATTATTAAACAAATTTATAATTTTTTTGAATGATTGAATCGAATTTGTAAACTTACATCACTAATAGTTTAAAAAAGGAAAACTAAGTTTCTGGAGCTAATCACTGTTATCTTCAGTTTCCAGATGGTAAATGTCCCCTTGAACAGAGAAGAATATGATTTAGAACTGTGCAATATAATAAATATAGCTAGAAAATGGTTTCAAACAGGCAGGGGTATATAAGAAAGTAAACAGAGCAAGGAACAAAAAGAGAATTAAAGACATCAGTACTCTTATTCCTAACAAGGAAGAAAATAGAATGTACCAAAAATTCAAATACCATTCATCAGCCTTCTATAAATTCCAAAAGATTTTCAAAAAACGTAACATTATTTTAGCTCCAAAAAACATCCATAAAAATGTACTAAATTCTAAACTAAAAGAGAATATTCCTCAATCAGGAATATATCAATGAAATGTATTGATTGTGAAAAAATTTATATTGGAAAGACTAAAATAACATAAAAACACAAGCAAAAGAACACATCAGGAACATAAAACAAAGACAGGAAGAAAAATCAGCAGTAGCATGGCATTTTTGGAATAAAAAACATAATATTTAGAGGAATCTCAAACTACTTAAAAATATTACAGGAAAAACAGAACTTACAGTCTGGAAAAACATTTATATCTGAAAGAACAAAAGTAACGTTTTCAATTTTGAAATCCCACCAAGTGACATCTAAATACAGAAGTTCATCCAACTGCCACCAGAGACCAACCAAACCACCATGAAGAACAAGGCCGGCAGTCGATCTGGAAACTGAAGATAGTCTGTCCTGGTGGTGTGGCGGTAATCATACTTCCCTCCTAAACCCAAGGTCGCGGGTTCAAACCCGGTCAGGATCAATGAATTTTTTTTCTGGCATAAAAATCCTAAGTATAGCTTTCTTCAGAAGGGAAGTAAAGCCGTGGGTCCTGTGTCGTACATTTACGGCACGAAAAAGAACCTCAAGCCTGAAAGAAGAGGCCTCTGAGCAAAATTTGTAGGCCATTTCACACCCTGAATTGAATGGGAGGCTGATGACCTGAGATATTAAAGAGCATCCTTAAATAAAATAAATAAAAAAAAAAGGGAACTGAAGATGGGAGCAATTAGCTCCAGAAACTTAGTTTTCCTTTTTTAAACTATTAGTAATGTAAGTGTTACAAATTCAACTCAGTCATTCAAAAAACTTATATTAAATGTCACTGTTACAAAAGTCCACCATATTTAACTAAATTTATAACATTTTAAAATTTTTTCTTAGTTGCTACTGAACCCTAGACTCTCAGCAAAAGTCTAAATATTTAAAATAATAATAATAATAATAATAATAATAATATCTTATACAAATATTTAATCAAATTCATAATCATCTAAGGCTTTCCATCCCTTTCTCAAGTAGTATAAAACAAAGAATACTCTAAATATCTCCTCCAAATATAATTCTTTCTAGAGTTGCTTCCCTATCTCTCCTACTTCCAATACACATAACTCAGGTTATTAGTGCATTGGGAACATCATAATTTAACACTACAGTCCGTAACTTCATTCTTTAATTATCTTCATTACTCTTTTCATATCTTCCAGTCTCAATCTCACTTCTTTCAAGAAACCTCTATTTTGATATTTCTTATTAACTCATGTAGCATCCATACCTATCTGTTGTAAAATTTCTGTAAGAGACCAAGATCCTTTCCACATACATTTCTTATATATACGAAAAAATTCTTTAAATATACTATTCTCTTCCAATGTAGTAATTCTAAATATATATTTCATAGATCTTTCAATAAGCCTTCTTTTAGTAATTTTCCTAGTCCTAACTGTGCTACCATTTGGTGATGCTGTAGGTAAATCTAAAACCAATTTACAGAAGGTTCTGTGGATTTTATCAGCATTTTTCCAGACTTTATCTATGTCCCAAATTTCTACTCCATATAACATTTTATTCTGTACTGTGGCTGTATAACTCTTTCAATCCAGCTAACACTTATTTGTTTACGGAATGTCGGAATCCACACAGTTAAACTTTTGTTAATCTTAATTTGATTTAAAAATCATGTTGTCATATTAAAACTCTCTTTAAGTTTCACAAACACACTTATAAAAGTAATTTTGGTACATGTTTCGTGAGGTACATTCCTCACATTGTCAACCAAAATAACGACTGAGGAGTCAATTTCAGCAAAGTATGTACCAAAATTACTTTTATAAGTGTGTTTGTGAAACTTAAAGAGAGTTTTAATGTGACGACATGATTTTTAGCATTTTACTCTAAATCAAAATAAGATTAACACTTATTTCTTGTATTTTTCTTAAACAAGTTCATATAATGCTAATAGCTACTTTCCCTTTTGCTATTGTTATTTTTTTCTGCTCATTCTAACTTTCATTGGAACTTAATCTCACCCCTAAATAATAAATATTTCTTATCACTTCTATTTCTCTTCCATTATTCTACCATTACTCGTCCTTTCTCAATTTGAAACCTTTTTAAAAACCATAATTTTGGATTTCTTTTCATTTATTCTCAATCCCCATTATTTGAAAGAAATATTGAAATCCAGAAAGAACAGATAATGCCCCCATGAACAAATAGGTTTTTCTAGTAACACAGCAATTGTATAAAATATATTGAACTTCTGTAACAGTGGTGTTAAATATTAACATTTTAAAAAATTGAGTCAAAATTGTAACATACACACCACTAAAATTCAATAAAATGGAAGACTAGTTTCGGGAGCCATTGCTCCTATCATCAGTCGATGGAGTCAATTGGAGTTGATCAGGAACTGATGATAGGAGCGATGGCTCCCGAAACTAGTCTTCCATTTTATTGAATTTTAGTGGTGTGTATGTTACAATTTCGACTCAATTTTTTTAAAATGTTAACACAGCAATTACTCAAAGACACATGTTCTGAGGTGTTATGTTTAAATTCAATTTGAAATATGTTAGACTATCACTTATTATTATGCCCTATGATGGGAATGTCTGGGATTCATAGATGTTTGGTGTGTGTGCTCAGTCCAAATTGTGTTCCATATTAATATTTTAAAATATCATATTTGAACTTCATGCTTCATCTATGAGGGTTGTTCTAAAAGTTCTCAGCCTGACTAAGAGATGTCCTGAAGATGGCCAAATTGCTATGATATTTAAGTATCATCCTTTATATAATGACACATAAGTGTAATCACTTGTTTGTGACTATCGTATGAACAAACTAGTATTAACATCTTCTACAAAATGGATAAAACTGAAATACAAGCTTTGATAAGGTACTTCATTTTGAGGGCTTAATCCCAACAGAAATACAAGAAGTTAGATTCCACATTAAAGGATTCTTCCCCTTTGTTTTTGATAGTTAAAAAGTGGGCTGCTGAATTTAAGCTTGATCACACATCCTTTCAATATGATGAGTGCTCAGGTCATCCCAAAGCTGCTACAATTGACAAGATTGTGACAAATATGCATAATGTCACACTTGGTGATCATGGATTGAAGGTATGTGAGTTGACTGGCATTGAAAATATCTTGATATGTCATGTCCACCACAATTTATGAAGTTTTGGGAATGAGAAAGCTTTCTGCTTGATGGGTGCCATGTTTGTTAACAATGGACCAAAAACTCATTTGAATGAATATTTCTCAAGAGTTGTAGACTTGTTTAAATGCAATTCCAGTGAGTTTCTCTAGCTTTTCAAAACACCAAATGAAACATAGATTTATGAATACATCCCAGAGATGAAGGAACAATACAAACAGTGGCTGGCAACAAATGAAAATGCACCAAAGAAAGTAAAAATGGTTTCATATGCATGAAAAATCATGGCTATGGTTTTCTGTAATTATCACAATATGGTGCTGGTAGATTACCTCTAGAAGGGCAGAACCATCATCGGGGAGTATTACACTTTACTACTGAACCAATTGAAGGATGGCAGCCGAAACATCCACACCTTGCAAAAAAGAAAGTTCACTTTAATCACGATAATGTACCTTCACACATGTCTGTGATTGTTGCTGCAAAACTGTATGATCTTCACATCCCAGTGCTTTCACATCTGCCAGATTTGGCTCCCAGTGATTACTTTTTGTTTCCAAACCTGAAGAAATGGCTGAACAGATGAAGATTCACATCAAATGATGAGGTTGAAGCTAAGATGCTTTTTTTTTCACTATTGGACAAATCTTATTTTATTGAGGGCATTAAAAGATTGGAAAATGCTTGGACTAAATATATTGGTTTACAAGGTGATTATGTTGAAAAATAAAAAAAAATTCTCTTAAATTTTGTGTTTTCTGAATCGGGCCGTGAACTTTTAGAATGCTCATCGTACTTATATTAAAAAAGTGAGGCAAACTATAAACTTAATGTAGTTGTTGTATTTATCATTTAGAACCATGTGGAAGAAATGCTGCTTCTCTGGAGATGGGGAATACATCTGTGCAGGATCTGCACGCCAGCATGCCCTATATGTTTGGGAAAAGAGTATAGGAAATCTTGTGAAAATTCTGCATGGCACAAAGGGAGAACTGCTTTTGGATGTTGTAGTAAGTTGATGCAAAAATCCAAGTTCTTAGAGTTATCTTTGCAATAAACAAATAGAGCACTTGGAAGGAATAGCTTTTTTAAGACTTAGGACTTCAGTCACAAGTACTTGAGTTAAGGGCTGACATAGCTTCTTATTGTGGAATTGCAGTGGCCTGAAAGGAGATAGAGTGTTATGTGTAAATGTAGTTTTTTATTTTAGTATTTATATTTTGATTGAAAGCATAAAATGTTACTATATTTAAAATTGATAATAATAAGAACCTGTGTTATAAGGCATGTTGAAAATGATGCCCCTCAGCAGCCATACATTGCTGGCATCTGCATAGGAAATTCCTATATGTAACTGTTCTTCCATACGAACACAGTGCTTTGGAACATGTTTCTTGTCATTTAAAGATCCTGTTTCTTTTAACTTTTCAACAAGTTGGCAAATAGTTTCTCTACCTGAAATGCGATGGATTGTAAGAATCCATTTCACACTTAAAAACCTGTCCTTCAAGACTATATTTATGTAGTGGCATAACGAAGGAACAATTAGCACACAATTTACACAGAATGAAAGCACAAAGTAACACACAAATGCACAACAACCTATAACTTCCTTCAAACTAATTACAAGCTAATTTTGTGTCAGAAATAATACAGTGAAGCAACGAATATATTCTTTTATTCTTAATTAGCTAGCGAGTCGATTTAATACTATTATGCTCCACTTACCATTGAATTATCAAAACATGTCTCACAGGCTTTAGCGTGCATCATTAGCTGTGAGTCGACTGCCAGACTCCTTGTTGGTTGAATAGATTTGGTGTAGCTCTCATGGACATTTTATGAACTTTTGGATTAATTTGTCTTCTTTTGGGATCTAGAAGTTCATAACCATATCTTCATATTTTTTTTATAATTTTATTTCTCCATATTTCCAGCACCAAGGGCCTGTCTGTGAATTTCACAAATTTGATTGCCATTTCTATATCATTTAACTCTCCAAAAGTGACGTGCAATCACTGTTAATACCAATGCTTCTTTTTGTTTTGCCAATATATATTTGTTGCTTTCAAAATGGTTGATTTTTATATATTCGTGGCTTTTTCTCATCAGGTATTCTATGATTACCACCATAGTTGAGCAATTTATTTAGGCTGAATTTGTTCATTGGGGACAAAATAATCTGAAACTCTCATGAGTATTTTCTGGAATTCTTTGATGGCCCAAGGATGATAAGTAAATTTCTTGTGAATGGTACTTTCTTTTTTTAGCTGACAATGTTGTGACCTGTTTTAGCCTATTCTTTTGTTTGAATTTCTTGATTTTCTTATCTACAATTTCTCACTAGCTAATTTAGAATAAATTAATTGCTTCACTGTATTAGTTATGACATGAAATGAATTTTAAATTTGATATATTCTTGATTAGCTGGTGCATCAATTTAATACTCTTATGTCCTACTTACCATTGAATTATACAGAATATGTTTCACAGGCTTTTGCATGTTGACTCACAGCTGATGATGCGGGCAAAGATATGTTCTGTATAATTCTTTGGTAATTGGAGCATAAGAGTATTAAATCAACTTACCAGCTAATTAAAAATATAATTACAAGCTGCTACTTTCACACATTATATGACCTTGATTGTTGAATTGATTTATTTACGGATGCTGTTTAACATCTGAGGTCATTAGCATCCCATTTAAATCAGGGTATAAATCGGTGCATAAATTTTGCTCAGAGGCTTTTTCTTTCAGGCTTAAGCTTATTTTACATGCCTAATCATATGGCCTTAATGACTTGTTTTTCCTAGTATGCAGCTGCCTAGTATGCCAGCCTGTAACTGAAATCAATACTACACATTTTAAAATAACATACAATTGGGTCTATCATAGTGAAGTGAATAACATGTTAAAATGCTCTTATTAGTTTAACAACACTCTTATTGCTTCACCAACTGTTAATAGTCGACAAATTTAATCTTTTTTGACAGCTTTATTTTACAAAAGAAAAATTATACTCATAGGGAGTTAAAATAAAGTTTATTTTATTAAATGTTCATGGTAGCCTCCAGAGCAAACAACTCTCGAGGGTCAGTGAGCATTTTCATGATGACTTGTTGGCATAGTTCTTCACTAATATCATGGCCTAACTGCACAATGTGGACATGCATTTCCATAATACATTGGGTTCTTAAAGGAATTAAGGGAGGCCGAAAGAATCTGGCATGATGGCACATTGGATAACAATGAGACATTAGATCGCCAAATATTACCCTCAGAAAATCCAGGACAAAAGGTGGAAATTGTAAAGTAAGGCTTAAATTTATTTTCTAATAAGGCTATATATGAACAGTAGTAACAGTTTTGCTGAAGAAGAATGATTCAATTAATCTAACTGAATAGTGCCCAGACTGTCACTTTTGCTCTATGACTAGTTCTTACCTAGATATTTTGTGGTTTCTGTCTACCCCAAAACTGGATATTTTTTATAGCAGTTCTATGAGATTAAAATAAGCTTAACTGGAGAACCATATCTTTTAAGTCATTTTATCTTCCTCCCATAATGCCTGCTGCAATCACTTTTTTTGCTGTGATCTGTCATCTGTCATCTTCTACACTATATTCTACACTATTATATTTTTTATACTGCATGACGAGATATTACAAACTCTCTTGTTGCCTTTTGAGTTGACTGGATCATGCTGCGTGGCTACCTGTATCTCTGCATTGTTTTCAGGAGAATGAAAACCTCTGTAGCCCGAGGTTATTTCCTAGAGACCAGTTATTTGAAATATTGCTTGGGATTTTTTTTGATTCTCTGTAACTTTTTGTGATTTGCATAGATCAAAACTGTTTCTTGAGGCTGCTTAACAGATAAACACCCATTTTACCATGTTCAGTTCATTGGTGTAGCTAGCTATAATTGACTGGGTCTGAGATTTGTTTTAAGATTTCTTGTAGATTAACTCCATATGACACTGTTTTCTTCTTACAAATACATAAATGACACAATTCCTGAAGCTGTGATTCTAGGAAAGTTCATCCAATAGATGCTTCTATATGCAAGTGTACTTAAATTGTTTAATGTAGCATTTTTCATGGAGTCCATTAAGAATGTTTTGATGTTTTAATGTGCTCATACTTCTTCCACTGGAACAAGTTGTCACTGGAAATGTGAGGTCTAAATGAATTAGACATATTATTTGTTCTTAAACCATAAGGCCGTTATCCAAAAAATATTTAAGTAGCATTTGTGGCGATAGGTGTTTGCTTTCATCAGAGTACACATTCAGAAGTTCATCTTGTAATTGTTCACTCTCAAATAATGGATACATTTCCAGCAATTGCTTCACTTTTGTTGTTCAGAAAGCTTTCTTATACCCCTGAAATTGTATTTCCATCTGAACCACTATTGTATCATTTATTTCATATATATTTTAAGTGATGGTACTAGAAATGATTGTGATGCTACATCATTATTCAGTGTTTTGCTGATGTTAACTGACTGTGTCTTCATTTTGCAGATTTTTCAGAGTATGTATGGTTAGTTTTATCTCATGGTTGCACATGTTTACATTAGATGTACACTTTGTTTGCAGCTTTTTGAATAAATGGTGTCTGAAGCAAAATACCCTGTTATACAAACACATCAGAAAGAGAATGTCCTCCAATCTCTGAACTAACCCAGTAGCACCTTTAACAGACTCACTGTCCCATTGTTCATCATTATCGATGTGCATGGAAGCTTCTTTCAAATCCTTAAAATGAGAAGTTGTTGTTGCTGTTGCTATGGAGTGGAAGTTCCATCTTGTTGTGCATGCTTGTGATAGTTTGAAACCTATATCTCTTGGGGAGTTCTCTTTGATGATTTGCTGAAATTGTGTTAAAGGCAGTCAAATTGTAAATGAAGAGCCAACACCTTCTCTATTACTTTTAATCCAATTAGCAGGGTTAAATTGAATTCTTATGCATAACATGAACATTGCAAGTGGACACTCTTGTTTTATGATGCTTTGCACACCTCCTGCAGAACCAGACATTACAGAAGCTTCATCGTAGTATATTTTTAATTAGCTGGTGAGTGAATTTAATATTCTCATTGCCCACTTACCATTTGAATTATACAGAACATGTTTCACAGGCCTTTGCCTGCATCATCAGCTGTGACTTCATCATAGATTTGGCATATTAATTTATTATTTCTTACCTATCCCTGCTCACTTAACATACCCAAATAAAAGTTGAAAATCCGGAAGCACTCTTATCTTTTGGGACATCATAAAATCCCACAAACCTCTCCTGAAAAGTACTGCCAGCACAATAGCAAAATGTAACATTCATCTGGGACTGATAAGACACAATCAGTTTTATCTTCCTAAACAGATATGAATTCGCAAGTTGACAGTTCCTTTTAAATTTTTTCATTTACCACCTGAGTTTACACACAATAAGTTCATTTTAATATCACTCAAAGTTCCTTTAAATCCTAAGTTTGATTCCAAATACTCTGTATGAACTGTTCTTCATGTGCAAGTATTTCAAGATAATTACCTTTATTGGTAGAGTAGTTACTCTCGTCATGCCCATGAAAGGGAAGTTTTTGATTCCCTATGTAACATACCATTTGAATCAATCTTCCAATAACTCCTTTATGTGAGTTACAATTTGTTATGCTTTAGAACTGAAAGTCATTTTGCTTCTATTAAAGCATGATGGATTCTACTTATTCCAAGAAGATTTTTTATTTATTTGGTTTGTTTACAGACACTCTTTAACATCTCAGTTCATCAGCGTCCCATTCACTTCAGGGCATGAAATGGCCGACAAATTTTGCTCAGATGTCTTTCTTTCAGGCTTGAGGTTCTTTTACATGCCATAATGCCATGCCATAAATACATGCTGGACCCTTTACTCCTTTTTCGAAGGAAATTTTTACACCTGAAAATTCCATTGACCCTAGCCAGGATTGAACCTGCAATCTTGGGTCTATGAGGTAAGTATTGTTACCACTAGACCACAAGGACCGACTTGCAAGAAGATTAAAATGTTCATTCAATATATGTATTTTAAAAATTTGATGTTTGCATGCTCTTCTATGAAAAAAATTTATGCTACTACCCTCACATCATTCATTGTCTCCTCCAAATAATATGCACACGTACAATACAATTTACAGTTCATTGAACTTGCTATAAGCCATGGATACTCCCTGTACCACTGAAACTGGAAAGTTCTTATTTGGCTTCCATCCTTCTGTACAATATTCATAAGGCGTGTCAGTCTCTTATTCATTAAAGCATATTTTTCTTTTTCTTTCAAAAGAAAGGGACAATATTGGTGTTTTATAAGATGGACAACAAAATCATCAATCTCACTCAGAGCAAAGCATGAGAGAAATGGAGAAAGTGTAAGAAAAACTGCAAACATGCTTCGTAATTCTGGGTTCATTAGATGACTGGAAACCAGAGTCTAGACTCTGTGAATGCTTGCAGTTATTACAGAATCATGGCTTGTGGTGGGAGTGGTTACCTAGCAATGCATACTAAGCCGCTCCCCTGCAACAGTATATGTGAGTTTCTGTTTATCATATTTGCCCTTTTTCAGTGTGCTATGAGTTGAGCAAAAGTGCAGGAACACCTGATTTTTTTTAAAACTTATTTTTCCTTCTATTTACATCCTATATATAACATTCAATTCATCTGCACTTAGTTGGGTAACCTCAGACTCTCAGGTACCTCTTTAGCTTAGCCATTGGTTCATATATTAACTGGAAGACAGATATATATAAAAGCAGCAGAGTGACCTCTGTAGGCATTTTCTTGAAATATTCAATGTATATGCAAAATTTTAATAAAATATATCACAAGGATTAAGTAAAAATTGTACTTACGAAGCTGTAGACAATGGAGTGAAAATATATACTGCATTAATGTGTTCAGTTGTTAACACTAACTCCACTTACTTTTTAAAATTTTGGACTAGTTTTAAAAAGTAAGTGGAGTTAGTGTTAACAACTGAACACATTAATGTATTATTTATATCACAAGGAGATACTTATTTTCAAATGTGTGAACTATGTGTGCACTATCTTAATACCGGAGGAAAGCAAGCCATTAATAGTTTTATTTAATTTGCCATAGTATGAGTAATTATTTAAACTTAAGTGAGCAGAAAATGAAAAATGACACATCTATCACCATAAAACTTCAAAACTGCATTTCTGTTAATTATAGAAACCAGTAATAATGCATTTAGACATAAAACAAAAGTATTCTTATATTGTTTCAAACAGCAGACAATGTGAATTATTAGAAGCATGTACACTTGTATAAAAATATTAGGAAATAATTTTTAAAGCATAAGCAAAGAATTTTACAAAATAATTACTTTAACACTTATTTTATGTTCTGTTGAAAGATGAGCAAAAGCAAATAATATTAGTCATATTACTCTAATTTATTTATAACTTAGTTGCATGCCAAATCTGAAAAAATTATTTGAAATAGAATTAGGCTTATTTTAAAAAATTCACCTTAAAATTTGTGTTAGTTTTTCCCTTGGTCCAGTGGTAGCATTCCCATTTTCCATGTGGCAGCCCATGTTTCACTTTCCAGTGAGTCGAACTCCTGACTGAGGTTTTACAGAATCTTTTACTTCATTTCTTAAAGTGAATATTTGGGAAATTTAGGCCAAAAAGTCCCCTTATCCCATTTGTCTGAATCATCATCTGGTACAATAGAGCAAGATTGGAATGTCATGACCATTACGTATTATTTAAAATGTATTTGTTTCATGGATATTTTTGTATTACTTTGTTTACATATTTTTTTCAGTGGCACCCAGTAAGGCCAATTATTGCTTCAATTTCAAGTGGTGTGGTATCAGTATGGGCACAAAATCAAGTAGAGAATTGGTCAGCCTTTGCACCAGATTTCAAGGAGCTGGATGAAAATGTAGAATATGAGGAGAGGGAATCAGAATTTGATTTGAGTGATGAAGACAAATCAGTGGAAATTGGACCTGAGAAACAAGAGGATGATTTAGAGGTTGGTGTAGCATCATATTCCTGATCTTTCCCATGGTAATATGCTAGAGGAAGTTAAGCTTTACAGTAAACTATTGCAACACTAATGTTGCTGTTTAAAAAGAGATGTCTAAGTGTGGGGTATATGAATGCAGATTCAGAATTACTGTCTAATAGCTGAATTGGCAAATTGAGAAACATTGACTACAAAAACATTTCATTAAATGTACATGCAATATATTTTTGAAACAGTAGAGTATTATAGTTCACATTTTTCTTATGTATAATTGTGGTTTACTAACTAACTAGCATTCCAAATCAAATTATTTAATATCTAATTGTATGGATAATTCAGTTTTTGATTAACCGCTCTTTTGATAATCAAGGCCCTATGGTGCCATTAAGAATTAGTCTACTGCATGATTCCTGTTTTATCCCCTGAAACTATTAAAAAAAGAGGTGGATTTTTGGATTTCTTCTGTCAAAATGTTATCTATATGAAGTAACAGGAAAGACACTACTACTTTTGAGTCTTTGCTTTTTCATATTTTAAATAAAAAATGAAGCTGTATGCTGAACCCCTCATCATAAGCTTTATTTTCAAGGTCTTTATTATTATCATTGTAATTAACCTTACTGTAGATAAAACAGTTATTATAAAAATTAATATTATTATCCCCATATTATTGTTTGAATTATCACCATTGAAAACCTATGTATTTATGTATATAATATGTAAATATCATGAGAAGTGTAATGATATGTATTACTGTATATTTTAGTTAAACAGGGCTTGTGTAACTTAGGAAGTGCCTGACTGTTGAATCATTGTGAAGCCTTTCACAATAGAAAGAAGATGAAGCCAAGGTTTTTCTTTGTATGAGTGAAGAAGCTATGCCATTGTTGCACCATTTTAAAGAGATCTGTTGCAGGAAAAGCTCTTGAGAAAGTCATGTGTGCATAGGAATCCACAAGCTTCATCTCTATATTCACTTGCATTAACCATGTTTCTACTATTTCCAAGTAAACTATCTTTCCTAGTAATTGTTTCAACTTCTCTGTATACATTTTATTTTTTAAACCTTCACAGTTCCAAAATCTCAATCTCCTTACTTCCCCCATACCCTATTGCGATTCCTTTCTGTTTTTAAATTTCTCAGACACTTTCTTGCTCCATAGCTCGATTCCTTCTTTTGAAGTTGCCGCCTTTTCTTTGTCTAGCAGGAGTGTGCTGCCATTTGAAGTTAATATGACCTCTTCCAACCCACCCTCACTGCCCTCCGACCACACCATCTTTCTTTGCTCTGCCAGTCCACGTGCTAGCCGTATTTCCTCCATCCTTGGCGATACTGCTTTCCATTTTCTGCCTCATGTCATTCCTTCGTGACGTACCCACTACGTTATCTTCCACCCTCTCGTTTGATGTAATCTACACTACACCTCCTTCCACTCGCATACGTCTCCTAAACTCAGACAGTCCATCCTCTAGTGCTAATGGAACTGCTTTCTGCCCAACCTTTGGACTTCCTGTCAGTTTCCAGCCCCACGGCAATTGATGCATCCTGCTGATTCATATCCTTTTGACACAGTCTTATGTCATCACTTATATCATTTTCCTGCACAGCCACCATCTGCCTAGATTGTAAATCAAAGCTGTTTTCCCTCTGATCTTGCTATTTTCATTTGTTGAAATAATTTCCTCTTAAGAATTCGTTGTTTCACTGATAAATTCTTGTTGATAAAAATATCGGCTCCTCTTGATTGCTTGGCTTATCTTAGAACTTCATATACAAACTGCACAGAAGTAAATCTCACAACTATAATACTTTTTCCTCTTGATCTTCCAACTCCGTAAGCATCACCAATCTCCCATCCCGGTAACACCATCCCTAATCTTCCTTCCAAAATCTCTCTAACTTCTTGTATTGGCCACACTCCACTCCTTTTCTTAACTCCCACAATAACTAAATTGAAACCTTTGACATCTCTGTTCCATGTCCTCTAATCTTCTTCTGATATTCCTTACTTCTGTTCTTATGTCTTGCATTTCATATCTTATATGGTCCTTAATTTCCATTACTTCTTTTTCTACTCCAGTTTGTTTCCTAATCTCTTGTCCATATCCTTTACTTTAGGTAAAATCTCTTCCATGATAGCTTGGTTCCCATTACTCACTCCCATTGTTACTTAATCCATTTTTCCTTTAACTCCAGGAGCTAGTTTCATGCACAATCTCTCTTTACCACTGCTGTATTAGCACTCATAGGGACAGTAAAACCAGCCTAAGGCATCATGATGACTAGAAGTTATGCAGTTGGAGACAACATCAGCATTGTGGGGACACCAATACTGCTGGTCCAATTGACAGCAGCCCACATTTAAGTCCCCGTAGATGTATAATATAAATGAATTAAGTCATTGCCCATACCATCCCATGTAATGGTTCCACTCTCTGGTCTTGATATTATGCATATAAAAGTTCACTTAGAATTTGTGGGCAAAGGTAAAATAATTTCTCTACAGGTATTATAGACCATACTGCATTTTGTATATAAGCAGATGTCAAAACTGCAAGATCCTTTCTGTGCATAAAGATAAATGTAGCCTATTGTGTCCATTAAGGGCAAGGCCTCCAAACAAGTAGGGAAAGCTTGCTTTTTTCCTAACATGGTGAGCTATTCCACGCTAGTTGTTCATTTGCTGTTTAAGACACTCTAACTGATTTGTTCTTTGGTTACTCCATTTCTCACTGCACTAGTTCCTTCTCAAAGGATTTCCATTTTTCTCTTAGTCTTGCTACTCTTGACCAATCTGGACCTACATGTTCCTTGAAAAGATCTGTCCATCTTCTTCTGGGTCTGCTTTGTGTCCTTTTCCCTACCCGGGGGTCCCACATGGAGATCTTGTAGGTCCAGCTATTGTCCTGATTCTTGTGACAAGATCTCCCCATTGCCATTTTGCCATTTGCTTTTAGTAGCTATTTGTGCGATGTCTGTTGTCTGAGATAACTGATTTATTAATACTATAGGTATTTGGTCTTTCAAAGTTATTCCCAGGATCTTGTGTTGCATTCTTGCTGCACATACAAAATAAGGTTTAGTAGCTCAGGTCAGTTAGAAAGACAGAAAAGGGTTGCATTAGCTAAAGGGATGTTAGCAATATATTTTTAAGAAATATCTATATTTTGTGTCTAATATGGATGTAGTTTGGTGTGAAAGAGTATATAGTGCTGTAGTGCAATCGAGATAGGCCTATGGTATAAAAATATGGGGAGTGGAGGATAGTTGGAAATAGATAGATAAAATAACCAGTATGTTTTGTAAAACTATGTTAGATATTCCACTAATGCAGCCAATGCTGGTGTCCTGTTAGAAATCAGAAAGGTAAATGTAAGAGGATGGGTTATGGAGAGAGTATTAAAATATTGGCTTAGAGTAGAACAGATGCCACATAGTCATATTTTGAAAGAATTTTTAAAATTTCAGGAACCCACTTTAAGAGAAGCTAGTTGGGTAGGAAAAGTAGGATATGAATTGATACTGAATGGGATGGGGAGGATTGGTTAGGAAGGGATAGTTTGCCAGGTGGATTCTGGAAGATGATTAGAATTAGATTTCAGGATATAGACACACACATTTTATATTGGATATAAGAGAGAAAAGTTCCTTGCTGCTATTTTGAGAGTTAAAAGAGATTTGTATGAATGAGTGTTATATTGATAAATATAATAAGAAAGAGAGGAAGGGGTTAGCATGGTTTAAATTATGAATATGGAGACTAAAGTGAATTACAAGAAATCTGGAAGAGAGAGAGAGTATGTCTAATGTATAGGAGTGATGAAAATGCCATTTGCATCCTATTTGAATGTCCAGAAACAAGAGAGTATAAAAGTCAGTTGATCAAAATAAATTGGGTTTGTATAAGACCTGAGATAGCAGTAAGGAAATTTTTGGGGACAAATCTCATAAGGAATTTAGGGAATAATTGTATAGAGTTAAAAATAAATGTTGTGGATGATTAATAAGTAAATGATCTTTGTCCTACATTAATGTATTAAACATGATCACATTAACTCTACTTATATAACATTAAGACATGTTTCAGAAGCAAATCATCAGCTTTTGACCAACTACTGAAATTGGTGGCTGGATCCCAAGATGGTTTATTGGCAGTCTCTGATGATTCTAGTAGGAGCTTGCTGAGTTCATCCATGGGTGGAAAATCAGAGTTAAAGTTTTCTTATAAAAATCTTTTCGCAAGTGGATAACTCTATTGGGTTGTGAAGTTCTTTTAGCAGGTTAGTCTCTGGTTTAATTTCATGATTTTTGGCCACAATGTGAGCTGCTACTGCTGATTTATCAACCTGTTTAAAACGAATATTCCAAAAGTGTTCTTTTTCCGACTCTCCAAATTTCTCTTTGATCTTCTGATATATTTCTGATCACAATCTGTACGTTTGATTTCATAAATTCTTGATTTCTGTTCTGTTGGTATGGGATCTTTTACTGTGCAACCTAATAAATTTTTGATATTATATTTGTTCTTTGGGAGTAACAACAGAACAGAAATCAGGAATTTATGAAATCAAATATGAGGATTGTGGTCAGAGATACATTGGAAAAAATAAAGAGAAATTTGGAGAAAAGAGCACTTTCAGAATATTCATTTTAAACAGGTTGATAAATCAGCAATAGCAACTCACTTTTGGGCCAAAAATCATGAAATTAAACAAGGGACTAAACTGGTAAAACAATTTCATTAAACCAATAGAGCTATCCACTTGGGAAACAGTTTTTATCTTAAAAAATAAAGAAAACTTGATGAACTTCGATTTTCCACCCATGGATGAACTAAGCAAGTTCCTATTCAAACCATCAGAGACCCCCACAAAAACATCTTGGGATCCAGCCACCAATTCAAATAACTGGTCAACAGCTGATGATGAAGCAAGGGCTTCTGAAACATGTCCTAGAGGTATATAGTAAGTGTAGTTAGTGTGAATGTGTTGAAGCATTAGTGTAGGATATATTACCACTCCATTGTCTACAGCTTCGTAAGTACAATTTATTAACTTAAATGATCTTTGGCTTTTGCAATTTATAGGATGGAGTTGTTTGAAATGGGTAATAAACAGGAGTATAGAATTGTATTATGGATACTATTTTAGGGTGTTATATATAGCATTATAGTAGTTATTTGATTTGGGAAATAAAGGAATTAGTAGATATTGTATGATTCAGTTGAACTAAAGTGTAGTTCAACTGAATCATACAATGATATCAATTAATATGACACACTCTTGATTCAGTTGAACTACACACTCTTAAAGTATAGTTCAGCTGAATCATACAATGATATCAATTAATATGTTTGGCTTCACTGTGCAATTTCTAATTTACATTTAAGTATTAAAAGAAATTAGTAGTTTGTAGAGACTGCAGCTAGCTGATAAAATAATGGTATAAGTAGTATAGTTGACATATTTTATTTTAGTATTCCTGGGATGGATCAGAGCTTGGTCCCGTGGAATTCCAGTAGGCTACTGCTGATGACTTGGGGTCTGATGTAATCAAGGTGGAAATTTTGTACTTTGTTTAGAGTTTAGATAAAGGGTTATAAAATCATTATTGTATTAAACATTTTTGTAACTGTCAGAGGTGACACCTAAAATGGCCTGGGCCAGATAGGTGCAAGTCCCTTTGTAGTTTGTATTTTTCTTAGTATTTCAATAAATTTCAACATATGCAGTATATAAATATTGTACTTACGAAGCTGTTGACAATGGAGAGGTAATATATCCTAAACTTGGGTATTAATTTTTTACATAAAAATGATAACAGCATGAGACCAATAATTAACAATATCAATTCACTTAATACCAGTTAGCAAAATAATTGATCAAAGTTTTCAATTCTTTTAAGAGATTCCAAAGTTTGAGCAAAAAAAATTTAAATTTTAAGAACTATCGAAATTACACAAATTCGACAATTCTAATTGGAATTAAACACAGTGAAGCTTTTGAAATGTATATAATCAACTACTTGTCATCTAAACACTCTTATGCTTCACATTATTTTTGAAAACGAAGGGACCGGTTTTGGAGCGACATCCACTCCATTCTCGACCAACTCGACGACTGATTGGAGAAAAATCAACGGTTATGAAGAACTGCGGCTCCGCCCTGGTGGTACTTCTATGAACTGGAAATTTGTAATGTATTCTCCCGTCAAGTCGAAATTCAACAGATGATCCCTATGTTTATAAATAAAAATCTTCTCCCATGTATCCAATTCTATGTATCCTTGTGCTTCTTTTAGTAACTTTATTTCTTGTTGTATGTCGTGATTATCAATCCAAAAATGGTGTGCAACTGCCGACCTATCTATCTGTTTATGCTTGACGTTCCTGAGATGTTCCTTTAACCGTGTTCCTATGTTCCTCTTTGTCTTCCCTATATATATTTTATCACATTCCTTACACGATATTTTGTAGATACCCGATTTTTTCTTTTCTGGGATGTTGTTCAAAGTATTGTCCACTAAAGCATTTTTTAAAGTGTATCTGTTGATAGGTGCCAATTTTATGTTCCTTTCTTTAAAAATTTTTTGGAATTTATTTATAGCTATTGGATGAAAGTTAAATTTTTTAAAAACTGCAAAACTGCAAATCTTTTTCATTCATCAGTGTAGTGATGTTCTTAATCAATTTTTCTTTTTTGAATCTGTTAAGTCTTTTATTTACTAAATTTTTATTGAAACCATTTATAATTGCAATCTCCTGTATCTTCTCCAATTCAATTCCATTCCATTCCTCCTTACTAATTGGTAAATTTACCAGTCTATAAATTAAGCTATTAAAAACTGCATGCTTGTGAGCTATGGGGTTGAATCCTTTTGATTTTATATAGTTATCAGTATGAGTTTCCTTTCTATATATTCCAAATTTTCTTGGTTCTTTTTAATTTTCAAATCCAAAAACGGTAATATCTCATCTATTTCTGTTTCTAGTGTGAAGGAAATATTCTTGTCCTGTACATTTAAGAGTTTCAAAGCTTCTCCAACTAATTTTTTGTTCACTATACTAAAAATATCATCTACATATCTATACCAGCATTTAAAATAATGTGGAAAGGCTGATATTATGTGAGTCTCAAATTTACTCATAAATAAATCTGCCAAAAAAGGGGACAGAGGATTTCCCATTTTCAGTCCTGTTTGCTGTTTGTAGAATTCACTGGCAAATTTGAAATAGAAGAAGCACAAGGATACATAGAATTGGATACATGGGATAAGATTTTTATTTATAAACATAGAGATCATCTGTTGAATTTTGACTTGACGAGAGAATGCAATACAAATTTCCAGTTCATAGAAGTATCACCAGGGTGGAGTCGCAGTTCTTCATAACCGTTGATTTTTCTCCAATCAGTTGTCGAGTTGGTCGAGAATGGAGTGGATGTCGCTCTGAAACCGGTCCCTTCGTTTTCAAAAATAATGTGAAACATAAGAGTGTTTAGACGACAAGTAGTTAAAAAAAATTCAGTTGATCTAGTCCAAAAACTTAATAATAGCAGAATTACAGCTGGAGATAATATGGTATCATTTGATGTAAAAGCCTTGTTCCCGAGCATACCAACAGAGAAACTTATGCTTATGTTAAACAAATGGTTAACATCAATAAATTTAAAAACAGAAGAAGTAAATGACTTATTGAAAGTTACTAATATTTGCATTCAACAAAATTTCTTCAGCTTCCACAAAAGATATTACCAACAAGTTTCAACCGTAACTATGGGAAACCCTGTGTCATCTTTTCTAGCAGATTTATTCATGAGTTCATTTGAAATACATATCACAAAAGCCTTACCTTTAATTTTCAAGTCATGGTTTAGGTATATGGATGACATTTTTGCAATAATACTGAAGAAACACTCAATAGATGTCCTGAAACTTCTTAATTTGCAACATAAATCTATACAGCAAGGTCAGCAGTTGACCAGGAACTGACGATAGGAACGATGGCTACAGATTGATGAATATTCTACTCACAGAAGCAGAGTACAATAGAATACCAACAAATAATAAAGACAGCAATAACCAATGGTTTCAACAAAGACACAGTGATAAAAATTATCAATAAATCTGAAAGACAAAAAGGGATAAGAGAAGTTTCCACACTGAAAAACACAAGTTCAAGAAATTTTTTAAAGAACATGGGATAATGTTAGCCCCAAAGAACAGATATAGTATCAAGAATTTATTAGATTACACAGTAAAAGACTCCTACCAACAGAACGGAAATCAGGAATTTATGTAATAAAATGTCGGTCCTGGTGGTGTAGTGGTTACCATACTTGCCTCCTAAACCCAAAATGCGGGTTCGAACCCGGCCAGGACTGATGGATTTTTTCGGGCGTAGAAATCCTAAGTATGGCTTCCTTCGGAAGGGAAGTAAAGCCGTGACATTTACGGCACGAAAAAGAACCTCAAGCCTGAAAGAGAGGCCTCTGAGCAAAATTTGTTGGCCATTTCACGCCCTGAGTTGAATGGGACGCTGATGACCTGAGCTGTTAAAGAGTGTCCATAAATAAATCAATCAAAAAAAAAAAAATGTAATAAAATGTGCAGATTGTGAGCAGAGCTACATAGGCAAAACAAAGAGAAATTTAGAAATTTGGAGGAAAGAACACTTTATTCGGATTAAGCAGGTGGATACATCAGCAGTAGCAGCTCACCTTTGGACCAAAAATCATGAAACAAAACTGAAAATTAAACTACTGAAACATCTTCACAACCCAATGGAGTTATCCACTTATAACTTCATATTAAAAAATAAAGAAAACCTAATGAACTTAGAGTTTCCTCCTAAGGATGAACTCAGCAATATCCTACTTCAGCCAACAGATGCCAACACAGGGACATCCGGGCATCTGGCCATCATTTCGAGTAATGGCAGTTAAGTGAGCAACTGAAGATGGGAGAAATTCTCCCAAAGCACGCCTTATTTTATGTAGGTAAATGGAGTTTAGTGTAAAAAATGAATACTAAAGTACTACTTTATAAAATTCATAGGATGTAAAATTTTAGCACATTTTTAATGCATCATAAAATCTTATTAGATAGCCTTCTTTATATTCTAATTAAGGAGGGAAAAGTTGATTTTAAGCTAAAGAATCTCACATACACAAATGAATTCACATAATTTACCTTAGGTGAGATTAAAAGGGTGTGCAGCGTTTCTTTAAACAACTGAAACATAAGTTTTTGCATAACTATGGTCTTCATCAAATGACATCTCTGTTTGTTGAAAGATTTCAGCATTAAATGTTTTAGTTCATGAGTTGATTATATTCTCGCATTTCTTCACTTACCAAAGTTTATATCATATCATATGCTATCATATACTTTATTCACCTTTGGAAATTTGTTACAATTTCATGGTTTCAATTATAAAATATAACAATTTCGTACTGTTAATACTTATAATTTATCTGTATGGGTAGTTTTTTAAAATATGCATTGAATTCTTGTATACTATAAAAACACTGATTAGTTAAAAACCTCTTAAATTTCTTCCTAAATCTAATAGGGTGTGTATCTGTGATTTTGTTAATTATTAAGTTATACATTTGGATGCCACTATGCAGGATTGAATTGATCTGTTTAGTTGTTCTGGCAGTTTATAGGTGGACTTTGTTGCTGGTTCTAGTACTGTGCTTATGGATTGATTAAATAGAGTAAAATTGTTGTATATTACTATTTACACAACATGCACTTTTTAATATATATAGGCATGGTAGGGTAAGTATATTGTTCTGTATAAAGTACATTTTACAGTGAAAGCATTTGTTTAGATTAAACATTTTACGTATAATTTTCTTTTGTGCTAAAAAGAGTGTATTAGTATCTACTGAATTACCCCATAAGATAATGCCATAAGTAAAAACGGTTTGTATATATGCAAAGTAGATCATTTTTAAAGTACTAAGATTATATAATGAATTATGTTAATCTTTGTTGTGATGTTGTAAATGTGTGACTTCCAGTTTAAGAATTTGTCTATAGTTATTCCTAAAAATTTTGCTTCAGAGGCATACTGAATTACTTTATTATTTTAGGTGATCATTGGATCAATATTCTGACTTTCCCTATTAGAGAGGGCAAAATTATTCGTGCATTGGGATTTATTAGCATTTAATATCAACTTATTAGCGGAGAGCCATTCTGCTAGACTAACCATAACTTCCGCTGCCTGTTGTAAATTTGTGGGAAAGTTTCCCTTTAATATGCAGCTTGTATCATCTGCATATATTATCATGGCTGCATGAGGTATGTTAATCGGCAAATATTCTATGGTTACTAGAAACAAAAGAGGCCCAAGATTTGAGCCCTGTGGAACCCTGCATTTTGCTACTTAAGTTTGAAATAACGTTTCTGCCTTTGTTACATTTCTTATGGATATACATTTGAGCCACATATATGCCATGAATACCATATGATTCCAGTTTGGATAATAAGATATTATGGTCAACCAAATCAAATGCTTTACTCAGGTCCATAAATATACCAAGTGTAGATTTGTTTTCATCAATTCCCTCAAGTGTTTCCTTAATGAAGTAATATAGGGCATTATTTACGCTCTTGTTTTTTCTAAGAATGAATTAAGGAAAAATGACTAAGATTGGCAGATAAAAAAAAAGTGTTTCTCCCATACATAGTTGCCATGACAAAATGCACATATTAGGCATAGAGGTGACTTTTCACTCTCTCTATTTTTGGGACTTAGCCTCTAGCAAATTATTTTTTGTCGCTGAATTTAAAAATTCTGCTTCTTGGGAAGAAATATTTGTTGATTGAGAATGTCAGTGATGCTATCAAGGACTGTTTTGCAGAGTTAATTTTTCCAACAAAAATTATTGTCCTTGGGGGAAATATGTTCAGAAATAAAATTGGCTTGTATGGAAGAGTTGATTTTTAATCAAATTTTTCAAATGATCCTTGTAGATTATTTTGAAAATCTATATAGTCCTACATGGATAGCTGGCCACTAATCAAAAAAATTGCCTATATAACAAATGTATAGCATTTAGCAAAAACCTGGTAAGTACCTGCAATAAAATTTTCCAGGAGATCCAAATAAAGTTCAAAGCTAGCCAGCCCTAAAATTAGCACATTGATATTCTAAAATGAAGTTTATTAATGCAAGCAAACTTATTTTTACCAACTACTACAATTATTATGTATCACATTTTCCTTGTCGCCGAAAGGGGGCAATTCTGTTATACATTACAGTTTCTAGTATTTTTGAGAATCCTGATATGATAGAAATTGGCCTGTAGTTATCAACATTATTTTGGCTAACATTTTTAAATATGGGGACAATTTTACTTGTTTTAAGATTCTCTGAATTAATGGAACAGTTAATTATCAATAGAGGATCGATAATGTAGCTTATGTACTATTTAATTAGGCATTCTGGTATTTCATCAGGTCCTGCCGAAAAACTATTCTTTTTGGAGGTAACTATTCTGGTTATTTCCTCATGAGTTACAGGCTTAAGGTATTATACACTTTTTTCACTTTTATTTAGTTTAGGATTTTTAAAAGTATTAGTGTTAGTTCGAAATGGAAACATTCTATCAGCAACAGTTGTGAAATGATTATTGAAAATATTTGCAACCAATTGGATTATCATATATTACATTGTTAACTGTTAGGGTTGTATTTTTATGTTTGTCAGTCTTAAGGTTAGCAGTTTCACTCCTAATTACATCCCAAATGATCTTGTTTTTATTTGATGATTGTAAATCTGTTCATCAATATGTCGTTTCTTTGCTGTTTTTATTAATTTGGTATAAATTTGCTTATGCTATTTAAAATATTTTGTGAATCCGTCAGATTTATTTATTTTACTTATATTGAAGAGGTGTTGCATTTGTTTACTGGAGTCAATGATTCTCTTTGTGATCCACTTTTTACTTTTGCTAGTGTGGTTGTTTGTTAATGATTTATAGGGCAATGCCTGTGTTAAAGTGGTGCATGAATATGCAAATCATAAACTTAGAGGATTTAAGGTCTACAGTTACTTCGTTATAGACATCATTCCAATCTTCCTTTTCCAGTAGAAAATTTATGTATACTATCCTTGGGAAAGAACCTTTTGTGTATTGTTTTAGGCATACTCTTACCCTTCTTTTGTAATAAGGTTAAGATTATGGCATTATGATCTGAGAAGCTAGTGTTAACATTCATCAGAGTGAACTCTTTGGTTATTTGATCAAGTATTATAACATCAATTAATGCAATTTTTTAAAAATTGTAAAAACTTTAAAAAAAAATTTCATGTGAAACTAACACAGTGAAGCTCACATGAATTAAATCTGTCATCTAACACTCTTCATGCTTCACTAACCTTAAAAATATCCGGAACCGGTTTCAAAGATATGTTATCTTGTCCACGGCCGAAGATGGAGATAACATATCTTTGAAACCGGTTCCAGATATTTTTAAGGTTAGTGAAGCATGAAGAATGTTAGATGACAGATTTAATTAATCAATTAATGTGCTTGAGGAGCTGGTAACTCTTGTGGCTTTTTGAACAAAGTTTTCCATATTGTAAGATAGTAGTAACTGTTTAATTTTTTGTCTCTCAGAAAATCTATATTGAAATCACCTACAATTACGATTCTTTTGGTATGTCTTTTTAATGATTTGATTACTTAGTTGTTCAAGAAACATGAGTGATTACCTGTCAGGGGACGATATATACATACAATAAATAACTTTTGATCATTAATTTCAATGACTGTGAGCTCAAATTCTTTTTCCACGCTTAGATTTGCCATTAATACTTTAATATATCTTGACTCTACAGAAAAAGAATCTCAAAACATCAAATCATAGAAACAAAATTTACCCAGAAAAGAAACCAAATATCTGCCAGATAAATTATTTACATTGTAATAAAATATACAGCTGCAAAACAAGAAAGTAAATTTCAGACTTTTCAGGAATATCAGATACAAACAAGCAGAAAAATCACATTTAGCCAACCATATTTTTGGAAATGAATCTTGAAACAGAAAAGAAAATTGTTAAAATCAGCATACTGACTGTTGGAACTTAAGAAAAACACTCTTATGCTTCACTTACTTTTAAATATGGTGGGACCGGTTTCGAAGAGACAGACTCAGTCGCCAAGTTGGTTGAAGATGGAGAGAATGTCTCTTCGAAATCGGTCCCACCATATTTAAAAGTAAGTGAAGCATAAGAGTGTGTTAGATGACAGATTAATTATAATGTACATTTAATTTATATTTTATCCACTGTAGATGTTATACTAATGTGCATTTAAATAAGATTTCAGTATATTGATGATTATGCATTTTAACTTCAGTAAGTTTCATTTAGCAGTATTATTTTGGTCTTTTAATTTGATTGGCTTACCACTCATAAACAGGCATGATAAATGACAGGATACATTTTGAGAAGGTTGAGAACTTCTCGATACCTTACACAAGAAATGTGTATATCATGAGCCTCTTGAACAGATGCATAAACAGCTTTTGATGTAATGCAATACACTGAAAACAATAACCTGTTGTGACATCTCAGCCAACAAGATGAGGCAGGAGGCACTTTAGCCTTCCATGCATAGCAAATAGTATAAACATGTGCAAGCTGGAGGAATGATGGTAGGAAGTCTGATTTACCCAAATCATCCCACATAGCAGATAGCAGGATTGGTCATTTTGTTTGATACTGTTCTTTAACATCTCAGGTCATCTGCATCTCATTCAATTCAGGGCATGATAATGCTGATAAATTTTGCTCAAAGTCTCATCTTTCAGGCTTGAGGTTCTTTTTCTTATCATAAATCTATGACATGGAACCCATCGCTTAATTCCCTTTTGAAGGAAGCCATGCTTGGGATTTTTATGCCCGAAAAAACTCCATCGACCCTGGCCGGAATTGAATATGCAATCTTGGGTTTAGGACTGACTGGACTGACTGATACTGAGCCTGCACTTTATGTGGATGGGAAAGGTCTGTGCCCTAGCTCATAAGATATTGAATTTCAATTTATTTTTAATGCATATAGATAACTACCAAGAGAAGATCATGGTCCTTGGAGTATTTCACAGTAGTCCCAGAAAAAAAAAAGCACAATATAATATTAGTTTCCGGTATGTTAGTTTTGAAAGCAGAAATACATCAGAAATGGCAGCGAAGCATCAGATAATTGGAAATAATATTTTGTTTAATTGATATTATTGTATGATTTAGTTAAACTACACACTCTTAATGCTTCACTTACTTATCATAATATATAGAACCAGCTTCGAGAACATTTTGTTCTCATCTTCAGCTAGGCTAAAATTCAACTGTCAGATAATTTGTTAAGCTGTGGGAATGTGTATTCTGCTCTGATGGCGGTGTGAGATTTTTTTCACATTCATCTACATTGGAAAAACAAAGAGAAACATAGGCACACAGTTAAAGGAACATTTCAGAAACATAAACTACAAGCAAATAGAGAAATCAGCAGTAACCTATCATTTTTGGACCAAAAATCATGATATAGTGAATAAAGCAAAATTATTAAAATGAGTACAAGGACCTACAGAACTAGCAACGTGCTAGAAAGTCTCCATCTACAAATACAAAGGCAGTCTAATGAACTTTGACACTGCTGGGGATGAAAACATAAACTACAAGTTTATCACACTGCCACCAGAGCAGAATACACATTCCCACAGCTCAACGAATATCTGACAGTTGAATTTTAGCCTGGCTGAAGATGAGAACAAAATGATCTCGAAACCAGTTCTATATATTATGATAAGTAAGTGAAGCATTAAGAGTGTGTATATCATACAATAATATCAATTATATGATTGGCTTCACTGTGCAAGTTCCAATTTACATTTTAATTAATATTTTGTTTGCTTTTAAACTAGGTTTTGTTGTATATGAATTCATTAACATAAGCAGTTAGATTAATATTAACATAAATGTAATGTCAGGGAAGATCCTATATGGTACTCTGAAGACAAAGACTTCTAAAAAGATGTACCACACACAAATTAACATAAATTGTTTTCCTGTAAAACAGCTTGAGGCCTGTACTTTGGGAGAGCAGTGTTTTCAGCACATGCTTGCAGAGAGCACAGCAAGATTTATTTTCATTCTAGGGTTATGAGATTCTGAGACTTTTGAGTGAGATGAATTCCCATCCCTACCATAACAGTTTCTTGAACTGATGGATTCTACAATCATTTATAACATGATATAAAGCAAATAATGCCATTTATCTCTTCTTATTGATCACTTAAAACTGTTACTACAGTCAATGGAACTTGTACAATAAATGTGCATATTTTATTGACCAATAATTTTGAAGGTATTGTATCGGTTTGATAAACAAAAACTATTCAAAAATTATAATTAATAGAAGTTGATATCATAAAGTAGAAATAATAAAACCATATTCTGGGTAATGGATATAATTTTGTACTTCACTGCTTTAAATTTAAAATCAACTTTATTTAAAAACAGGATATGAGCTGGAGCCTGTTTTTAAACTTGGTGAGTGAAGTATACTGTATAGCATTACAACACCAATGAATAATACAGCTTTATTTTTAAACATATCTGTCTCAGAAAAAATCCTTTGATAATATTATAGCTCACACATATATGTAGCTCTTCCTCTGTATATATTTTATTTTTTTCCTCTAAAAGGCAGTCTTTTAATTATGTTATTTTATAATTACTGTTTTCCATTTCCTTTTCATTCATTTTGATACAATTTACCCATTTCTTGCTTTATGCTATTGGTAATGGTTCTGTCACAAAGATTGACACCATTAATAGGTCTAAATACTTTGTGATTGTAATATGTACATGATTTATAAATGGTATTCCTAATGTTAGTTTCTAAAGTTAGTGATTCAACTGTTCTAGGTGGATGTATCTACCATTGAACCAGTAGCAGCTTTCTGTAGTTCAGATGAGGAAACAGAAGACATTGGAGCACTTCAGTTTCTGCCCATTGCTCCAGAAGTAGAGGATCCAGAGGAAGGTTGGGGTGCCCCACCAGGAACGGCCCCCCCACCAGATATGCAGCAAGATGAAAATAAGAGACAAAGCAGCAGTTCCAAGGAGAACAACTCGCCGGCACCTAAGCGTCGCAAGTTTCGCTCCTTTGATATTCAATTACAGGGAGCACCCACTGATGGTAAGCTGTTTAATTTTTATGTCTCTTCAAAATATAACTCAGCTTTTGAATTTTTTAAAATTTGGGTCTACTTACATCTTATTGAGCTTTGTCTACCTCAAAGTATCACATTCTCTATTGATACACCTCTCCCAATGGTGATTGAGCTTCTCTAAGCAGTCATATCTTTTCAGAGATTGCTCAGAGTTCTGTATGTGAATGTTGTCTTATCTCCTCATTGAATAGAATCTTTGTCCTTTCATCCTACATTTCAGGTTTGGATATAAAAACTCTGCAGGTGCTAAGCCAGGAGAGTATGGAGAGTGAGGATCAACAGTCATCTTGTTTTTCGGCCCCAAACAAGCAATGATAAATAAAATGGTGTATTATCATGCTATCCATGAATTGTCTGTCCACACTTCCGGCCTCTTTCTTTTCATATTTTCTCTGAGATGTCTGAGGACATCTTTGCAAAACCAGCAATACACTGTTTGACCCTCAGGCAGAAATTCATTATGAATAACATTACAAATGTCAAAGAAAATCATCAAAAGCATATTGACATTTGACCTGATAAACTTTTGGATCTTGGTGAAGATTTTCCAATCCACTGTGATAATTGCCCTTTTGTCTCAACATCATAATCGTAGACTCATGTTTCAAAATGAGATTCATAATCATCATGATTATTCATCAAAGTTGCATCTTCAGTAATGTGATCCAAGAGCTCCTGACAGATCTATTCTTGTGTCAACAAGACAAACTTTGCTGCATATCAAGCTTTTCTATCAGAATTTTAATAGTTTCATTAATTCTAGCTGTATGAGTCAGTTGACACTGATCGGTGTCTGGTGTACGATTCGTTCACTATGGATTCACAACAACTGATACAGTTTAAATAATTACCTCCATAAGTTTTTTTCCATCATCTCATGAGTCTCAGTAAAATATTTAAAAATGCAATGCTAATGTGCTGCTCAAGATAGCTGCCATGTCAATAACTCAAGAAATTCAAACGGGAGAAGAGGTTAAAACAGGTTACAGCATTGTCAGCTAAAAAAGAAACTGCTATTCAGAATAAACTTACTTATCATCTTTGGGCAACCAAAAAATTACAGAAAATGCTCAAGGGAATTTGGGATTATTTTGTCCCCAGTGAACAAATTCAGCCTAAATAATCTCCTCAACTCTGGTGATAATGACAGAATACTGATGAAAAGCCCGGAATCTATAAAACCAATTGTTTGGAATGCAACAAAGTATATATTGGCAAAACAAAAAGAAGCATTGAAATTAGGCTAAAGGAACACTGTAGAAACATCAGGTGCAATCAGATAGATGAATCAGCCCTTTACACATTACTTTTGGAGAGATAAACAAGATACAGAAATGGAAGTCAAATTACTGAAATTTATAGATAGACCTTTGGAGCTGGTTATATGGAAAAAATTTTAATAAAAAACATGAAGATAAGGTTATGAACTTCTAAATCCCAACAGAAGACAAAAGTAATCCAAAAGTTCATAAAATGCCCACCAGAACTGCATCAAGCCCATCCAGCCGTCAACGATAAAATATAATGTTCCAATGTCTTTATGGTTGGTTGAGATAATCACCATTGCAAAGAGGTAAAATGACTGATAAATTAAGAATCTGGCAACTGACTTACAGCTGATAACATGGACAAAGGCCTGTGAAACATGTTCTGTATAATTCAATGGTAAGTGGAGCATAAGAGTATTAAATTGACTCACTTGCTATTTAAGAATATTCAAATATATTACAGACTCTATACAGGCTGTTAATGAATGTCATCACACAAATTTTCTGCTCTTAAAAAAGCAATTTATAATAGGAAACAAATGGTCTCTTAAGATTATGGATTAAGGGGTACTCTACAGTTATAGTAGCATTTAAAATTTAGTGTTATGCATATCGATAAGTTTCCCTGGAGAAGAGTTCAGCAAATGCAGCTACAACATTTTTTAAATAAAACACCCTACAGAATTTCTATAGTACAGCAATTACAACATGGTCTTGCCAGCCTGCCTTAATTTTTGTAATTGGATTTGCAATAATTTTAATATCAGGGAAATTAATCCAAAAATAATTTTTTTCACCAAAAAAGTTTAGTTTTATTTTCATGGGCAAATAACATTCCAAAATAATATGTCAGCTGAGACTGCCTTTGAATGCATCAAAACAAGCTACACTTTCCTTTAAGCGAGCACTGGTTTTCAGCTGAATACTGTGCACACCCAGTCTACAGCATTCAACTCAATTTATTATACTATCCATGTGGATTACAGGAGGCCTGTTGGATATTGACAATTTTTTGTATGAATTTGCACATACATATTTACAACCTATGCCTTCCAAAGCTTTATCTATAAATCATTAAAACAACACACTTCTTTGTATCAAATAACATTTCAATTAACATAACAAATTATTATTGAGGAAATCACTCAAATTTCACTAATTTAGTTCCACTTACTTGGACATGTTTCAAAGGCGATTGCCTTCATCGTCAGCATGATCCCAATGTCTGCTTCCCCGCGTGGTATTCAGATGTTGCTCCGTAGATTTTATGAACTTTGTGATAAGGTTGCTATTGTTTGGAAGATCAAAATTAACCAAATTTTCTTTGTTTTTATTTATGAATATATTTTCCTACACTGTCAATTCTATTGGTTTTTGAAGAGCTTTTAAGAGTTTTGGTACCTTTTGGAATTCGTGGTTTTTTTGCCAGAAATGGTCTGCCACTGCTGATTTTTCCATGTGTTTATATTTTACATGCCTCATGTGTTCCTTAAACCGTATGGAGATATTTCTTTTTGTTTTGCCTATATATTTCATATTGCAATCTTTGCAAGCAATTTCATAAATGCCTGATTGTTTTTCTGGAGGAATTTTGTCTTTTGTGTTCGTTTTTAGGAGGTTTTTTAAACTACATTTGTTTACTGGAGCCAAAATGATGTTTGCCTGTTTAAAAATTTTTTGGAATTTTTGGTGTGCCCATGGGTGGAATGTGAATTTTTTATATATCTGATCCCCTTTGTAGCCTTTTAGTGTGGTGATATCTTTTATTCGTTTTTTCTTTTTGAATTTTTCTATTTTCTTGTTCATCAGATCTGTTGTGTAACCATTTTTTTGTGCTATCTCTATGATTTTTTGGTACTCCAATTTGTATTCTGTCTTGCTTATTGGAAGGTTTGTTAATCTGAATGTGAGGCTATTGATTATGGCATGTTTATGTTGTATTGGGTTGAGGCTGTTGTTTTTTATGTAATTATCTGTGTTGCTATCTTTTCTGAATATGCCAAATTCCAGTATATTGCCATTTTTTATAATTTTTATGTCCAAGAAAGGAAGAATCGTGTTGTTCTCCAATTCCATTGTAAATTTAACACTGCTGTCTTGCAGGTTGAGCAGTTTTATTGCATCCTCTTTCCAATTTTCATTTACTATTGCAAAGATATCATCAACATAACGGTACCAACATTTGTATATATATGGAAAAGCCTCAATTATTTTTATTTCTAAAAAACTCATGTAGATATCTGCTAAGAATGGTGATAATGGGTTTCCCATTGCTAGACCCTTATTTTGTGTGTAACTGTTGCCTCCGAATGTGAAGTAGGTTTGGTTGATGCACATTTTGGTGAGGTTCACATATTGTTCTATTGCTTCTCTAGGTAGGTTTATTGAGGTTAGCCATTTCTGTATGACCACTATCAGATTTTCTTTGGGGATGCTAGGAAACATAGAGACCACATCATACGAAACTAGTAGATCCCTATTTTCCAATTTCACATGTCTAATTTTATCTATTAGTTCTGATGAGTTCTTTATGCTTTGGCTTTTGTATTTCGGCAAGGCATTAAATTTTTTTAAAAGGCAATTGGCTAAATTGTATGTGGGTGAATTTATTTCACATTTCAATTAGTTTCAATCTTAAAATATTCAGGAATCGACACAAATTTACTGGAGATTTCAATTAGTATTTGAATTTATCCTAAACTTAGGTATTAATTTTTTGCACTAAACTCCATTTACTTACATAAAATAAGATGCACTTTGGGAGAATCTCTCCCATCTTCAGTTGCTTACTTAACCGCCTATACTGGAAACGATGGCCAGATGCCTGGATGTTCCTGTGTTGGCACCTGTTGGCTGAAGTAGGATATTGTTTAGTTCATCCATAGGAGGAAACTCACAGTTCATTAGGTTTTCTTTATTTTTTAATATGAAGTTATAAGTGAATAACTCCATTGGGTTGTGAAGATGTTTAAGCAGTTAAATTTTCAATTTTATTTCATGATTTTTGGTCCAAAGGTGAGCTGCTACTGCTGATGTATCCACCTGCTGAACCCGAATATTCCTAAAGCGTTCTTTCCTCCAAATTTCTAAATTTCTCTTTGTTTTGCCTATGTAGCTCTGCTCACAATCTGCGCATTTTATTACATAAATTCCTGATTTCTGTTCTGTTGGTATGGAATCTTTTACTGTGCAACCTAATAAATTCTTGATATATCTTTCTTTGGGGCTAACATTATCCCATGTTCTTTAAAACATTTAACTTGTTGTGGTAAATTGGATGGTAGGTGAAACTTTTGAATTTGTATCCTTCTTTTTGTTGTATTTTTCAGTGTGGGAACTTCACTTATCCCTTTTTGTCTTTCAGATTTATTGATAATTTTTATCACTGTGTCTTTGTTGAAACCATTGGTTATAGCTGTCCTTATTATTTGTTGGTATTCTATTTTGTACTCTGCTTCTGTGAGTGGAATATGCATCAATCTGTGTGCCAAACTGTGAAACACTGCATATTTATGTGGAATGGGGTTATAACTATCATTTTTTATGTAATTTTCTGTGTGCGTTTTTTTTCTGTAAATTGCAAAATTCAAACCATCTCTATTTCTTATAATTTTTAAATCTAGAAATGGTAGTCACCCATTTCTCTCTTCTTCTATGGTAAATGTATAGATTTATGTTGCAAATTAAGAAGTTTCAGGACATCTATTGAGTGTTTCTTCAGTATTATTGCAAAAATATCATCCATATACCTACACCATAACTTGAAAATTAAAGGGAAACCTTTCGTGATATGTATTTCAAATGAACTCATGAATAAATCTGCTAGAAAAGGTGACAAATGGTTTCCCATAGTTACGCTTGAAACTTGTTGGTAATATCTTTTGTGGAAGCTGAAGAAATTTTGTTGAATGCAAATATTAGTAACTTTCAATAAGTCATTTACTTCTTCTGTTTTTAAATTTATTGATGTTAACCATGTCTTTAACATAAGCATAAGTTTCTCTGTTGGTATGCTTTTAGTCAAATGATACCAATTATATCTCCAGCTGTAATTCTGCTATTTTTAAGTTTTTTGTCTAGATTTAAGAATAAATGTCCTTGTATGTTTGGATCTCTGTCAATTATTTTCATGTTTGCTCTTGGGCTATGATAGTAATTATTTTTTTAAAGGATGTTTGTTATTTTGAATAAATCCACCTATACATCTTTGCACAGCTACCCCAAATTTCAATATTATGAGACATGTAGGTTAAATAATTCCATTATAAATCATTTTCAGTCACTACTTATCACATTTTGGTTTGAAATATCTCAGTTTATATATTGTTTTAGTAATTGTATTACAAATACATTCAATGTGATCTGATCACAACAATCTGTTATTTATGTTTCCTGTGAATTCCAAAGCTAAGATTTAAAAATAATAAGAAATGCAAACAGTCTTAGCTTTGAGATTCACAGGAAACACACAGAGAAAATTACATAAAAAATTATAGTTATAACCCCATACCACATAAATATGCAATATTTCATTGTTTAGCACACAGATAATCAACATCCCATTGATGGAAACAGAGTACAAAATGGAATACCAACACATAATGAAGACGGCTATAACCAATGGTTTCAACATAGACTCAGTAACAAAAATCATCAATAAAGCTAAAAGACAAAAATCGATGAAGGAAGTTTCCACACTTAAGAACAGTGAAGAAAGATAAAAGTTCAAAAGTTTCACATACCACCCAACTTATCACAAAAAATTTAGGAAGATATTCACAGAACATGGAATAATGTTAGTCCCAAAGACTATAATATAAAACATTTAGTACATAGCACAATGAAAGACACTATCCCCACAAAGCAAAAATCAGGAATATATAAGATCAAATGTACAGATTGTTAGCAGAGCTACATTGGGAAAACGAAGAGAAATTTAGAATTTCCGAGAAAATAACACTTTAGGGACATTTGATTAAAACAGGTAGACAAGTCAGCAATAGCAGGTAATTTTTGCAACAAAAATCATGAGATAAAACCAAAGTCAAATTACTGAAACAACTTCGTAACCCAATAGAACTATTCATTTGGGAGGGAATTTTCATTGTAAAAAATAAGAAAAACTTAATGAATTTTGATTTTCTGTTGCTGGGTGAACTCAGCAAGTTTCTACTAAAACCACCAGATACCACCACAGGAATGAACGGGTATCCATCCACTGTTTCAAACAATGGTATCCAGTCAACAGCAGCCGGTGATGGGAGGAACCTCTCCCGAAACTAGTCCTAAGTTTTAAAAAGTAAGTGGAGTAAGTGTTAACAACTTGAACACATGAATGTAGGATATATTACGACTCCATTGTCATAAGTACAATTTTTTACTTAATAGAGAACCTTGCTGATTCAGTACAGCGATTGCTTCTCAAGCCATGTTGCTTTGCAGATAGTAAACTATTTCTTTCTAGGAAGTTCAAGAGCTGCTTGCAAAATAATTTTTCCAAGATTTTTGAGAAAACTGATAATAGTGCTATGGTTTTATAGTTTGATGTATTATTTCTTTTCCCCCTTTTTGCATAATGGTTTAACAATAACTGTTTTGAGGTAAGAAGGAAAAATGCCTCTGTTGAAGGATTCATTGTAAAGGTATGTTAATAGTTGAGCAATTAGATGTGCACATTTTTTAATAAGGAAGTCAGATGTGTCATCTGTTCCTGCAGAACATTATGGTGTTAGTTCTTTTATTATTTGTAGTATTTCCACTTCATTTGTTGGGAAAAGGTACATTGAATCTTTAACTAAGCTACTGACTTCGCAGTTGGGCAAGCATATATTTTTTGCTTAACTAAAATTGTTAATTCAAACATTGCACAGTGAAGCTAATCATATATTAAGATTATTGTGTGACTGAGTCGAAATAACCCAATGATCTTAATATTTTTTGCTTGTTTGCTATCTTTTATTAGATTTTCTGCTATGTTGACAAAGCAATTATTGAAACTAATAAATATTGTACTTACAAAGCTGTTGACAATGCAGTGGCAATTTAACCTCAACTTAGGTATTCATTTTTTTACACTAACTCCATTCACTTACACAAAAGTAAGACATGTTTTGGGAGAATCTCTCCCATCTTCAGTCGCTCACCGAACCGCCGTTACTGGAAACTATGGCTGGACAAACGGATGTTCCTGTGGTGGCCTCTGTTGGTTGAAGTAGGAAGTTGCTGAGCTCATCCACAGGAGAAAACTCGAAATTCATTAGGTTTTCTCTATTTTTTAATATGAAAATTATTTCCCAAGTGGATAACTCCAATAGGCTGTGAAGATGTTTCAGCAGTTTTATTCCATGGTTTTTGGTCCAAAAGTGAGCTGCTACTGCTGATTTATCCACCTGTTTAAACAGAATATTCCTAAAATGTTCTTTCCTCCAAATTTCCAAATTTCTTTTTGTTTTGCTTATGTAGCTCTGTTCACAATCTGCACATTTTATTTTGTAAATTCCTGATTTCTGTTCTGGTGGTATGGAGTGTTTTACGTGCAACCTAATAAAGCCTTCCCTTTAATTTTCAAGTCATGGTATAGGCATGTGGATGACATTTTTCCAATAATACCAAAGAAACACTCAATAGATGCCCTGAAACTTCTTAATTTGCAACATGAATCCATACAATTTACTATAGAAGAAGAAAGAAATGGGTGGCTACCATTTCTAGATTTAAAAATTATAAGAAATTGAGATGGTTTGAATTTTGAAATTTACAGAAAAGAAACACACACAGAAAACTACATAAAAAATGAGAGTTATAACCCATTCCACATAAATATGCAATTTTTCAGTTTGGCACACAGATTGATGAATATTCCACTCACAGAAGCAGAGTACAAAATAGAATACCAACAAATAATAAAGACAGCTATAACCAATGGTTTCAACAAAGATACAGGGATAAAATTTATCAATAAATCTGAAAGACAAAAAGGGATAAGGGAAGTTTCCACACATGATAAACACAAAAGAAGAATACAAATTCAAAAGTTTTACCTACCATCCAATTTATCACAAGAAGTTCAAGAAAATCTTCAAAGAACATATATAACATCAAGAATTTATTAGGTTGCACAGTAAAAGACTCCATACCACCAGAACAGAAATCAGGAATTTATGAAATAAAATGTGCAGATTGTGAACAAAGCTACATTGGTAAAACAAAAAGAAATTTGGAGGAAAGAACATTTTAGGAATATTCTGTTTAAACAGGTGGATAAATCAGCAGTAGCAGCTCACTTTTGGACCAAAAACCATGAAATAAAACCGGGAATAAAACTGCTGAAACATCTTCACAGCCCATTGGAGTTATCCACTTGGGAAAAAATTTTCATATTAAAAAATAGAGAAAACCTAATGAATTTCGAATTTCCTCCTGTGGATGAGCTCAGCAACTTCCTACTTCAACCAACAGAGGCCACCACAGGAACAACCGTTTGTCCAGCCATAGTTTCAAGTAACGGCGGTTCGGTGAGTGGCTGAAGATGGGAGAGATTCTCCAGAAACGCATCTTACTTTTGTGTAAGTGAATGGAGTTAGTGCAAAAAATGAATACCTAAGTTGAGGTTAAATTATTGAAACGATTTGCTACTTCGTTGGGGTCTGAAATGTATTGAGTTTTCCATCAGAGTAATATTTGCAACCTGGGGTAAATTACCTGTTGTTTCTCTCTTAATAATTTCATATAGCCTTTGATTTGTTACTAGCTATTTTGATTGCTTTATCATTAGCCTGTCACTTTGCTTCTCGTATAACTCTTGATAGGATTATTTTATATCTTACGTAGTTATTTTTTAATTTATGACCGAAAGGGTAAGTTTTCTAATAAAGTATATAAGTTTCAGTATAAATAATTATCCAATCAATACTGTTGTCTGATACACTCTAGTGCTTCACTTTTAAAATATAGTGGTATTGGTTTTGAAGAGAATCCTCTCCATTCTTTGACCGATTTGATGACTGCAGTCAGTCAAGGATGGAGAGGATTCTCTTTGAAACCGGTTATTTCTTTAATAAGTTTTTGCCTTGAATTTCTGTACTTTTTTTGTGTGCTAGTTCTTTGTTATAACTATTTTTAATCACTGTTCTTTCAAATGGTTTGTATTCTTTAAGGTATTCTTCTTTGCTAATTTAAGGTTAATTAGCCAATGTGTTGATAACTAAAACTGTCAGCTTTGACGTGATTGTCTGCGTGTATATTCTCTCTGTATATTCCAAATTCCCGGTTTTTTTGACATTTCATTATTTATGTCCAAGAAATTGAACATGTTTTCCTTTTCAGTTTCATGTGTGAATGAAATGCTTTTATCTTGTAAACTCAGAAATTTTATAGTGTAATTATTAATTTTTTTGTTGACTATGGCAAATATATCGAGATATCTGCACCATATTTTCCATATGTATGGGAAATCTGAGTTGATGTGTATTTCAAATCTGCTCATGAAGAGGATAGCTAAAAATGGAGACGAGTGACTCCCTACAATAAGTCCTTATTGTTGTTTATAAAATTTGCCCTTGAAAGAAAAAAAGGATTGGTTTAGGCAAATTTCTGTGAGATTAATATATTATTTTATGTGTGCATCATTAATTCCACTTGTTCTCAGCCAAACTTGCAGATAAATTAGCTGCTTATCTTTGGGTATGCTTAGAAACAGCGATTGAATGTCCAAAGATATTAATGTGCCAGAAGATTGCAATTTTATGTCCTTAATTTTTTCTATTAACTGAAAAGAATTATTTATACTGCTGATTTGAAATTTAGGTAGTGTCTTAAATCAAGCCATTTTGCTAAAAATATGCAGGTATATTAATATTGTTAATGATGGGTCGCATTCCATTTCCATTATGAATTTTTGGCAAACCATATATTTTTGCTATTGTAGGATTGTTTTATTTTATATTTTGTTCCTTTTGGGATAACAGTTCAATTTTTTAGAGCCTCATTGACTAAATTAATGCATCCCTTCAATGCATCTGAACATATTCCCTTTTATAATCTTGCATTCTATTATAATACTCTTCTTTATCTAATATTATTATTCTGTTCCCTTTTGTTGGCTTTTGTATAAACTACATTCATTTCATTTAATGATATAGTGTTCCTATATGTCTTTTTTACTGGTTTTCATTTTTATTTGTTTTAATACCTTTTCTGATTTGATTCTAGCTAATTCTTTTTCTTTGTTGTTTCGCCTTTCAATAGCTACTTCTTCCAAATCTACCAAATAATCTTTTTTATTTTATTGGAGTATTGGGCACAAATTTTTAGGCCTTTATTTAAAAATGCTAATTCTTCTTTCTTGAAAGTTTCTTTTAATAGATTTTCCACAAAATTATGTTTCGGTTCTGAATTATAGATTTTTAAGCTTTTTTTTTTATTTACCCGATATTGTATATGTTCCAAAGCTGTTCTGATTAAGTTATCCCGTACTATGTTTCCTAACCTCGTTGAAATCTGTAAATATTTTTCATAAAGTTTTAGATCTATATTTGCTGAACTTGTGTTATGCTTTGCCTTTTCTAATTGAATTACTTTTTTCTCTGCGGCTAATTGCTTGGTGAAGGTTATACTTAACGGTATTTGGTACGATATTTGGACATATTTTATATTTTAGGCACAGGTGTAAAAAACAAATATCTGCTGAAATTAAACTGCTTTTTACTTTTAATCTTGTATATTATTTATTTTATTTATTTTTTTTTTTTCAGTTTAATGAACTTCGACACTTCATGAAAACATAATCTTCATCATATCTCCACCAGAGCAGATTACACATCCCTACGGCATAACAGTTTGTCCTCCAGTCGACATGGGGCTAATGATACAAGTGTTTGTGAAACTGGTCCTACATATTTAAACAACTAAGTGGAGCAAAAGAGTGTTAGTTCACTCAATCACACAATGATCTTAATAAAGTGCTATTTGTAGATCAATGATCCCTTCAGAGCCCAGCAGCATTTATCCTATCATTATTATTCACTATGCTCCTTGTGTATTTCATGAGAGGGAAAAATTCATTCCTAGAACTGAATGAAAAATAATTCAAAGTGCGATTTTGGTTAGCAAAATATTTCAAAGAACTGGAACAGATGTTATGTCCCCAATTATAATTATAAAGCAAAATCATGCTTTGAATTCAATGTTCATGCTACTAACTTTAGGATTCCATGTGAAAGGGAACTTCCAAAATTTATTGGAGATATATTAATGTGGAGAAAGCAAAGACCAGCAGAACTATCCATAAAGTTACTAGAGCAATTGCAGCTCTTAGGCATCAGTTCATTAAAATGCCAACCAAAGAGGGTGATGTAAGGAAAGTGATGCTAGTCTTCAATAACATTCGCAACTTTCCTGGAGTTTCAGGTGCTATAGACTGCATACTTATGGGGATAATAGTGCTTAAGTGTTAAGGATCAGCTTTTTTATTTTAATTATTTTCTTATATTTTAGCACCAGATGAATAATAATATCTTATCATGTTTGCTAAAATTTGCCATTTTTATTCGCTTTGACTTTTCCTTATCCATGTTTGCAAACAAGGCAGAAAAATTGAATAATTATTGTTTTTATCAGGTTAAGCAGTTGAAGTTCAACTCTAAACATGCTACTGTTTCGTGATGCTGCCATAGGTTCGACGGTTAGGGCAAACTTGAAATTACTATTCCCAAATTCCATAAACATATTGAAATTACTAGTCTGAGGTTATTTTTATGCAACAGAAATGATACTAACCTCTAGTTCCCTTTTAAATTACAGTTAAAAGTAATCTTAAGTTAGCAACTTTTATACAACTGGCCCTAAATGTAGTACATGTTTACAGACCATCGTCAGCTAACCACCAACTACTGGATAATTTGTTTTGCTTTGGGAATGTTATAATCTGCTCTGGTGAAGATGTGATGGACTTAAAAATTAATAATTAGCTTCACTGTACGAGTTCAAATTAACATTTTAAGAGCTGTAGTTTGACTCAATCATACATTGATCTTAATTATACAATTATTACTGCTTATTGTATGGTTTATTACCATTCATTTCAAATTTGTCTATGTTGTCACAAATGCATTTGAAATACAGGCTTGATGATCCATATGCCTGTATACGATTCATTTTAATCTAAAACTTTTCAGGCTGTGACAATATTCATATAAATAAACTCTTCCATGCTGTTATAGACCCGACATCACACCAATACTATTGCATGAACAATAATTACTTACAAAATAGATGCTACAATGCCACCAAGCAAGGCATTTAAGATTGGGAGGAAATTTTTATCAACCATTTTCAACAACAAAATATTCTATTATCAGTCTCTTCATTGGTGCTTAGGTTAGAAATTAATCATCTCAGAAAATCTTAATGGGAAGTTTGGCTATCAGATCAATGTATAATTGCAGGTAGTTGTGCTACTGAAGAGAGAGAAAATGCTTAGAGTATTTATGGTTAGTGTTGATTTTAATTTATTTGTTGAAGAGTTCCAGCTGAACCCTAGTGTCATCTGCTTTGCCTGCTCTGATGGGTTCACATTTTTCAATTACGACGATAATTTTAAGGCTAGTTACATTTGTTAATTAATCAAGTCATAATTTTTATATTATACATTAAGGTTTTTATGCTTCATAGTTTTGTAGCTTTTGTTAAGCTGTTTGATATCCCTGTCTCTTGTGACAAATGCCCAAGAAACTTCTGTGGAATGTGTTTTAATCTTGTACTTATTCCACCTAATTTGTTTTGTGAGAACATAATTTTTCCTATTTTACATTTTTTTTTAAAAAATATATGAAACTAACACAGTGAAGCTAGTTATATGATTTTAATCATAATTTTTCATACTTTTTTTTAAATGGAAAGTACCCGTAGTATGCTCTTTACAAGTCTTTTTATGATACTGCTAGTAAGGACTGGTCTATCAGGATATTTCTCTTTTTGATCTACCACAGAACTTTGATTTAATTTTGTGTATTATATAACATATTTTCACCACTGCCATTACTAAACACAACTACATCAAACTCTCAACTGTGGTTGGTCTTGGTGGTGTAGTGGTTACCATACTTGCCTCCTAAACCAAGATCGTGGGTTCAAACCCGGCCAGGACCGATGAATTTTTTGGTGCTTAAAAGCCTGAAAGAGAGGCCTCTGAGCAAAATTAGTCGGCCGTTTCACGCCCTGAGTTGAATGGGACACTGATGACCTGAGATGTTAAAGAGCGTTCATAAATAAATTTAAAAAAAAAAAAAAAAAAAAAACCTCAACTGAGAAACTGGCACATTAGGCTATGCATATCTATGTCAAAGAGGCAACTGCAAGTAAGCTGCTGACTCTGTTTTTAATTACACACTCATCAATGCACCTATATTATAAAAATAAATGCTTGGGAAGCGTAAAAACCAAAATTGTGTTATAGTGTGAATCAGTATTTTTTTCTCTGATAAGGTCTATATAATTAAGTAAAATGAACAAAATTATTTAGTTATTAGCATTATTGTTTCTTCATAATATAGTTTGTTAAGCAAAACATATGTACAATATTTTAATTTCTGAAAAATACTCACATAAAAACCTTTTGTTTTTAATTACAGAACTTCATCCATTACTTAATAACAGAGCAAAAGATAAACAACAACCAGGAGGAAAGAAAGCAGCTGGTAGACCACGTGTGGATGAAAGAAAAAGAACAAAGTGAAGTTTTTTATTCATGCAGATGTTTAATTTTGCAGTTTGACATAAAGAAATTGCTGCTTGTAGTTGGATATTAATTTGTGGCATGGAATTTATCTTTTACCATTTTCAGCAATATTTGATAATTACTGCTGTAATGACTACATTTAGGAAGGACATGAAGTTTTGAATAAACATATGTTGCATTAAAACATTAGGATTTCTTTTACCATTTTCAGCAATATTTGATTATTACTGCTAGTAATGACTACTTTTAGGAATGAAGGACATGAGGTTTTGAATAAGCTATGTTGTATAAAAACATTAGGATTTTAAGTTTATTTATAATAAATGTTTTTAAGTGTAACTAATTCATTCCTACATAACAATTCATCCAATGATGAGACCACAGCCAAGTTTGAATTGATTTTTGTGATGGTTTATTGTTCCACTTAAGGCAAATGAAAATGGCAGAGGTTGTAGTTTCTTTTCCAGTACTGCTCCTACAGTCCAATTAGAATCCACCATCCCTGTAAGCAAGGATATACACATTATTTAAAGTTTGCAATGCTCTCTTTTTTCCTGCTGTTTCTCAACATGGTTAATATTTTTAATTGCAATTAGTGCAAAACAGTTACCACGGAAACAAAGATCTGCTTTGGGCAAGTCAATTTGATAGCCTATTGAAGTCACAGATTCCTGTAACCTGAAGTTTGTTTCAACCTCTACTCCCAGTTGAAGCTGTTCACTTGCTTTCTGATAGTAACATAGATGTAGACCAGCACCACCTAGTGTTCCACTAACAGCATTATTGGAACCTATAACACATTTCATTCTTATTATTATATCTTCTGAGTAAGTCCATGACAAGCCAGAAGGCTAGCCATAAATTGTTTTGTAGAGTTTATAAACTTTCCAGTGTACAGCAATACTAAACACCAGTCAAGAACATGTGATAATGGTACATCGCCTGCATTTACCTACATAAAAGATGCCATCATATAATGGATGCACCCAAACTTTTCCAAGTAAAATTCACCCATAACTCACTGCATAATATATGCATTCCTTTTTCAACAAATGTCTTGTGTAATTTGACATTTTAATGTTTGCTGAACCCATTAATTTTCCAGTAAAAATTTGATACAACAATGAGTTAATGTACCATAATTGGTTCTTTCTAAAATGCACAAAAATCTTACTGTGATTGGTTATTTTTAATACACAGGAAACCACATTAGTGGTCAGTTACTGTTTCTAGAAGTAGACTTGTCTACTTGTGTCCTGTTGCATATACATGTTTTACAATAAACAAAGAAAAGTCTAAATATTCAAAATATACATCAAACTTTAAGTTTGCAGAAGTTCATGGAAATAAAGCTGTGGATCAAGAGTTTGCAGTGTTTAAATGCAATATGTATAATTGGCATAAACAAGTCTTATGGAAATGCCAAAGAAATCAAATAAGGCATAAGGAAAACTGGTGAATATCGAGCTATTGAAGATGAATTATTGGAATCCATAACTGAATTATGCAACAATGATGTGTAATAGATACTTATTTCATTTTCAAATCTTGCAATTTCACGTGCTTATATTGCAACATTTCATGTGAAGCTTATCAGCATCCCATTCAATTCAGAGCATGAAATGGTCAATAATTTAGTTCAGATGCCTCTTCTTTCAGGCTTGAGGTTCTTTTATGTGCTGTAAATCTACGACCTGGGACCCATGGCTTTATTTCTCTTTCAAAGGATGCCATACTTAGGATTTGCATCTGAAAAAATCCATTGACCCTGGTTAGGATTAAACCCACAATTTTAGGTCTATGAAGTAAGTGCAGTTACCACTAGGCCATCAGGATTAACAATAGGCAGAGTTGCAGGGAGTAAGGCATGCAAATTGACATAAACACTTTTTCAAAAAATCTCAAAATGGCCACTGTCTTATCAGTACAGTTTCATATACAATTAAAATGATAGCTTGAAAAAGAAATTCATTGTTTCACTTTATTTATTAATAACTAAAATAGCAGGCTGAACTGAGCAAATATTTTGTGAACTGTTTACAAAGGACGAGTAATATGGCATTGATATGGTCAACAAACGTGTGCATCTGCTGACATCACATCTCAGCTTTTAAGCATAGAATAGGTACAGAGAGCTTGCATCATGTTTGATCTGAGAAAGTGTGACTCAAAATCTCAGTAGTTGTCTCTATATCATTGATTGTTCAGTCAAATGGCAACATTTAAAACCAGCTCGGAATATGTTATATAATGTCCTATTGGTGTGGAAGCTCTGATTTTTTCCCATACAAATGTACAATAATTTTTTTATTTATAAAAACTGGAGGTAGGAAATTCAATTTTATGCACGTAAACACAATATTTCTTGATAGGTTTTACCTCTTTAAAGGAACAAGACAATAATGCAAGCTAATAGCCTTAAAATTTCAGCCTCTAATTTAGACTTTACACTTACTTGCGTGATGAAAAAGTTCTAGGTTCATCAGAATTATGCACTCTTAACAGAAATTTAGTACTGCTGACCCCTTTGTTTTCAGCTTATTTTGCACAACAGGTTTGTTGTGCAAAATATTTTTACTGACATTGTAGTAGACACTAGAATTCACATGTTCCTGCAAACTTAAGAGATGTCTTAAATATCTTAGAAAACTACATACCAGACTTTTGCTTGTTTCAAAATGGGTCTTTTTGGACAATATTTAAGAAAAGTTTTACCTTCTCTACAACTTATAGAAAACTGGATTGGGAATTTAAGTACAAAATGCTTGAAGCATATATAAGTTGTTACCTGTATACCTCGCAGCTGCTGAAAGCAGCGCAATCTCTCCACCAGGAACATTGGAACCATAATGATAGGCAAGCTCTGCTCCTAGAGCTACTGTTGGTGTAACAGACTGGAGATAATGTGCGACTACCACACCTTCAAATATAATCAAAATTACATTAATATATAATGTACCTACAATAATATCTAGGGTAAAGGGAATCCAACAACTGAATGAAATAAAGTATTACAGGTGTGATCAGAGAGAGCTATCAGTGAAAAGAAGGAAATGTTTCACAAGAATATGATTGCTTCTGTACGGTCTCTGTGAACGGTGACCATTAACATAAGTTACATTCATTTAAGAACTTTCTAAAAATAAGATATTTTTAAAAAATTCTGTTGGAACTCAAACAGTGAAGCTTGTTAATGTAAATTATAATTAATCTGTCGTCTAACACACTTTTATATATGGTGGGACCGGTTTCGAAGAGAAATCCTCTCCATCTTCAACCAACTTATACCAGTTGTCAAGTGGGTTGAAGATGGAGAGGATTTCTCTTCGAAACCGGTCCCACCATATTTAAAAGTAAGTGAAGTATAAGAGTGTGTTAGATGACAGATTAATTATAATTTACATAAGTTACATTGCTGATAATATAAACTGATTACAATCAAAAGCACAATTAATATAAGATAGGCTTCAAATTCATTACCTAAGTGCATTGCCAACTTTTCTAAAAATATAAAGCCAATTTATTGTAATTCATTGCGTAATTGCTGGAAACATGTTACAGCTGTCCTAAATTAACTGATTCATACATACCTGATTCATTAATAATATCTGTATTTGCAACTGTTAATGATACTGTATAATCATCCCCTTTATAATCACTTGATAACTGTGCCACTGTGAATTTATTATTCTGAATTTGTGTTGCAAATTTCGTTCTTATTCGAGAAGTAAACTGATGTATGATGTTTGCATTTAAATTCCCACTTGGGTCAATATCCCCTAGTAAAATTGGAAATGCTTCATTTGGCGAATACTGTTTAGTTCCAACATAGGTTGCTCCAAATCGATATCCGGAAGGCTGTACTGAACTCATATTGATTGTATGTGAAACTTGAAAATGATTGCTTAATCCTTTGTTGACCATCAGCTTTGCTCCTTCAAATATAATTGGAAAAACATCTGAAAAAAAAAAAAAAATCTAATTACCTCCACCAAGAGATTATATTTAGTTTAGGACAAACATATGCTGATTTCCAAATATGTAATACTAATTATTACTAGTACTATTATAGCTTTTGTTCCACTTGATAACTGCAAGAATAAATGTATACAATGCAGATTCATTGGTATTGGATCAAAAACTGAAAAACTAATTCTTACAGAGCATGGCAACATACTGGGAGAGTACCCATTACTCAAATAAATCTTACTATGCAAGCAACATTGGGAAAAATACTAACAAATCTGGGTGAAACTTGAGTATGGTTATGCAACACATACCTAATATAACAGGAGAGAGAAGTAAAAACTTTATATGCTGGCCCACCTGCCCCAAAATTTGCTACTACTTTTATTACCAAGAAAGAATGATAGCATAGGTAGTCGATGGTTGTACCAAGAAATATGTTGCCTGTAATCACAGCACATGAGGGAGGCATTATGCAATCAATATAAGCTTTCTGATTGTGCAACAAAATGCTTACATTATACTGTACAGCTGCAGGGATAAAGGGTAAAACCTAATAAGGTAAATTTCTTACATTAAACTAGCAAATGCCTAACTGGACTCTATGTTAAATGAATTACATTTGAAAAGGACCATTGTGAAACTTAAACCTAACTTAAGGGTTAAATTCTAAGATTGCAATTCATAAGTTAAGTTTAACTTTGAATGGTCTTAACAGTGTTTTTATTTGTGCATTTCTACAATTACATTACTGTTGCAGGACAAATGGTATACAGTGAAATGTAATAGTTGACAACTCTGAAAAATTAACTAGACACTGCTAAAATTATGCATAGAGTTGCACTGGTGGGAGAAAAGTTGTACAGAAACATCCAATGTGGAATTTTGCCATATTAATTATGCAATGTCTAAATCTAAACTCCTAACTGTTTACATTGTGCTTTAATAATGTCTCCACTCACTTTAGTATTGTTTTAGGTAAGTTTAAACTTTTGGTTGCAGTGCACGACTATATTCAAGTTTCAATCAATGTGCACTATGTAGCAAAGCTTATTATTTTATGCCATATTAGTACTTATGATTCACTTCCATATAATATGAATTAAATATGAAGTTCATAAAATAAAAGTAAAGCTCTTTGTTATGTTTTTTTCAGTATGTTTGAGACGTTCCCCCTACCCACACAATGCTCCATAGGAGATTAATTATGAGTTAATTTAATGATTTCAAACTTTGTATGTGAACCAGCTTTAAATTAATGTAATATAACAGGAGAGGATGGAGATATTACAAAAGTAATAAACTGCTAAGTTCTCCAGTTTGTAAGATTCATGCAAGGTTAGTGCTTATTTGAATTGAATAGGGATTCCATTTTTGCTAAATGATGTATTTATTTGGTTTGTACTTATGAAAAGGAAGCGAGTTTGTTATTCTAGGAAATTTAAAAAACATTTTGCCTGTGGGTGCACATTAACAAATTTATCATTAAATTGGTTAGCACTATTTGCATTTGTGACATGTTAAGATTGAAATAGTTAATTGGTTGCATTATCTAAACATAAATTCATTAAAGTTTTTCCAAATTTGGCGTGAAAGAGGACTCCTACAGTATAACAATAAAAAGTCATTTACTAATAAAGAAATGAATAAATTAATTCCTTATGATGGCCTCTTTCTATTTTGCATATAACCTGTCCGAAAATGTTGCAGTTTAGCCACACTTACCTTTACACTTTTTGTGCAGATCTTCCATGGTTCCTGGATTCTCAAATCCTTTTGGTGCAGAATCTTGATCCGTCTCATCATTTGCTGCCGTTGGTTTATTAAGTTCTGATAAACCTTGTGGTGAATAGGTTGGTGGCGGTGGGGGAAACATGCTTCCCGGCGGTACTGGTGGAGCCCCACTGGACCCTTGACTTGCTGCCATAACATTACCCATAATGGCTGTTAACAGTTCAGGAATTACTAATGTATAAATTGAATTCACAACACTCACGAGTTATGTTGTTTAAACTCTTCGATAATTTGCTTCCATTCACTCACAGTCTCACACTTATCTGGTTGGTGCCATTTGTAAACCCATTTTCGGAATAAGCAATGATTGGAGGATCAATACGGTCATCGTTGTTCAAATATTTTATAGATGAGTTACTGGTACAGCGGTGATACACAGTTACCAATAGATAGCACTTTCAACGCGAAGGTTTCTGATGATAGAAATCATAAACACGTATATTGATAATTGTATGTCAGCTAAAGCTTTATAAATTCATTTTATTAAGCAATTTTTGGCATAAAATGCAATATTGATGGTTGTTTATTCTTTTTAACGATTAAGTAGAACTTAAAGAATGCTAGATGGCGACAGCTAGGTAGCATGATAATAATCAACGTTCTGTGAATCAATTGCATTGTGGGTAATGTCGCGGAGTGCTGTCTATTAATAAGTGAAAATCGAAGACATTTGTAAATGTATGAAGTACAGTAAAATTCTTCACGTTTCGGTGATATAGTGCGTTGTTAATCTTACTCAAATGTAAATATACAGTGATTTTCTTAATAAGTGATTACTTGCGTGCTTAAGCATTATGTTTATGCAATGTAGGCACTTCATGAGTTTGGTGCAAGGCGACTAAACAAAGATGCTTTAAAGTAATTTTCGAATTAATTAAGATTATGTAGGTCCAGCTAAATTAATTCATTGTTCCCCAAATTTTAAGCCTATTTATTTAAAACAGTGTTTTCCAGTTTGTTCTATTCAGTATTGATATATCGCTGACAGTAATGTAATTTTCATCTTTTGATGCCAATGCAGACATAGGGGGAGGAATGGGAGAGAGGGGGAGAAACTCCTTTACCAGATCCAGAGATTTTGCTTTTCATATTGAACCCATTTACGTTAGTGTTCAGGAATGAACGCTGTAGGTGCAAACCAGAACAGCTTGAATGCAGTGTAGCTGTCAGATTAAAAGCTGTAACCCTTTCGACGTCATTAATTAAAATATTAAAAAATAATTTATAAAATAATATTCTGCAGAACTATGAAACTGCAAAATTGATATGTAAATGTACTTTAGCCTTGATTCTGCACTTGTATTTTCACTAGTAATATGGATCAAGGGGAAAATATTTGCTTACGCCTGTTTTATAAGGAATTAAACGTTCAAAACTACACTAAAACTACCAAAGGAATATAATTTAAAATTGTTATACAGGACATGTTATAAGGCACAATTGGACCGAATACAATACTGCAAGCATGAAGTTGCATAAAAGTTACCAGTTATACCATTTTTAATTGTGTGTTTATACCATATTTATTTTTTCCTTGATATTGAACCTTTGATGAATGTAGCTTACACAAAATAATGAACTGACCAGGCTTGGCAACAAACACACAAGTTCTTTCACGTTGCTACTGAACATACAACACATTCTATAGAAGTATATAATTTAATAGTGATTTATTCATCTGCTTTTATCCAATGCAAATGCAAATTTAGAAAATGCTTGAAACATCAGTAAAGGTAGCAAGTACAAGGAGAAGTAGAAGCTTACCTAATATAACAGAAAAATAAGTGGAGACATTATCACAACACATTGTGTACCTACAGTTTGAAGTACATGATCCCACATCTCTGTCCTTAGACTTAGTGTGTTATTAATCTATAGTGCCTTGTTCACATACAAGTTTCTCCACCTTGGCAGCATGGGTGAATCACCTTCATCAATTTCTTGTTTATTTCCCAGAGTTTCCTGTCATGATATTCTACTATATATCAGCACAATAAGCCTTATAAGCTGACATGTCAGAGATTGTTAAACTCCATGAAACCCCCTGTTATCTTATCAAATACCACCATTTTTTAATTTCCTACCACGGACACTTGATTCTCATCTAAAGTGGTTCTCTATTTTTTACTTTTACTGCTCAACACTAATGGACTTGTGAAATAGACATATGAATGTACTATTAATAGCACTGTTAACTTAAACCTAATGTGGGAGTTAATTAACTTTAATTGCAGGGCTTCACTCCTATATGATGTACCCAGCCGCTCACTGTGGTGATATGTGTACATCTATGAAAAATTAGTACACACATTTGCATGAACCGATGACAAGTTTGCAATTTATACACTAAAAGAAGGTTAGTGTAGGCCATTAAGTTGCAACAAGCCACAGTAACAAATGGTCCTCCGTTTTTTACAATTCACTTGTGGTTAAGTTTAGGTTGGTGAGTGTTTATATGAATTGGTTAGGAATTCGTATTTTTCCAAGTATTTGCCTTTATTTCATTGTACATTTTTCTTTCTATACTGGTGCATGCCTGCACTATGCTGTTTGTTGTTAATGTTACTACATTTTAACATGGCTGTGTGGAATTTTACTATATTTATAAGGCACTGTCTAAGAGCAGATGCTTGGCTCCAAACTGTTTATCCCTTACCCTTTTATTTTATGTATTACTTGTAAACATTTCATTTCACCTCATAATTATGTCTGTACTCATTATTCTGTTATATTAGGTAATTTCTATTTGGTTTAAGAAATATGCCTTCATTGAGCTTTATACCTTACTCCAACTGTGTCCTGCTGTGTAGTACATTTCATGTTCTTGAGGTACAACCATGACATTACCACACTATCCTGCCATTTTCCCCTTCTAGCTTTCAGTGCAATCAGTTTGTCTACTAATGCTATTTGTATTCACTCTCCTGTTATTTTAGGTAAATTTCTACCTCTTGTACCAATACTGAAACTTCATTGATAAGTTTTGGATAACAAGATCCCTAGGTCAGATATTTTGTTTTGTATTATATACATTCACATTGGCTACAGTGACTAATGAATATAACATGTCAATTGCATTAATATCAACATGTACTAAAGAATCTAGATTAAGTTGTATAATCATCTTAGACTGTAGATAATAGAACCATAATAATCAAAGAATTTATTTACAGAACCATAGGCCTTTTTATATAGAAATAAGAAATGTATGCTGAAAAAGTGTTCCTGTGTTCTAAAAACACGTGGGGTAATATAAGGTCCTTTAGAAAGATTTATTTACAGTGATGTCAAGTAATTTTCTGATTTTGATGTCCTTAGCTTTGTTTTGATGAAAGAAAAAACTTTTAACTAAATCCATATATTTAAAAAAAAAATTATATTTTCGGAGAGTTTAGGATCTGACAGCTTTTTCTAGTGGTTCAAAACATAACCAATAAAATTAGCGCTAATGGTTATGCACATTTCTGCAACCACACTGCATTTAAGCTGTAATACACTGAGGAACTATGAGGTGCACAGTCATACAATAAGAACATATGGTGAGATGCAAAGTGCAGTTAATGATTATGCATTTATAGAGAATGAAGAAGAAATACATACCTGAAGAACAGTGAAGAAACACTGTGTGAGTTTTGGACCTCCTGTGACTAAACTTTTAAAAAGATAAGCATTTTTATTGTGATGTTTGATGTGTGTACATGCATAGTTATTGGGCAGTAGTGTTTCTCATTGATAACCAGGAGGAACTGGACAAGTCAGCTTGCAGATCAGCTTTTCCTATTGTCTCAGGTGAGATAAACTCACACTGAGTTATATCTGTTAACAAGTGCATTGGTGCAGCTACTTACTGTTATCTCTTCCTACTAATTGTAAATTGTAAGTATGGATGCCTTTGATAGCAGAAGCAACAACTGTGTTGGTTTGACAAACGATCTGTTTTTTATTTGTTTCAAATGATATTGCTTACATGAAGTTTCATGGCTCAAGATGTTTGAAGCTTTGATGAATAGATGACCAGTACACTACAAGACATTTGAAGATGCTGATCTCCAACTGTGTACTTCCAATATAATCATCAGTAATCTGCACATAACATCTGAGAAGGCAATATCATCTCAACATCTTGCAGCAGAATCTTTAAAATGGAAAATAATCTACATATCTACATTAACATCCATGATGCATCTTCTAAAGAAGCTTCAGTATCGTTTCCGCCGCAGCGTGATGAACACGGTTGATTGTATTCCGACAGATCCGCATTGATGCAGCCATGGCACTCCGTCGGTTCGTTATCTTGCAAGATTAATCGGGATCCAGTCGTGACGAAAAATGACGGTGCGCTCGGTATTTATTCGAATGTGCCCAGCTTGGTAATGCTGAGTGGGATACTCAGTATGAATGTCGCGCTTCGAAATCAGTATCACGTCGTGGAGAAAATGGCTCGGGAATGCCACATTTCGTGATATTGCCTCGTTGTGGCTGCTGTTAATCCGGTCTCGTACGCTTTTTGGCTGTTTTCGGTATACGGTCTTCGTGTCAGTTTTTATCTCATAATCTGAGGTGTCGAGAATGAGGAATCGTAATGAGGTATGGCTGTCTGTGCATAGATATTGTAAAAAAAGGTAGGAAGGTAATATATTTAAAAAGATTTAGTAAAAAAATATGTATACAGTTTGCTGGTCCTGGAAATTTTCTGATTTAAAATTTTTTCCTGTATGTATCTCTTATTAAAAGAGTTCCAAGTAATTGCATTTATTTTATACAAAGAATTATGCAGAAGGTATTTTTACTTTTTGTTATAATTTATCATTTGTAATATGTATTATTCAAACTGTTTCAATTTTGCATTGTTTAAAATGGTGAATAGTGTTTTTTTAATATATAAATACTGGGGTCAATAGTTTGGTAGGTTACTGTCACACAATACTGGTGCATAAGTATAAATGCAAAATCTATGCTGAGAGCACCAGTGTTGTGTAGTTGGTGTCTATCAAGTGGCTCACCACTTTTATATGAATAAAATGAAAGATATGCATTGAAAGAAATGAGGTTTTTGTGATTTTAAATAATACAGCTTTTTTTGATTAGTGGTTCATTTTTGGAATCTTATGTTAAAGGGAATTTACTATCTTATTTTATAGTTAGGTGAGCAGATTTTATCAAATTCAGCAGCATCTCTCAGCATTAACTTTCTGCTCCATATCTCTCCATGTTTTTTCGCTGTAAAATCTTAGCACTAGTGATCAGTGCAACTGTAAGACAGAATCTCATTTTTTTCATGCTATTGGTTATTAAACAAGTAACAAATGAAAATGTTCATTAATTTATTTGCTATCTTTTGGAACAAAACTGTAAGCTTGGAACTTAGTCATATACTGCATATTTTAATCTGGGGTTCGAATCCTGCCGGGACCATCCTCCCCAACTGGGTTATTTTCCAGGTTTTCTCAGTCTTCATAACTGGCAAATGCCAGGGAGGTACCCTAAACTTAGGTCTGGAACACTTCCTTCCTTAAAACATATCCTTTCACAATATATCATTTCTTGTATCATCAGTGTCCACCACCTATGGTGCCTCTGTAGTGAAAAGGGGCGTTAAACACTACTAAAAAAAAATATTAATTTGCAAAGTGACAGCAAAGCTGGCCATTGATGGGTCTCCCCTACATATGATTTATTTTGATATGCATTATGGCTGTATCTGTTTTCATTGTTTCCATTTTAACACACAGTTCCATTGTTGCCCATCATCATTCAGTCAAAGGAGTCAAATTATTACCATAATTGTATTATTTTTAATTTATAAGCTATGAATAGAAGGGAAAGTGCATCAGGCACTTAGAGATTCCACTTATTCTAAGAACTCATTCTTCACTACCACTGATGCTGCTCTGCCGCTGCCTTAATCTTTTTCTTTTTACAAGAACTTGAACAAGTTGCACTGTTTGCAATGAAAAATATACCAGTTCAGCTAATTATCTGATGATCAACACAGTGGCAGGTACTACAGCTGTCAATAATCTATTGTTCATGGCTAGCCAGTAAACTAGAGCTGAGGCAGGCAAATGGGTCGACACAAGAGTTGGTATTGGAAACACTAGAGTAACAGTCTAATAAATTCTAATGCACTTACATGTGCACTCACCCGTGTCATGCAAGATGTTGGAATTGCCAGCCTTTGTTTTTCACAGATTTCTTGCGACTGCTAATTACAGTACCATTTCCTTTCTTAATTCTCTTTGAGAAATTAAATTGATCTCCATATGGATGTTATCATTTAGTTCTTGTGGAAGTGTGTGTATGCTACTAATTTGTGAATTGCATTGTGATTTGAAATTCAATCATTTGGAATTTCTCTTCACATAATCTCTTGACAGCATCAATGGACTCAACATGGACATACAAATTGTAAATAAATACTTTTTGTAGTAAATAATTAGGCCCAATATTTGTCATTTGATATTCTTTACAGACATTACTCTAGGTGTAGATGCTTGTATCTTTCATTGTCCATATGACATTGACCAAGTGATGTGAAACCCAGATCAACATAACAGTTCAACAAACCCTGTCTGCTGGCCCTGCTCATATGGTGTGGCTGGTATTAAGCAATTGCTTATCATTGACTAATGCACTTCCCCACTTCCATGTTTCTCATAACATAATTAAATGATGTGATAATTGAACTATTCAGTTTCTAAAATTACTTTAACAATCTCAATAAAGCTTACAGTAAAAAGAATAATATAGCTAGTTTAGAAACATTTAAAATATTTCTCTTTATGCTGATTGCTGCTTTTATTCCTGTTATATGAAAATATTTGCTTAAATTTGACTTATTGATGGAAAGATGTAAATTTTGAAGTAATGTAATTGAGTCAACTAATTCCATAACTACCTAAGTCCATTTTACTTAATTTTAGGAAAACAAAGAATTATGGTGAGTTGTAGGTGCAATTTTAGAAATTTATAATTGGTCTGGATTTTGAAATATTCTGGGTGTACTGTTTATGTAGTAAAAAAAAATATATAGATATATATTAGAAAATTATGGTACAGTATTTTGGATTTAAGTAACTTTTGAAGAATAACTTTAGTTATAGTTTGCTTTGAATATCAAATTATTGGTTTATTTTACAAATCTTGAATTATTATAAGATATGGATATAGCTATATCTACAAACTGTAAGTTCCCATTCTGAACATGTATTTACAGATTCTCAATCTTTGGTAACTAAGGAGTCATTAGACTGCAGCATCGCATCGTATTCCATGAGATCATTTTCAGCAAAAGTTTTTCTATCTTGTCTAACTACTCTTTACCACAAAATAATAAACATACTATTCCCTTTTCTTTTTTATCTTCTCCCAGATATCTTTTTACGCTTTTTTATTTCGTGCAGTAGATCTAGAATAATTAATATTTATATCTGAAATCTTAACAGCATTTTCAGCACTACTTGCATTTGGATAGTCCACTTTGTTAATAAGTTTTCAAGCTAAATCCAACTGCTGTTGAAACAGTTAGCACACACTATCAACATAAGTTACAAAAATTCCTTTAATTTTTATTCAAGAGTTCATTATGAAAAAATTCAGAAAATGGGTACCTGGTATACTGGTGGATTTAAGTATATCTGTGCAAAGACCATAGTCTGCCATAATGTTAACATCTAAATAAGTTCACTGTTAATTCAATTTGGAATCGAACACAGTGAAACACACATCAATAACCTTTTTGAGTTGAAATTTTTAGAACACACTTTATGGTTTTGCTTACATGAGATTTACCCAGGACATGTTTTGTAGAACATTTCCTGAGTAAATCTCAAGTAATGAAACCATAATGATTGTTCTAAAAATTTTGACTCAGAAGAGATTATCTAAATAAGCTATTATTTGTTTCAGGCTGCCTCTGTGTTCTAGTGGTAAAATTTGCAACAACTGATCTCGAAGTCCTGATTGGAACTCCAGTTAGGCCAAGCTGTGTTGGTAAGATTTTTTTCGGAGCTTTTCCTTACCTGAGAAGATGAATGCAAGATAGCTTTAAGATGCAAAAAGCTCATTTGGTCATCATTAATTCATTTCATTAATGGCTACTGATATACAAGTACAGAAGTCATATCAAATTTACAGATATTGTAAGAAGACCAATGCAGCCAAAGCAACAATAAATAAATAAAAAAAATTGTTTGAGCCAAAAGTCATGCAGTTGCAACTTATGGACTAGAAAATATATTACCACATTTAAAAGTGAAACACCTTTCACAACTGGTAAAATTGAAAGTGACTTTCCTCAAGAAGGTTTTGTATGTTTCAAAATATGCTACCTCAAGACTGACCTATTAATTGATGAGAGAACTCTTTTTACATAGAAGAACTTTGTTTCCACCTACTGCTGCCCCCTACTCTGGGATTTATTGATGTACTTATAGAAAAACTGCAAGCAAAGAGAAGATATGGAAAAAATTTTACATCACTGATGCAATGACTTGTGAAGATTGGAAGCACGTCAACTATGAACTGAAACACATATTACATTTTTGCTGTGCATGGCTTCAACTACAAACTATGTAAAATAAAAAAAAAATTATTGACCAGGCTCTTGACTGTATTTGTGAATGGTATGAAAATTATGATGTTAAGAAGCTGTACTGAGACAAGAATTTCTAGTGGCTTTATGCATTGCCAATTAACATGTGGCATTGATTATATGCACATTATGAGCTATACTTCTAATTATTATAATGTGATTAGGAGACATATAGTTCTGTGAGATTGAGGAGGATGACTGAAATGTTAATGCTAGGAACTCACATTCAAGAGGTTCTGGGTTCAGTTTGATTGAGCTGGCCATTCAGACCTTGGATTTTGTGTGGTTTTCCCATGTCGCTTAGATGAATGCTAGGACAAATATTTACATCACTAATTTTCAGCTCTCCTATTTTCTTATTTTATTCTGTTGGTTCTCTTCTAAGAAAGCAGACTTTCTGAGGGGCTCATACACTCACAAATGAGCTCCACTAACATTGCAGTGCTTTTATCTGGAAATATTTTAGGGACTTTATCTACATCTGCATAGTCACCTCTCAGATCCTGGCTTCCCATGTATCCCTCACCCCATCTTTCCCCTAGAGATGCTCCCATTGGGGGGTTGTAGGCACAAAGGGCCAATCTTGAGCATGACTCAAGTACTGAAACTATCCTCCTCTGCCCTAGACCATTCATCCATTCAAATAGTTCTGGGAACATATTTTTTAAACTTGGACTTAGTATGGGAATCTCACAAAACATGAACTTCAGTAGTTCTGGACAGGAGGCAATATTTACATGGATTTTACACGAGGAATGCAAAAGTGTTGAAAAAAAAAATTGAGATAGGTAGAGATATTGACAAAAAAAACTATAAAAATTATATTTTATAAATTTGAACTTTTTTTTTATTTGTTTATTTAAGGACACTCTTTAACATCTCAGACATCAGCGTCCCATTCAATTCAGGGCATGAAACTGCAGACAAATTTTTGCTCAGAGGCCTCTCTTTCAGGCTTGAGGTTCTTTTTCCTGCCGTAAATGTATGACATGGGACCCACGGCTTTACTTCCCTTCCGAATGAAGCCATACTTATTATTTTTATGCCCGAAAAATCCATGCGATCTTGGGTTTAGAAGGCAAGTATAGTTACCACTACACGACCAGGATCGACAATTTGAACTGAAAAAAATGGAGAAATCAATTGATAATCAGATGGTTAATTATAAAACTGTTGAATGAAATGAAGTAATTAACATAGTGAAAACTCAGAAGTTGACATAGGTATGTTTTGGAATAGTTTGCTGTTTTGGATATGTGTAAAAAAGTTAATAAAAATAAGTAAGGTGGTTTTGGAACTAAGATCCTACTTAAATGCCCATTAGCAGAATAGGTCGTTTTTCTGAGTAAGTATCTTTTATATCTGTGTAAGCTTATGACATTCTGTGCTTAGCATTTAATCATAAGAAACATGTCTTGTGCTTTTACTCCAGTAAGGAAAAAAAGCTTAATCAATATAGAATGCCACTTTTCAGATGCCACCAATTGCCAAGCATTCTGTGTCTAATGACATATATTGCACTGGCAATAATTTTTGAAGTTGCACATGGAAGAGGACTTAAATTAGTAATATCATTTATCAAGTTAGTATTATTCACTAACAAATGTGCAACCTTGGTTTAATACAGTTCTCCCAGCATCTCAGTGGGCACAACAGGTTTCTCTGAGAATCTTAACATTATCCCAGCACTTCTCTTGAACTTCCATAAATGCATCAGTTCTCCTTCCAGTCTTTATTGTTAATATAGATACCTTTGTTATGTGCTATGTCATAAAGTAATGAGTCCTCAGTGCAGTGTGAGTTTATGTTAGTGTTAGTCTCCAGAAATTGTCATATGCTTTATAAGCTGTATTGATGTCCAGTTTTATGCTTCTAAGTATTGAAAGTGGTCATGAATAAATCAAAAGATCATTTGAATTTTTGCTTTTTGTAATTAGCATTACCAGGTTTTGAGAAATAGAAAGCTGGTAAGAGGCCACATTGCATGTGGGGAGGCTGTGAGACTTAAGAACTGGGAAAAGTCAAAGGAGCAAGCAGGTTTCATTGCAACAAAATTGAGTTTGACATTCATTAAATTCCCATATCTCCCACTGGAGCAAAGGGCGAAGGTGAATGCTTTTTATTGAAACTAGGTGGTTAATAGTCAGTATTTCCCTATAGATTCTGCTTTCATGATAATGCTTTTTTTGCAGAAATTTTATGGTCATCCTCTACCTTGGAAATTCCAATCTAAAGCTTGTTTTTCCACAACTCCTTCCAGTTTCCAATTACATTTGAGCCTGAATCTATATCCCAAAAGGTTGTTGCTGTGTTACTGCCTATAAGTCTTCATTGTATATACTTTCTAGCCATCTAATATTATTATCCTTCACACACTTCTATAAATGTTTGCCATTTGTTTATGATCCCTTCTGTCACCTTAAAGGTCTAACAGTCATATAGGAGAACAAATAACATGTTACAGCTAAATATTCTCAACTTGATTTTACAGGAGTAATTTGTGTTTCTCCATATTGGGTACAGTTGGACAAATGTTCCTTTTGCTTTTGTGTCTTAACTTTTTACAATTTCATCTGTTCCCTTGCTAGTGGTGATGAACTTCCAAATAAGGAAGGAATCAAACTGTTCAGTTGTATTTATTTTTAGGTTTGTTTCAATGTTGGGATGAATAGCATGACCAAAGAAAAATAGCTGCATTTATGTAGAATTGAATGAGGATCATGATGGATATGTGGTTAGGATTAGTGGGAAAAGAAAATCATGTTATTGACACTCTTCCTCTCAGGTTTTGCTAGACTAAAATGGCTTGAAAAACTATAATTATGGATAATAAATCAGAATTTTTAATTTGTTGCAGTTACACCATAGGTGCACTAAAGCAGCAAATATTTTTTTAAATGTTGAATTTTTTTGCCCACATATTTTGGTCTTATATTCATAAGAAAATTACATATTGTCTGTTCATCATGAGTTTATAGGAATGTCGATAAAAGCATGTGGCGGAAATAATTTTGATTGACTGATCAGCCTATTTTTTTGCAAATTAGCTCACAGAGTAATATTGTTTATTATATAAATATACTTGGTTATTTGTATGCCTATTTCTTTTTGTTACTTATAGTGTGAAGAAATAATTTTATTATATATTTTGGTTTGCATTTATGTCAGTAACTAATGTTTTTATGAAAGAATATGAATGCAACAAACAATGAAATCATAAAAATAACAGCCAAGTTAACAGGCATTTCAGTGTAGTGGTAAATTCTAGAGCCAATTGCCACAAAGGGAAGATTAAAACTTGAAATGCAGAGCAATATTTTGCTATTAAGTTATGATGGACAGATTGTGCTTATTTGCAGAATTTGTTCCCAGTTTATGAGCAATTTTGAAATGTAGGGTTTTCAAGCCTTTTTCTTTATGCATGTACACACAAAACAAATTATATTAAATCTGATACTTTTAATAAAAACATATCTTCCTTTAATTGATGTCATTATATGATTCAGTTTAACTACACACTCTTAAAGCTTCACTTACTTGTCATAAAGTATGGAACCGGTTTTGAGAACATTTAGTTCTTATCTTCAGTCAGGCTAAAGTTCAACTGTCAGATCATTTGTTAAGCTGTGGGAATGTGTATTCTGCTCTGGTTGGCGGTGTAATAAACTTGTAGTTTATGTTTTCACCCCCAGCAATTTGAAGTTCATTAGACTGTTTTTGTATTTAATAGATGTAGATTTTTTCCCAAGTTGCTAGTTCTGTAGTTCCTTGTACTGATTTTAATAATTTTGCTTTATTCACTATATTATCATTTTTGGACAGAAAATTACAACATAGTGAATAAAGCAAAACTATTAAAATCAGTAGTCTTACAGAAATAGCAACTTGGGAGAAAATCTACAAATACAAAGACAGTCTATTGAACTTCAACATTGCCGGGGATGAAAACAAACTACAAGTTTATCACACCGCCACCAAAGCAGAATACACATTCCCACAGCTCAACAAATGATCCAACAGTTGAACTTTAGTCTGGCTGAAGATGAGAACTAAATGTTCTCGAAAGTGGTTCCATACATTATGACAGTAACTGAAGCTTTAAGAGTGTGTAGTACAACTGAATCATACAATGATATCAATTATATAATTAGCTTCACTGTGCAAGTTCCAATTTACATTTTAATATCTTCCTTTATTGATGTTACTGAAATAACACTTTAATAGATTTGAATCCTAATTACATGTACATGTACTGGAATTTGCAGCAAATTTGCATCAGCCATTTGGACTACATAATCGTTACAACAATTAATCTTGCTACAGTAAGATTACTAACATGATGTCTGGCATGGTTGGTAGGTGCAAAAAGCAGTTATTGTAAGTTGTTAAGGTGTTAATTTATGTAAGTATATATTAGAGCAACAAATGTTTATAATTTGTGTGTAAAAATATAGTTGGCAATGGAAGTAAAAAGAAAGTTTTAAGACAATACATAAGAAAATGCCTGAAGTATATTATAGAAAATTTTGTGAAGTTCAGGTAGGATGAGTGATAAGAAAACTAAAAGCACACAATTTAGTGTTATCAGTGAATAATTTGCAGATATTCAATTGAATATCTGGAAAATTTCCCCTTTCAACTTATTAACCCTGTATCATTGAGAAGTGCTACTGAACTTTTATTGTTAAAACCACTTAAAGTGATTGTAAATCATGGAGTTAACCATATAATCATGGTGTTTTAATATATTTTTGTTATTTGTTCAAGGTATTCACGAGTATTATAGATATTAGATTTGGTTTTCTAATGATGCCAGGATCAATTTAAATGGGCACATTTCATCCTAAAACAAAATGTACTGGAGCATGGAAAATGCTCATCTAATTTAACAGAACTTCCTTATATAGCATACATTTAATGGATATACTGTTGTTTTTAATAGAAGAATTTGAAAAATACAAGCAACAAATTTTTTTGAACTCTCTGACAAATATTGAGATTACATCAAAGCTTGTACAAGCTGTGGCTTCATTTGCAGCAAAATGATACCTGAAGAAAAGAGAGATCAATTTTGGACAATGATTTCCATGATACTCTTAATGAGCATCTTGCAGTTTTTGTTTGTGAGTAAGCTTCCATGATAAGATTTACAAGAACAATCCCCATAAGAAGGAACTATAAGATGTTACTCGAAAGGAAATAGTATAAGTTTTAAATGAAGAATTTGCTGTGGAAGCAACAATTTTCTGTGATAATGCATATGCTAATGGGCAGTATTTTCTATAAAGAGCATTAATGTGTCATGTTTATTCCTTTTGCAAGGGCACATTGTTGCTTGGCTTACCAGCTGCATAGGACATCCTGTATTCCACAATACAGTAGTGCCAACCATCCTGTTGACATTTGTCACCACTCATTGAAATTTCATATGTAATGCTGCAGAACATAAAGAAAACACAGGAACAACTTTTTAAATAATGCTGAAAGAAACTTGTGATGTGGATATGGGTTATTTGACCCTTGTCATGTGTGATTATTCATCTTTCTTTGTCTAGCATCTGCAAAATAAACGTGCATTCTATGAATTAATGTTCCATTATTATATATAAATTACTGTATGAAATTTATGTTATGTAAAAGTTAATGCTGGTATAGTAATTAGTAGATATGAATATGGCGCACATCTGAAATATTTTCCTGTTGGATGGTTATAAATGTAAATAATTTTACTGTGATATTTTTTCCTTTGTTGTTAAATGTGTGATTTATCTGAGCATATAATATTTCATTTGATTGGTTCCAGTGTGGTAGAGCAGAATGTCCTCATGGGAGAGCTCTTCCCGACGTCGAAATACACAATCCAGTTCATCTCGTCTTCGTATGGATTCCTATCGCTCTGCCAGTAGATTGAGCAGAACAAGAGGTACAAGTTTTAAATATAACTCTTTATTACAAAAATATTTAATAAATATGAAATCTGTTTAAAATATGCATAATTACCTGTTGAATTCTTTAGTTTCTGTTTGTGACTTCAATCATTATCCTTCAGCCATTAGTCTTTGTTAAGGACTGGTCCATTCAGAGTAAATGTACACTCTGTTTCACTGAGCTCATAATAAAAATTTAACCAAGTGACATGAACAGCTCTTTGTCAGTTTACTGTAAACGTCCAAGATTTTGTGCCATATGGTGTCCATATCTTCAGGGTAAAAGTGTGCCATTGCTGTTGAGCCATATTTGTACCCCTGGTGGATGAGGCGATTATGGAAGATTTGGTTATCATTGGTACAAGGAGGTTGCCAAAAATAACAATAAAATTTTAAGCACTTTTATTGAACTGTGCATTTACATATTTTAATGTACATTAATAAATGCATTTGTCCCATGCTTTTTTCTACTTTCGTAAACAGTTCTGAAATTTTTGACCCAGAATATTGTTCAAGGCTGTGAGTTTATTCACTTTTACCTCATTTGCATTTTAATTTTTTCCTTTTTTGAGTTTCATTTATCTTTGGGAATAAAAAAGACAAGCAGCAAGATGAGGCTAGCAAGAGGGATGGCATAAGAGAAAGAAAAAAAAAGGTTGAAATTAGAGTAATAATACAATAAAATAAATTTCATTGCTAAATTATAAATTGAACATAATTATTCTTAATGTTAATACAGATTTGGTTTGTGACACTTTTACTTCATGTACATGGTTTTTTAATTGAACATGTTTCAGGAACATTTGCTCCCATCTTCAGTTAATCTTCTGCTGATGATGAGAGCGAATGTTCTGGAAACATGTCCTATTAAATAAACCAAGTGAGTAAAGTATAAATGTTGCCAAACCAACTCTATATCAACATTGTTTTACCACTTAGCTTCAAGAGTATTAAGTTCATGTAATTCTTTTTATTCCAAGTCATGAAACACTATCAAATAAAATAATGACAACGTAATTAAATTAAAAATATCCTTTATTTTCCATCTACAAACCTGACTAACCTACATCTTTGGTTCATCAGTGGTCACTTGCTGGAATTCCAGAAGACAAAATTTCATTCGCCACTTCAAATAATTCTTTCCCAGCAACATAGGATTATTTTTCCATTCTTTTCCTCATTTATTTTCTTCATTATTGCTCACTTTTAAAGTCCTACTCTGTTTCACTTCTTCTTGAACTCATCAATTACTAATTTAAATATTCTATACATTTATTTTTAATGTATATCATATTTATTTATTTATGACTCCTGCCAAAATATAATTTATATAACATTACCCACTATTCTTTCCATCTAATCCTACCACTACACATATGTTCACTTACTCTGATAAATACTAATTTCTAAATCTAAAAAAGGACAACCTTCTCACTAACTAGACATATATTATACTCCCACTCATGAGTTGCTAACTAATCCAGTGGGACTAGAACACTTGAACACTGGTTATTCTGCTACTGGAATCACTTTATATGTGCATTATACCCTAACGATTTCCATTTCTATTTTTAATTAATTTTCTAAAAGCTCAGTTTTCCCTTTATGTAACAGCCACAGATGGCCGAGATCATTAAGGCGCAGACTGGTGAGCAGGAGGTCTGGGTTCGAATCCCGCCAGGACTGTCCTCCCTGACAGGTTTTTTCCAGGTTTTCCTCAGTCCTCATAAATGGCAAATACCTGGGAGGTACCCTAAACTTAAGCCTGGAACGATACCTTCCTTAAAAATAAATCCGTTCTCAATATATCATTTCATTTCATGTCCATTGCCTGTGGTACCTCAGTAGCAAAAATGGACATTAAACACTAGTCATTTTTTTTCCCCCTTTAGGTATTTACATTTCTCAACCATTTGCTTTTTACTTTACCTAAATAGATGTCAATTTCCAAGATAATATTCACTGATTTCGTTTTAAACATATTTTTTCCTACTAGATTAAAACTATCCATTATTATAAAGCTATTATACCCATACCTGTTTTGCAGGATCTATATATCTTTTCCTATATTGTTAAATAAATTTGGATTATAATACTCAGAAATATTTGGTGGATTATATGCTGCTTCAAGGTACATGTTAATACCATATACTTCATCTATTTTCCACCACAGTACTGAATTTCCACCTAGCTCTTTGAATACTTTCGCTAGCAAACTTTCTCCACATTAACACACCAATCCCACCTGATGTCTGCCCTTTCTCCTTCTTGAGACCTTCTTTTTCAGGGTGGCATACAAATTGTGGTCATTTCAGGTGCATGTTACATGCAGTCTTCTCTTCCTCTGGGAAAATTAATTTTACAAGAGGAAGTAATTCCTCATGCACAATCCCATTCACATAAAAATTAAAAATCAACATTGTCTTGACATTTGATAAACTTGACCTGCTTCTTAGGTCTCTGTGAATTGAAATGTTTCCACTGATCTATTGTTTGTTTGGTTTCTAAGTCATAAGCTAAGCACCAAGTCTCTTTCCCACAGTCATGATCTTAGTAAAAAGTTTGGTTTTTTTCGCAGGTCCTCCTTAAAGTTACACCAAATGATCATGCAAATGTCTTTCTGCTCCTCTAAGAGCAAGTAAAGCACCCATTTTGTGGACAGCCATTTTAAATGCAGATATTTTATTAAAATGCACTGATAGGTACTGCATGATAGAAATGTTTCTTCAATAGTGGCCTATAAATTTTTTCAATATATAGCTTAATTCTGCTTATTGATGGACAGCCAGTCTTAAGTTGACATGTTGCCATTTTTTAAACTCAGAGACTCGTAATTTCCCCAAAGTATCACCTTTAAAGGCTTACCAAAGCATAACAATGGTTGTAGTTGCAGTTTTTTCCCAGTAAAAAAACAAAATACAATATAGTTGCACAAAATTCACAGGATGATGTGGGTAGAGACAGACACAAAGCAGCAGTAAAGATGAACCACAACACATAGAATGACACCAATTGGCAGAGCTAAGTGACCCGAGAAACTTTAAGCTAGCATTGCCTAGCAACATAATTTGTTACTACAGAGCACAAGCAAGTTTTTCTGAAATTTCAATTATTTTTGGGTACATCATAGATCAGCAGTGAGTATGAATTTTAGTTATAAAAACGAATCTGAATGATGGAAATTTGAAGCATCATTCCAGCTAATTTAGGCACAGCTGATTTCCAATTTCAAAGTTTTCTGCATTCCCTCTTTCTAATAAATATGATGAATGTGAAATTATTCACAGATCCAAAATGGCGGTCGGTAAGAATGATAATTGTAATTTCCTCACAAAAAATACAAGAAAAACCAATGAAAACAATAAATATTATACTAATAGTAATACAGTCAATTACGTGTGCATTAATTGTGACAATGAAAATGAAATACAACAGAAGAACTGTGGTATAGCAAAAGAAACGAATGTTGATTTTGACAACAGAAAGCATGTGGAAGATAAAGAATATATAGCCTCTTTGCAGAAAGTAATAGAAATATTAAACAAAGATCTAAAAGAAGCACACAGAGAAGTGGAAAATCTAAAACAAGAAAACAAGAAATTGCCCTCCTCATGAGCGGAAGAAATAAAATAGGAAAAGCCAGGAAAAACAGCAAAGAGATTTTCAAAAATCCAAATCCAGGCATTACAACCTCTAACTTCTACAGCCCAATAGAAGACTAGGAACGCAGTTTGGCAGTGGAGCAAGTATGTAAATGAAGTGCTACAAAGAAGAGACCAAAGAAAGTGAAAATAGCTGTACATGGTGATAGTCATGCTTGAAACATAGCAGTAAAATTGCATGGCTGCCTAAGCAGCATAAATGTAGTAGGCTACATCAAGCCAAATGCTAAACTTGTCCATACAGCAATAGTGTTTTGAGTAATAGTAGTGCAGATGTAACAGTCATTATAGCAGGTGCAAACGATGTATAAAAAAGAGGCAAAAGAGATAATTGATCAGATTGAAAAGGTATTCACAAATTACCCTAGATATTAGCAAATAGTTATAGCAAATATACCCCATAGGTATGACTTAATTCATAATTCTTGTGTAAACAAAGAAATACAAAAAACTAACCTATAACTAAAGTTTCTATGCTCTAAATTTAATAGTGTAAACTTAATTGACATAGGTAAACAAGGCAAAAATCTACATACTAAGCATCCTACGCTTAAATTCAAATGGGAAAAATTATATAGTCAAAGAGCTGTGTGAATTAACAGAATACATAAACAAAAAACTAAGCAACTCACTTCATGTATCACCAAGTGGGAAAATAACCTTTCAGTTGGAAAACTCAATGCCCTCAAAGGAACTAGAGGAAATCTAAATAATAAAACATTAAGAGTTCTTCACCAAAATGTCCAGGACTTGTTCAATAATACAGATGCTATTAACGTAATGCTCAATGATTGCAAAGCAGAACATGGTCTTTTAGATAATAAGATCAAATTTTCAAAATTAATAGATTATAATTTAGGAGATAACTTTAGTAGGAAAGATTATAAAGGGGGAGGTATAGTAATATATGTACAGAATAATATTGTATGTAGTTCTCAAGAATGGGTACAAAAACATTCTATAGAAATGACAATAAAAAGGGCAGCAATTAAATTATCAACAGAGATAGGAAACATATTTATAATAGGTATATGTAGAACCCCAAGTTCCAACGTAACAATTTTCTAAAAGGACTTGATTAGTTATCCAGTAAAATGATGTTGAAAGAGCAACCTGTTGTTATACTAGGTGATATCAACATAAACTCAAACCTGAACACTAATGAGTACAAGCTACTTTGCGACTTAATAAGAAGCTAAAACTTGCATGATGTAATTAAATGTCCAACCCGAATAACTTCCAGATCTGTTACATCAATAGACTATATAATAACAAACTTAAAGTTGAATCAGTTTTCCGCATTTGTAAATGAATATCACATATTTGATCATTGTGCAGAAATTATAGATATAATTAATTGTAATCCTGAGGTGGAAAAAGAGGTATACATACAAATAATACAGACTAGTAATACAAATTTAAGAAAGTTAACAAATATATTAAAATTGTAAAAAATGGTAATCTGTATACTTAACAGAAGACCCAAACAAGAAATGGGATTCTTTTGTTGATACAGCCCACCAACATTTAAACTTGGCATTTCCAGTAAAGGTAAAAAAAATTATATTTAAAAAAAAACAACCAGAAAATTCAATTACCTTATGAAATAAAAATACTAAGAGAGAGGATGAATTGCATGTATGAGTTTTATAAAATGACAAAATTTGAGATGTATAAACACCTATAAAACCTTGAAAAAAGAATATGCTAAAGCTCTTGCCAGACAGATATCTCAAACATGCAGCACTGAAATATAGTAAGGTTAAAACTGCATGGAACATTATAAATAGGCAAAAGAATCAGAAAATTTAAACAAAAAACATAACCCTAAATGTGAACGAACAAATTATACACACACCAGGAGAAATATGTAATGTATTTAACTTTATTTTACAAATATGATGGAAACTATATATAATCAAGTTAAACCTTATAATTTTCAGCTCACCTTACCACACTCAACATTACACCACACTTGGAAATAAGCAAAATAATTCATGAATTGAAATGTCAATCATCTTCAGGGTGGGATGAGGTTTCTCCTAAGATTCTTAGGTACTGTAAAATGGGACTTATGGATACACTAGTACACCTAATAAATTATTCAATTGATGCAAGTATCTTTCCTGATTGTTTAAAGATAAATATAGTCTAACCAATCCTTAAAAAGGCAGATGAGCACAATATTATGAATTACAGGTCTATTACTCTCGCTTATGTATTTGGTAAAGTGCTTGAGAAAACTATAAATATTAGATTGGTCAGTTTCTTCAATAAACATAATTTACTTGTTAGTACTCAGCATGGCTTCAGGAAGAATCATTCAACACTCACAGCTATGGCAGAAGTAATCCACCAAGCGTTTGCACACTTGGACAATGGGGAAATAGTGATGGGACTCTTTCTTGATGTATCAAAGGCATTCGATGGTGTATCTATTGACCTATTATTGATAAAACTTGTAAACTATGGTACAAGAGGGAAAACGCTTGAATTACTAAAATAACAAATTGCAAAAAATGCACCAGGATACAGAGTAACATTGGTAATATTATTAAAACATTTTCATCACAGTATGACACTGTAAATTGTGGAGTACCTCAAGGCTCAGTAACGACTCAGTGACCCTCTTTTATATCTTATATATGTGAACAATATCCCTCAGTTTGAGAATGGCAAAGTAATTTCATATGCAGATGATACATCACAACTATTTTGGGATAAGACAGTAGAGAGTGTAAAATATTTAATAGCAGACTCCTGAACGATCATGCTGATGTATCTTGAAAATAACAATCTAAAAATAAACAAGACAGAATTCTATGCATCCAGCATTACAACAATAAGAGTTGTAATAAATAATTTTAAATGGAAAAGTGATAGAAGCAACTCATTGTGTTAATTTCTTGGGTTTACACTTTGATAGGAATCTGACAAATAACTAGCGCATAAATCATATATGCAAGAAAATAGGCATGGGATTATATCTGTTAAGGGTACTCTGAAAATATTTGGATATGGCTCTACTAAAATGGCATATTATGGAATAATTTATCCTTATATATACAGTATGGCATAGAACCCTGGGGTAGCACAGGTATTGGTAAACTAAATAATTTTACAAAAACAATGTATAACAATTATTTGCAGACTTAACCAAAGAACTTCATGTCTAAAAGGGAAAATAACCTGTTCTGTAATCTAGCTATATGTATGTAGACTAATTCTATTAATTGTAAATGGCAATAAGCATGCTGGCAGCAATAACTAATATCACACCTAAGACACATGAGGAAGCTAATTTACATCGAGTCACTATAAATAAAAAAGCGTCAGAATGTGATCCAGTTATCACAGGTGTAATTTTGTAAAAAAAAAAATAAAAAAGCGAATAGAAATTTAAGAGAGATCTAAAAGTATTCTTGACTGAGAAATGCCTATACAGGGTGGATGAATTATAGATAATTGTAGAAAAAATGAGTAATTTTCCTTTATTGTTGTAAATGATCTAAGAATAAGATACTGTATATCTACTGTTTCTGTTAAACTTTTGATATTCTTATGCTATACTTTTCAGTTATAAATGATTATTTAAACAAGTGTTCTTAGATTTTGACAATGTCTGAAACTTCTGTTCATGAGTCTATTTACAGTAATATAATAATAATAATAATAATAATTATTATTATTATTATTATTATTATTAAATTCATTATTATTGAACTCTAAAAATCTTTATCAGGCCCTTCATTAATGTCATGCAAAACTGATTTGGAATTTTCCAGATATAAGGAAGGATCCTGCCAAAAGTTTTCGAAATTAACAATAATGAATTATCATATGCCCTTATGTAAGTTCCTATCTTTAGATTGAAGTATTGGCAGCAATGTCTGCAAATTTCAATTTATTGCTGTTCAGGTGGTGTGATACACAATTGGACCATGTCAGTATAAAGCTACAATTAAGATTAATTTTGTACAGTAAGATAGATTCATTAGTAAATATGTACAATAATAAGATATACATTACATTAGGGTTGTAGGATAAATATAAATACAAATTGCAATAATCAGACATAAAAAATGGGTAAGAACAGTAAGGATAACCTCTAGGTTACAATAATTATTTGTTTATAAGATATGTGCAATAAAATTAAGATCTAAATTATAATAAATATTCATAAAGCTAAGAAGGCTTTTTCTATTAAATGATGTTCTAAAATTTTCTTGAATTTAATATTGTTACAGGATATGATTTCTTTAGGAATAGCATTGTAGAGTTTTATTGTAATGTATCAATAATATTTTGTGTGAGCAGTTTTGTTGAACTTTAATTAAATGTTGGTGTGTTCACAAGCTAGGATGGATATAAAATGAGAGAAAATCTGTACCAGATTTTCTTTGGTTCTAATGCTGGTTTGGACAAGGGAGAAAATGCTGTAAAAGATAGCAATATGCATTTAGCAATCTCTGTCCTTCAAAAACCACTATTTATTGATGGTTTGCAAATTTGTAGATGAACTCTTAGAGTTCAAGACTGCTCAGAGAGACTCTTGATAACAGTAAAGAATATGACAAAATGAAGTAGATGTTGAAAGACTTAGAGCTCAAGACTGCTCAGAGAGACCCTTAATAACAGTAAATGAATATGACAAAATGAAGTAGATGTTGAAAGAATATCATAAGGTGCACATATGCTCCATTCTGAAATTTTTTGATTTTTGGATCAGAAGTTAAAATATCTTGGATTATCAGGAAGCTCTCCAGTTTCTGAGATTCCTTACAACATAACAAGCTTAAAGGGTGTGAGCATTGGCACTAGAAAAGGCCAGAAAAATTGTACAGAAGATCAAAAGACATGTTTAATGGCAAACAAGTAATGAAAGCTGGATGTAACAATATAATCTAGAAATAAAATGACATGCTGATCTCTGTATTCCCAGCAGAGACTCCTCCAAAAATGTGAAGAGTTTGGGGAGTGATCTGCTCTTTCTAAAGTGTTAGTGATCATATTGCAACAATTATAGAGAGTCAAAGTAAGTACATTAGGTACAAGATAAAAGGCCTGTCCATATCTTCGTAGGATGAAAAGTCCACGGTAAATAGAATATTGTAATGACTGATTTTCTGTAGGAGTTCTGAGTTAAAGTTGTCCCATATATTCTACATTTTGGACCTGTCCCATGGCACATTTTTCGATCTAGCTTTACTCATTGTGTGATAATGACGAAGGATTATGTATCATGTTATTAGAGCTTTTCTTCCTTTTTATTAACTTTGCGGCCTTGATCTTCTGTAGTTTATTTATGAGCAATATTGAAAGTGTTAAATATATTTATATTATACAAAACATGTTTACATATATGTTTATATAATAAAGAGTAATTGAAAACAAATGGTACAAAAAATGAAACATACCAATAACTGATATAGCGGATTTATTTTGAAAATACCCGTATAAAGTTAAAGTATAGCTGTCCAAGTTTCATTTGGCAACACTGAAAGCAAAATCTCCAAAATGCTCACCAGAGGTGCTGTATTCAAAATGTTGGCATCATTGAAAGAAAAAGCTAGTTGTGTTCTAGAATATGCAAAAACTTCATTGGTAACTATTGTTAAGAGAATTTCTGGACCAAATTTGCTAAAGAAGCAACTCATTAACAATATACAAGGCGGGTGAAACAGTTTAAGGAGATGGGTTGCTTATATAAGGGAAAAAGCACTGCCATCTATCAATAACAAAATTGTGAACATTACAGGTACAGAGTTCACTTACCTTGCATGTTGTCTGAGTGGTTGTTGCCTAGTTGTAGAAGAGGCATCAACTTCATTTTGCAGCCTGATAATGCCATGCCACATTGACATAAACACATTTGCAGTTACCGCAACCACATCTTCCAGAAGGCTGGATGGCTCTGCTGGGTCGAATGATATACTGTCTATGCTGGACTGCCTAAGAATTTTTTCTTTTGGGAGTATGTGAAAGACAAGATGTTCATACCCCTACTTCCACAGGGCTTACAGCAGTTAATGCATGATGCAGTTGACTCAATTGATCAGGCTATGCTGTCATGGCTGTGACAAGAACTAGACTATACCTCTGCTGTGTCATAAAGGGTGCAAACATCTGTGAATGTCCATATTAACTTAGAAGTTAACGTTTCATATTATATCTGTATTTGTGAAATAAATTGAATACAGCAGTCACAGATATGTTTTCTTTTTGTACCATTAATTTTGATTTACTCTACATTAGCTATGAATACTGTCACATACTTTTTAAAGGGGCCATGCCAAGTATTTTGGTAGTCAGATGTCAAACTATTTATCAGCCTCTTGTTGATTTCAACTGCAGTAAAAATAGGTAAAAATTCAGTCGTGAAATGAAGAGATTGCAGGAACCATGTTGACATAATTGGTTTTAATAAGACTAGCAAATTGGCAGCTAAGATTTTCCAGTTCCTTAAAAATTGAAAATATTTGTCTGCTGCACAGTCCAATGCCAGCATAGGGTACTGCTGTAGGTGTCTTCTGACAAAAGACATCGGAAAATTATTTTTGCAGATTACAATATTTTCACCACAGAAAAAAGCTACCATTATCAAAATGACAAATTGTATGTCTCTCTACTTCGTAAGAAGCTTGTAAGAATCTTGAAGATCCAGAGGGCTACCTTCCTGCCTTGGTGATTGTTTGGTTGGGTAGCAAGCAATGATGCATTTAGGCTAAAAGAAGTTGAAGATAAAGGCCAAGTATAAGAAACCACTCTCCTGGCTCATTTGATGAAGGTCCTAAGCACCATTTTGTATAAGAACAGATACAGGAACTTCCATTAGGATTTACCATCAGCCCATAATGCAGGATGCACTGAGACTTGCCTTATAAGAAATATTCTCAATTTTATTAATGCTCATCACTAGCTTCAAGGTTTGGTTTGTAAGAAAAGGTGCCCAATTTTGGAAATTCTAAGTAATCCTTAGAGGCAGCTTTCTGAATTTAGGTAGTGTATGTAATACTAGACTGTGTGTGATGGAATAGAGGGGAGGTCATTTTTGGAAACATGCTATATTAATGGTAAACATGGTAATGGAAGTATGATACACCAAAATAAATTAAAAATATGAAACCATGTCTTCTTATTCAATAAAAACCCGTTTTTATGGCAAGCCTAAGCATTTACTTATTCAAATGTATTAAAAGCAAAATAATCCAATAGGTAGCACAACAGATGGTGTACATTGTGCATTATTATGATATTTATTTATACATTTTTAACAGTATCTTCCCCAAAGCGTCGAGAGCTGGATAAAGTAATGAAGAAGGCAAGACGAGATGGTCCTACACAGAGCAGCTATTGGAATAAAAAGCTGCTTGAAGCAGAAGAGAAAGATCCAAACAGGTAGTTCAACAATCTTTGAATGTTGAGTGGTTTTTATTATGGTTATGTATAATATTATAATAGCTTTGCAATATATATATTTCCCCTTCTTTTTTCTTCCCATTTTTCTTTCTTCCTTCCTGTCATCTTTCTGTTTGTTCTCTTCCCATTAGTACAAGTTTCATGAATCATTCATTTAAGGATTAAAATCTTTTGGTAATTATATTTAAGGTTAAAGGGTATAATGTAAATTGCAACATAGTTCTGATATATTGCTCAGTGATTGGAATTGCAAGACAGTCTAATCTAGAATCATATAACATTGATGTATGGCTGTGAAAACATTGGCAAACAGATTTGTATTTCTTGTCCAGTTTGTCCTGCTTGCTATATATTTAAAAAAATTATTGTATTCTTTATTTCTTTCATCCTTTTTTGTTACAAGAGTGAATCAAATATAACTTAGATTTTTTTAATTATTTATTGAAACCAAATAAAATAAAAATGGGGTATCTCTATTGAATAAATACATAGAAATCACCAGCTAACTTACACATGAAATACTAACAGCAAATTAAAATTTAAAACTAATCTTGTATTGGAACTAATACAGTTAAGCAACTAATAGAATTAATTAACTGGTTAGTTGATCTGATACTCTCATGCTCCACTTACCATTGAATTATATAGAACATATTTCACAGGTCTTTGCCTGCATCATCAGCTGTGAGTGGACTGCCAGTTTCATTTTTTTTTTTTTTTTTTTTTTTGAATGATTTATTTATGGATGCTCTTTAATAACAGCTCAGGTCATCAGCGTCCCATTCAACTCAGGGCATGAACGGGCCGACAAATTTTACTCAGAGGCCTCTCTTTCAGGCTTGAGGTTCTTTTTCGTGCCGTAAATGTATGACATGGGACCCACGGCTTTACTTCCCTTCTGAAGGAAGCCATACTTTTTACGCCCCGAAAAAATCCATTGGTCCTTGCCGGGTTCGAACCCGCAATCTTGGGTTTAGGAGGCAAGTATGGTAACCACTACACCACCAGGACTGACAAAGTTTTGTTGATGATTGAATGGGCTAGGTGTACTTCTTGTGGACATTTTATGAACTTTTGGATTAATATGTCTTCCATTGAGATGTTGAAGTTCACAATCTTATCTTCATATATATACACCATATTTCCAGCTCCAAAGGTCTATCTACGATTTCAATAATTTGATTTCCATTTCTATATCATGTTTACCTCTTCAATAATGATGTGCAACCATTGCTTTATCTATCTGATTGTACCTGATGTTTCTCCAGTATTCTGTAAGCCAATGCTTCTTTTTGTTTTGCCAATATATGCTTTGTTGCACTGCAAGCAGTTGATTTTATAGATTCATGGCTTCTTCCTATCATGGAGTCTATCATCACCGAAGTTGAGCAGATATTCAGGCTGACATTTGGGACAAAGTAATACCAAACCCTCTTGAGCATTTTCTGGACTTTTTTGATGGCCCAGGGCTCATAAGTAAATTTCTGGTGAATGGTAGTTTCTTTTTTTGCTGTCAATGTTGTAATCTTTTAACCTCTTCGTTTGTTTGTTTGAATTTCTTGATTTTCTTGGTTGTACCCATTGGTTTTTGCCATTTGTATCAAGTGTGAGTACTCTTCACTGTATTTCCAAGGGTATGTTAACGAGTCTATGTGCTAAGCTGTAGAGGACTACATGTTTGTTTGCTGTGGGATTGAAACCACTTGCCTTTATGTAATTTTCAGTCTGTGTATCCTTTCTGTATATTCCAAATTTCAAACTATTGCCTGTTCTTATGATCTTGTAAGTCAAGGAAAGGAATCATGTTGTCTTGTTTTGTTTCCAATGTGAATTTAATTTCTCTATCTTGTAGGTTTAGCATTTTCAAAGCATCACCCAAGCGTTTCTTATTAACCACTACAAAGATATCATCCATGTGTCTGTGACTTTAAAATATATAGGAATGATTTGGTGATGTGCATTTCTAAACAACTCATATATAAATCAGCCAGAAAAGGTGATAATGGATTTCCCATAGCTAAACCTGCTGGTTATTTTTTGAAATCCCAACGGAAGACAAATTAATCCAAAAGTTCATAAAATGTCCATGAGACATACACTAAGTCCATTCAACCATCAATGAATTGGCAGTCGATTCACAGCTAATGATATGGACAAAGGCCTGTGAAACGTGTTCTGTATAAGTAGTTTTGAATGATGGGAATTTTCACAGTGAGATATAGTATAATACAACAAATTATTATTGAGCTAGGAAGAAAAAAAGATCATACCAGACAATCCTACAACACTAGAATCTATGGCCTACCAAAAATACATAAACCTGATCATAAATGAGACCTATTGTAGATACAATAAATTCACCCACATACAATTTAGTCAATTGCCTTTTAAAAAAATTTAATACTATACTGAAATACAAAAACCAAAGCATAAAGAAGTGATCGGAATTAATATGTACATGAGCTTCTTAGAAATAAAATTAGTTGAGGGTTTTCCACATATATACAAATGTTGGTACTGTTATGTAGATGATGTCTTTGCAATAGTAAATGAAAAATGGAAAGAGGATGCAACAAAACTGCTCAACCTACATGACAGACTGTTAAATTCATAATGGAAATAGAAAACAACAAGGTTCTTCCCTTCTTGGATATAAAAATGATAAAAAATGGCAATAATCTGGAATTCAGCATATTTAGAAAAGATACGTATGCAGATAATTATATAAAAAGCAACAGCCACAGTCCAAAACAACATAATCATAATCTTTAGTCTTATATTCAGATTAACAAATCTACCAATAAGCAAGACAGAATACAATTTGGAGTACCATAAATCATAGAAGAGCTTTTAACAGTTTTGGTTCCTTTGGGAATTCGTGGTTCTTTTGCCAGAAATGGTCTGTTATTGCTGATTTTTCCGTGTGTTTATATTTTACATTTCTCATGTGTTCCTTAAATCATATGGTATATTTCTTTTTATTTTGCCTATGTATTTCATATTGCAGTCTTTGCAACTGATTTCATAAATGCCTGATTGTTTTCTGGCAGAATTTTGTCTTTTGTGTTGGTTTTTAGGAGGTTTTTTAAACTATATTTGTTTACTGGAGCAAAAATGTTCGCCTCTTTAAAAATCTGCTGGAATTTTTGGTGTGCCCATGGGTGGGATGTGAGTTTTTTTTATATATATGATCTCCTTTGTAGCCTTTTATTGTGGTGATATTTTTTATGTGTTTTTGTTTTTTGAATTTTTCTATTTTCTTGTTGACCAGATCTATTGTGTCTATTATGATCTATTTTTCTTGCTATATCTAAACCTATAGAATTAAAAGTGTGGGGAAATTATGAAACAAAAACAGGGAAAATTTGGTTAATTTTGATCTCCCAAACAATAGTAACTTCATCACTAAGTTCATAAAATCCACAAAGCAACATAATACTACGTTGTGAAGCAGACAGTGGAACCATGCTGAAGATGAAGGCAATGGCCTAACAAAATTAGTGAAATTTGATTATTCCCTCAATAATAATTTGTTGTATTATGTTCTGTATAATTCGATATTAAGTGGAGCATAAGAGTATCAGATTGACTAATCAGCTAATTAAGAGCAACTAAAAACTTACATTCAACATACACCTTGAAAGATTAATTTCATTTCATTCTGTTTGGTTAATTTAAATTAATACTTTTTGGGACTACCTCAGAATGGGACAGCCTGTATAATTCATATATTCATAGAGGACTGACAACTACAAATGCAACTTTAATATGTAACAATTTTACCTATTTGATGTGTTATTGAAACTGTGACTGTTCATAAATTGTTTTCAAATGATATAATGTATATTTGGCAATGTTATGCTTGCTGTATATCAGTACGTCATAAAACATTCGCATTAAATGTCAGATAGTGAGGGAGATTCCTTGGGTAACAGCAAATTCAAATTCAATATGCACATTGATATAGTGTTTTTATAGCAGTGATATATACAGTTAAAAATATTTGTTCTTCAATATTGGGATACTAAAGTAAATTCTTGTATTTAGGTGGCGCCATAGTGGGTATAAAGAGCTCTATGGTGGTGGTGGAGGAGGAACTTCATCACCCCATGGCTCTCGCTCCAGCACTAAGAGATCTCGCAGTCGATCAAGAGACCGTGGAGGTACGCGTGGAAGTGGAGGAAGAAGCAGGGTGAGATCTCCCCCGCTTCCAGCAAGACCCAGATCTCGCTCAAGAGAGCGTGAACGTTCCAGAGAAAGGGAACGAGAACGAGATAGGCGACCTCGCACTCCTGAGCCACAAACTCAGAGAGTAAGTAGCATTTAACTCATTGTAATGATCTCTTCTGATCAATCATATGCAATCCAGATTTAAGCTCTTTTGTATTTAAATTGTACATATATATTGTCATCTTAGGATTATTGAAGAGGCGGTATAAAATTACTGCAGCTAATAATGGGCATGTGGATGATTGAAGTTTTATTAGTGTTTGAAATTTTCAATTCAGAATTTGTGTACATTAAAGTACTGTAAGACTGGCAAAACTTCCTCAGCAATGTAAATATTGCTGACAAATGAAATGGTGCATTTCCAAACTTAGGAGCACCTCAAGCATAAAAATATTAGCAGTATTATGGTTGATCAGATTGGTATTTTTTTCATCAAGTCCCTCAATCAGGTTTTTTTTGTATTAAATTAATGTCCTACATTTACTTAAATATATATTATGGGCTGCCTGCAGAAATAATGACCCATTTTAAGTTTTAGATTCCCTTTATCTAAACAATGTGTAAGTTTTGTATGAATTTCCATTGCATAAACAGTGTTCAGCCAGTGTTTAACAATTCATCATTTAAGTTTAGAACATCGACTGGGAGGAAGAATATGGTACCTTTCATTAGAAAGTAGAGTCTTTGCTGATTGCCTTCAAAAGAAACACTTCATTAAAGCTAGCATACCTCAAACATTAGTTTACAATATTATTTGTGCGGACATCATGGCTAAATGTGAATGAAATTTCTCAGTTTAAGAAAAGGCCAATTAATTGAACATTGTGAAATGTTACAATGTTGTGGAGAATAATATGTTAGAGCAGAAGAAAAAAAAAATTTGTGGTAAAAAAAATAACAGATTCTTTCATGTGCTGAGCCAACAAGGAAAGATGTTCCTAATTTTCATCTGCATCAAATATCACCTGCAGTAAAATTAAAATTATTAATTTCATATTATTTTCCAGCATCTATTTATGGAAAAGCTCACTATTGGTAGCATTGTAGTCATTAGGCTTAGTGTTAACATCAGTTGTATGGCAAAATTATGTTTTAGTTACCTTGTATTTATTTACTTGCCAGGTAATGGAATACAATCTGGTTTTTTTTTTTTTTTATGTAAATGACAGCCCTCTGACGACTGGGACAATTTATTCATAATGTGAGTGCGGTCAGTAATGCCTGTTACTCTGAAGAAATTATTGCTAAAACAAATAAAATAGTAATCTATAACAATGAGCTTGTACTCAACATATCTGGAAAGGACAATGAAATTATATTTAATGAAAGGAAGCCTGTCATCAGGGAAGTTGATTAGCCTTCTCAAACTGTTGATCTAGTGTCCTGCACAAGTTGATGCTTTAACATATATGTATCACCATTTATAGCATAAAATGTATGAGTAGCCAAGAAGCTGCAATGGACAACCTCTCATGTCATGCTCATGTAAATGTCTATAATCGTGTAGCAAATTCCATGCAATTTCCTTTAAGAAATGGAAGCCTGCTATAAAATTTACTTCTCTGTACATCTGAAAAGGATTGCTGCTATAAAGCAGAAGCTACAAAGAAGAGGATGCTGTTAAACTAGTAATAAATATCTCCATAATTCTCTCCATATAACATATTAAATGCACTTCCATGAATACACCCCACTCTTGTACACAGTAGTGTAAGAGTGAGTGAGGCTAAACACTGATTTCTGCAGTATTTGATAAATGCTTACTATTTTACATTGTTTTTGCATAGCAGTCATATTTAGGCATTGTTTAACCTAACCATCATCTGAATATCATTTCTGCAATTGGCCATAAGTGATTATAATGGTGTATATATATATATATGCTGATCCTGGTGGTGTAATAGTAATGATACTCGCCTCGTTAACCCAAAATCATGGATTCAATTTTGGCCAGGATCAGTGGATTTTTTCGGGCATAAAAAATCCTAAGTATGTCTTCCTTTGGAAGGGAAGTAAAGCCATGGGTCCCGTGTCATACATTTATGGCATGAAAAACAACCTCAAGCCTGAAAGAAGAGGCCTCTTAGAAAATTTATCTACTGTTTCCTGCCATGATTTGAATGGGATGCTGATGACCTGAGATGTTAAAGAGCATCCATAAATAATAAAAACTATAAAATGATAAATTATACTATATTTCACTGTGAAAATCCCCGATATAAAAAAAACTATGTTTAACATCACTTGTCTTTGTGTGAGTGTGTATTACATAAAAATATCAGACTTAAATGGTATTAATTTAATTTTGGATTGCTCTGTGTTTTTTTCTTATTACTTGAGTAAGGGGTTTTTTATGCTGCTCATAACATTTCTACATTTGCTAAATGATAAATAAGCCAGGACATTTAACATTTAAATGTTTCAGAAAAGATTTGCAAGTGGCGACTACCATTCAGACTCACTCAGAAGACAGGTAATGTTAATGGTAAACAAAAAGAGTTTGATTGTAGACAATGAAAATATTTTTACCTAACACAGTTTGAAATAAAAATATAATATAGTGCATGTGTTTTGTTGCATTTAATATGTACTCGTCTTGAAATACATCTTGCCACTGATATATGGTTTGTTTGTGTTAAACTTATAATCCAAAATATAAAAGAGTGTCATCACTTCCAAAATTGTGGTCGAGTTTTCATTATTCTATTAAATGAAAATATTTTAGCATAGTAATTTTTGTCCTTTGTTAATAGCATTTGAAGTGCATGTCTTCATTGTCACCTTATACCGAACTTACAAGATATCAACAACAATCGGATTTAATATCTCTGTACCTTCCCATAGCATTACTGTAATTTGACTGTGTGTATTTCTGCCTTATGGGTTGTTGAGCTATCCAGTTCTTTAAGTCAGCAATCACATTTTTAATACTCTTAAACTATAAGGGCTATTTATGAAGTTATTTCTGTTTTCATGTAGCAGGCACAGTAATCGCTAAAACAACACCATTTATCGTTAGCTATTCAGTAGAGTAGTGAAGAGTGACTGTCATACAATTATTACTCGTTGAACTGCACATGTCCAAAATATGTGCTGCATTTAAGAATTCCATCGCATATGAGACTGGAACAAATTTTCTGATAGTGTACTTGTGTAAATCTTAAGTAATCACTTTGAAAAGCAGAATATGACAGAACTGCAGAAACTGGTCAGAAAGCTCTGAAATGGTGATTTGGCGGTTTTCTCTAATCTTTTCATCAACAATCTAAATCAGTTCTTAATTGACGATAGCTCGCCAGTTCTCTCCTCATCTTGGACATTGGTTTGCCCAACTTAAAACATATTGTACAACACAATTGTCATTGTCACCACAGTCCATAAACTTCACAAAGTTGACAATGAATTTCAGCTGCTTCACAGATTTTTTCTGCAAGAAATCATACATAGAACATATCTAACGATCAAAGTTCTGAACTGCAGTATACATTTTGAACATACGCACCCAGCAAGTAATAAATGTGACCTTCACTTTATCATATTCAAAGTGTACTGAATCACTATATAAACATGGCATTGTATGGCAATTACTATGCCCACTATATGAAAGCATAAATATATGAATAGCCCTCATATAAGCTAATGCTCTGGGTATGTAAGGGACACATTAGGGGGATTTATTTCATTATTGCAATTGTGCTCTTTATTCTGATGTCAGCAAAATAAACTGGTAAAGTACACAAAATTATAACATTATGTCAGTTCAAGGCATCACAGATGCTTTGGTTCATAACAGCTGTCAGCTAAATGAATTTACATCGAAACAGATGCTTACATTAATTGTGAACATGAACTTTACAGTTAAAAATATATACTCACTATAAGCATAGATTCTTTTGAGTGAGTTTCAAACATTTAAAATAGGCTTTTATTTAATATAGTACACTTATTTGATTTAAATTATTATTTATAATGAAATTATAGTGTTGTATTTATTAAAATGGAGAGTCTGTTATGTTCGGTGAAATGTGAATTTTGGGAACTTATAAAGTTTTCTAGAAGGCACATCCTTTTTAATGTATTTAGCCACTTTTATCCTTGTAACACATAATAGTTTTAAAGATATTCAAAGAAATGAAACTTTTACCACACATAACATTTCTTATCAATACATATGCTTATATTGTTGTATATGACAGATAATTATAGATTTGCAGCTAAATTTGTGTGCTAAATGTTGAAATGTGCATTGTCTGATAAAAAATAACTTGTACTTTAAACTCATCTTAAAGAAAACAGTTGAGAACACCAGTGCACAAATATGTAACTGTGGTTGAGTGGTTAGATGCCCTCCAATTAGACAATCAGTTGCAGTTTCTATCTTAACTGCAAGTTCCCAGATGAGCAAAGAAGCATCTGATCAAATATTCTGAGTGCCTCAATCTTCTCAGTCAATTGGTGAGTAAATTGAAAATGGACTGCCATCAAGCTCAGAATTGAAGATTCAGACAGTTGAATTGGTATTAGATGTGGCCTATTTTCACTACCACCACCATTATAGTTGTAATAATTTTAATAATACTATAATTACATCAAATGATAAACTTCCTTCAGTTTTGTTCATTAGGTCCTAGGCTGACTACATTGCATGGTTATTAAGTAGATATTAAACTAAAAGGACACATCAAACGCATGAATTATTTAGACATGCAAATACTGGCAGTAGCCAACCATGTAACTTAAATTCATGTTATTGATTTTGACAAAGTCAAAATTCTGACACTTTAGAGCAATTATTATGAAAGGAAGCTCCTTGAGACAATAGAAATTGGAAAATATAAAAATAACTTTAATAGAGACAATAATTTTATCCGGATTCTCCTAATAGGAAGTCGTAGTGGTGGCAGTGACTATAAAACTTATTCAGCAACTGGGTGCAAACCAAAATCTACTCCACTTTCCACTCCAATACAAGCTCCAGGCCACTGGCTCACTATCCCTCTCTTATTTTAATGCCAGTTTTTACTACTGTGGCACCACAGGTGGTGGACATTGATAATACATGAGATGAAATAATGCAATTTTTTTAAGGAAGGAAATAGTACAGGCCTAAGTTTAGGGTACCTCTCCAGTATTTGCCATTAATGAGAACTGAGGAAAACCTGGAAAAAACTCAGTCAGGGAGAATGGTCCTGGTGGGATTTGAACCCCAAGACCCCCACTTACGAGCCTGTCCATTAACGATCTCGGCCACCCATGGCAGTACAGGCAAAGACTGAGCTGGTTATTAAATTGTATATCTGCCTCATTAAAGGACAGCTTCAATGCATCTGAAATATCTGTATTTTATAACTGTATAATGTGGTTGCCACAAACACTAATATTATTATATAATAATATATAATACCAAATGTGTGTTAATTTCAAAGAGTATTTATAGCATTTAATAACTTTAATTTTAATTTACAGCCCCAATCACAGCAACCAAGACGCCGAACTCCAAAGTTGGCATCACTCACTCCTAGCTCTCGTTCATTAAGCTCATGCTCTGATGAATCCTGCTCTGTTTGCTCCCCTAAAGGCAACAGGAAGCTTGCTACTTCTCCAGCTCCTATTGCCAGTCGCACAAGACAGCCCACTCCTCGATCAAGGTTTGTACTTGTGTTATATGTACTTAACACAACATAAATGCATGCCATTACTCTGCTACCAAAGTAATTTAATTTCCTTGAATTTGACACCCTCTCAAGGATGTCTAGATAACATTTAAATGTGGAAGTGCTGGAGAAAGATAACTTTCCAGTACAGGAGAAGAATAAATTATAAATATATTTTTGTTCAACAATAAACAAAATATATAATTCATATGTTAATTAACATTTGCCTTAGATAACAGTGTTAGTGTAAAGATGGGACATAGCAATATAACTTGTAAACACACATAAAACTTTAAAACAATGCCATATTTGATATACATAATTCTTTAAAACCTTGACAAATAATTAACAGTGCTTGAAAACTATAAATCTCACTTAGGAAATGAATTGACACTTTTAGTGCTGTTCTCAAATTATGATAATATAAACAACATGGCTTTATAAAACAAGTTTCCTTGCTAAATTAGCAAAGTACAAAAAGAAAACTTTAAGTTGATGTTAAACTTGCATAATAAAATGTTACAAAACCTCATATTACCTGGGTCACTTGGTCTGGCAGTCAGAGGCGGCTTTGGATCTACCAACTTAGAATGTAAAACCAAAACATGTTTATTCACCAAAACGCTTTAAAGCAATCTCTTAAGTTGCAAACAGAGGTTGGAGTGAGCAAGCCAGAAAGTATGTTACCAGCTTTTGGAACATTCATTATCTGTTTCAGCCAACAGAAAACAAAAGCAAGTTGACAAACACTTCTGACATGGACATACATGGAGAGGTTGGGGGAAAGATAATGAAGGCATTGGTAATAAAGGAAATATATGCAAAAACTGTATAATGAATAAAGGTTTCTAGTAAGTAATCAATAGGTCAGTTCTACCTTAATTTATTATTTGTTTGTTTATACAGAATGTCCAAAAGGACTGGCATTTCTGTGTAGGAACTGTCCTTTACAGAGGTGTTAGGTGGCTAAATAATTAATCAGTGTAAAAAAAGTGACAAATCTTAAAAGTAATCACTATGCTTTACAAATTAATCATTTAGGTATTTGAATCATGTGAATCCTAGAATTGAATAAGTATTTAGGTTCCAAGACCTCTTAATAACTAAAGGAAAGTTTTTATAAGTTTTGATACCATAGTGTAATATAGCTTTTAACCCATATTTTGTAGAAGTTAGAGATTCTGTGGAAATTTAATTGGCTGATCTTGTTTTGTAGGAGTGTACTTTTTTATATCTAATAGTGGAGTTGGTACATAAATTATTTTCGTACTTATACATAAGTATTGATTCATTTTGTAAGTGAAGTGTAGAGACTGGCAAGATGTTTGTTTCCTTAAGTACATCTATTGAGGTTTTATAAACATTAAACCCAAATATTATTTCAATTGCTCTTTTCTGTAGGATTTCTAGAGAATTAAATTATTGTTAGTGCTATTACACCCTATTGTATTCAAATATAATATATTAGAATACATCAAAGCAAAATACAACTTTTTATATGGTCTCTTCACAAATCATTATCTTTTAATCTATACAAGATACAAATGGCAGTGTTACTCTTTTTTACAATATGTCAGTGATATGACCTGTTGTATAATTATCAGTAATTTTATTTAGATGCAGTTTTGACACAAGGTATGTGTTTGCCTAGGATTTGAAATCAGGATCAAATAGAAACATTTTGAATCTGAAACAGTAATGAAATAGAAATGTATTGAGATCAAGGCCAATCTGACTTATTTGAAATCCTAGCCAGCACATATGCTTTCTGTGGACACTTCCATCCGCTGTAGGGGGGCTGTCTAAAAGTCTAGACCAAAAATACTGGAATGTTTTCAGTTGTCTTGTAGGTTAAATATGGTGGACTTTTGTAACAGTGATGTTTAATGCTAAGAATTTAAAATGATTGAGTTGAATTTGTAATACTTACATCACTAATATTTTTAAAAAGGAAAACTGAGTTTCTGCAGCTAATTGGTCCCATCATCAGTTCCAGAATCGATCTGGAACTGAGTCATTCTTAGAATGTTTTATTTATATCTCGTGCATCACATACACATTTTTTTAGTACAAAATAGACACATAAAAAAAACATTACTTTTAAATATAACAATTAGGAACAGAGGCTTTGGCAATTCCAGAAGGCACTGAGTCCAATCAAAATTTATTCCAATTTGATTGGCTCAACCCCCCAGTCCCCGGTTCATCAGCAGCTACCTAGGAATATCCAGGGGACCGCGCTGCGATCCAACCAAAACCAAAACACAGCATTAAAATTAATTATACAATCAATAAAATATTAAGTTATATTTCCTACAATACTAAACCTTCCTTCCTTTTTAATTAAACCCATTCGGCCAAATTTTTATCCTTGAGAGTTGCTTATTCCTTAGGGCCTATACACACTAACACCCTGGTTATTGTTGTATAAGGATCCTGTTTAACTAATATTAGATAACTAGCCTCATACCCTCCCCTATTCATTTCATTCTCCTTTCACTATGTGTCAATATTATGCTTATTCTCATTTCATAAGTATTTTACATCCATAACCATTTTTGTCTTACCTTGCCTATGTATCTTCGTAGTTCCTTAATGTTTTCATCTTATTTTAAATTTAAAATTCTTCTACCTCTTATTTCATCTGGTAGGCTTTCCCATTACCATAATAGGAACTGTTCCCTCCAAAACTTGGTTTGCTTACATTCTAGTATTCAATGCCAAGTACTATCTGGTTCTGCACACATAGGACATTTCCCCTTAGTGTATCCATTTTTTAATCCACTTATATATTTTACTCCTGTTCTAAACCATGCCAACCCTTCCCTTCCTACCTTATCACAAATTTCACTTTACCTTTCTCTTCTCCACACATTTTTTAGTGTACGATATAATTTCAGAGATTTTTTGGTGTCAAGATATTTCCTCGTATATAAATATTGTACTTATGAAGCTGTTGACAATGGAGTGGCAATCTAACCTCAACTCATGTATTCACATTTCTTACACTATACTCCATTCACTCACATAAAAGTAAGACACGTTTCGGAAGAATCTCTCCCATCTTCAGTTGCTCACTGAACCTCCGCTACTCGAAACTATGGCTGGACAAACGGATGTTTCTGTGGTGGCCTCTGTTGGTTGAAGTAGGAAGTTGCTGAGCTCATCTATGGGAAGAAACTCGAAATCCATTAGGTTTTTTCTATTTTTTAATATGAAAATTTTTTCCAAGTGGATAACTCCAATGGGCTGTGAAGATGTTTCAGCAGTTTTATTCCCGGTTTTATTTCATGGTTTTAGTCCAAAAGTGAGCTGCTACTGCCGATTTATCCATCTGTTTAAAGCGAATATTTCTAAAATGTTCCTTCCTCCGAATTTCCAAATTTCTTTTTGTTTTGCCTATGTAGCTCTGTTCACAATCTGCACATTTTATTTCGTAAATTCCTGATTTCTGTTCTGGACCAAAAAACATTAAATAAAACCGGGAATAAAACTGCTGACACATCTTCACAGCCCATTGGAGTTATCCACTTGGAAAAAATTTTCATATTAAAAAATAGAAAAAACCTAATGGATTTCGAGTTTCCTCCCATAGATGAGCTCAGCAACTTCCTACTTCAACCAACAGAGGCCACCACAGAACCACAGAAACATCCGTTTGTCCAGCCATAGTTTCAAGTAGCGGAGGTTCAGTGAGCAAATGAAGATGGTAGAGATTCTCTCGAAATGCGTCTTACTTTTATGTGAGTGAATGGAGTATAGTGTAAGAAATGTGAATACATGAGTTGAGGTAAGTTCCTGTTTTTCTATATCCTCAATTCTTATTGTAATCTCTTTCCAAAATCCTTCACCCAATCTTTCTCTCTCGCATCATACTATTCCCATGCCCGCTTCTTGTAGAATATTTTGGATTTTAGATAACCAAGTTTCTCTCCCCTTAATTTTTCCTTGTGCTACCAAACAGTGATTAATAATATTTTGCTCCTCTAGTCTCCATATTCTATACCAATAGTTCAATACTCTTTCTATGATCTTGCTTTTACAGCCCAATCTTCCTAGTTCCATTAGAGCAACCTCGTTAGGTGAAGATTTAGGTAAGCGTAGAACAATTATACAAAATAATCTATTTATCATATTTATCCCTTTCCATCCTTCATCTGGCCCCCAAATTTCTATTCCATACATCATTCTGCTCTCCACTATTGAGCTATATATTGTCTGTAACTATTTTACTTGCATATTTGGTATTTTGTGTGCACAAGATCTGATTACACTCATGGCAGCTTTTCCTTCTGCTACTGCTTTCCTTTTTTGATCACTCCATTTCCCATTACTAGACAATCTAACACCTAAATAATAAATTTTCTTGACAACTTCAATTTCTGTGCCCTCCCACCACCATTTTTCCTGTTTTTATAATTTGAAACCTTTTTTCATCACCATAATCTTAGATTTGTTTTTATTTATCTTAAGCCCCCATACTCTACAAAATGTACCTATAGTTTCTAACAATCGTTTTAATCCTACACTTGTTAAGGAACCTGTTATCAAATCATCTGCAAAGAGGAGACTGGGTATCTCTATATTATGAGGCAAGTATGGTTACCACTAGACCACCAGGATCAATAACAAAGTGTAAAACATATACACAATAACATGTAAAATTGATGCAAAATATAGCATTTGCTTTTTTGAACATGTTTTATGCACTTTCTGTATCTATTGTTTTACCCATCCATGTTTTTAACCTGGTCCCTCCAAAAACAGTAAACCAAGGTTCTACTGTATTTATGTTTAAGGTATTCAAAGGAAATGAAATTGCCTGTGTCATGTTTTGACTTCAAATTTGATCTCCTGTAAAGACTTTAACTTTATATTTCTTACATGAGGCATGAATGCTACCATTGAGCTATCTAGGAGTTCATTAACTCTATTTGCATGATGTTGAACAAAGAGCTGAATGAATTGTTCAGATGTGACACAGTGTAGTTAATGGAGTTCATAAATAAAATAATCATTACAGATCCAGATCGTTCTCAGTGCCCCGTAATCGTCCAAGTAACCGTTCTCCCCTGCCGCCAAGAAGCACTTTCAGGAGACAGCGTGAAAGATCAGGCCCTCCAAGCGACCCAAGAGGTCCACCTCCAAGTCCTCCTCCAGCAGCTCGTAAAAGCCTTAAAAAGCGAAAAGAAGATAGGGAAAAGGTGAGCTATGTGCAAGAGCCAGCCATCAAACAAGCAGTCTTGTTTTGGAACTTTGCTTACTGGAGTATGGAAACAGTTATCTAAATTGGAATTATTTCCTGTTATAGAACTTATAGAAATTAAAAATTACAACACATATATTTATGGTTCTGTATCCTAACTTGTTTACATCATTTGATCCATAATATTGGCACTGAAATTTGTTGGAAATAACATGTTCACATTTTATCAAACTATAGTTGCTAAACAATCAGGCTAATTCATAGGCCATTTATACTTCAAAATATTTCAAAACATTTTCTGGTGTGGATGTGTGTTGACCAGCTTTCGAACACTCTGTATCAGCTCAGACCATCAGCATCCCTTTCAATTTAGGGCATGAAATGGTCAATAAATTTTACTCAGAAGCCTCTTCTTTCAGGCTTGAGGTTCTTTTATGTGCCATAATTGTACAACAGGGACCCATGACTCTACTTCTCTTTTAAAGCAAGCCATACTTACAATTTTTACATCCAAACAAATCCATTGACCCTGACATGAATAGAACCCACAATCTTGGGTATATGAGGCAAATAGACCACCAGGATCAACAATTATGTGATTGGATATTTGATACAATTGAACTAGCCTTTATTTGCTACAATGTTAGTTTTATGTACTATTTTGTAGTGTGCTGTAATTAATTCTTTTTCTGTCATTCAAGAAGTGCTCATGTGAATTTAATATTGTATAAGCTGGAACATATCACAATCTACCCAAAAACAAAATACAAACAGGCAATTTTCCAGTGGGTCGCTTAGTACAAAATGGGGCTGCTATAGTTTAGTAAAGCACTGCTAGATTCTGAACATTACCAATTTTTTATTTACTAAACATTTTTACAACTTTATATTTTACTAATCTTTTTTCAGCTCCTTGGCAGTTGTACTGAAATCCCAGAAGACTAAGGTTCTATTTTAATAAATATCTTTAAAGTTAAAAGAAAAACTAAATATAAACATATAGTGCAAAAATGCTTATTAGCATAATATGTGTGACACCTCAATTGGGAGCCTTATAACCAAGTTACAATCAAGTTAACCTTATGCAAAATAAGCAATGGCAAACAGCTTAAGAAATATTCATAGTGAAAAAGTAATTTCTGAAAAGAAAATGCACAAATTATACTGCCAGGCTAAGGAGAAAGATTAATCAAAATAGTTAATCAATAAGAATCTAAATGGCTACCTTAAATCAACCTTCAAAATTATTATTTTTCATTAATGCTTATTTAATGTAGCTTATTTATAGTTAAGGAAGTTATATCTTTGACAGTTTCAAGACATTTACAAGAATGAACTCACTGTAAAATCTCCAATATGTTCGTAATAAATCTCATAACCTCAAATGTTATTCAGGGCTCAAGTAAGAAGAGGAAGAGTAGCAGCAAATCCAGTCGTAACAAACGTCGACGATCCATGCAGGTGGTGGAAGGCAGCACAAACCGTCACCGCATTTCCCCTCCAGCTTCATGTTCTGATGAAAGTTCCACTTCTTCTGTCACATCAGGTGGAGGTGCCCCAAAGCTGACTTTATCAGAACGGTTTGGTAAGATGGCACAGTGGTCTGTAGACCGACGAGACTTGGATGGTGTGAAAAACATGCGCATCACTAAAGATTCAGATAGCTCTGACCTTAAGGTTGTGATTGAAGGAGGAGCAGGTGAGAGGTATCACAGAGGCTTAAGCCCCATGCCTGTAAATGATCGTCGTGTAGGCATGGGGTATTTCCCAGAATCATTGCATTCTGGTCCAATAGGGCTTGATGCCTGGGATGATGTGAGAGTTCGCTACAAATATTATAAAGATAGGGGCTATCTCCGTGATCTTACCCTTGATGACTACATGAAGTGGGAAGAGTGGTGGTATAAGTATCAGGAGTGGTTGGAGGCAGAAAGATACTATGAACATTGGGCAGCAATAAGGGCAGAACAGGCTGCCAGGGGTGGAAGTTCAAAGATGTGGAGTGATCAGGGTCTGAGAAAGAGACGGCGTTTATAATTACCTGTAAAGAGTGAAACTTGTTATTTTTTGTTCATATTATTGGCTTTAGAAATGTAAGCATGCATCTAGATTTGTGCGCAAATGAGTTCCCCTTATTCATATAGGATCTGTTGGAAACACCTACCCATTTCAAAAATTGAACCATTTTCAAATGTAGGGAGTTGCATCACAAGCACTTAGTTAGTACACTTGTAACAACAGCAGTAGCAATTTTCCAATTTATAGATGACTAATGCAAGTTCTTAAGAGCAGTATCCTTTAAATTCTAATATACAAAATGAAGTAATGCATTCATTTATGGCTTACTTCATGTATCTTCATACTTTGCTGTACTATTTTAAATATCTTTGCAGTTCTGTTTAGTAATATTTGGGTAATTGCTTACAGAAAAAATAAGCATTATATATGATTTGAAAATGATAAGTATTTTCATTGTTTTAATGAAAGCTCCTGTGATATAGTGGAAAGCATATTAAAAGTTGTAATTAATTGTCATTGTATGTACATAGATTTGTGTGTTTATAAATGACATAGAAATTTCTACACTGAAAAGCATAGAGAGAAACATTAATGGTATCATATTTTATATGACCAGGAAATTGTATGCCATATTTAATTAATTTTTAAGTAATTCTAAACTTTTATTAGTATCAGAAAATGAAAATATAGATTTTCTATTCATCTAAGAAGAATACTTTAATTAGCTTATGTTATAAGGAGAACTAATGGTTTTTAATTTTTTGAATATTTTTGCATCTGTAAAATGATAACACAAGCTCATATGCATAATGCCACTACTACAGAAATTTTTACAGATCATTTGATTGATTCAACTTTTTTTTTATTTTAAGGCAGTATCCTGTTTGGATGTCATAGCACAATTAAAAATGTTATGAGAATGCATTTCCCTTAGAAATCAACCATGTCCACAGTTGCGTCTCAGGTGACAGAGTGCTTTCCACACAAGGGACTTGGATTCAATTCCTATTTGCCTGGAGGAAATTTTTTTGTATTAGATCTTTGTTACTTGATCTTAGCTATATTTGTGTCATTAATAGGGCCCAGGTTTTAATTATCTAAAATTACACTGTAAAAATTACCTTAAACATGGTTTTTTTAAATTAACTAAAAATAACCTAAATCAAAAAAAAAAACTTTAAAATGTCCTTTATTTTGATATACACATAAACGTATTTCATAGACTTTCAGACATTTAGTATTTATGGAGTTCATGTTACTGCACTGCCTGATAAGATTCTGTTGCATTTTTCTTTGTCCTTGTGCTTCAAGACCTCGTTTGTGTTTTTCTCTATTTACAGGCTGGTCTATGGTGAATCTCTTTTCTGCTAAAATTACCCAGTAAAGAATACTACCATCAGTTGAAAACATGGTGCCACCATATTGCGAAACAAACAGTTTGATTTTGTGGAAGTACTTATTTTACTTTCGGCATGCTTTACACTTGACTGAATCTGGACTGTGAGAAACTGAATTACTAATGCAGAATGGAATGTGAAGGAACTGTAGGGCCTGCAGGTAAGACCCTCAAACAATAAATAGGGTACAACTCATTAAAGAGACAGGCTCATCTTTCACATATTTATAATAGAAATGAACAGCTATATTCAGACCAGTATCTGTTTTCGAAACAAAATATGTAGGGAAAGGAACGTGTCACATTATTTTCAAGAATTGTGAAGAGCTTAGATCTGAAGGTCTAAGGCCTGAATTGATTTTTACTAATATTTTAGTAATAATGTAATAAAACTAGCTAAAAATGAGAAAAATTTAAATTTCTACATTAAAATTGCATAAAAACTGCAAAAAAATGGCTTATTTCAGAAAAAAGGCAAAAAAAAAAAAAAACTAGAACAAAATGGTTTCATTTCACTCAAAATTATTTCAACTGTTTATTTTCAACATAGCACCATCCTTATATCATTTAAAAAAAAAGTGCCAAGCCATCAAAATCTGGGCCCTAGTCATCAGTTCAGTTTATTCATGAACCTAAAAGCTTTTTCAAAGGTCACACTAAGACAGTAAGAACTTTGATTTATTATTTTTTATCTGTCTTATTTTAGCCCTTGCAAAGTGCAATACAACGAATCGTGCTGTATCCTAAGCCATATTAAATTTATAACAGAAGAAGAGTTAACATTCATAACATAATATCAACCTAACACTGATGGGGTTTGATTATTCTAGCATTCTAGAAGACTCAAATCTTTTATATTGGCAAACTTTTGCAGCTTCAGAAGAAATAGAGCTTCCCAGTAGCTCATCCATCTTCACAGTTTGTTACATTCCAATAAGTTGAATTCATTGTTATTTACTATTCTGATCCATTTATTCATAACTCTAAAGTTATATCCTAATTTTAAGCAGTGCTGTAATAGAAATGTAAGTATAATGAACTAAGTGGTATGCCACCTCTGAGACACAGTTCAGGACATGAGTTCAAATAGCGAACCTCCCCCCCCCCCCTCACCCCTTTATCAATGCCTTGAAAGCTTTGGTATTTTTAGCATCTTGGTCCCTTTGTTCACAAAATGCAACATTCCTTAATTCTTTATCGTGAAACTTAAGCAATCAATGTAGGGTGTTATTTGTAAATATACAAATAAAATTTAATGGTTAATATAAATATTGTACTTACGAAGCTGTTGACAATGAAGTGGTAATATATCCTAAACTTAGGTATTCATTTTTTACACTAGACTCCACTTACTTACATAATTTATCCACTAACATCATTTATGTAAGTAAGTGGAGTCTAGTGTAAAAAATGAATACCTAAGGTTAGGTTAACATAAACGTGAGCAAACTCTCCACAGTGAAAGTCTTCCTGTGTAGAGGAAATGCTTTAGCAATTACTTTGGTAGCAAAATGTTTGTTACTAGTTAGCATTGAAACTACATTTAAACCTATGAGCATCATATTTATAGGAAATAAAATGGATTGCAGTTGATCAAATGTGATGGGAGATTTCATCAAAACAACATGTTTTTAAGTAGAATATAGTGAGTGACAATAAATGCATGCTTTCAAAACCAATGTGAGACATGCCAAAGCATTGTTTGTTTTATTTACTGCAGTTTAATTTTTAAAATGGGTAATTCTTTTTCAGAGCTTTCATTTGATCCCAGAATCTAATGAATTTGTAAAGGGAAGTCCATATTTCTGGAAAATAAATGCAGTATTTTACAATTACTGCATCAAGAGCTTTGACCTCCTTTAATATTGCTAGATCTTTATATTTCATTTAATTTTTATAAGCCCTTATATTTATTGTTAGCTTAAACATTTTCAGGCAACTATAACAGATATTCCTTTTAGAAGAGCAATTGAAAATGTGGCTATATGTATACACATTAAGGCAAATATATGTTGTAATATCACTAGATAAATGTATTATATTGCTTTAATCCGTTATATTGTGGTATTATTTTTATTTAGTTAAATATAGTACTTATTTGGAGAATATAGTGCACCTGTATGACATATTTTGTTTTGAATAAATGTTTTTTTATCTTTTTATAGAAATGGCAGTCTATAAATAATTCACAGCAGACTGCAGTGCATACTGGAAATGATTTATCTTTACATACATTAAAAATGTAAATTCTTTTTATATAATTTCCGCAGTTCAATTAGGTCTGCATAGATTAAACTGCAATTTTTTGCAATTGTATTATAAATACTAGAATTCTATGATAGTGAAATGTTATTCTTTTAGATTGCTGCTTAGTATATTTCTAAGGTTATCTGCAAGGGTTGTCTTTATGTAACAATTTTCAAAAGGTTTCCAAATTAATTTTCTGGAAGTTGTCATTTATTAAAGAAAATAGTGCAGCTCTGTAAGAGGTAAATAAAAACCATTTCCATAGTGAATAAAAGGATAAGATTTTACCACAGAAGAATTATACCAAATTGCAAAAATTATCTGAAAGTGCATTTAATATGTACAAATTAAAATTATGAAATATGGTATGTGTAGGAAAAACTGAAAAATTTGTTGGAAGTACAGGCAGCAAGCTACATGTATGCATATCCTTTTGTTTCTCCCCTGTTGCATTTATTAACAATGTGCATAACATTTTTGCTGTGAGTCTTATTTCCTTTGCAATTTAATATTGTTTTCATCACAATCAGAGGATATGGATTATACAGAAGAAGACCCAGCATTTTGTGGCTGGTGAAATGTAATCAGTGAAATTAGTATAGTATTCTTAATTATCTATGAGTCAATTTGATAATTAAGAGTATGTTAGTCGCTTCACTGTATTGGCTCTGACACGAAATTAAATTTTATATTTAAGTACAGCATTGTTTTCAAACAAAATGATGCAAACTGTACACTGTACAGTACACTGAGATGCTCTTGTGCAAATGGCAAGAGATTGAGAATTGTATAGATGAACCTGCCACATATAGCATGCATATAGAGATGTGCTGAAGTATAAACAAAAGTTTTGAGTTTCTCTTTTTGAACAAACCAATTATGAGACAATAAATGCATTAATTTCTGAGGTATAATTTATTCATTTCAAAGGTTTTTCCCATACACAATGAAGTGTCATGTTTTAGATCAATAAATAATGAATCGAAGAAAAACCATCTTTCATACTAACATACTCTTAGGAGAACAATAGGCAGTAAATGTTGGATGCAAATGTTTGGTTTACTTATTTAGTACAATTTATAACACTTTATTCCTATATGTCACATTAATTTTTTAAATTTACAACATTAAACTTGAATTTCTTATTAATCAGATAATTGGGTAAAAAACTGCTTTAAGTAGTTTCAAGTCAGAATGGTTCAATCTAAGAAGGAAACTTTCCTATTTGGTTAAAAAGAGGTACATAGTGTAACGCTTGACATCTTATTTTTAATATCTCTCACTTTTAACACAAGCTTTTTTGTCCTTTTGATATCAACCTTCTATTACAAATTTTGTTGCTCTTCTATATACTTTTAAGGGAATCTATAAGATTTATTCTGTAGAAACCCCAACATGTTTCACAGTGTATGGAACCGGTTTCAAGAACGTTTAGTTCCCATCTTCAGCCAGGCTAAAGTTCAACTATGTTTCACAATATTCCAATTGCAAATCAAGTAGAATGAAAATCCGTTTATGTAAATCCATTATTTAGATTTTCAGTTTGTCCAGACTAATAATGTTAAACAAATAAAATATTTTGCAATGTTAATGAAAATTTTCATTTAAATGCTCATTATAGCACTGATATATATTGGTCGGTTCATAAAAAAGAAAGGGGGGAAGGACTTGAAGATTTCTTTGTTATATAGTACAGTAAGTAAAATTGAACTTACTCTCTGTGCACATTGTATTTGTTAGATACAATGTAATTATATATTTTGTTTTTTAATTTATTTAACCAAATGTGTTGTACTGTGTGATGCAAAAGCCACACATTTACGTAATCAGTGGTCAGATAGTATGTAAAGCATTAGCAATGTGTTGTTTATATCTCATATGGTATGCTCAAACGTTCATCTTCAACTTTTTTAATTCTTGATTGTGGTTTCACTTGGCTGGTATCCTGTGAAGTCACAATCAACAATCAGCTCCAAGAAAGCTTCACATCTTTAATTCTGTCATGATATGCTCCCTATAAGTTTATCACTACATCTGAGACAAGGTTGATACAGCCTTTAAATGATTCCAAAGGAAGAAATCTGAAGGTGTAAAGCCTGGTAACCTGGGGAAGCCATTCAACAGGACCAATCCATTGTTAGATAATTCACTATTTACAAACTCTTGAATATTCAATGCAAAATGTGCAGGCACTCCATCCTGTTCTATACAAAAATATGTTGTGTATCCTTTCTAATTGAACATCACGAAAATTTACTGCAAAGATTTGCAACATATGGAAGTATATTTCACATTATTTTCAAAAAAATGCTTTTCCCATGTTCCAGCCCATACCATGACGCAAAGATTATTTTGTATGTGGCCATCAGTCATCCATGCAAAATTCTTCTCAGCAGTTTTTTTTCATCCTTGTGCAAATTCTGAACAAGACAAATTTTATATGAATGGAAAGAATATCTATAAAGAGAGTATAAAACTGATCTTTGGTTAGCTCCTGTCTCTGAACTTAACTTCTGTATTGATCTTTTTGGGGTTTTTACATAATGTGCCAATACTATTAACATGTTTCCAAACTGATTTTGCTCTTTTGTCTTTTACTTCAAGAGGAATCAGTAAAATTTCCTGTTTCTTTAAAGCAGTTGATAAATTATTCTACAGTTGACTGATAGATCCGATTCTTCCTGGTAAATTCCATAGCAACTGATCACCTAATGCCCTACCCTGAATGCTGTCCTAACTCATTCATCCTTTGTTAGTTTGTGATCCATATTATTCTAGTATGTGCAGCAAATAAGAGAAAGATCATAACTAATGAGGCACAGGAATTATAACAGTTCATCTAAGTTCCTTAAGTGTGTGATTTATATCTCACTCTGCGTTATGGAATAGAGTAAATGTATTTGATGTATTATTTCAAATGTAGATTACCTGGATTTTTGGTCATCTGGATCATGGCTGGTTCAATTTTACTCTTATAAATCGAATTCCACAGTAACCCATAAACCACCTATAATTAGAGCTTCTTCTTAGAAATCTTTTATTTATTTATTTATCAAGGCACATGATACAAAACCTTGTTTAAATAATACTCTAGACACGTGGTACAAAGTCATTTCCCTTCTAATTCCCCAATAAAATGTTTATGTTTACGGAATGTCGGAGTCGGAAAAGTTGCTATGTTTTATCAACTGTCTCTGATGATGTTAGTAGCATTGCATCTTCTTACATGTTCATAGTCCATGATGTATCCTCCTTCTCTGCAAAATAGGGAATGACAGGATGTTTAGTTTTTGTGGAGAGGAGCCATGAGACACTCATGGCCAGTGTTTATTTGCACAACTGGGGCTCTTCTCAGGTAGTCTGGTATAAGGTGTAGAAGGCCAGACTTTTTTATTTGCACTTTTTTGTCGGAATATTTCATAAATTTCCTCTTTGAATTAGCCATTAATAAATAATTTAGTACTGAATTAAGCGTAGGATTTATATTTTATATAATTTGAGTATCACTTTGAGCTAGAAAATTCCACATCTTGTTTCCATTAATCTGCAATGCGAAGGAATCCAGAAATCTTTGTATGGAGAGATTCAATATGGGATCGGATATCAACAATCCTGGTTGATCAATAATATACAGTTGATGACAAATGCTTGTAATGCTATCAAATATCAATGCGTTACGTAAACTGCTAGGCAGATTGTTATTTCAGAAATGTTGATGGCTTCCAACTCTCAATCAAAATTTGTTTGAAAAGGTCCAATAATGAGGTAGAAGTTGAACAGATTACATTGAATCCCAACCCTAGTTCATCCTAACCCATCAGTATAAATGCACAGCATTCTTCATTGGGATAAAGGGAATTTATGGTTTCTATAGCATAGCTTTAAGTATAATTGGAGAAGTGTTGTCCTTAAAAATCTCCAGTAATTCTAGATTACATTTCACTTTTAAAAAATTAAATGATGATGGAGAATGTAACAGTTTTTCAGGTGTAAAGTAAAGTAAAGTAAAGTATGGAGTTTGCCTTTCTTTTCAGGACATCTGTAAAAAGCCTCTTTAAGACTTCAGTTATCTCGTGAAAAATGTATCTGTCCAGTTGGAGTTCAAAGGCAGTCTTATGAAGTTTTCATACTGTATTAAGGCAACTGCTAAATTTTTTGCAGAAAGTTTTTCTTAATTTGGAGAGCTGTTTTTTTATTAATACATAACTTGATTCCACACAATTTCTAATGATTGTGTGTTAGCAGGTACTAGAGCTTTGCAGCCATACAGTAAGACTGGCTTTATATATAGATGGAATTAAGGGTTATAAGGGAACTACCTCATTTCTCACCAGCCAATCATTTCAGAATCTTATAGAAATGTTATATAATTATCCAAGGAAAGATGCAAATTTGGAGAAACTGGAAGTCAATCTCTTGTGTAAATTCTGAGTTCACCATCATGGCCATTAGTACCAGTTGTTAGTTTGCCATATGCTTATCGAACAATATTTTCCAAAACAGTAAAGTTATTATTGATAAGTATAGTTTAAAAATGTTTAAAATGTTTTATTTTTTATTCCCATTCTGTAAAATTGAAAAGATTATATAATTTGTTATAGTGTCAGTGTGTATTACAAGCATATGCCTTATACTTTTGTGAAGTATCTTATTCCATTGAAATTTTGTTAGATGCTGATAAAAAGTAAGCTAATTTTTCTAGTAGCACTGCAAAGAAATGACTTTTACATAGTGTTAGATGTTCAATTTACCTGTAACAGTTTCTATAAAGAAACCTGTGAAATACCTTTATTGAAGAAAAGTATAAATGTAAAATAGAAATGTGGAACAGTGACATGCAAATGTTCATAATTCAGCTGTCATAGTATTTTAATGATTGCCATATTGAATAACCATAGTTTTCTTTTATGGATTCAAATGAACCAATTAGGAAATAAAAATTTATTAAAAGTAATCCAAATATCTCATAATAACTTTATAAAGATGATTATGTATTTAACTTACAATGCTTGTGCACATCTATAAAAGGTATGCACAATATAATAATTTAACAGCATTTCTTGATATTGAGCGTTCACTATATTCTCCTCTGTTGTGCAAAGACATGTCACCGGTTGAAAATGTCAACAAGGCTGTAAAGCCAAAAAGTTCATGTGACAAGTTCAACAGAAGTAGTTATCAGAAAGTAAAATACTGGTTAAGTTGCAACGAAAATGTAAATTATCTAAAATATTCTGGAAATATATTAATATTTCTTCAGTCAATTTTAATTTTTTTCAATTTCTTACCAGCATCTTACCTTAATATATATTCCCATTACCTACAGTAAATATTCTACTTCATATTCCCAAAATAAGCTGCATGTGTTGTGTAGAACCATTACATGTGGGTTTTTTCTGGGGCAGTTCAATGTATAAAACTCTGAAACGGTGTGCAAATAGGGCATTAAAAATAATGATGCCATTTAAAAAAGTTTCAAAGTGAAAATAAAAAGGAAAATAGTGCTACAAGCTATTTGACTGTGTAAGCTACAGGCAATACAATAAGCTTATGCCAAGTTCACTGCAAAATATATGGGAATAAAGGTGAAATATATTGGCATTTATGTAACTCTTCCTTTAAACTAGTGACACTGATCACAAATTGCTGATTGTTCTCAGATAGAAAGCATGCATAATTACAGAATGTATAGATTGCAGTATTGCCAGCTTTGATACTTTTTATACTTGAGGGAACTCCCCCCCCCCTTTTTTTATTAGTGTTTAATGCCTGTTTTTACTACTGAGGCACCACAGGTGGAACTTTCTCCCTGCAGTTCCTTTTAACAACAAAATATATAAAATAAATATGCAAACCTAAATAAAAAAAAACTAATTAAAATATTAGTTGACTAATTTACATTAAATGTGTATAGCTTTCATAAACAATATTGATTTGACGAAAAATGCACCCTCTTATTGACTTCACTTTTTTATATTTAGAACTGTTTCACAGACCATTGTGTGCATCCTCAGTTAACTGTCCACTGCTTGCTAATTCACGGTATTCCTATGGTGATGCATATTCTGTTCTGGTGGAGGTGTGATGAACTTAAAAGTTTGTTTTAATCAATCACTGGAAGTGTCGAAGTTCATTAATATGTCTCTGTATTTATAAATGTAGGTTTTCTCCCACATTGGGATCCTCTGTGGGCCGCTATGCATATTTCAATAATTTTGCTTTTTTCATTATGTCATGGTTCTCTGTTCACAAATGAGAAAATGCCACTGATTTTTCCATTGTATGCGTTTTATGTTTCTGAAGTATTCTTTTAACTGTGTGCCTTTGTTTCTCTTTGTTTTTCCTGTATAGCTTTTTTGCATATTTTATTTGATAAATACTTGCTTTTTTTCTTTGGTAAAGCCAATAAGAGTATAATTTGACTCAGTCATACAATAATCTTATATATTTATTTGTTTACACTGCTCTGATAATTAAATGTTTGCAAGTAAATCAGTCCTATTCAGTCTTAATATTTAACTAGCTTAAAATTATTCTGAACCAATTGCAAATCTTTCAGTAATTTATTGTTCAGTTATTTCTAGGGAGACCAGACATCCTGAAAAACTATTTTGGGATGCAAAATTGTCCCAGTTTCTTTTCATATCATTAGCTGAGATATTTTTATAGTTTTTAAATTGCATGCACAGCTAGCTGTGATAATTGTTAAATGCTAAAATAATAGTATAGAAAACCATGCTTAATGAAAATGCCACAGTAGAAATATTTATTTTCCAAGTGCTGCTCCATGTGCAGTGTACAAATAACAGAGCTGCCATTTTGTTTTCAAAGCAAGGATACAAATAAAATTGTTTGCCCTTCTCACCGCACAACTGTGAATGTCCTTTTAGAAATGCAGTGAATCTGCTGTCTACAGCATCATTTACTTGTTATGTTTAGTGACCAGCTGGTGTGAGTTGAACAAGCAAAAAGAAAATGCATGGTTATAACCTCGAAGCAATGAGGCTAGTAGAAAATGGTATGATTTAACAAAATGTTGCAGCTAATCTGTTTTATGTTACTGTGAACAAAGTAGTGAATCGGCATTTGGTGATATTTTACTTGTTAAGCAGTGGCTTGATATAGCAGCTCACAAATGATGTCTAAAAAGAATCAAAAGATACTATCTGATTACTGTAAGATAACTCTAAAGTAGTCCATATTATAATAAAGTTTAAATTTTTATTTTACATACATTACTAGTATTATCAAAAAAAAATATGTTATTCAAAATTCTTCTCTTTATTTTAAATAATTGAGGTTTTGGTGCATTTTAAACTATACAAAACTTGTAGGATTCCATATAATAATGCAAATATTGTGAGGATATTCTCTTACATGAATATTCAATGGCCAGAGCAAAGGAAGAGGCTGAAAGTAGGAACACTGAAAACAATATTACCAGGGCTGTATAATTATAATTGTGTACTTATTTCTATTAGTTTGTGTGCAAAGATGCAGAACTCATCAAGAAATGTGGGGAAGTGAAAAATAAGAGCACAGATCCTGTAGGAGACCTGTTTTAAAAGGCCCTGTAAGACCCTAGGAGATATTAATGAAAAATTGTTTAAATCTGGTAAGACTTTTCAACATCAACTCATCTTTAATTTGTAAATGCTTCACATTTGCAAAGAATATGATGAGCAGTTTCTGTGCCATGCTAAATCTCTCGAAAGAGATATCAAGCTGATTCCCACTTTTGCACACCTATTAGAAGGCAGTAACCTATTAGTATCAAATGTTTTCTACTTAGCATGTGGAGATCCTTGGTTCTACAGGTCCTTATATGATAATTTAGTGCTTGCAACCGTCAACGGATGCCAGTATTCATTGTTTATTTCTTGTCAATCGACCTGCTACTGGTTCAGGTCCTAAAACACATTCTCCCTTCTTGGCCAGACAATCTTCCTCTTTATTGCCCTGAATATCACTGTGTATTGGCACCCACATCAATTCGACAGATTCGTATTTTGCTAGTAAATTACGTTCTCTAAACATTCCAGAACCAAATTTGATCTGACCAAAGGAACTTCAAGCACTTTTAATGCTGCTTGACTGTCTGAGGTTATCTATGCAGCCTTTATTGTTATTCTATGATATTAAGATGCTATGCTTATATATAATAAATTATGCATGTCATAAATTACTGTATTTTTGTATGAATCAATGAAAACATGTTCCACATTTTAACTGCAAATTCTGGTCAGTGTGAACTGTAATGTGATTGCTTTTGTTTAAAAAACCCATATGAAGTGCCTAGTCATCCTATTTCTCACATCGTCCACTGAGTGGACATTCTCTGTTTTCATATTGCCTAGTTAGAGATTAAAAATTTAACACAAAGATTTCTATAAAAGTTGTAAATTTTAATATTTTCATTCTAGACATTCAGATTCAAGGTTAAGTAGGAAATGTCCAAAAATTTATGTATGTACTTATTAACTGCAATTGGGCTTCCGTGCAGTGGCAATGAAGAATAATGAAAATACAATGATTCTTTACAGCATAATATTTAAAAAAGAAACCAGTTAACTTAAAAATATATTAGTTACCCTGGTTACAAGATGCAAGTTTCAAAAATTACTCCATGTGATGGCATTGGACAGCTGTTGAGCTAATTGTGTGTTTGTTTTGCTTGTATATCTATAACATGAACGACATTTGTCTTCGTTGACAGTTGGAAAAATTAAAACGCATTGTAATGATTTTTAAAAATCTTATAAAAGGGAATGGCTGAAAACCTTCAGACAACTGTGAATAACAGATTGTGGAGGTAGCTGTGCTATTTTGGCCTTCCTTTCTTAGCACTTTCTCTGAAATTTGATTGCAGAGCTCTCCAGCTGGGGCGGAAACATCATACTTTAGATAAATACGGCTACCTTGTTGCCTTAAGCCCCATCCCTCTTCGTCAGTTTTAATTTTTATGGAGCGTTTCAGACACTGGATGAAATATAGGGAATCTTTAGTTTCTAAGGGATTAACAACTACAAAAGTCATTTTGCAATGCACTTGTTTCACGCGCACGACTGAGATCTTTGGAATGAAGCCGATGATTCATGATTTGTGTATGAGTAATGCAGTAAACAGTGATCGCTAATGATACGATTAAGGAGAGTATCAGAACTTACATAGGAAGAATGCACGTGTTCGCGATGAGTCCACAAACTATGGACCTATAACCAGAGCATTTTTGGTATTTAAACTCTGTCAAGGCTACGACCGAGAGAAAATGTAAATATTTTCGTTTGATTGTGCAATGCAGCCAACTAGGTGCACATTAATAAAATAATTTACATTCGTTTATTATTCCATACAAAAAGTATATTTGTAAGTTAGAACGCAATTTTAATTTTAGGCGTAACGATATTATCCGGGGACTACTGCAAATTAAAATATGTGAAAACTGTTTTTTCGAAGAGTTATTACGTTTAGGTACGTTGTTGGTAATTTTGATGACTCGATGCCAGAGACTGGCTATGCAATTTGACAGCTCGGAACGTGTTTTAAAGTGACAGAACGATCATGTAAAACGTCTTGTTAAACGTGATTAGTTAATAAGTGCGTGGGAATGGAATTTCATTGGCATCATTATTAGCTGCAGTATTACTCACATGTAGTTACTTCTTAACTTGCAAAAGAAAACAAACTTAGGTGTAGTTTAACACGTAAATACATCACGAAAATATTAAATGCGCATAGCTTCCCAACAAGTGCGGGAACAAAAGGGAAAGAGAAATGGTGGTGTGTTACATACCACGATTAGGGTAAGTAATTTTAAAAGTTTCTATGTTTTACTTTTAAATGTAAAGTGATGACGGCTAAAATTAAAAGTGCTTTCTTGTTAACCAATTAGATACATTTACGGGAAGACTCGAATTACGATCAGCAATAGAAATGAATCATGCTAATTTAGGAGTGGTTCATATTCAAAATGTTAATAATTATGAAGTTAAAGTTGCCCTATGTACATGAATCAGTAATTCAATTTATAGCACAGTGACTGGAATAGGAGTTGCTAAATCACTGGCAATCAATCAATTGCTTACAAAATACTGTAAAGCACAGTTTACTGACTTCATTATGTGAATTGAATGTGCTATATCTGGTAGCTCAGATTCTGTTTCTATTACCTGCCTTGCAACAATGATAGAATACTAATAATTTATTTCATGCTTTTTTTATATATAATAATTCTAATTCTCCATATAGGTATTTGAAACAATGGATTAAGAAAAGAAAGAGCTATTTAGGTACTATTAAGATTTAGCACATAGTGACTAGATGATTTGCTCCCATGGATTAATTTTTTTGGCATGGAAAACTTTTTTATTATTAGAGTTTATAGAGATGTATGGAATATAAAATAGATATTATATTTTTATGAAGAATTCTCCAAGGCAAATCTTGTAAATTTATAATGGCAAATCCCTATATTATTCCTCCATACATGAATAACATTTGATTTGTAATGCGTATCCATTTTTTTTATATTTGTATCTTTAATGCAGGCTCTATAATATGTTGATACAGGTTCTATACTGAGTTAAGAGTTTATTTTCTTGCATATTCAATACTAAAGAGAAATGCTTATAGTTTACAATAATGACAACTTCAAAACATTTCTTTGTAAAAATGCACATGTGTATTTTCTCTGTAACTTTGGAAAGTAAGATATAACTAAACACTTTTCTATCATCATCATAATTGTCTCTATGCTCTTGTGGTCAGCATGTCTGCCTGAAAATTTGGAGGTCCCAAGTTCAAATTGAGGAATGTAAGGATTATCAGGCCTTAAATTCTGATTAGAATTTGAGGCATAAGTTACTCTCGGGAGTTGGTTGCATTCTAACATCAAAGTGAAAAATGAATAACTTCCAAAATTAATTCCTTAACTTTAGGGAGGATAAGACTTAGAGAAATTCTCCAGTCCTCTTTGTGCATACTTTAAGTATCTCTCTTCTGGGCAACAATACTCTCATTTGCCATATTTAAGAATTCTATAACCCTGGCTCCTGCAGCAATGGGGGACCAAAGATATAGTGTCCCCTGTTATGGGTTACATAGAAACTAACTGCATAACAATTATGGTGTGCTCTACTTTAATTCAGAGTTAAGAAAATGAACAATAATAACTTAAACTTTTAATATTCTATATATGAAGTATATATCCACTGTGACATGTGATCAAAAAAGGATCAAAATTAAAAATAATACATAAAAATATAACATTTAAAAAATCCTGCATTTTTTATATCATACTTAAAAGCAAAGGAAAAGCCAAACAATTTTAAATACATATTCTCTATTCATTCACACTGACATGAATTAATTTCCTCAAAGAACAAAATTTTGTTTTGTTTTGCTATTATCTGTCCATTGTAACTTTATAGTAAAATATTACTCTGTGCTTAATGCTTTGTCCATTCCCTTTGTTGCTGTTGCTGTTAAATTTACGCCACACAGAAATGCCTTTAAACTTTGCCATTATTTTCAAGAATTAATGTTTATAGCATGCATTTTGTTATGTCTTTTTCATAAAACCATTTTTATCCTTGGCAAATTACCCAGCATACTCATTTAATAAGCAAGTGTTATTTTGCAAGCTAATTTGGAAGTAAAGAGGCTGGCCGGCCAATCAAATTATTTGCATAACATGCTTTTGTTGACATACGCTTAAAATTTATGATGGACAGACTATAGTTGTTACTCCATGATGAGCAAATGCTCGAGGTTATGTAACATTTCAAATGCAGCATCTATATGACAAGTCTCATCACAATAAAATAAGACATATTGCAACTAAATAAAACAAGATGGATGGTATTTATTGCATTGCATTCTTTAGTGTGTGTGTATGTATACATATATATAGCCACAATACCGAATGAATGTAGAACAGTCACTTATAGTACACTGGGTTAAGTTGTATTCGTCTTACACCTGTAGATACAGAACCATAATCAAGGAATTAATTAATGCAGTAATAAATCTTTTTTGCAGAGCTAGTTTTTGAGAGCAGTTATGAATGGATGTTTTGTAATCCAATAAATGTACATGAACAAATATACAGTAGTGTATGGAATACTTTAAAAGATGATTTTGTTATCTATGGAACCTCCTCCCCCCTCCTCCCCCCTCCTCCTCCTCCCCCTCCTCCCCCTCCTCCTCCTTCTTCTCCTCCTCCTCCTCCTCCTCCTCCTCCTCCTCCTCCTCCTCCTCCTTCTTCTTCTTCTTCTTCTTCTTCTTCTTCTTCTTCTTCTTCTTCTTCTTCTTCTTCTTCTTCTTCTTCAAGTTTTCTGCAGTGTTGTAGGTGTTAGCTGTCCATGTTGCTATTTAATTTTTACCTGTTGTGATAAATCTTTTAGCGTTATCCATGGGGCTCCATGTGGAGGCAATCTATCTTCATCTCCCAGGAGATTATACCTATTTTAATACAGAAAGAAAAACAAAATAATTAAAATTATTAATTAGAACATTGCACAGTCAAACTAATCATATATTAAGATCATTGTGTGATTGAGTCAAACTAACACTCTTTTGCTCCACTGTTTAAATATGTAGGACCAGTTTCACGAACCCTTCATTTGCATCGTCAGCCCCTAGTTGACTGGAGCATAAACTGTTATGCTGTGGGAATGTGTAATGTGCTCTGGTGGAAGTGTGATGAACTTCAAGTTTATGTTTTCATCGCCGGAAGTGTCATAGTTTATTAAACTGTCTTTGTACTTGTAAATGTAGATTTTCTCCCATGTTGCTAATTCTGATTTTAATTGCACTGATTTTAATAATTTTGTTTTATTCAAAAACCATGGTTTTCTGTCCAGAAATGATATACCACTGGTGATTTCTCCAGCTGTTTGTATTTTATGTTTATGAAATATTATCTTAACCATGTGCTTATATTTCTCTTTGTTTTACTAATGTAGATTTTTTCACATTCTGTATAATTCATTTTATAAATATCTGCTTTTTCTATTGTGTAATACTGCCATTAACATTATCAATCAGGAGATTTTCAACAAGGTATTCTTCTTTGCTAATTTTTACGTTAACTAGCAGATGTGTCAAGCTGTGGATAACATGTTTGTGCGTTGTGGGGTTAAAACTGTAAGTTTTGATGTGATTGCATATACATTCTTTCTGTATATTCCAAATTACAGGTTTTCTTGACGTTTTATTATTTTTATGTCCAAGAAAAAACATGTTATCTGTTTCAGTTTCCTATGTGAATGATATGCTTTTATCTTCTAAATTCAGAAGTTTTATGACATCATTAATGAGTTTTTTGTTAACTATGGCAAATATATCATCGACATGTCTATACCATATATATATTAAACAATGGGAGACACTATCCACTTTACCACATGTAATACATCCTTCTTTAAAATTTATTCTTAATTCTTTTAGAAATAATACCCTTGTATGCATCCATGCAAGGACCATTCTTCCAAATTGATCACAACTATCTTTATATTTCTCCCATCCTTAATTTCTTTTAACTACTTTATATAGGTAGAACTTATATATGTTCTAAGCTAGCCCAAATCTCTTGCTTCTCTATGCCTTCTACCCTCTGTCTCAATTCTTTCCAAAATTCACTGACATTACTTTCACCCAGTCACCATACATCCCTCATTCCAATGTCCTCTAATAGTTTCCTCACCTCCCCAAACAAACTGTATCTTCGCAGTGCATCTCTTTGTTATGTAAGATATTATTAGATATTCTATTATCTAATTTGAGATATTTTTGTCAATATTTCAAGATTGTTTTTGGTAATCCCAGAACTTTTCTGCAAAACATTTAATATAGCACATCATATCAACCTCTGTCCACCCCTTTGATACTCCCCAAATTTCTACTTTGACTCAACCACAGCCCCATATAGTTTTCTAGCCATTTCATTGTCAATGTGGGAACTCTGTACACACTTATTCTGACAGTTTTCATAGCTAATTTACCTTTGGCTTGTGCACATTTAGACTGTACCTCCCATCTTCGATTACATGGAAATCTCACCCCCAAATAATCAAATTTTTTCACTACCTCTATTGGGTTTCTGTTTATAAACCATCTCTAATCTTTTCTTAATTTTAATTTTTTATTAAGTACTCTTATCTTTGATTTTTTACTATTTATCCTTAGACCCCATTCTGCACAAAATCTAGTATTCATCATTGGCATGACCATTGATGTATAGTAACACAAAATTAACAGTTGGTACACAGCCAATGATAGGAACAAGTGTTCTTCAAACATTTTGTGCACAAAAAGAAGAATAATGTTACTATTTACCTATGTTTTCATTTTTTATAATTGTTATCCTTTACAGCTACTAACTTCTAAGTAAATTACAAATAAAATGTATCAATTTGTAGGTCTGTCAACCTGAAACATGATTCTCAGTCAATATTAAAGTTTTCATTTTTACAATGTCTAATATAAATCTGACATTACATGCAGGCCCATTGTTACATATTTTTACATTATTTGTGCGATATTTCTGAATAGTTAATTTTGAATGACAATGCATGTAATTAAATAGGGAGTTTTTATAATGTAAATAAAATTTAAATTTATGATTAATTAGACTTCCTGTATCTTAAATAACAGCAAATATTCATATCGTCCATTGATCCATGACACATCTGCTTCTATTCTCTGATACTAATGTCGATGCACTTTCAGTTCATTTAAGCAGTTAATCCAGATTACATATATGCTTCTATGATCCATAGCATATCTGCTTCTATTCTCTGATACAAATGTCCATTTAAGTAGTTAATCCAGGATACCGAATACTAGGGTCTCAAATATTTGCTGCATCCATAAACAAATGTTTAACTATAGAAGTTAAAGTTAATCCTGAAATTTCATACCAGTCATATTGCTATATATTTCTTAACTAAGCCCTTAAATAAGATATCAAATTTATTCTACACATTCTAAAAATAAGAAACCTAAGTCTTTATTGAACTAAAATGTATGTATCAGATTATTTGAATTTATTTCTTCCAATTTCAAATTTATGTACATGTAAATACAACATTTTTTATCATGCAATTAAAACATACCATATTTTCAGTTATTACTTGTGGGTCCAGAGCCTGCGGAAATCCAGAAGGTACTAGCCCTACTTCTCACTAAGCTGAAATTTCTGTCTTTGGAATTTCTAAAGACAAAACTCTTCATCTTACCTCTGCTTCTAAACCACCATTAACAATTCAATTTCTTAACCTAGCACTAGAAAACTAGTCATCTATCAGAAATCCAGTATAAAAATTATAATGCTTAGCATAAAGCAGTAAACATATTGAAACAAGATAAACAATTTATATGAATCAACAATTTTGTATCATTTATTTGCCAAATTTTGAGTATAAAGAGTATCATCTCCTTAAGGAATAAGAAATATGAATCAACCTATATTAATCTTGTTGTTATAAAACCATTTATTATTTTTTTTATTTATGCTGAAACAGTCCTCCAATCTGACCACTGCCATGGGTGGCCGAGGTTGTTAAGGCGTAGACTCGTTTGTGGGATGTCTGGGATTTTTAAATCCTGCCAGGACCATCCTCCCTGATTGAGGTTTTTTCTAGGTTTTCCTCAGTCCTCATAAATGCAAATGCCGGGGAGGTACCCTAAACTTAGGCCTGGAATGATCCCTTTCTAAAAAACAAATCCTTTCCAAATATATCATTTCATCTCATGTATCATCAGTGTCCATTGCCTGTGGTGCCTCTGTAGCAAAAACGGGCATTAAATTCATTCATTCCAATCGGCCCTCACTGAAATATAATTATAATGTAAATATATGAAGTCCAATCATCATATTTTGGCATTGTAATTAGTAATATGAATATGAATAGTACATATACATACATACATACATACACACACACGCACGCACGCACATAGGGTGCCAAAAATGTATACATACTTCAAGCAAAGAAAAAACTGTTTTAACATAGCAAAACTGAATTCACACAATGATGAGCAGAACATGATGAGCACTAATCATCTTAGACTCTTAGTTACAACAGTTGCTCAAAATGCCCACCATCGGCGTCGATACACTCCTGAGTACGTTGAACTACTGATTAAGCAACGTTTGCGAAAGTATCCTCAGCGATTGCAGCACGTGCCGTTTCAATTTCTTCCCGAAGTGCTGCCAGTGTAGCTGATTTTCTACGGTATACAACATCCTTCAGAGTTCCCCATAGGTAGAAGTCTAACGGAGTTAGATCCGGATAACGGAAACTAAATCGGACCTCTTCGTTCTATCCAGTGCCTTGGAAGATGGTCATCAAGGTACGCACGTACATCTCGGTGGTAAATGTGGTGGAACACCATCCCGTTGGAAGTAAAATTCCTCATTTCCATAGGGTGTATGAATGGCGAATAATATCATATTCAGGTACATACATACCTGAGTCGTTTACTTTTCCTTCAAAAACGAATGGTCCAATTAGACCCCTAGATGACAACCCACGCCCAAACATTAATTCCAGGTAAAATGACATTTTTCCAAAATAACATGTGGATTGTTTGCACACCAGTAGACGACAGTTATGCCGGTTAACCGTCCCGTTGAACTTAAATTGTGCCTCATCGTACCAAATAACTTTCCCTACGAAGGCCTCACCATGTTCCGAAACCACTCACAGTACTGCATTCTCCGATCAGGATCATCTTCATTTAATGCATGCAAAAGTTTTGGGATGAAAACTTTCAACTTTGCTATTTTAATAATACTGGTTCTGAAAATCCCAGTATCACGTACACATTGTTTTGTATATTTATGCGGTGAGTGCTCAAAACGTTCCAAAACCATAGCCAAGGACGCGAGGCTTGCTGCTGTACGAGGTCTCCCAGATCTGCCCTTGTGAACTCGCATACGGTATCATGAGTTTCAAATTTATCTCCAATGCGTGCAATTGTTACGCGCGTTGGCGGTTTTCTTCTGTACACACGTTTCCATTGCCTTTGAACTTTCTAGGTTTTCCAAGTCCATTTCAAAATTGCTTACCTCTGCTCAAACGATAATCTTGGCTTCATTTTGTTGCAGCAACGCTAGCATAACCTAATGTGAGTCACACCTGTTTACAGAACATCATACGATAATCTTGGCTTCATTTGTTCATTGTTGATTTACCTGTCACATAGCACGCTGTCATAATGTATGAGAGTCATATCTGTTTACAGAACATCATACTACAAATTACTGTTGTTTTTCGACCCAAATTTGAGATATATTAAATAGATATCTACTGTAAAAGTGTATATATATATATATATATATATATATATATATATATATTGACACATAATTGTGTGTGTGTCATAAGCTTTAATGTTCAAAGTAAGAATTGTACAAAAGAGGAAGCCTCTGGTGTTTATCCGTTACACTAGCCTGGAAAGTCAACAGGATCGTAAAACTATACAATGGAAAAGGGTTGCTAGTGAAATCCCTTTCTTATTTTAAAAGGGCTGCTATGGTAAGGTTAATAAACCTGAAGGTTTTTTTAAACTTGTTAAGGTCTCTGAACCAGAACAGTAGTACTGTTAGCTCTTTAAAATAGCCAAAGCCAACAAAATGTTTTAAACTTTCAAAAATAGCGAATGGCACATGGGGGCAGGCGAACTTAAACCGGCCAATGGAAAATGTATGTTTGAACTTTTAAAGATAGGCGCGAAGAGTGCACGTGCCTTTGTGTCTCCGTTGGTGTCGTTTAGGCAGCGTTCACTTGATTTGAATTTAACATAAAGGGAGAGCTTGCTCGTCTGGGGCACTCATTTTTGAAGTCCTAAACGCTGCGAGATGCACGCATTTAGGCAATTCTAAGTTTTACACGCAGCGAGACAGAGCAGTTTTAAGTACTACATGTCGCGGGACTGATTCCTCAGTTGTACGTTTTACACGTGACAAGATACCCGCAGTTCACAGAAGTCACAGTACTTATAAATTCGAAGTTGCAGAGGCACGTAGTTCACAGAATCAGCTCGGACGCAGATTAAGTTTTCACTTGAATTACGCAGTTATCAGAACAGTTTTTAGTTTCACTAAGTTTATATTCAAAGAAACCGAGTCTATAATATGCAAACCGTCTGAGGACGCGAAAGAATTTGGACATAATAAAGTATGGATGAATGAATATATATACTGCAGCACTGCGTCCATATTTACATTATTGAACTCCTCTCCCGCTCCTGTTGAGTCCTAATCAATAAAATAGCAGATTTCACCCTGAGAAATTGTCGTCATTGAAGCATGGGCAACAACACCAAAGTGACTAATAATCAGCCTAATAAACTTGCTTCAAAATTTGGTGCTTTATAAAAATATGGCTACGAATTATTTTACTTGTAGGTTTTTATTTGCTTTTTTCTTTTTCTTTTTCTTTTTCTTTTTTACTTTATTTTATTCAGAAAACAAATTTCTGTTGAAGTATCTTAGAAAACAGGTATTGATCTTCTCTGAATTATTTAGTTGAGGGTGACAATGCGTTTCTGTTGCCTAAAGAATATAATTACTAATCAATGAGATGACTTGACATGGAAAAGCCCAATATAGATTATCTGCCACCAAGTAATGTTTATCTCTCTGCCATGCTCTCAGAATGAATCAATAGAACTTATTCATATTTCTTCTCTTTCCTAGACACTGTAGTAGCAAAATAGATGTTATAATTTTTTTTTCTTTTTTCCTTAAAGAGAAAAAAAAACATTTTACATTTATTTTGCAAGGTACCTAGCAAATAAATTGCTTGTAAGACATTAAGACATTCTATTAAGATGCTTAGTGTGATCTACACGTATAAGATTTCCTTTAGTTTTAAAGCTGATAAAGTAAGGAGAAAAGAGATGGTATAGCTTGGGCAAGAGTTGGAGTGTGGAGGTTAAATGGTCAGAGAAAGGGTTTTGTGCAGGGTGTATGTCCATTATGTGGAAGGGGGAAAATTTAGAGTATACAGTGTTTTATTGCAAAGGAACTAAAAATTGAACCAATATTTATATAAAATAAAAGGTAAGTGTAAATGATATGTGAATAAGATGACTCAGTTGTGGGAGAAACCAGTTAGTTATTAAATTGGTATGAGTTAGAACGTCTGTCTTATGGAATTCTGGGAACTACTGGTGAACTGAAGAAAAGAGGGTAGCCAGGATTGGAGATGCTAGATATGATTTAATTTAAAATTGTTTATTTAATAAGAAATAGAATGGGAATAATTAAAGGTTTAATTTAAAAATTTAATTTAGGGAATTGTTGTAATATAAATTGTACTGTGGGAGTCGCACTCAAGAAGGTCATGGCCAAAGGGGTGTAGACCTATTTTATCTTTTTGTGTTAGTATTTCAACAAATTTCATTTTTAATTTCGATTATCACATGTCTATTACTTGAAACTCCAAATTTTGACTGTTTATCGTTTAAACAAATGGAGGAAGTGAGATTACCCCTTCCAAGTATTTCAATTTCAAAATTTCAATTATCAAATGTGCTGTACACAAAAATAAAAAAATTGGTTGTTAATCAGTTAAACAAATGGAACTAGTAAGATTACACAGATACAATTTTTATAAACTTTAACAAATGTGAATGCACATGTATACATTATAAACGAGCGATGATTCGATTTATTGGAAGGAGGAATTTCCAGTAATTTTTGCACAGATAAACTCACTACTGTGTAAATGTCAAATTGTGCACGTCTATACTAGTGAAGTGTTCGCTGTCGTTGGACATCTAGGAGAACGTGTCATCCATGGGATCGGTGAAAGAATCAAAACTCACAAATCTAATGCCATGTTTGAAGGTCACTATCAATAATACTTGATTTTTCTGGCGACTAAAACGTAAAATAACCTTGATCTCCCGAATACTTGCGTCTGTTTTGAAAGCTGAAAAGCATTAAAAAGAAGAATGTACCTGTTGATCCAGTAAGTGAATTTCTAACCTAAAGGAGATTAAAGTACTGATGTGTAATAAAACTTTACCCAAAATTTGATTAAGTTTACATTGAAGTCTGTCAGAAATGAAATAAATGGAATACTGGAGTTTCTCATGTTCACCAAGTAAACACGGTTTACTCTTAGTGATTTAAGTAAAGTACTGGTTGGATCTTAGGTTTGTTTACTCTGGGAAGTATAATTCGCATTTTAGTGCGTGCAATACAATCAATACGTGATAAAATGGTATAAAACACGTTAAAACGCGTGTTGATTTTATTGCATATATACCCGGGTACTCTTAGGAAAATGGGGTAATCTTTGAATATAGTGCACCCACTTTGGACCAAAAAAGGAACCACAACGCTGTTCTAAGAATATTTAAAATATTGGAAATCAGTGTTGTGTATTTTATTTCATTGAAATGTGTACCTCTAACATATAGGAAAGTGTGGTAAGTTTTATATAACGATTTGATTTTATTGCAGTAATACCCTCATTTCAACTTAAGGTTTTCGGTCTTCGGTACCTGTAGATTTGTGTGGATGCAAACTTCGAGAAAAATATTGCGGGTCCAATTCTTATTGCATTGTTTAAAAAAAAAAATTAACGGAATTTAATATTAATATTGTAGTAAATCAGTACACAAAGGCGGTAAAGAAAGCATAAAAAGCAGGATTTAGTATTGGAATGATACAGTGCATCCCATGTAATCATCTGCCAGCAGATCGATAACGCTGGGATGTTAGACCAGTGGCCGGCCAACTGTTGCATGTGTGATAAGCAGCATATTCTGGAACAAATTATTTAAATTTCCTTTTGGTTCTTAAGGTTTTAGCCATATTATACCTTTCAACAATTTAAATTTAGCGATAAACTTAAATTGTTGAAATAAAATCCTTAGACAATATTGATTGAAGATGTTCATTCATAAGCCAGTTGACAAACTATGATTTTATGCAATGTTTATTTAGAGAAAGGATGACATCTACATGCACTTATAGCTTAAAATTGTTTGCTTGCAGATTTCTGCCACAACGAAATGTGTTCAGATGTTTTGCAACATTCCATTGCATGCCCCATGCACCAACCCTTATCCGACAAACGAATTTGAAGCACTGTGTATCTGCATCAACTAATTCATCATCTGGTGAGCGATGTTATTTGCCTTTTGACAATTTTTGTATTTAGTGAAGAATCTTAAGAGATTTGGCATATACATTAACTTCTGAGTGCAATAGAATGAAACCTGATAAAATTACGTCATTATATGATGAATTATAATCATTTGAAAGAACTAAACTAAATTTAGAAATTTTAATATCTTCTAAATTATGTGAAAAAAAGTGTTAGCTAATTATTAAATCTGAGCTCCTGATTTAACAAATGATTTGTTGGAAATTTAAATATATTTCCATTAAAATGAAACCACAAACAACTCTTCACTTTTACATTGTCATTCTGTTACATTCCCTTATAGGGAGAGAGGCATTGCATCCCAAATGCTTAAGATGAAGTGTAATATAATATATAACTTTATTTTTATAGGTAAAGGTATGTTACCAAGAAGAAAAATAGTATTTTAAAACATAATTTTCTGTAAACTTGATAGAAGTTAAAAACAGTGAAGGTGATTAATTATACACATTAAGGTGACACTACTTCACTAACTGATTAATTTATCAAAACATGTTTCGCTCTCATCTTCATCTGGGAACTAATAATGCTGTCAGGTGATGATGTAACCTCTGGTGGATCGAATACACAGCAAAAAAGGAAGTCCATTGTGGAATGTCAAAATTCATGATCCGATGCTTATTCTTTAAAATTAAAATCTTTACCCATATTGCTAATTCCCTGGGATTGTTGGTAGCTTCCTTTGCGATGTCATGAATATATGCTGAAAAATGATCTGCAACTGCCGATTTATCCACCTGTTTATATCTTAGGTTTCTAAAGTGTTCTTTTTCCTTGTCTCCAAATTTCCTATTTTTCTCTCAGTATATATCTGATTACAACCCAAACAATCCATCTAATACACTCTTGCCTTTTTGCTGGGTGAAAAACATCTTTATGGTACTGTTCCAAAGGTTTCCGATGTTAAATTTATTTTGTACTGCCAAAACAATGTCAACTTTTTTAAAAATTTTCATGAATACTTGTTTGCCCACGAATGGTATGTGAATTGTTTAAAACTTAAGTCCTTCTTTATCATGTAGATAGTGATGTTGTTTTTAATATCTTTAAGTCTTTTGAAATTTCAACTAATGAACTGTTGAATCCATTGTTCAGGGCAGTCTTGATGATGTACCAATATTCTGTTGTGTATTCATCCTTGTTCAGTGGGATATTTATCAATCTGTGAACAAGGTAAACATCAGACTCAACAAGGATGAATACACAATTGTTGTTGATTTGCTTTATTTAATGCTCTTTAACATCTCATATCATCAGCATCCCGTTCAATTCAGGGCATTAAACAGCCGACAAATTTTGTTTAGAGGCCCTTTTTTTCAGACTTGAAGTTCTTTATCATGCTGTAAATGCTGTAAATGACACGGGACCCACAGTTTCACTTCCCTTCTGAAGGAAGCCATACTTAAGATTTTTACGCCTGAAAAAATCCATCTGACTGGGTTTGAACCCTTGATCTTGGGTTTAGAAGCCAAGTATGGTTACCACTACACCACCAGGACTGACATGAAAATACACACTGAAGTAGTGTCACGTAATACTAACCTCTTAATGTGTATAATTTTATGTGCTGGTTTGAACTTTGTTTTTTAAATGATAGATATCCCAAAAAATTTGCATAAAGTAAATAATGACATTAATGCAAAAATATACATCTGTATCTGTTGTCTATTGGTTTGCAAGATGGGTAGACTGATGATGCTGGTGAATGGTAGTGTTAGGGACAAATTTTAATTCATGGGAAACAGTTATCATTGTCAATTATGGAAAGTATAAAAGAAAAATAATAAATTCAATAAAGGAAAATAAATTAAATGCCAACATGTTTGTCTGATGAATATAGGAGTCTGAGGCTTGGTGGATAGATGACTATGTAATGCATTTTCAAATTGTAAATTGCATTATACTGTGTTGGACATCAGGTGACCATGATCAGTTGATCAAATGAGTGCTTAGGGGAAACCAGAATATACAGAGAAAAGCTGCCCAAATTTCATATTTGCACAAATGCTACTGTCAAATGTGTTATCAGTGTATATTTCTTTCATATAAGTATTTATGGAGAAATAATTGTTTTGATTGATGCAGAATGAAATTAGAACTGTACATTTCTTAATACCTTCTTACTCCATCTGGACTGGGTACATGTGAAATGTTATGTTGTAGGGTTTTTTACGCAGAAGAGAAAACGTTGGCAAGAATTGAGTCATCAGCTGTTTAAACTATGGAAACCTCTTCCAATAAGTGTTGGATTGGTGCTCCTTGCTGTGCTGCAGTGGAGACATGTTCGGCGAAGGGAACAAAGCAGCCAAGAGAACAATGTAGTTATTGCAAAAGAATGGGAGGTATGTAAGTAAATGCCATTTTGGGTTGAAAGTTGAAGTAAAGTGTTACTTATATCTTGAACTTCAAAATCTTCAAGTAGCTAATATTCACAGCTCTACCATATTTGTGGAACAAAAGATTTTTTGTCTTTTTCATGCCTTATATTGAACAGATTAAATCAAATACAAATAGTACATATCCATAGTTATATATTTGTCTAGATTATTATCGTTGTTGATCAAATAAGATATTCTAAGTCCAAGGCAAAGATCTGGAATTAAGTATTCAGGTTTACAGGGAAAGTTTGTTGGATTTTTTTTTCTTGTATGTAATATGAACAATAATGGTCAACTGACATGTTTATATTAACCCTTCTGCTGTTAAGGATAAAACCATTCCTCCAACTCACAATCTATTGCACCTTATGGATGGAACAGTCCAGAATGCTGTTAATTACTAGTTGCATTAATTTTTGAATACATGATTGTGTTATTTAATTACAGTATATTATTATATAGTGTGTGGAATAAATGTACCATGTAATGAATAAGATGCACCATTGTCACTCGTGACATATTATATTTTTGTTTATAGTTGTAAACAGTCGCAGTCTTACTGAAATACTGTATAAGCAAACAGTTTTTATGCAGTTTTTTAAGATGATATCTTTCATATTTCACTAATTCTGTTCCACTTCAATTTATCTTTTGTTTAGATTTTTTGCTTTTGCTCTATACTGTGTTCGTGCTTCTTTTGTAATAATGATCTGAGTCTATGGATGGGTAAGTTGGTCCTTTTTTGCTGTAGGATTATTTCTTTCTTTACCATTTTAACAGGTAAGATCATAGCCTTCAGACATATTTTGAAGGCTGTTGCTCTCATCATCAGCATGGTTTGAAATATGTCCAAGTAAGTGGAACAGAATTAGTGAAATTTGGGTGAATTCCTCTTTAAAAATTGCATAATTATACTATATTTCACTGTGAAAATTCCTGATATATAAAACTAAGCAGTTTTTTGTTTTCATACTCTACTTCTAACTGTAACAACAAATTAAAATCAGCCATATGTTTTGAAAACTGAAAGGATTGAGATATGTTCCCCCATCATGAATGAATGATATGGTGGGCAATACAGGGACTCATGAATGAGAGGCCTGCAGTTCAAATCCTGCCAGGGTATCTTTCCTAAGGTTACAATTTAACCACTATCTTTGCCACAACATTTATGTATGATTCTAGCAGGTTTTATTACTAGATTCTATTTATACTGCAATCTGGAACCAATGATGAAATCTAGACATGAATGCTTTCATTCTCAAGCTCTGCTTTGTATCATGATTCATGAGACAGCTGTAGAGTGAGTTCACCCATTCAGTTAATTTGTGCAACATATGGTCATTGTAGAAATGAAATTCCAACTAATAGTTAACATTAGTTCCACGCAAAATTTTATATAAATATGGGGGGGAAAAAAATAAATAAAAATTGGTTTAGCCAAATAGTACAAAAAGAGTTTATACTTGTCTAATATAAAGTACGAGGGTAGGTCCATAAATTTCCAGCCTCGACAATAATGATTATAGCCTTAACAAAGGTCTTATCTGGTGTCATACCTTATCTGTTAAGTAAATAATTGCAGCTTTAACTTTGGCTCCGCTATGTTCATTTGTTCAGATATAGTTGTATAAAGAAGGGTAAACATACAAGATTGTGATATATTCAAAATGGAGTATCAAGCTGTTATTAAACTCTTCACAAAAGAAGGACTTACTCCAAATGAAATTATACAGCTATTGGATGATATATATAGGGAACCATCCCCCTCATATTCTACCATAAAAGAATGGGCCAAACTTTTTCGAATGGGTCAAGAAAGCGTTGAAGACAAAGTGCATGCAGGTCAGCCCTTGGAGGTGCTCACTTCTGAAAATATCGCTCTTGTGGAAGGAGAAATTATGGAGGATCGGCGACTCAAAGTTACAGAAATGGCAGCAAGGTTGGGCCTTTCTAAAACAACAGTCCTTCGAATTATTTATGCATGAATAAGGTTAGTGCAAGATGGGTGTCTAGACTTGTTTCCACAGTCCAAAAGCAGCAACAAGTCATCTGTTGTCAGGCATTTTTGGAGCTCTGCTGTGGCAATAAGAGAGAAGCTGTGCAAACCATTGTTACAGGAGATGAAACTATGGTCTTCTACTATGATCCCTTGTCCAAAATAGAATCAATGGAATGGCATAAACCTGGCAAAGCACCACCTCTAAAGGCCAAGGTCACTCAATCAACCAAGAAGATCATGGCCACAATCTTTTGGGACTGTGAAAGAATACTCTTCATTGACTTCAAGGAGACGAACACCACAGTAAATGGGGAGTCCTATGTTGTCCTACTGCACAGACTACATGCTTCCATCAAAGAGAAAAGGCGAAGAAAGCTGAGTGTGGTGTGCACCTTTTTCATGACAATGCACCTGTGCACACAACTCTTTTTGCAAAGGAAGCTGTGAAAAAATGTGGCTTCAAGGAGATCAACCATCCATCCTACAGCCCATATCTACCTCCCAGTGACTATTTCCTCTTCTCAGAACTCAAGAAGGACCTTCAAGGAAGGAAATTTAAGTGTGACAAAGAAGAGATGGATGCTGTTATGCCCATTTTGTAGACAAGACTTCTGACTATTTTGGAGGGGGGGATTGAAATGTTAACTCAAAGATGTCAGAAGTATATTGCAATAAAGGGTAACTATATTGAAAAGTGAAACATAGTTTTTTTATCATACCTTGAAAATGGTTAGGACAGAAACTTGTGAACCTACTCTCATATCTATAATATATGTTGTTCAAAGTTTGGAATTTAAATTAATTCCTGGTTTTTGTTACACTGAAACATCTTAGAAAAAATACAATTGCATTTTAAGGAACATCCTAAACTTAAATTATCAATTGAGGTTTAAATAAATATTGACTGACATGTGGGAGTGGCAGCAACATTGAAATGGCTACTGGAGAAAAGTTTGAAACTGGGTATTTGCATTATAAGAAAAAATTTGTTCATGCTAATAGCAAAAACTTATTCTTATTTAGCTAGTAAGTGGATTTAATACTCTTATGCTCTATTTATCATTGAATTATACAGAACAAGTTTCACAGGCTTTCCCACATCATCATCTGTGAGAAGAATAAATTAATTGTTTCCCATATTAGTTCTCACATGAAATTAATTTTAAAATGAACAAAAATTTAGTTTTTTCACTGCCCCTAAAAATGAATTTTTTTCATTAATTTTTTTGTTTAGAACATTTATAAATGTGTATAGGCATATTACTTGCATCTCTTCAGCTATTACAGACACAGTTACTACAGAAAGCATTACACAGTTATGTTGTATTGCTAAGCCTATGTACTGTGTGTGGCAAGTTAAAATAATGAAATGATCTAGTTGTCCTTTATTGATTCTTATTTACCAGGATAAGCCTACTTCTTTTTTTAATAATGTTTAACCATGATTTTACTTCTGAAGCATCACATTGGTGGAAGCTTGTAATACATGAAGATAAAATGATAAATTGGAAAACAGTTTTGGTGAAGTTTGAGTAGGTTGCATTCTTTGGTTTTTTGTTTGGCAGAATTGCCACTAAGGGAATGCAGTTTGTGTGTAGAAAGCCACTGGATGATGGCTGGCTTTTGCAGGGTAGCAACTTTCTCTAGGTACATGGAATGGTGATAATCATTTTTACTTTCTTTCAAACCAATAGGGAAATTAGAATGCTTTATCAAGACATAATAAATTAATTTCTGCAGAATCGTGGGCAACATCACAGTGCTCATTTATTGCTTAGCTATATCTTCTTGAAAGTATATCAGAGTTATTGTTCAGATAACTCCATCTTGGAACAGTAATTTTGTGCATCTTTTAAATGTCTCCTTACATGAATATAAACTCTGATATTTGACTCCAGCAGTTTATTCCTACAAACCCTTGTGCAACTCTAATGCCTTCTGGGTAAAAAAAAATACCTAATGAATAAGGTAACCTATTCTGAAACATTACCAGGATTTTAAAAAAAAAATATTATCAAAGGGAGAAAGTTTTGCAGATATTTTAGAATTCCTTCTGGCATTTGCCTTAAAGAAAACCTGGGAAACAACTCAATCAAGGAGACAGTCTCAACAGTATTTGAACTCCAGACCTCCTGCTAATAAGTCAGTGTTTTAAGAATGATTTCATGCAATAGTAGACATTCCCCGTACAATCCTAAAATTTAGTTCTAGTGCAATTAAAATTGAAAATAAAATTAACAAGCTTTCATGGCCATTTCCAGGGAGAAGCTATAACATTTTTCTTGCTATAAATATTCAATACGGAATCAAACACAGTGAAACACCCATTAATAATCTCTTCCGAGTAGGATATTTAGAACATTGTTTATGGTTTCACTTACATGAGATTTACTTTAAACGAGTCGTTTAATAATTGATGATGTGGAAAAAGTTCCATGAAACATATGTCCTGAGTAAGTCTCATGTAAATGAAACCATAAAGTGTGTTGTAAATATCCTATTCAGAAGAGATTATTTTTCTTGGTACTTGTCAGTTAACACGTCAAACACAAGCTAATAGTGAAGTCACCGCAGGCTGCTGTTGTGATATCAGTTGTATAATTTTGTAAATGATGACTCCATTTAACTGCTTAAAAATTTAACCACTGCTTCAGGTTTTGCATATCACAGACTTTGTGAGTTTATATATATTTAAGATGTAAGTTGGATTAGGGAGTTGGCAGTATTAGTATTAGTTTTTTGAAATACTTCTTCCATTAGGCACATTAACAATATTGTATATAATAGTATGCATGTGTGTGTCTATATATATATATATATATATATATTGAACTAAGCAAAAGAAGTGGAGTTGCCAGATTCTCTCTTTTCAGCTAAATTATTATTAATGTTTAGCAATGGTATGGTAGTCATTATGGGAAGTTAACAGTATTAGGTATGTTACCATACTAATCATTTTCAAATTGATTTAATAATCTAAAATGAGAAAAGGTAATAAAGTTATAGTATTAATAATCATATTGAATGTTGGCACAGGTTTTTTATGAGTATATAGTGTTTCACATTAAAAGAGAAAATGTTTAATTTATGCTAAATTGGTGTTATGTTTGTTGTCAGATTACATGTTATCGTGCATTTCCCCTTCGTGCACTTAGCCGAGTATGGGGCTGGTTAACCAACATAGAGTTGCCCACATCATTACGGCCTTGGCTTTATAGCTACTATGCAGCAATGTTTGGATGTAACTTAGAAGAGGCTGCACACCAAAATCTGGCAGATTATAAGAGTTTAGCAGACTTTTTCTGTCGTCCTCTGAGGGAAGGTGTTCGGCCAGTGGATAAAACTGATTGCATTGTAAGAACTTTTAAGGCTTACCTTCACATAAAATGCATTCTGGGCATGGTGGATAAGTATGCAGCTGCCTTTAAGATGCAATATATGTTTATTTTATGAGATAAGTGCATAATTATCAGTGTATTTTACTGTTCATAGAAATGTGCAGTTTTATAAACGATTAATAATGAGGTATTATATTATTTAAATTCTACTTAGGAACCTATAGACAATAGAGTGTAATATATCCTAGCAGAATTTGTTAAATATGTTCACACTAACTACACTTACACATACAACATTAGGACATGTTTCAGGGGCAATCATTCCTATCACAGCTGTAATTGATATGGTGGCTGGATCCCAAAGTGCCTCTGTGGTGGTCTGCGATGGTTCGAATAGGAATATGCTGAATTCATCTGTGGGTGGAACATCAAAATTCATTAAATTTTTGCTATATTTCAGGACGAACATTATTTCCCAAGTAAATAGCTCTATTGGGTTATGAAGATATTTTAGCATTTTAGCCTCTGGTTTAATTTTGTGGTTTTGGGTCCAAAAGTGAACTTCCACTGCTGATTTATCAATTTTTTTTAAAACAAATATTTCTAAAGTGTTCCTTTCTCAGAATTTCTAAATTTCTCTTCATTTTTATGATGTATTTTTTATTGCAATCTGTACATTTAATTTTGTAAGTTCCTGATTTCTATTCTGTTGATCTTTTACTGTGGAACTTAGTAAATTTTTGATATTATATTTGCTCTTTGGGGCTAACTATATGCCATGTTCTTTGAATATCCAATTGAATTTGTTGTATGTTGAATGATATGTGAAACTTTTGTATTTGTATCTTTCCTTGATGTTCTTCTGTGTGGAAACCTGACTATAAAATTTTTATTCTTTTATATTTATTGATAATTTTTATTATTATGTGTTTGTGAAACCATTGATTATTGCTGTATTAATTATCTGTTGACAACCTACTTTTTTGTGGGTAGGATGTTAATTATTGTGTTCCAAGTTGTAGAACACCACATATTTGTGTGGGAGTGCGTGTGTGTGTCTTTTCTATTAATTCCAAAGTTCAGTCTGTCTGCATTTCTTATAAATTTTAAATCTAGGAATATAACCATTTTTCTCCCCCTACATGGTAAAACGTATAGATATATTTTGTTAATTAAGGAGATTCAAAGCATCTGTTGAAAATTTTTTTGGTATTACTGCAAACATGTTGTCTATACATCTATACCATGTCTTGAAAATGAATGGGAAGGCTTTAGTGACAGGAGCTCATGACTGAGACAAAGGGTTACCCATTGCTAGAAAAGAAACTTGTAAAATGTTTGGTTAAAACTAAAAGAAATTTTGCTGAATGTATATGTTAGTAAGTTTTAAAAGTCTTGTGTTTCTTCCATTTGTAAATTTAAGAAGGTTAATTCATTTCCGCAACATTTGTGTAAGATTTTCTATTGGGATGCTGGGGAATAAGACTTTTACATCAAAGGCACCATTACATCTTAGATTCTTCTGTATTTTATTATTTTGATTTTCCATATTCTGAAATTGGGATATAATATTCCAGATTGGACAAAGTAATAAAATTTGCTTTAAGTGAACTGTACACTACCACTAAAATAAGAATATAATGCACTATAAAATATTGTCCTTTGTTTGCAAATAACATGAAATGGAACTGTGGAACCATGCTGATGATGAAGGCAATAAGTTTCGAAATGTGTACAAATAAGTGGAACAAAATTAGTGACATTTGAGTGAATTCCTCATAAATAATTTGATATATTATACTATATTTCACTGTGAAAATCTCCACTATTTAAACCAACATGAAATGCATTAATAAAATGGTGCTTGTGGTTTGGAACTAAGAAATAAAACATGCAACTGTGCTAAAATCCACCTCGTATTAATGAAATTATTAATAGTGGCAGATTTGATAAATACACCTTTTGTCCAGCACCATTATATCTTTTTTTTTTTAATATGTACAAAAAAGAATTATATTTTGAATTATATTGAGGGTATCATATTTTCTTTGTGCTTGTGCTAAGGCTATGCATATTTTCATGCTTTGCTAAATTACATCCTTTAATATACCTATTAAAATTAATTTTGCAAGATTCTGGATTACTTGAGTCCCTCCCTCCATTCTCATTATTCTTTAATGCAACTTTTAAATACTTTCAGTTATTTTATTATTTTTTGTAATGTTTCCCCCATAATGTAATCCCATCATTTAGGTGAGAAAATATAAATGAATATTTGTTTCATGATCTCTAGATCTCTTGTTTGATCAAATTTAATATAAAAATATCTTTAGTAGTTTTCTTCATAACTTTAGCAATTTGATGCAGATGAGCAACTTCAAAATGAAATTTTTAAGAGCATGTATATGAAAGATTTTTGTCACGATGGAAAGGTGTAGAAAACTAGCCATACCAATGAACAGCCATGAATAAGGATCAAAGAAAAAGCATTTTTTGCCGTTCGTGACATTATTGAAGCAGATAGGCACATAATGGTTTTGGAAATGGCATTAACAATAGAAATAAGCAATAGAAGTGAATCTATCATCAGTGGTTAGTGTCTGGCAGATATAGGCTTTGTTTGCTAACCCAGGAACAAAACATGCCCATTTTGAAGTATGTGAAAGAATCCTTATTATTTGTGAAAAGGAAGGTGAGTATTTTCTGCTCCATACTCTAACTTGCAATTTAACTTTTATCCTTGAATCTAAACAAGTAAGCAAGCATGGAATGGCAGAAGAAGAGTAAACTGTGTTGGTAAAGGAGAAATTTATTAATGGATGTTCTTTAACATCTCAGGTAATCAGCATCCCATTCAATTCAAAGCATGAAATGACCAAAAAAGTTTGCTCAAAGGCCTCCTCTTTCAGACTTGTGGTTTTTTAAGTGCCATAAATCTGAGACTTGTTTTCCACAATAATGGAAGACATCATACAGTTGCTTTAACATGTAATGAGTTGGAAGAAATTTAGTGGACATTACTAGAACATCTACCTTACAGTCCAGATTTATTGCACTATAACTATTATTTGCTCGGACCATTCGGAGGATAGTGATTCGATGATTGTGTAGAGTGAGAGAAGTTTGTAAACAACTGGCTGTGATCATTCTGATCATTCTTGGAGAAGGAAATCGAAAGTTTTCTAAATCAATGGAAAAAATTTGTTTCTAAATTAATAAGCTATGTACAAAAGTAACACGTTATTTTTGTATATGTTCATTGATTCAGTAAAATTGTTAAAAATATTCCACTTTATATTTACTCTGCATGCCATATATCATGCTTATTCCAAAAAAGAGATATAAGTGCTGGTTTACATATTTGACGTTTTTATCTGTCTTTATTGATACATATAGTTATTTATACACACTTATTCTTTTCAAGTCATTGATTTAGACCATGTGATTTCTGTACAGGTTTCCCCTGCAGACGGGTGTATTATCAGTTTTGGTCCTGTTAGCACTTGCAAGGTTGAACAGGTAAAAGGAGTAACTTACTCTTTGCAGGCATTTTTAGGCCCTCCTACCTGGAAAGACAAGAGTGATTCTAAAGATATTGGTCCTTCATGTGCTTGTGTTGGTATGTAAATTATTAAAATAGTAATTTCTGTGCATGGTAAATTGTGTATTTTTTTGGGTCCATATTTGAGTAGTACATATTGTTGTTAAACTCACTCTTAATGTAGAACTATCCATAAAAATGAGAATTGTAACAGTTGTATACATACAATGCCAAATAAAATATTACTATATAGCATACTGAACAAGTTTAGATTATTTATTGATGTGTAATTTTGCTTATCATGCTTATTTCATGCTCTACATATGTATTAGTATATCCCTTTTTATAAATTTTTATTTTCTGTAAAGACCCTGTTTGTTACATTGGAAATTATGTACATGATAATGGAAAAGTCAGACAATATGAATACTGGCTAATTTATTTTGTTATCTATGTAGCAACAAAAATATAAGTTTCAGCATGTTCTTGTATAGGCAAAACAATTAGTATAATCAGAGTTTCAGTTTTTGAGAAAGTAACATGGAAATGCATGCATTTCACTAACACAAACATTAGTCCAAGAATGATTTAAAAAAGCTCCTTTGTACATAATATTTTTAAATGTTTTGTATATCTCAACAGCGGCAGCTAATGTGAGTGCTTGTGAGTACCAGCAGTCCCTTTTGAAGAATAGGAAGAATCGACTGTACCAGTGTGCTGTATACCTTGCTCCTGGTGACTATCATCGTTTTCATTCCCCTGTTGACTGGAACATAGCATTCCGCAGACATTTTCCAGGTGAGTAACTTTCAGATATATTGTGACCCTTTATAATTACTAACTAGATCACTAATACACATCTGTGACATCTATTTTGGAGAATTGCAAACTAAAGTAAAATTTTATACTGTTCTTCCAGTTTAAGTCACTTATTTTCCTCATATTTTTTCTTGCACTTCACCCAGACATTCTCCTAACATTTTAATAATTTTGCCTCCTGTGAACTCAAAATCCTTTTTTTTGGAACTTCTTATGTCTGATCAATCCACTTTTTGGCCATAATTTTTTCCTCTAAATCTGTGTTAATTACCAGTGTAGTTTTTGATTCAAAAACTACACAAAGAACAGTTCTCTATATCATTGTTCCTTCTTATATCTCTCAATTTTGTCATTGTTGCTGTGGTCCAAGTGAAACCTATGTTTTGCTGCAGACTTCCACATGTTTTTCTCTTCTCAATTAACTTTTCAGTTCCCTGTAAAGCAATAGGGATTTCTTATTGGTAAAAGAAATAAATATTTTTTGTTTTTGCATATCCTCCACCCTATTTTTCCTTTTTTCAAAAATGTCCTCTTTAACCCCTCTTTTTCTCTCTCCAAGTATCTCTCTTTCCATATTCCACTAAGATTGTCTTTATATTTGAAAACCAGGTACTTTCCCTTTTCAGTTTATGTAGCATGACTACATTTTAATATTCAGATCATTTTATCTTGTAATTTTAAACCAAGATTTCAATATTCTCTATTATCCTCCCCTTGTTACTGTTTGCAATTTGACCATTGCAGCCCATTTGGCTAATGACACAAGCAGGTCCAAGCTTGGGTGACAAAATTCTTTATGAATAATATTTACATTTTCTCATGCATCATATCCCTATAGTTCTACTCCATACAGCATTTAGCCTCTGCTGCTGTATTATAAACTTTCTTAAGCCAGTTTATTGGCATTTTAGTTATACAGAGTCTTATTTCTCCCATAGGCAATTATTATTTGCTAATACATTTTTCTTCTGGTTGCTTCAGTCTTCAGTTACTTAAATTAAAATTTTTTTTAAAAAGTGTAAATCTTTAAAAAAGTTTTCATATGGAACTAACACAGTGAAACTCAAGAGGAATTAAATCTCGTCTTAACACTCTTCATGCTTCACTTACCTTAAAAATATACGGAACTGGTTTCAAAGATATGTTATCTCCATCTTCGGCCGTGGATGACTGGTGTGAAAAGGTTGTTGTTACGTAGTATCAGAAGCAATGTTCCGCTCTGGTGAAACACTTATGAACTTAAAATTGATATTTTCTTCTTTTGGAATGTCAAAATTCATCAAATGATCCTTATGTTTGTAGATGTAAATCTTTTCCCAAATACCCAATTCTACTGGTCCCTGTACAGCTCTCAATAATTCAACTTTTTCCTTTATATCATGATTTTTGGTTCAAAAGTGATATGCCACGGCTGATTTTTCTATTTGTTTGTATTTTAAATTCCTCATATGTTCTTTTAGACATATCCCCGCATTCCTCTTAGTTTTTCCTATGTAGATCTTACCACATTCAGCACATGAAATCTTGTAAATTCCTGCTTTTTTCTCCTTTGGGGTATTATCTGTAGTATTGTCTTTCAAAACGTTGTTTAGACTAAATCTATTAGTGGGAATCGATTTATATTAACATCTTTAAATATTTTTAGAAATTTGTACATCACTGTTGGGTTATATGTAAATTTTTTAAAGGACATTTTTCCTTTAACTGTGAATAATATTGTCCAATTTTCAATTCTTTTCTTCTTCTGGAATTTTTTAATCTTATTATGAATTAAGCCTTCATTAAAACCATTTAAAATTGCTATTTCTTTAATTTTTTTATATTCCATGTTATATTCTTCTTTACTGATTGGCAAATTGATCAGTCTGCATATCAGACTATTAAAAATTGCATGTTTGTGAGCCATAGAATTAAAATCATTTTCTTTGATATAATTATCTGCATGTGTGTCCTTTCTGTATATGCCAAATTTAAAGTTTTCTTTACTTTTTATAATTTTAATATCCAAAAAAGGCAGCATATTTTCTGTTTCTATTTCATGTGTGAATTTTATATCTTTATCTTGAATATTCAAAATCTTAAAAAAATTAAAGTAATAGCAATTTTAAATGGTTTTAATGAAGACTTAATACATAATAAGATTAAAAATTCTAGAAGAAGAAAAGAATTGAAAATTGCACTACATTATTAACAGTTAAAGGAAAAATGTCCTTTAAAAAATTTAGATATAACCCAACAGTGATGTATAAATTTCAAAAAATATTTAAAGATGTTAATATAAAATTGGCTCCCACTACTACATTTAGTCTGAACAACGATTTTGAAAGACAATACTACAGATAATACCCCAAAGGAGAAAAAAGCAGGAATTTACAAGATTTCATGTATTGAATGTGATAAGATGTACATAGGAAAAACTAAGAGAAATGTGGGGATACGTCTAAAAGAACTTATGAGGAATTTAAAATACAAACAAATAGAAAAATCAGCGGTGGCATATCACTTTTGGACTGAAAATCATGATATAAAGAAAAAAGTTGAATTATTGAGAGCTGTACAGGGGCCAGTAGAATTGGATATTTGGGAAAAGATTTACATCTACAAACATAAGGATCATTTGATGAATTTTGACATTCCAGAAGAAGAAAATATAAATTTTAAGTTCATAAAAGTTTCACCAGAGGGGAACATTTCTTCTGATACTACATAACAACAACCTTTCACACCAGTTGTCCATGGCCGAAGATGGAGATAACATATCTTTGAAACTGGTTCCATATAATTTTAAGGTCAGTGAAGCATGAAGAGTGTTAATACGACAGATTCAATTCACATGAGCTTCACTGTGTTAATTCCATATGAACACTTTTTTAAAGATTTACAATTTTTAAAAAATTTTAATTAGTAGGCTTCAAGCCTACGGAACAAGACTTGAGTTGTTGCCAACATGGATACATTACGTAACATTATGAATTTTAATACAGATTTTGATCATATGAAAATAGATATAAAAAACTATATCAAACTGAAAGAAAAAAGTAGACTTTTAATCTCAATTAGATGTTTCCTTAACGTATGTCTCAAAAATCATATATGTCCAAAATTCGTAAGAAGAACAGTGAAATTTAATCGTAATAGCACGGAGCAATTAGCAGCAGAAAAGAAGGTGATACAGATAGAAAAGGCAAAACATTAACCAATATAGGTCTTCAAATGTATGAAAAATATTTAGTAATTACCAAAAAGTTAAGTTACGTCATTTGGGATAACATGTTAAGGAAAGCACTGGATCATATAGAATGGAAAGTAAAGAAAAAAGTAAACATACACAAGAAAAATTTAATAACTTAAATCAAAAGCCAAAGAAAATCTGTAGATCAGAACCAAAGCCAAATTATATAGTAAATTTATCTCACAAAACTTTTAACCAACAAGAAACAGCATTCCTCAACAAAGGTCTAAAAACCTGTGTAGACTTTTCAAATAATGTAGAAGAACATGTGGCAGATCTTGAAATAGCTATGAATAACTTAACAAACTAATATAAGCATAGAATTAGGATAAAATCAGAAAAAGTCTTAAAAGAAATGAACAAAAAGAAACCTATCAGAATTAACTATTACAAAAATATTATCTGGAGCTTTAACTCAAAAGGAGTAGTGTATAAAAAAGCAGATAAGGGAAATACAATAGTAATCCTAGATAAGGAACAGTATACCACTAGCATGTTAAACTTATTGAACAAAAAAGAATTTACCAAAGTCAAATCAGATCCATTGAATAAATGCTTGAAAATAGTTAATGAAGCTATAAGAAAAAGCACAATTATTCCAGATACAAGTAAATATAAATTAATCACAAATAATCCAATAATAGCAAATATATATGGCTTGCCAAAAATTCACAAACCAGTAATGAGCATGAGACCAATCATAAACAATATTAACACCCCCACATATTTCCTAGCAAAATGGCTATCAGACAGATTCAATGAATTACCAAAGTTCAAAAACAGAAGCATAAATAATTCTATTCAATTAATTGAAGAAATAAAGGATATTAGATTATTACCTTCAGATACACTAGTGTCATTTGATGTGATTTCATTGTTCCCCAGTATACCTAGAGAAAAGCTTTTAATCATTTTAAAAAAATGGTTAAAGGAAATAGGAATCAATGAAACATGCAGAAAAGAGTACATACATCTGACAAACATTTGTATTAATCAGTCATATTTTACATTTGAAAAACATTTTTGTAAACAACAAACAGGCTTGACCATGGGCAGTCCTCTATCTCTTTTTCTGGCAAATCTTTACATGAGTAATTTTGAAACACACATTACTTCAGCCTTTCCACACTTCTTTAAGTGATGGTACAGATATGTTGATGATATTTTTGCCATAGTTAATAAAAAGTTAATTGAAGATGCACTAAAGATTTTGAATATTCAAGATAAAGATATAAAATTCACACTTAAAATAGAAACAGAAAATATGCTGCCTTTTTTGGATATTAAAATTATAAAAAGTAAAGAAAACTTTAAATTTGGCATATATAGAAAGGACACACATGCAGATAATTATATCAAAGAAAATGATTTTAATCCTATGGCTCACAAACATGCAATTTTTAATAGTCTGATATGCAGATTGATCAATTTGCCAATCAGTAAAGAAGAATATAACATGGAATATAAAAAAATTAAAGAAATAGCAATTTTAAATGGTTTTAATGAAGGCTTAATACATAATAAGATTAAAAAATTCCAGAAGAAGAAAAGAATTGAAAATTGGACTACATTATCAACAGTTAAAGGAAAAATGTCCTTTAAAAATTTTAGATATAACCCAACAGTGATGTATAAATTTCAAAAAATATTTAAAGATGTTAATATAAAATTGGCTCCACTAATACATTTAGTCTAAACAACGTTTTGAAAGACAATACTACAGATAATACCCCAAAGGAAAAAAAAGCAGGAATCTACAAGATTTCATGTGCTGAATGTGATAAGATGTACATAGGAAAAACAAGAGGAATGTGGGGATACGTCTAAAAGAACATGTGAGGAATTTAAAATACAAACAAATAGAAAAATCAGCCGTGGCATATCACTTTTGGACCGAAAATCATGATATAAAGAAAAAAGTTGAATTATTGAGAGCTGTACAGGGGCCAGTAGAATTGGATATTTGGGAAAAGATTTACATCTACAAACATAAGGATCATTTGATGAATTTTGACATTCTGAAAGAAGAAAATATCAAGTTTAAGTTCATAAAAGTTTCACCAGAGGGGAACATTTCTTCTGATACTACGTAACAACAACCTTTCACACCAGTTGTCCACGGCCGAAGATGGAAATAGCATATCTTTGAAACTGGTTCCGTATAATTTTAAGGTTAGTGAAGCATGAAGAGTGTTAAGACGACAGATTGAATTCACATGAGCTTCACTGTGTTAATTCCATATGAAAACTTTTTTAAAGATTTACAATTTTTAAAAATTTTTTTTCCATGATATTATTTGAGTGATGACTAGTCAAGTGCACAAGTTAGTAGATGCCAAGAGCATCTCAACTAGGCAGGTTTATTTTATTTTGTTTAATGGATTACGCAAGAAAAAATATTGTGCAAGATGAGTGCATCTGTTCACTCTGAAGCAAAAGTGAAATTGCATGTTAACATTGACTGATTGCTTGGAAATGTTTAAGAAGAATTCATCCAATTTTTACAGCATTTTGTGACGATGGATGAAATGTGGATTCATTAATATACGCCAGAAATGAAACATATTGAACCAGCTCCAAAAAGGTGAATTGCATTCCATTTTCTGGAAATGTGATGACTTCAGTTTTTTGGGATGAAAAAGGAATTATCTTAATTGACTACTTGGAGAAAAAGAAAACGATTACTGAAGAATACCACGCATCACTTTTGTAGAGACTAAAGACAGTGATCACAGTGAAAAACATCTATGAATAGCCAAAAAGGTGTTATTTCACCTCGAAAATGCGCCAGTGTTTTCAAGTTGCATTGCCCAGGACAAATTGACCAAATTATGATTTTAAATGCTTCTTCATTCACCCTATTCAGATGATTTTGCTTCCTTGGATTACCATCTGTTCCAGAAACATAAAACTTTCCTGGACATACACAAATTTAAGTCAAATGAAGAGGTCATACAAAAGATAAACGAGTATTTGGAGGGCCTTGAAGAAACCCACTTTCATAAGGGAATTATGATCCTGGAGAAATGGAGCAAATGCATTGAACTTCAAGGGGCCTATCAAAAAGTAAAGTACATTGTAAGACTGAACTTTTTCTCTTTAATATCCCAGGCTACTTATCAAACTAACCTCATATGAGGGTCATTTAAAAGTTTTCAGAATGAAGCACAAAATAAAAGCTGACTCTTAGAAATTTTTTTTAGTTCTCAACAGGCTCACTTGACACTAGTGCACTTTGTCCAGTAATGTTCTAAATATCCTATCAAAGAAATGAGATTCCTCCAGGCCCGCAAAATAGTCCTCAACTGATGCTTTGTTCATCAGATGAAAATTTCTTCCCACTGAGGAATTTTCTTAGCTTTGGGAAGAGATGCAAATCCAATGAAGCCAAATCTGAAGAATAAGGCAGATGTAGCATCAAATCATAATCCAGTTAATTGATTTTCACATTACAATGATACAAGTGATGATGAACATTGTCTTGAAGCAAGATCACTTTCTTCTTTGATAAACCATATCTTTTCTGGCTTATTTTTGCCTTTAGTTGGTACAATTTTTTTTAATAATCTTTATTGCCTTTTTTACTACTCGGGTACCGCAGGTGGTGGAACACTGATGATACAAAACGAAATTATATATTAGGAAAGGAATTTTTTAAGGAAGGAAACGTTTCAGGCATGAGTTTAGGGTACCTCCCCAGCATTTGCCATTTGCCATTTGCCATTTATGAGGACTGGAAAAAAAACCTCAGACAGGGAGGATGGTCCTGGCGGGATTCAAACCCTAGATCTCCTGCTCATGAGTCCGCACCTTAATGACCTTGGCCACTCGTGGTGGTTACAAAAGGTTATCACCATATACTCCAGTAATAGGTGTTTTTCTATTACTAATGTCATGATTTTCTCAACTACTGAACATATTTGACCTTCTTTAGTGGTGGAAAATTATGATGCTTCCATTGTTTGGTTTTTGGTGTGTAGTAGTACATTCATTTCATCTTTGGTAACGAATTGAGGATTAAATCAGTTGAGTTTCTCTGAAAATGTCAACACTTTGCTCAAATATTTATATTCTGATTTGCTTTGATCAGGGGTCAACAACCACAGCATCCATGTTGCAGATAAATTTTTTCATGCATAATTCCTCCCTCAAAATGTAAAATAACCATTTTCCTGAAATACCTACAGCTTCAGAATTTCTGACATGTTGATCCTTCACTGCTATATTGCCACAATTTTGATAATTTCTAGTATAGTGGTAGATTTTTGCCATCCACTAGTAGGCCTTTTACAAGCTTTCATGACTGTTTGAACTCAATGGTCCACTTCAACTTATTAAGTGCTACTAATGCTTTAATCAATTAAATAGCAGTTGCCACATAAAAACTCAATTTAATAAGTGAAATATGTTATAGCTATAATCTCTTCTGAGTCAGATGTTTAGAATGCTTTATGGTTTCACTTAAGCGAAATAGTGTTCTAAACATCCAACTCAGAAGAGATTATTAATAGGTGTTTCACTGTGTTCGATTCCAAATTAAATTAATATTAACAATATGCTATAGTTATTAAAACATATTATAAAGTAACTTGTTTTTTATAATTTTTCTTACAATCTTCAAACAACATAATATTTTGCATTTTCAGGTGACCTGCTGAGTGTAAGTCCATCCATAGCCCAGTGGATCCCTGGCCTATTCAGCCTGAATGAGAGGGTTGTGTATGTTGGGCATTGGAAGCATGGCTTCTTTTCACTAACAGCAGTTGGTGCAACCAACGTTGGTTCCATTCGTGTTTACTGTGATAAGGTATGAACATACTCCCATTCTGAGCATTTCTTTGAATACAACATATATAATTATGTACATAATGTATTAATATATCATTTTAAAGAGATTTATGAAAAGCGGTATATTTTATTTTAAAATAGGGCATTATGCATGTTAGCACAAAAAGATATCATGCAAAACTGATAGATGGTGTTAGAACAACTACAAGAATGGTGTTTTCATTCTTGAGGGAAGGAGCAATTGGAGAATATGCATTAAAACTGGGGTAACTTTTTTTCAGAAAGGAAGTAACTCAAATTGTGTAGCACAAGGATTCCATTCTTCATCCGTTGATTTTAATACTTATAGATAAATGTGACTTGGCAATGCTTATGAGCCATATGCACTAACTTTACTGTATTAGTAGATGAAACAATAGTGTTCATTTTGGAAAACATTTGAACACAATAAAATTAACTTAATGTGAAATAAGCAAGCAGTCAGTTGATTGGTTCTAAGACAGTAAATTATTAATCATGAGAAGTGAAGCAATGGCAGCATTCTTTCACCACTAACAAAATTAGAATACACATTTTCCATACATGATAATCAAATACATTCATGAATTACAGTTACAGCATTTAAATTAGTATTCACATAGCAATATTTGAATTAAAATAAGTTAAATTATTCCAATTCTAATATATTGAGGAATCAACACAGTGAAAATGAGTATAAAATCTCCAGTAAATTAAATGTTTTAAAATGCTTAAAAAACACCTCAGTAGCCTCACTCCCAATGAACAAGGAAACAGTTTAGGTTAAAAACATTTAAAATATTAATAAAATGATAAAATACTGTTAACGTTTCACTCTGGGGTGAGACCATGGAAGTGTTTTTAAGCATTTTAATGTATTTTATCTACTGGAGAAGTTAAATTATGTTTGCATTGTATTGTGATTAGCAGCAGAAATATTAAGCTTAAATTCATTAAGAATTATATATTTTGCAAAGTCCCTTCCCTCTTATCATGTGTTATATTTTAAAAGAATTCAGAAGCCAAAGAATAGTATTTAAAATGTAGAAAAGTGCATTCTTAACTAATGGTTGAATTAATTATAGATAACATTGCAGAATTTATTTTAAAATATTAAAAGTTCATACTTTGTTATGTTTGTGTTTATACAACATTTTAGCTTTTATTAAAGCAGTACTTATTCTGTAACAACTCTGTAGAGCATTCTCATAGTGATATAGAGAAATAATCTAATCGACACATTTCCAAATAATGCCCTACACACTATTAATGTGGAAGAACAATTTCTATATATAAATTAACCCTTATACAGTTGGTGTTTAAACTAGAAGCTTGGGTCATAAATAGCTTCTTTACGAGTCACCTCTTTAGGAATAAATCTCTGACAGTAGAGAAACATTAAAGAGATTTCCGTGGTATATGAATTGAATTTATTCCACAATTAACTTTACAGTTTGTTACAATATATTCTTAATTTACAATAACAACTATATCTTTACATACATTATTACTCTTTTTACTCTAGATCCTAGCAGCATCCTCCAAAATACAGTTTCCTATCTCGTTAACCACGTGGTTGTCTGACTGTAAGAAACCTTTTACTTTCTTCCTATTTCATTCCCATTTCTCTTTAACTTTACCTAAAACTCTCCCATTTTCTGGCTGTTTTTTACACTCTTGTTACTTAACATTTTATTTAACACTAAATCCTTTAAATTGTTTCGTTGTCTGTCCCAAATGTTTTCCCACCACCATTTGACTTTCTCGCATTCCAATAATAATGGGACACACGAACTTCTCCCCCACACATACTACATCTATCATTATCGTCTCCTCTATATCCTTTCAGGAGTACTCCTGTATGCATAGATGCCCAATCTAATCTACTTATTTGATCACAAATTTCAATACATTTCTTTCGTCCCCAATTCTCTTTTGATTCTTTTAAATACTACCAAGGAACGTTTATCATCTAAACTAGCCAAATCTCTTGCTTTTCAGAATCTTCTATCCTGTCTCACTATCTTCCAAAATCCATTAACATTACTATCACCTGCTCTGTATATCTTCCCCAAACCTGCTTCAAGTACCTTCCTCATCTCCCCATACCAACTCTTCCCTTCCAAAACTTCTTTTTTATATTTCAAACATTCCTTTAATATATTTGAGCTGTCTTATTTGAGAATACAATACCAATACTTGATTGATCTCTGTATAACAATCCTTTCCTCCCCATCCTTCCTAATTCAAGCAAACTAACCTCTCTGAGAACACTTGGGTAATTTCCTACAAAACATTCTGTGTACCACATCCACCCCTCTTCAACTCCCCAAACCTCGACTGCACACAACATCCTTGCCTCTACCACTGTCTCATATACTCTCTCCAACCATTTCACAGGTAATGTTTGAGTCCTGTATAAACTTATTTGGACAGCTCGCATAGCCTGTTTGTCTTTAACTTGCGCACATTTTACCTGTGCCTGCCATCTTCCATTACTTGCAAATTTCACCCCCAAATAATCAAACTCCTTCACTACTTATACTGTTTCACCTTGTATACACCATTTCTCATCTTTCTTTAACTTTATGCCTTTTTTAAATACCATTATCTTTGATTTTTTCCCATTCATCCTTAACCCCCATTCTGCACAATATCTACTAATCTCATGAATAGCCTCTGTAGTCCTATCATCGTTATTTCTCCTACTATAAGATCATCTGCAAAAAGCAATCCTGGTACTTCCCTATTTCCAACTCTTGGACAATGCCTATTTCTGTCTCCGATCCTTTCAATAATATCATCTAAACAAAAATTGAACAGTATTGGGCTTAATTTGCACGCTTGCCTCAATCCAAATTTTTGGGTTGTATATTCTGTGATCCTATTTCTTTCACTCCAAACACAAAACTTAATTCCATCAAATAATCTTTGTAATCCCAGCAAGAACTCATTACTCACTCCTTTTCTTCTTAACTTTTAAACCAAGGCATCCATATTTATAGTATCAAATGCTTTCTCAAAATCTGCAAAGAAAATGACACTCTTCCCTTTTTATTTTTCAAATATTTATCCACAATAGTGCAGATTATCATTACTGGAATTCCATCCACTCCTGGAGCCTTATTCCTTCTCAGTGTTTTAATCTGGTCTCCTACCTCTTTCATATTAAAATCTTTATCCAGACATTCTATCCTATTTACAGCACAACTCCATTCTAGATCATAATTCCCTATACTCCCAGCTCCTATCAAATTTCTAAAGTAATTAATCCATTCCATCGGCTTTATTTTCTTTCCATTCTGTTTCTTTCTCTGAATCCCCTTTATTATTGCCCATATATATTTACTATCTCTAGCTGCTACTCTCCCTTAATTTTTTCACTCATTTTCCATTGCCACTCTTCCTTTTTCTCTTGTATTAAACATTTATAACCCCTTTTTATGTTTAAATATATTTGCCTATCTACCTCTTGTTCTGACCTTGCTACCTACTTAATTCCTTTGACACTTCATGCTTAGCTAATTTGCATTCTTGATCATACCATCCATAATCTTTTCTTTTTTCTCTCTAATGTACCTCCATTTTTTTTCCTGCTCACATTACCATGGATTCTAACCTTGATACTGCCTCCTCTATCCTACATGCTCTCAATGCCACCATAACTCCATATTTCCCTATTACTTCTATTGTCAATAACACATTAGCCCAGAAGTGCTCTTCATACTCAAATCTCTATTTATAACATCTTATATATTTCTTCTACCTCCCTGCTTCCTTCCCCTAGGCTCAACCTCTTTATTAATGGAAAATTTCCACTACCTACTACCATATCTAACACTTTAAACCCTAACAGTATCTGATCTATTCTTTAACTGTAAAGCATGTAATCAATCACACTCTGCCCATTTACCTTTATAAAAGTAAATTTCCCTTCTTGATCCTCTCCTCATTGCCCATTACACATTAGCAACCCATTCACTTCACTGAACTCTCAATTTACTGCCCTCTCTATTATACACCTTATCCCTTCTCTTTCTTACCTTCTCATCAGTTCGCATCTTTCACTTTCATTTTCTAGGCTGACAGACCTTATATCACTTACTGCCACCCTTGCATTAAAGTCCTCCACTATTATAAACTCCATATAGGATATTTTACACTTAATTCCTCCATTTTTTGACTTAATTGGATAAATAAGTTACCATTATGAAATTCTGAAACACCGGTTGGGTTATACCATTGCTACACATATACATAATTTAACACTTCACTTCACATATCTACAACCACATTACCTACCCTTCTTCTAACTTTTATATTTCACTCACTCAAATTCCACTATCTTTTTTTACAAATACCCCTATACCACCTGAAACCCTTCCTGTATTACTCCTTACTCCTTGTACACCTATATAATCAAAACCATCCACCACTATTTTCTAGTCCTAGTCCAATCAAGTTTCCACTAATGCAATCATGTCACCTTTCTTTAATACTTCAAACACTTCCCCATTTCTCATCTTTGACCTTAACCCCTCCACATTTCACAGCACCACCCTCTAGTCTAGTTGCTATCTTGAATCACGCCTTCCACTTCTAAATTTTTCTACCTTCACTTTGTGTGTCTTATTCTTCTTTCCCCTGTAATCTCCTGCTCCTTCTCTGCTATTTCCACGATGCTTCCTTCTGGGGTTGACACCACCTATAAATCCAAACCACCAACACCACTGCGTAATTCTCTCTCTAATGTTGATGATGCCTGCCTTGTTGCCCACCACTGGTATCCACATGCTGCTCAGCTTTCTCCTCTCTTCACCTATCTTTTCTCTATTCAGCTCAAATATCCTACTCTTCTGCGCTGTTGAATCCTGCATTTCTTCTATCTTCTCACTTCCTATTAAGTCGGTCCTGGTGGTGTAGTGGTAACTATACTTGCCTTCTAAACCGAAGGTCGCGGGTTCAAACCTGGCCAGAATGAATGGATTTTTTCGGACTAAAAATCCTAAGTATGGCTTCCTTCGGAAGGGAAGTAAAGCTGTGGGTCCTGTGTCATACATTTACGGCATGATAAAGAACCTCAAGCCTAAAAGAAGAGGCCTCTGAGCAAAATTTGTCAGCCATTTCATGCCCAGAATTGAATGGGGCGCTGATTACCTGAGATGTTAAAGAGCATCCTTAAATAAAACAAATAAAAAAAATAACTTCCTGTTAATGGAGACTCCCTAGTAGATTTCCTTATGCTGTGATCTCATACCACCTCTGATACTGTCACCTTAGCTGTCTTCATCAATGTATTCTTCTCAGCCCCAATCTTTTCTTTCTCCATACTTTCTCCACTTGTTTCTGACATCCTCCTCCGGTTTTCTTCCTCTCTGGAAACCTGGATTATTGCATAACTCCCTTTCTTTTTAATGCCCCCAAATATACCTCCTCCACCTTATTTGTACTCTTATTTTCTTCTGTCATCATTCTGGCTCCCATCCTTACTTTTCCATTCCCTTTAGCTGTATTCATGTCTATTTGGGGAACTTTTTCCTCATCAATTGGTAGTTTCTAAAATAAGCTTTTTATGCTTGTTTTCTTGCTTCTTTCATCCTCTCCCTCAACTTTCATAACAACATTCTTTTGCTTGGGATAAATCTTTATTGATAAATATATCTGATGTTAGTCTTTTGGCTCTACTTAACATCATATATCAACTGGACTGTCGCTAATTTTGCAATAATTAGCCTCGACTGCCTGTCTTCCTGTCCAAGTTGCCTCAACAATTTCCCATTCCTGGATTTTGATATCTAACTTCTCCTTCAGTATTTGCACTATTTTTTCTCTGGGCCATACTCCCCTTCTTCCTTTTACTCCTACAAACCCTAATTGTGCTCTTGTCCTCCATTATTTCCATTTTCTCTTTAATCTCCTTCACTTCCTTTCTTAACTCATCTTTCATCTCTTTAACCATCTACTCCATTACTTTACCTAGTTGAGTTTCTATTCCTTCTACTCTGCCCATTTTCTGGTTCATACTTTCCAGTAGTTCTTGAATTTCTAATGGACTGGGATTTTTCTCAACCTTTCCAATTATCAGCAATATTGTAATTATATTCATTAAGAAAATTAAGTTTTTCTCCACACCTCTGCTGGCATTTTTCTCCATCTTCCAACTTTTTACTATTTTCTTTCCATTCTCTGGTGTATATAGAATTAGATGAAAAAGGTTCATGGTTCCATGCTTGGAGGAGGACACAGTAGTTAAGTTAGTTAGAGTTTCAGCCCAAAAGGCTTAAGATCCATGGTTCAAATCCCAGCTGGGACCTGAATTTTCAAGTCTGATTTTTCATTTCCAACTTATGTCCTACACAGAGTTACAGTGGAAGAACGTTTTCCGCATGTACTCTGCATACTTTTTACTAGTATGTCAGTTTATAACAGGCTACCAAAGATGAACATTATTAGCTTTTAAACTGTTAAAAATTTTACCATCTGCAATGGTTTTTTTTGGCATTAAAGAAAATGGGAATCATAATTTGAGAAACTTCATTTTAGACAAGTTGAGAATGAAGTGAAAAAGATTGCATATTAGTTATTATGAAAACTTTCTGTAAATTGTATTACTCTCCTTGGTTTCCAGTCAATTCAGTGTTTTTGCTAGTTAACTTCCTTGTCCATTGTCTGCCCTAGTATGTAGGCATGAGTGGTTGCTTTTATGCAGATATACATGAACCATTAGAAAGGTTTTGCATTGCAGGAGCTGGTTGATCTGAGACATCTAGTGCTGTGAGTGATGGTAGAGAAATTTAAAACCATTATGGGTATTCCTACCTGCTATATGCCAGCATTCATTGTAGAACTGTCAAATTTAAAGCATTGGAAGAGATTAGGGTGATCTAAAAGTGAATATCTGGCAATTTTTGTTACAGTTTACCCATGGATTAACTGCTGACAAATAATTTGAGAAAATGAATGGGAAAATGGCCATGTTGTACAACAATATTCTGGTCATACAGGAAATTAAGAAGAAATTTTAGCTTTGAAAAATGACTCTTGTTATGGCTGGTCCTGCGAATCGTTAACTAAGGGAAATTGTTGTTGATTTGGTTTATTTACAGACGTTCTTTAACATCTGAGGTTATCAGCATCCCATTGAATTCAGTGCATGAAACAGCCAATTGATTTTCTCAGAGGCCTCTTCTTTCAGGCTTGAGGTTCTTTTATGTGCTGTAAATCTACAACACGAGACCCACGGTTTTACTTCCCTTCCAAAGGAAGCCATACTTAGGATACTTGTGCCCAAAAAAATCCATCGACCCTGGTTGGGATTGAAACCACAATCTTGAGTCTATGAGGCAAGTATTATTACAACTAGACCACTAGGACCGATTAACTGAGGGAAAACATTGAGGCTCTTAGAAAATTGTTGTAAGTAGGACATGGCACATAGAGGAGACTGCACAGCCCTGCACCATCTATACACACATTCTGAACAACCATCTCAAACTAACAAAGCTGTGCTTTTTTGGCTGCCATATTCTCTTTTTAAGGAGGTAAAAATGCTCAAATTTCAGATTGCTACTTCACTGTCAAGACTATTACATTTGTTAATGGAGTCATATTATTACAGTATTCTTACCAGGGTACTAAACAACGTGTACCAGGATTATGAGGAAGTCTAGGTCAGAAAGGATTATGGTTTTATTATTATTATTATTATTATTATTATTATTATTGTTGTTGTTGTTGTTGTTGTTGTTGTCGTCATTTTCTTTGATGGGACATTGGAGAGTGAGTGGTGCTTGTTTTAGGTCAGTGGTGCTTGTTTAAGTCCTCGAAGGTAATGGAATCTCTGGTCAAGGTAATCACTCAGTGCTTGACTGTTGAAACATGAAAATGCCTCTCCTTATCATTTCAGCCCAAGTTTCTTGCAAATTTAGGATTGGTTGTGCTTGATCATCTTCCTACAGCCCTGAATTTCCTCCAAATGTCATTGCACTGTTCTCAGAAGTGAAGAATAAGCTTAGAGTTAGTTATTTAAGAGTTGCTGAGGAGCTTCTTATAACATGGAATGAGGAGTGTGCTAATAAACTGTCAGAAGAGAAATGGCAGAGGAATAGTTTCAATGCATTGGGAGGTTAATCATATTTGATACTACTATTGAAAGAGTGCCAAAAATAAAATGACATTGCAAAACTTTCCTAGTAACTTAGGTATCATTAATTTAATACACAGATAAATTCCATTATCATGCTCTCATTATATATATAATATAAAAGAAAAATAAAAATAAAGTAACACTATTAACAATGTAACAAATTAACAGTTATTATAATAGTAGAAAAGGATAAAACACTTAAGAAAAAGTCACACTTGAGATCGCTATATTTCGAACTCGTGGAGTCCTTCTATGGCAATAAGACAAGTGACGGTGATAAAAGTAAATATTGAGTATCAAAGTAACGTTATGCATGGAAACAGATGAAACTAGAAATGAGAGTGTGGGGGGAAAAAATTAATCCATAAGATTTAAACCAGGTGGTATGTGCGCTTTATGTAAAAATATAGCTGCCATTTCTCTATCTCTGAGTAAACTTTCAGAGCATTGTGTAGGTAACCCATCAATAAGTGTTAGTTTAAAAGCATCATCAAAACCTTACAGTGAGATAAGGCATGTTGGGTAACCGGCAAGGGAGACTTGGTTTTAACAGAACATCTATGATTGTTCATACGTAGCGAAACAACAGTAGAAGTTAAACCAATGTAAAATGCTTTGCAAAGCTTACAAGATAACATATATACGACGTTCTTGGAAGAACAAGTAGCAAATGAAGAAATGTTAAATTCTCTGGATAAATTAGGGCTGTGGAATGAATGGCAAGGCATAATTAGCGCACAGGTTTTACATTTAGGGTGTTGGCAAGGATATGAGCGAGCAAAGGGATGTGGTAAATTCGAAGGAGATAGGTTTCGGCAAAATATACTTTTAAGGTTAGGGGGTGTTCTAAAAGTAAGGCAGGGTACAAATTTAGAAAAATCATTTAAAGATGGGTGCTTTAACAAAGTGTCATGACATTCTTTCAAAATAGGTCTGATGCTTTCAATTCCATGCACGTAAGTAGTAACAAGGTTAATGAAGTTCTTATTAGAAGTTTTATGTTTGCATTAGAAAGTTTTGTGCGCTGGGATTATACGGGATTTTAAAAGAGCGGAAGGATAATTTTGGTCTTGGAACTTTTGAGTTAGGTTTTTAATATACTTGTCAAGAGATGAAAAGCTGTTACAAAGACGATGACCATGGATTGAAAGAGAAAAAGGAATAGATCTTTAGATATGCAAGGAATGACAGCGGTCAAAATGAAGATACTGTTGTAAATTGGTAGGAATAATGTGCACAGACATAAGAAAAGAGCCTACATAAAGAAATATCTATATCTAGGAATGTAGCAGCATTGGGAGAGACAGAAGAAGTGAACTTAACTGAAAATTTGGAGTTAAGATTAGTAAGGAACTGATCGAGAGATTCTGAGCTGTGAGTCCAAAGCACGAATATATCATCAATATATCTCAGCCACAATAATGGTGCCAAAGGTTCTGACTTAAGAAATTCCTCCTCTAAGCGAGCCATAAAAAGATTGGCATAAAACGGTGCCATTCTGGTGCCCATCGCAGTACCTTTAATTTGTAGATAATATTTATTATCAAAACTAAACGCATTGCGAGTGAGGACTAAATAAGCAAGATGACAAATGAAATCTGTGGATGGGGTATGAGGAGGTGCTCGAGAGTCCAAGAAATGTCTAACAGCAGCTAATCCTTCATGATGAGGAATGTTAGTATAGAGTGACATCACATCGATAGTGGCCAGAAGTATATTACTTTCTTTAGTAAACTCAAAAAATGGAAGGAATCTTTGATATAGGATGGCCTAAACGTAACAAATGACTGTAACCAACAATCTACTAGAGCGAAAATATGTTTAGTGGAGGAATCATAGCTGGCTACTATTGGGCGGCCTGGACAGTTCTTTTTATGAATTTTACGGAGAAAATATATGGTGGAAGTACGAGGGAATGAGGAGTAAGTAGAGTGATATCTTAGGAACTAAGTCCTTCAGCAGTACCAGAAGATGCAATAAAAGAAGCTATTTCTTCATTAAACTTGACTGTAGGGTCGGAAGACAATAGTTCATAATAAGTGACATCCTGAAGCTGTCGGTAAGCTTCAGCATTGTAAGAAGAAATGTCCTGTAGTACTACTGAGGACCCTTTATCAGCTGGAAGAATAATAGCATCAGGATAATTAGATAACCTTTTAAGTGCTGATTTCTCATGCAAAGTTAGGTGTGGAGTGATCTTATCTAGAAATTTGGAATCACTAATCGAAGTTAAAAATCAGTTAATAAACATTTCTAAAGGATGGCTAGAAGGTAAAGAAGGAGGTTCAAGTTTGGAGGGAGGACGAAACTTGAGAAGGCAAAGAGTAACATTTGAAGTAGACTGAGAAGATTTAATATACCAATAGTAAGGTCATCTTAAATTACAGCAAAATTTAATGCCATCAGAAACAAATTTAAGATGATTAAATTTGGATATGTTTTACCAGAGTAAAATTTAGATGGACGAGATAAATTGAAAATAGAAGCCTAGTCAGGAGCTGATGCTACAAGCAGCGGGAAAAAGTTTTGGAAGAAAGACGCAGTGAACTGAATAGGAATACCTGCTCCTAAATATTGTAAATATAACTGCGATAGTTTAAGAAAATGTTTCTGATTTAGAGAACATAATAATTTATTCACACTCATCAAGATACTATTAACAGTAGTAATATATTTAGGAGAACGTGCCAAAATATTTTTAATAAAACTAATTAATTTAGACATATGAAATTGCTGCAAATATTAACAATTATTGATGATCATCCATAGAAATTGCTGGGAGATATGGTGCCTAAATAAATGAAATTGGCTATGAGTGCTAGGAGCTATAGTGGACAATGGCAGTTGAATTAATATTCCATTGGGACAAACACCATTAATAGCACAATAAGAAAGAAAGCCAACATGCCGTGTATATTAAGCTAATTGCTTAGAATGGTACTTACATTTGTTGAATCAAAATTATGTTATGAAATAAATTTGTACCCCGCCTTACTTTTAGAACAACCCCTAACCTTATAAGTATATTTCGCCGAAACCTATCTCCTCCGAATTTACCACATCCCTTTGCTGGCTCATATCCTTGCCAACGCCCTAAATGTAAAACCTGTGTGCTAATTATGCCTTGCCATTCATTTCACAGCCCTAATTTATCCAGAGAATTTAACATTTCTTCATTTGCTACTTGTTCTTCCAAGAAAGTCATATATATATGTTATCTTGTAAGCTTTGCAAAGCATTTTACATTGGTTTAACTTCTACTGTTGTTTCGCTACGCATGAACAATCATAGACATTCTGTTAAAACCAAGTCTCCCTTGCCGGTTGCCCAACATGCCTTATCTCACTGTAAGGATTTTGATGATGCTTTTAATCTAACACTTATTGATGGGTTACCTACACAATGCTCTGAAAGTTTACTCAGAGATAGAGAAATGGCAGCTATATTTTTACATAAAGCGAGTATACCACCTGGTTTAAATCTTACGGATTAATTTTTTTCCCCCCACACTCTCATTTCTAGTTTCATCTGTTTCCATGCATAACGTTACCTTTGATACTCAATATTTACTTTTATCACCGTCACTTGTCTTATTGCCATAGAAGGACTCCACGAGTGTCTGAAATATAGCAATCTCAAGTGACTTTTTCTTAGTGTTTTATCCTTTTCTACTATTATAATTATATATGTATGTGTGTGTATATATATATGTATATATATATATATATATATATATAAATAATGTAACAAATTAACAGTAATATATTTAACCACCTATCTAAATGTATAAGCTCTGCTGCATTCAAGCATTGCATTTTCTCGTCCTTTGTTTTTAATCTGAATTGGCCGAAGTTCTGATGCATTTACGCATTCTAATGTAGCTGCATTTGTTACGTGTTTTTATTCATTTCCTTTGTGCCAGCAGAACTCTTTAACTGTGTATGAGAGAACTGCTTAAAATATCAGCAAAACAAATATACTACGATTATGGAAGGGAAGAAGAATTTGCAAAATACCTATTAGTCAGAACTGAAGTTGGAGGTTCTCTGATGTAGATGAACCAGAAATAATGTAAGTAATTATATGGAACATTATTTCATTTTCAGCATTTTATAGAATTTTGAGAAATATGAGATAGCATTTTCATTAACATTCCAAACTAATCCCATGCAAATAATTTAAGTTACTGTATCTCTTAACATTAATTAGTATTCAATAACCAGCTTTAACTCTTGCATGTTAAATAAATCTTGTTTTTTACATATTCATGGCAAATTTGTGGAATATATGGCTTGCATATAAGACAACTACATTGAGGTTATTTAAGTTAAGGGCTAAAAGCTCTTCTCTAGTACTCTTCATTATCTGCCGGCTTTGTCAGCTATAGCTTAAATAACCTTGTTGAATCCACACTTAAACAGGAGTGTTTGGTTGTATTATACACATGAAGAGGTTTGAATTTATACTTTACTAATTGATTAATTTGTCAGAACATGTTTTAAGAGTATTCTTCTCATCTTCAGTTGGGAACTAACTAACGCTGGCAGATGACGATGTGACCTCTGGTGGTTCCAATATATAGCAAAACAGGATGTCCATTGTGGGATGTTAAAGTTCGTAACATGATACATATTGTTTAAAATGAAAATCTTTTCCCATATTGTTAATTCCCTGGGATTGTTGGTAGCTTTCAAAAATTTGGTTTCTTTTGAGATGACATGATAGCACATCCAAAAATGAACTGCAATTGCTGATTTATCCACTTGTTTATATCTTACATTTCTAAAAGTTTTTTTTTTAAAGCCCTTGTCTTCAAATTTCTTTCTTATTGTTCTGCATGAATATATCTAATCACAATCCAACAGTTTATGCGGTACACCCCTGCCTTTTTGCTGAATGAGTTTTGAAATTTATAATTATTTATTTTTTTTTTTTATGTTTTGCTCCAATAAAAGCCATTGTTTTTGATTTTTGATATTTTTAAATTAAAACTCTATTTACACTTTATTTAACTTATAAGCATCAAACTGAAGGTATTCTGAAAAGTCCAGCACCACCCGGTCATCCATAAAAAGTTAAAGAGTTGAACAGTATTCCATTAATGATGAAATCATTTAAACCACTCAGCCAATTTCAATGCCCTTGTTAAGATATATATTAAATAAAGCAATCATGTGACATTGAACATCCATGTCTTACACTAATAGTAATTTCAGCAGTATATTGTACATCTTAGAGCTAATTATTAAATTTACTTCTCTTTCTACAGACACTAACAACAAATGAGAGAAAGCGTTGGCGCAAACCAATATGCAAGGATGTGTTCCTATCAGAGACTGAGGGAGAGAAAATACGTGTAGCAAAGGGTGACCTTTTTGGAGAATTTCGGCTGGGATCTACTGTTGTTTTAGTGTTTGAAGCACCTAAAGACTTTCATTTCAGACTTGAGCCTGGACAACGTGTTAAAGTGGGTGCAGGAGTGAGCAATGAATGTATGAATGATTAGCAAAGAACATCAAGTTTGGATTATATTATCATGCCAGGTTATAGCATATGAAATGTTTTACTAAAATAAAAATGTTTTGTATTTTTTTAAAAGAAAGAGTTAAATACAGGGATAATGCACAAAATGTAACAATTTTTAATGTTTGTAATTTTTTATGCTCTGTGATACAAAAATATTCCACATATTGACAACCAAAGGTTTCATTGACATTTTAGTTTTATTGGTAGGTTCAGATAATTGTTTTTAAATTGTATTTATTACTATTTACCTATTTATAATGAAACACAACTGTTATGAAATTAATTATACACAGATGATATGTGTTATTTTAATTGTTTTCTGTCACATTTGTTGTGTATTTATTGTCTTAGAAGCTTTTATAAGTTTTTATAAATTTATTTAAAGCCTTCTAAGAGATATATCTATAAAACAATAAAATGTTTTTAACAACCTGGTTATGTTTTAAATTTATCCTTTTAATTACTTTGGTTATGTATTCAACTTATCTGTTAAGGACAGCAACAGCAGCATTTAAAGCAATGAGTGACTTAAAGCAACTTAGTAAGCTGTCCCTGAGAATGACCGTGAAGTTGTTCCACATCAAGATATCACCAACTATTTATGGCCTAGAAAACATCCAGCCACATCTCATGAAGAAGCAGTTGACCAATAGAAAAAGTCAAAGCAACCTTCCTCAAAATGATAATGTGCCTGTCAAAATTCACACCATTGTGCTTAATATACATATTAGCCAGGGAGTAATTCCTTATTGAAGATTTCTGCATCAAAGAGATAAGAATATGAAGACTCTTTGCATTATCTAATGTGCAGGAGAGCTGAAATACAAAATGACTTTTACAGCAAAGATGCAGCGATATCCTAAGACTGAATGCACAGCAGCTATTAGCTAGACATATGCAAATATAGTTTTATTATAAACATTGTAATACAGTTTTTTTCACACTAACTCCATTCACTTACATAAAATTTGGACATATGTTTCGGGAGCGATCCCTCCCATCTTCAGCCTGTTGACAAACTGTTGTTAAATGTGGTGGTTGGGTCTTGTTCTTGTGGCGGCATCTGTTGGTTCTACAAGAACATCAAGAGACCCAACCGCCACGTTTAACAACAGTTTGTCAACAGGCTGAAGATGGGAGGCATCGCTCCCGAAACATATGTCCAAATTTTATGTAAGTGAATGGAGTTAGTGTGAAAAAAACTGTATTACATTGTTTATATATATACCACTCCATTGTCAACAGCTTCGTAAGTACATTTATAGTATTATTATCTAATCTGTGAAAACTCTATTGCATGTGCAAACATTTTGAGAAAGTATACGAGCAATATCATATGATTCATGAACGATAATTATATTGCTGTTTATTATGAGGAAATCACTTATATTTCACAAATTTTGTTCCACTTACTTGAACATATTTTGAAGGCTGTTGCCTACATCATCAGCATGGTTTTAACTGTGAAAATTCATGCTATTTAAATCTCCTTATTTAAAGATAATCCTTGATTAAATTCTGTTCTGTTAAGCAATGTAGTCAAAATATTTTGTGCATATTATACACTTTTCTGTGCATTTATTCATAATAACTCTTTTTGGAAAGTATATGTTCTAAGTTCAATTCATAAAGGAATTGGAGAAGCTTTTCAGCTTTGTTTGAGAAGTGCCAATGATTTTTTATATAAAATAATAATCATCATCAATAAATTTTTTTGAATTAATACATTAGCTTCCACACAAGACAAATAAGATACTACTAACATTAAGTTACTTTCCAATAAATAATATAGTATGTTCATATAAGAGAAAATAGTGTATAATTCACTTATACTGTCTCAAAATAAGCGTACAAATAAGTAAACATCCAATTAAAACAATGTAGCAATCAACACAGTGAAACTATCATAAAATATGGTTTAGACTAAAAATAAAATTACTTAAAAATCATGTCAACACATTAAAACTCTCTTAATGTACCACTTTTAAAAACGTATTTAAAAGTAAACTGGGACATGTTTCATGAGGTACTTGCTCACATTGTCAACCATTCAACGACTAACACATCTGATAAGATGGGAAATGTGACTGTGCTCTGGTGGTCTGTTGATGAACTTATATAATATATTCTCTGCTTCTGGTATGTCAAAATTCATGAGTCTGTGTTCATATTTTTTTACACAAATTTTTTCCGATATACTGAGTTCATTTGGGTGTTCAATTACCTTTAATAATATGATGTCTTTTTCTATTTCATGGTTTTCCTTCCAAAAGTGTGCTGCCACTGCTGATTTCTCAACTGTTTGTATTTTATATCCCTCCAGTGTTCCTTTAGTCTAATACTTAAATTCCTTTTTGTTTTTCCTACATACACCTTATCACAATCTCTGCAATTAATTCTATATATGCCTAAATTTTCTAGTTTTGGTCTGGGATTTGTTTTATTTAAATTCACTAGTTTGCCTGCACTATATTTATGGGTGCCAGAATGAAGTTGTATTGCTTGAATATTTTTTTAAATTTATAATCAAGGTAAGGGTGGTAGGTAATTTTCGATAAATGTTTTCTTTAGCTAAAGCACTGAGTGTAGTGATTTATTTAATTTTCTTTTTTTTTCTTTGAATCTTTTTATTTTTTGATCTATCATTTGTTTGTTAAATCCATTGATTTTTGCTGTGTCTATTATGTGTATGTATTCTTTCCTGTATTCTTCCTCTTCAAGTGGTATATTGATCAATCTATAAATCATGTTATTAAATGCTGCCTCCTTGTGATGTCTAGGATTGAAACTATGAGATTTTATGTAATTGTCAGTATGTGTTTCTTTTCTGTATATGCCAAACTCCAATCAGCTATTGTTCTTTATTATCTTCAAATCCAAGAAGGGTAAGATGTTAGCTTCAATTTCTGTGGTGAATTTTATTGTTGGTTCCTGTAAATTTAAGAGTTTAAGTGCATCTTCTACATATCCGTTTTTTTATGATGGCAAAATCATCATTCACATATCTTATATCATATCTTGAATGTTGGTCCTGGTGGTGTAGTGGTTACCATACTTGCCTCCTAGACCCAAGATCGCGGGTTCGAATCCGGCCAGGATCGATGGATTTTTCTGGGTGTAAAAATCCTAAGTATGGCTTCCTTCGGAAGGGAAGTAAAGCCGTGGGTCCCGTGTCGTACATTTACGGCACGAAAAAGAACCTTAAGCCTGAAAGAGAGGCCTCTGAGCAAAATTTGTCGGCCGTTTCACGCCCTGGGATGCTGATGACCTGAGCTGTTAAAGAGCATCCATAAATAAATCAATCAAAAAAAAAAAAATATCTTGAATATGTATGGGAAAGCTTTGGTTTTATGTATTTTGAAAAAACTCATGACTAAATCCACTAAAAGTGATAAAAAATTATAGTGGTTAATAATATTCAGTTTTCCTAGAGGTTGTTAATATTCTGACAACTTTTTCTAAATATTTATCACCTCTGCTTTCCTAGGAACTATCCCATAACACTAAGCCATACCTAAAATGCTTTTGAAAAACTAAAAGTATGCAATATGAACAAAGACTTTAGGGACAGCTTTTTTTTTTTTTGTTTTGCTAGTGCATGATAACTTGCTACATATAAAATTTATGTGAGGGTTCCAGGATAGATGTTTGTCAGTTATCATGCCAAGAAGTTTCATATTGTCACAAATATATTTTAAGCTGAAGATTATAATTTGTGAATTAAAATACTGCATTTATTAAAAATACCATTGCTTCTAAACCAAAACTAAGCTTGCATGATTTTATTTACAGATTGTAATTGCAATTTGAAGTCTTTATTTACATTAAGGAAGGATGTATTATCTGCATAAATAACTATAACAGGGATAACATTTTTATGTGTCACTTATAATTATCAGAAAAAGTAGTGGCCCCAGCACAGAGCCCTGTGGAAAACTATTTTTCACATCATCACTGTTTGTTGTTGATTTGGTTTGTTGTTGATTTGGTTTATTTACGGATGCTTTTAAACATCTCAGGGCATCAGCATTCCATTCAATTCAGAGCATGAAACGCAGATAAATTTTGCTCAGAAGCCTCTTCTTTCAGGCTTGAGGTTCTTTTTTGTGCCGTAAATCTATGACACGGGACCCGTGGCTTTACTTCCCTTCCAAAGCAAGCCATACTTAGGGCATTTACACCAGAAAAAAATTCATTGAACCTTTGATCTTGAGGCAAGTATGGTTACCACCAGGGCTGACTTATTAACAATGTGAGAGCACTTCCCTCCAAATGATGTTGTTGCAGTCTCTAAGAAAGATGAAATATATCCTATTAGAACATAACAAATTATTATTGAGGAAATCACTCAAATTTCACTAATTTAGTTCCACTTACTTGGACATGTTTCAAAGGCGATTGCCTTCATCGTCAGCATGATCCCAATGTCCTTTGTCCTTTGGGACATTGGGATCATGCTGACGATGAAGGCAATCGCCTTTGAAACATGTCCAAGTAAGTGGAACTAAATTAGTGAAATTTGAGTGATTTCCTCAATAATAATTTGTTATGTTATACTATATTTCACTGTGAAAATTCCCGCAATTCAAAAAAATATCCTATTAGAATTTATTAAATAAGTTCACACCCCATTGTCAGTGGCTTCATGAGTACAGTTTAAATAATAATATTAAGTGTATTTAAACTTTGTTCCTTTATCACATGAAATTTTAGTTTCTTTAACAAAATATCATGTTGCACAGTTGTGAGCTTTTCTTAGATCACATAAAGTTCCCTGAGTCCAATTACCTTCCTCAAATGTTGATAGATTTTTTTTTCTACAAATGCATCAATTACCAATATAGTTCATTTCCCTTTGCAGTATCCAAATTGATAATTAAAAAATAAATTATATTTTTCAAAAAAAAATCTTGTAATTGGTTCTTTAGCAAACACTCAATAGTGTTTGATATTGTAGGGATTAATGAAATGGGTATATAGCTGCTCACATTTTCTTCACTCTTTTTGTATTTTGGTATTACTTTTGAAAATTTTCGTACTTGTGGAAAAAAATATTTGACGAAACATCTATTGGTACAGACGGTCAATGGAACTTGAATGTATTGCATTATTTCTTTATAATAAAATTATTGGAAATGTGATAGATATTCCTACTTTTTGAGCTTTTAAGCTTTTTGGTCATTTGTTCAACCGTGCCACATGTTAATTCTTTCAGTACAAAACATTCATTTTCTTTCACTTGTTGCACATCATTTATGAAACTAATTGCAGTGTCTGTACAGGAATTTATTTGAAAAGTTATGTCTTCAACTGTTTGTTTAAAAAAATTACAATTGCCAGGATTTATTTTTTCAACTATTCCACTTTTGCTATTTTTACTTGTATCATTATTTAATTGGACCATGCTGCTTTGCACTATTATCTGATTTTTCTATTTATCTTTAATTAACTTAATTTATTCATTTACTTATTTTTTTGTTTTGTTTCTACTAAGACTTTGCTGTACTGATTCTAATAATTTCGTACTATATTTCATAAATTATTTGGTCTCTTTTTATACAGGTCCTGAAAAATTGTTAACTTATTTTTCATTTTTTCAAGCTCTGAGCTTGATTGTAAGTCTAATTGTTTTAGCTTTTTGTTTGGAATGAATTATTAGTTTTTGTTTTTTTACAAGAACTATTGAATAAACTAGTAAATGTTCTAAAGAAAACCTTAAACATTTTTCAGCTTACCTCTGAATATTATACAACATTCCTTCCCAAATTATTAATGCTAGACTATCCTAAGTTTATTTCATTTTCTAAACTGAAATCTGAAAATCTTTTTTGTGTTCTGGGCAAGAATTTTTCCAATTGCAATCTCAAGGAATATGGGTTCATGATCTGATATTTTTTGTTCTAATACCTTAAATGAATAACATTTTGGTTTTACATTTGTTATAATAATATCTAGGCATGTAGATCCTCAAGTAGGAATTGTTTTTATACATGGTAACCTGTTTGCTGTAATAAATTTAAAAAATAGACCTACTGTATTATTTTTTTTTTTTTTATTTGGTTGAATTAAAAATAAAACTACTAAAATCATGTAAACATATTAAAACTCTCTTGACGTCTCACATTAAAACTTTTTTTATTAAAAAGTAAGTTGGGACTAATTTCGTGAATCACTTGCTCACATTGTCAACCAATTGACGACAAACGGATCTCTTCAAGTAGGATGTATACTTGGCTGTGTGTACTCTGGTGTCTGTTGATGAACCTGTACAACATGTTGTCTGCTTCTGGTATATCAAAATTCATAGGTCTATGTTCATAATTTTTTATATAAATCCTGTCCCATATACTAAGTTCCTTTGGGTGCTGAACTACTCTTAGCATTATTATATCTTTTTCTATTTCATGATTTTCATTCCAGAAATGTGCTGCTACTGCCAATTTTTCTATTTGTTTGTATCTGATGTATTCTCCAATGCTCCTTTAATCTAATACCCAAGCTTCTTTTGGTCTTGCCTGCATATACTTTATCATAAATAGATCTGCCAACAACGGAGAGATAGGACTGCCCATTACTAAACCTGAACTTCGTTCGTAAAATTTTCCTTCAAATGTGAAGTAGGCCTTATTTGAACATAATTCTGTGAGCTTGACAATTTCTTTAAATGTGTTTCTGTAATGTTAATGGATAGTAACCATTTTCTGAATAACGTCAGGGTTTTCTTTTTTGGAATACTTGGGAACAGGGCTTTTACATTGAACGATACCATTTTTTCTTCTGTAGATAACTTATGATCTTTAATTTTATTTATAAGGTCTAAAGAATTTTTTAGACTTAAGCTTGGAAATCTCGGTAATGTATTAAATTGAATGGTTAACCATTTCACTAGATGGTAATATGGGGTATTAACGTTGATGAGTCTCATGCTTTTTCCTGATTTATGTAAACTCAAGAGAGTTTTAATATGTTGACATGATTTTAGTAGTTTTACTTTTAATTCAACAAGATTTATGATAGTTTCACTGTGTGGATTCCTACATTCATTTTTAGTTGAATTCTACTGTATTACTGTTTTTGGTTATGCCAAAATGAGCTTTTACATAACCACAAACTATCACATTGTATTTTAAATTTAACAGATAGGTTAAGACTCTTTCAATACTTTCAAGAAACAGGTTAGCATCCCCATATGATTACCTAAATACTGTGATTATTATAATATTATAGATGTTCATTAATATACCCATCATTTCAAATCGTTTTTCTATACAGAATTGTTTTAATTTTAGTTTTTTGTTTCTAATGAACCATGAGTAGATTGCAAAACCCCCATTTTTATATCTATTTCAACAGAAGTGCCTACGTAATTTGAAATTCTCAATCCCTATCTAATCTATTTCTTTTTCTTCTAGTCAGTGCTCACGGAGGCTTAGTACATTACAATTGACATTCCTAAGATATACAGATAATTCATTAACTTCTGTTCTTAAGCACTGTATATTCATATAGGGGATATTTATATATCTGTGCATTAATGATTGCCTTGATTGCTCTGTGATTTTTTAACATATGTATCCCCATTTGTACTATGCAATGATCTTACACTTTTGTCCCTATTAACACCCATTGGTTCAGGAGCTAGTTTCCCTGATTTGCTTTTATTATGTGTATTACATTGTCTAACACTTTTCCCAATGTGTAGAACCCCCTTTTGATTTAAGTGCAGACCATCTTTGCCAATACATGTATAATCCAGATATTTGGCCACATCCCCATACATTGCCCAGAAGGTGTCACATCATTTTATGATGTTAACTAATGGAATGAACTTTAGATATACATCACATCTTTTAACAACACTATATACTGCTGTCCTTGTACACTTTAGGATAGCACAACATATTTGTTAGATAACTGAAGTTCTGATGGTCAGGTATTGCTTTTTTGAATTTCATCTTGTGGTTCTTATTTGTAATTCTTGACCATTTCATGTGATGACCATTGTTGTCCCACGTGGTTGGCTTGCAAAAATTCTATATGTGCTTTATTTGATTGCTGCATTTCAGTCTAAATTGTATATTTTCTTCTGTTAACATTCGCTTTTCTCCCTCCTGTTCTTTGATTTTTATTGAGAGATCTTAATGTTAAAACAAATTCTCTTAAATTACATTACAAGAGTCTATTTCTCACTTGAAGAAGCTGATAATGTACTTAGTACTTTCCTTTCGCTTCTAGCCTGACTACAACTAAGCAGAGGGAAGGTAGGGGAGGTAAGGTTGAATGTGTGCTACTATTTTAACACAGCATGTAATAGAAGAAAATGAATATTTTAAAAAATAATTTTGAGTTCAGATTGTAACATACACACCAAAAAAATTCAATAAATTCCCTTTTTATTGAATTTTAGTGATGTGTACGTTATAATCTCGACTCATTTTTTTTTTAAAATGTTAATATTTGACACCACTGTTACAAAAGTTCACTATATTTTATACAATTACTAGATATATAAACCTGTGAATGAAGACGGCTGTTAGAACACTATCCAACACGTGGTAACATTAAAAATGGACTCCTGTAAGCTAGGATCTACTTTATCTACTTTCACAGTTATGAACACATACAAGAAAGAAATTAAAATTCACTTTTTATTGAATTTTAGTGGTGTGTATGTTACAATCTCAACTCAATTTTTTTTAAAATGTTAATATTTGACATCATTGTTACAAAAGTTCACTATATTTTATAAAAGAAGAAAATGACATCGCTCTGATAATGAAACTCAAATCAAGACAGAAACTTTCTCTTTTGCATCATTGTTTACTAAGTTGTGGCTTTACTGCATCAAAACCTAAGGTTTAGAGCACACATGTAAAAGCTAAATGCAAAAGAAGTGTACTAAGCTATGAGACTTATTGGACCTGTTTACAAATGTTCTCAAATGTTCTTAAATGGGCCAGATATGACCCAAACTTGCTCACCAGTGTTTTCTTCCTCTTACCTGCCTTGAAGAGATGCAGGAAGGGAAATTTGCCTCATGATATGTGTTAAGTCACTAACCACTATCTCTATATTTGATTTCATTGTATATGTTCATTGGCAGTTCTGATTATTCAACTGCAATGTGGCAATATGGCATTTGCTGACATTAATAAGTCCAGACCAGAGCATAGATCTAATGATCCTGCTTAAGATGTACACATATTTCATGACAGCCAATGTACTGTACACTACATGTTATTTAGCTACCTTCATAGAACATTCATGCAGATTCCATCAGCTACACTACTCACCAACATTGACTCAAATCAAACTACAAGCTGCAATTTCTTGCATTAAACTAAATGCTTCAATAAACTTGGCATTGTTAAAGGAAATAACAGATCGCTCCATCCTAAAAACCCATATACCTCCAATGAAAAATAGCCAAGATTTTCTGAAACAACTCCAATTCCCACTCAAATAGAGCCAGCCCATTAAATTTCCAGTTGTACAATATGAATGTGATGATAATAGAACAAAGACAATAAATTTCTCCAGAATTGCTCAAACAAACAGCACTCTAGCTACATTAGCAGAAAGATATCCACCAGACAATGACTGAAAATCTACACAGATGATTCATTAATATCTAATTGAAGAAAAGGTGCCAGAGTATATTTAACACTGTTCTCTCTATATTGCAGTAGATGAAAACAAGACATACTTTGATGGAGAGATCAAAGCTCTACAAAACGATTCATAGATCACAAGCATTTAACAAGGCAATAATCCTTTCAGATTCTACATCAGCACTAGAGGCAATAGAATTGCCTCCTCTCCTCAACAATCAACAAAATATGAGAAATAAAACACTAACCAAATGAAACTAAACTATCCACTTTCAATGGGTACCCTCACATGTCAGTCTAACAGAAATGAAAAAGCAAATTCTCTAGCCAAAAAAGGAACATACATCCAATACATCAAAACATTGAACTTACATTCAACAAAGAATAAATAAAATAAGAACCAAAGAACAATTACAGTGCACAAACAAAATATGGAAGGATATACAAGACTCTTAGCACATAATAAAAACAAAGCAAGAAAAGAATTGACAACAATCTTCTAATTAAATATAGCCTCACATTCCAGCTGAACAAAATAAAAATTTACCAAAGTAAACACAGTGTAATATGCAGTAAACTAGACCAATTATGAACAAAGATCATGTACTGGAATTAAAAAAAATCTGAATAATAATAATAATAATAATAATAATAATAATAATAATAACAACAACAACAACAACAACAACAACAACAACAACATAGTTGAACTACATATATTGGGAGCCAGAAGACAAAAGAAGCAAATCTTGAGTATCAGGCATTGGAAACCAACCAACCAATCATAACAGCTTTGAGATTGTGGACAAATGCCAAAGCATATTTATTAAATTCTAGGTAATTAATGAAAAATTGCAAACACACCGGTGTGTACAATTAGGGTATGGTTACCATATTATGAAATCTGAAAATGCTAACACCCTTCTTCTCACCAATGTATTCTAAGTATCAACTTCATTTATATCACTTTGTTGTTAGCTGGGCATTTCTCATCATACATATTTTTTTTTATCAGTTCCTTTTTACAAATAATAAAAACATATGTTTGCATGTAAAATTATTAAAGTTAAATTTTACGAAAGCAAGTCCTGGTCAATTGTGCTTGTATTAGAGAAAGGAGTTTTTCATCATGGCCATTAAACACAAAAGAATTTAGCCATCTTCAAAATCCCTGCATACTGTTTTTCTTTTTGCAAAATGCAATGTTTTTAATCATAAAGATCTTATAGAAGAATACATTACTTTAAATTGGAAAACACAAATTATTTACTCATTTACTGTACCCTCACTACAGGATATTGCTGCTATGATGTCATTTTGAAATATAGAACAATGAAACTTCATTTGACTGTTAATTCAGCTGGCCTAAACCCAACATCTACCTCTTCATTCATACGAAAGACTGAGGGAATGATGAATACTGCTCTACATGATTAAAGAACAAAAATTAATAAATAATTTTAATAAGAAAAATGCATACAAATTAGGGAATAAAAAAAGTTGCAGACTTTCATTTTTATTATAAAAAAGATATGTCTGTACTCTTCAATGTTATCAACACTGAACACTGAGAGAATGTTGAATGCCCTCCAGGATTAAGGAACAACAATTAATAAATAATTTTAATGAGACAAATTAGGGAATTTGCTCCCTTCAAAAAATGTATGTAGATGACTATTTTTATAGTGTAACAAAGACATGTCTACACTCCTCATTCATGCAATGTTACGAACACTGAACCCTTAGAGAATGCTGAATACCACCCTCAAGATTAAGGAACAAAAATTAATAAAAAAGTTCAGAAATACAGACAAATTAGAGAATTTTTCTCCCCCCCAAAAAGTATGTGCATGATTATTTCTATTATAAGAAAGCTGTGTCTGCATAAAAACTGATGTATGGTGATCCAAGGTTAGGGACATTAAAAATCATTCTTTAATTCTTCATTGATTATTTATACTTGATTGGAACTATATGTTCTTCAAATATAGCACGTTTTAATCTATTTTTTTTTTTAAAGTTGTAAAGAAAGAGATCAGGATTTGCTCAAAACTGCTCAAACCTTTAATGGGAAGATGTGCTTCCTCTTGTCTGAACCAGTGGCTTTAGCATCATGACAGAGGAGTGACTTTGTTTTGAATATCTCTTACAGTCTACAGAAGTAATAATAAGAAGAAAAAACTAAATGATGACAAATGTTATGTTGAAAATTCAAGAAAAACTGCCTGTTTATAAATAATCATTTTTGCAGTACTCATACCGTAATGTCAAGTTTGATGTAGTTTCTGTGACAAAATGTGGTATTTATAGTGAGTGTCTCATAATAGAGTTTCTATGCAATGTTTGTTAAAATAATTATATTTTTCTAAATCAAAGATTCAGAAGGTGAAAAAAGAAAAAATTCGAACATAAGATGCACACTATAATCAAAGACATAGAAAGTGAAAAACTGTGGGCTCCAGAAAAAATCTGCTACACATAAAACAAAGAGTGTGCAGGCTGTTTAGCGCAACAGCAACCAATCTGTTTAAAACTCGGGACAAACTTTCCTGGGAACTCCCGCGATGAGAGACAACATTTAAAGTGGTGCATGCACACAATGCGTTTATGGGAAAGACTGCGCTTTCCTCTTCCTCTCGCTTCTCCCGGTCAAAATATTCCACAAGCTTACCGAATCCCCTACGGACAATAACCGCAAATACGAACATCGGACGCAAGATAGAAGTTCCGTACAAAATTTTTCGCGCATAAAAGCGTGTAAAGCAATACCGGGATTTCAGAATATGTTCTCACCGCTCGCACAGGGTTTTGCGTCTCGGCCAAGAGCGGTTCCCTACCCCACTCCTCAAGGTTGCCTGCCTGCCTGCCTGTTGTCCTTGATCTTCCGCGCATTCACCAGCCTACATTCGTTCGGAAAGACTTGTTTATGTGTAAACATATTATACATATGAATCAGATCATCGCGTTCGCGAGTAATTTATTTGGAAGTTTCCTGGGCAATTGCCTCCTTTTAGAACTGCAATTCACGATCTTATGAATAAGTTTGATACTACTGACTCAGTGCAAAAAAAGAAAAGAAACACACGCAAGGACATAAGGTTTTAACAGAAGACAAATTAGACGCAATTCTTGAACTTTTACCAACAAAATCACTACCGAAATTAGCACAAGTTGGAATTTCAACGTCTTCTGCACATACAACAAAATTGTTGAAACTCACACCTTACAAGTGTGCACGTGTTGTCTACAAGATGATCCCATAACGCGTGTGCGTTATTGTGTATGTTTTCTTTCATCAGTGACTGAAGGGTTAATCGCCCACAGCTTTTTTTCGTTTCAAACCAGGCGTGGTTCCACCAAAATGATCATGTCAACACTCACAATAGTCGCTATTTGTTTTGAAAATTCAAATTATATACAAGAAACACCTTTTTATGATAGGAAAATTGGAGCTTGGTGTGCTGTTAGCACAAGACGCATAAGGTGTGGCTGGCTGTGGCATGTGCATCTGCCGCGACGCAAAATCCCGTGCGAATGGTAAGGACATATCCTGGAAGCCCGATAGTTACATGAAATTAAATGCTGAAATGTTTGGGGGTAGCGCAAAGCAACAATCTCCTAGAGTCCTGGTTCTAATAATATGAACTTGGCACAAGTCTACAGAATATTAATTCATCATAAATTCTTAAAATTCATTCAATATTGGTCGTTTGAGTAAATTTGGCACAGGTTGTTAAAAGAAGCAGCATTATGTTTACTTTTTTTTAATCTGTTAGTACCTACAATATCGCCTTAGGTCGCAATTATCCTGATTGTTATTTTTTCCTCTCCTTTCTTTCTCAGTGGGGGACGGGAATGAACTAAGCCGCTGTGTGGGCGTCCTCTTATTCCGTTATGTACAAGCTGAAAAGCGTACTTACTTCTACGACAACTTCCCTTACCCAGTTTGCTTGCTGTGCGCGCGCCGCTGTGCTCCGCTCTGGCGTCGGTTTAGGAGCTTGGCAGTCAGTGCACCGAATGTAGTGCAAGCGTTCGGTTGGCCGGTCGACATATCGATTGTGCAAGATGTTTCGATAGGCTGCGGCCGAGAGCTCAGTGCAGCATGAGGTACTGTTGGTGGTTGCTGCTCCTGGTGCCCGCCACAACCGCTGCTGCCGGGGGATCTGCCCACTCGGACCCGCACCGAGGCTACATAGCAGGTGAGAGCCATACCCTTTTGCATTCGACATGTGAGTGCTCATAGGTGGAACAACGAAGTGCCTTGTTGGAAAGTACAAGCTACTTTGTATAAATAATAAATATCTAAGCTGTGCATTGTAACTTGATGACATGCTTCTTAATCCTGCAGTTCCCGTTTGAGTTGAGAATTCTGTTATTACTTTGAAAAGCCAAACGTTATGCAACTTGGGCAACAGAGGAGCCCAAATTAATCTGCTTTTAATTTTCAGGAATCAAAGATCTTGCAGCAGTTTTCATACGACATAAAAACTCCGTGAGAAATTAACGCAAACTCTAAATACCCAGTTTCCAGCTTTTGCTAAGACTCAAATTCTAAATTTAAACGATACTAGAGAAAAAGTACTGACTGTTAACATTTTTTTCTCGAAAAAGAACACATACAGATTTATAATGGTGACAACTGTTTACCGGGCATCCTACAAAAAATCGTTCAGTTCATTCCACAAAGTGAAGAAGGAGCACTCAAGCATTTCTTCATTCAGTAACTCTCGGTGACAGTTCAAATTTCATTTTCTTTTAATATGTTTAACGCCTGTTTTCACTACTGCCTCATCATAGGCGGTGAACTCTTTTTTTTAATGGTGTTTAAAGCCCGTTATAACTACCGAGGTATCACAGGCGGTGGACACTGATGACACATGTGATGAAATGATACATTGGGAAAGGATTTTTTCTAAGGAAGGAAGCGTTCCAGGCCTAAGTTTTAGGGTACCTCCGCGGTCATTTATGAGAACTGAGGAAAAACCTGGAAGAAACTGAGGTTTCTTCCAGGGAGGACGATTTTGACAGAAAATGAACCCGAGGCCTCCCGTTCACGAGTCCTTTCATAGCGATTTCGGCCACTCGTGTCGGTATAAAGTTGAGACATTTACGAGAATAGGTCCATAAGTTTGCAGCCTAACCATTTTCTATGTATGATAAAGACAAAAACTATATTTCACTTTTCATGTAGTTGCCCTTTATTGCAATACACTTCTTAATCTTTGAATTAACATTTCAATCCCCCCCCCCCCCCCAATAATCAGAAATCTAGTCTGCATAATGCGCATAAACAGTATCTATCGTATATAGTCTATTGTTTATTTAAGACTTAATAATGTATTTCCAGAGCATAATTTAAATAATCTTTTAATACATCTAAGGCTTTCATGACTAATAATATTAATGTTTAGATTAAAAACAGCAAGGCTCTTTTCTGTTACGGTCCCGAACGGAAGATACATTGAATCTGCTATATGCTGTCGCTGTGATCTTACAATTATGTCAGGTGTTGTTTACGTTGTCTTTTTTCTGTCATGACTTGTGCTTCTTAAACGTTAAACTTCTAAGTTATGTTTGCAATGACGAATAAATAGTTAGGTTAGTCGTAGGAAGCCAACAAGCAAGTGGAGTAAGGGTTTTAGATCAAACGCAAACTAAAAGGCAACCAACGTGACACCGCACTCTAAATTGATAAACACAAAGTGAAAGCACAAAAATATACCCAATACCTAGGAACAGCACTCCATTCCAAGCTAACAACCATAAGGCATTACTGGGAAAAATTGAGCATAGCCAATCCTACACTAATCCAGTACCTAGCCGAAAAATAAAAATCACTGAAACATCAGTATTTAGCATCAACTCAACAAATATAATCTATGCAATAGTAGCAATAAACTCTTAGTACTTCCGACACTATCTTCAAAACCATTTGATTAAAAGTGCCTAAGAACTTACCTAAAAGTACGTACCAAACATAAATCAATAGAAACCTATCAGTAAGCGAAAACACTGCTGCTAGAACACACATAAATACATACCTACATAAAATATAGAGTGCCCATAGATTTGCGATACCGTTTCAATGTAATAGTCCATTATACGGGGACTTTATGGGCAGGCTGGTCATCTCAAATATATCGGGGAGACCGTACAGAAGACAGTTAATGAACCTAGTAAAAATCTTCAAATCAGCAGAAAACACCAATCCAACTGTAAAGCCCCCACTATTAACCATATGACAATCAAGAAATTACAAGTGATAAAATAAACCAATATTCACAGAGCCCTAGTACCCTAAATACTGTCGACAATTAAAATGACAGAATGAGCCCGAGATTGCCACCGGAAAAAGCAGACCTAGATCCATACGAGCTATAATTTGACAAGCAATGCCACCAAGGTAATATAGCAGTTGCTGGTTTCTCTGTGGGTCGTAAGTAAAACAACTAATTTTAAAACAAAATCTTGACTGAAGAGGAATGTTTTCTAACAGCCTTGGAACAAATTCCATTAAAATATATTTTCATCATCATCATCATCATCATCATCATCATCATCATCATCATCATCATTAGCCAATAAAAAGAGGAAATAGCCAGCCTAAAAGGCATCAAAACTTTAGAAATAGGCATATAAAACAGACACTAAACAGTTTGGTGCTATTTTCTAACCCTGGAATATTAACGCCATTTTACCTACACTAAATACTAACCATAAGTGAAATTTGCGTAGTAGTTCTTTAAATGGTTTTAATGAATGAGAAGTATTACATATACTTAAAATGTATTGTTCTTTTTAAGCTGTTAATACAACAATGGGTATTGTACAAAAAGTGTTAACATTTTTCAATCAATACACATTATCGCATAAAATTGATGGTTGACATTGCTCCAACTATTGTTACTTATACTATGCCACCTGAAGAAAAACTAATGAAATGTATAAATCCTAAGCTTGAAGCAGAATCTCCATAGATAGATCTACTACCTGTAACATGCCACTAATGAACACAACAGAGATTTAAGATTTAAAAGAGACTCGCTTTCTGAAACACAACATTTAATCTCTATTATTATACACAATGTGGGAATGAATTCTTAGTTAAAAAATAAATCGCAACTAGGTAAAGTCCTCAACTTATAAACATTGTAGGTTAAGAATAAAATTGGAAAATCAAGCACTTCTTCGAGCAGTTAGTTTGAGGAAGCAAATAACGGAAGGGTAAGTAAGATACGGATTGGACTTAAAAATAAGGAAAGATTTAGACAAAATTGGACTAAGGTATATTTGGTTAAGGGGAGAGGACAATCCGCACAATAGTTGCAAAATAGTTAACAGATGTTTTCAAGATATATTCAGGCAAAATACTGAGATTCAATGCGTAGAAAAAGTATCGGTTAACCTGCAGGCTCAAATAGATCAGTTGTGGGGAGGAGAGCTTATTAAAATGTTTGTGGGAGAGAAGAAAGAAGTGGTCTCTCAGGCTGAGATTAGGGGCATGGAAAAGAAATAAAACTGTTAACGCTCTCAGGGAAATAATTTGCCTACTGTATGGAGAAATGGATACCTGAAGGCACAGTCTGACAGAATGCAGGGAAACAGAGATTTTAAAAAATGAGCATTTACCCCACAATTTCTCGATTCCAACAGAAGTTGGAACATACACTGGGAAGTGTTGGGGCATCACACACACACACACACACACACACACACACACACACACACACACACACACACACACACACACACACACACACACACACACACACACACACACTCACTCACTCACTCACTCACACAAATTGGAAGTATTTCTAGCGAAGACCCGACAAAAAAGGTTAATAGCTATAGAGAAGAGGGGGGAGTTGGTGAGGAGGGGTGAGTAAAAGGAAGGGGGACTCGGGAAAATAGTTCTATTCATATTTGTATATATATAATTACTCAAAGAAAACGCGTGATTTAAGTAGATTTAAAAATACAGAATCATATTTTTCAACATAATCTCCCTTTATTTCAATGCATTTCTCACATCTCTGGGTTAACTTTTAAATTTCCCTAAAAATAATCCAAATACCTGTCTGCAAAATACTGGAAAAACAGCATCCTTCGACTCATTATCGTTCGTAAATGTCAGATTTCAGTTTTGAAAATAGGTAAAGGTTGTTGGATTAAGGTCTTAGCAATACGGAGAATAATACAGATCCTGGCAGACATATGTGAGTGAACTGGTGCGTTATCGTGCAAACAGACGAATTCCTTGACTCAGCTTTCTGCGCTTCTTTTCCTTGATAGCACTGGCTCGGCACAGTACTTTACAGTCATGAACGCGTTCCTTTCTTTGAAGTCTATCGTCGGGGTTACTCTGCAGTTCCAAAAAGCCCTACCATGATATTCTGCGTGCGCTGTGTGATCTTAGCCTTTCTATGGGATGCTTCATACTTCTTCCGCCACTTCATTGATTCTCTTTCTGAAAGAGGGTTACAGTAGAAGATATTTCCATACCCTATGATGGATTTCACTGCTCTGTTGTTACCATGGCAAAGGTTAAAAAAAGTATGACTACATTCCACGTGCACTTGCACTTCAACTACTGAGAATGCCATTTGCATTGACATGCTGATGAAGGATGCGAAGCACAGTTGCTTTAGAAAGCCAACCTTGCAGCTATTTATTTTTTCATCAGACACCAGTCACTCAGGACTTCCTCCTCATGTGTCATCTTTCTACCCAAATGAAACAATTTTGACCAATCCTTCACAATTTGAAAGGGAAGCTTTCCCTTACACACCAACAAAATGATTAATTTTTGTAAAAGTTTAATCACTGTTCTGGGTTCGGTTTTGCACATGACCCTGTGTTATACAACACACTTAACTTAAATGAGCTGCTTCAAGCAAATTAAAGTCGTGGCCCTAAAAGAATTGCAATGTTGACTGTCCTGAAATATGTATAGGCTAACACGAATATCGCAACAATGAATCTTGGCCTTCACTATAAGGCCTGAAACTTATGAACTGCACCTCTATGAGCATTTATTTGGAAATATATATTTTAGTTTCTTTTGTATGTGCGGAATGATGTCTATTTGAAACCAAGGCAAGTGTTTTGCAAGAACCTGTATATTTCCTGAAAGCGGGGGTATTTTTTGGTTGAGTAAGCTTTCAAGTGGTCTAAAAGTTAATGAATTAATTAGGAATTGTTATAAACAAAATTTCTTGAAATTAATACCGAATTGAACTAAATTTTTTGCATTTACATTTTGTTGAAGATGAACAGCGGCAATATAAAATTAATTGCAAGGCTTAGGTTAGCGGTGCTTAGGAATGCTCCTGTCTAAAAGCCTATAACTGAGTGAAGAAAAATAGCGGAACAAATCGAATAAAAATATATATTTTTATACTTGAATAAATATTATTTTGAGAACAAAATATTATACTTTTTAACAAAATTCTGGAATGTTTAAATATTTTGTGAATTTTTAATGATCTTTTACAGCATGATAACTTTTTAAGTTAAAACTGAAAGTTAGAAAACAGATTTGGAAAGTATAAATAGTACCAGATAATGTGAAACATTAATCCTAAAAGGAAAACAAAATTACCAACAAATTATAAAGCTAAATATGACTGGAAGTAAGATAAATGCAAAGGGTGATTAGGACAACTGTGACAAACTCTGCGAGAACCGAACTGGGGCAAAGAGCGGAGAGAAAGAATCGTTAACAACGCTTAATGAACACCAGTTATTGATTTCTGAGGTGATTAGAAAGGGTCTAATGACGATGGTTACGTAGGTCGTGGTTTGGATAGGTCACACCCACCTCTTCAGAGCAAGGGTAAGAGAACGGAAGCTCTCGTGCTAAGTATCTCGCGGCTCCGGATAAATGGGGGATGACGCGGTTTTATGATGTTAAGATTTGTGCTCGATAGGAAACTGGCAATTTCCTTGCCTTAGAGGACTCCCTAATTTTACCTGTCGGAATCGATTATCGTACAGTATTATCTGGCTAATAATAGAAAGAGGGCTAATTTCTAAAGACGCGTTTTAGATTGACGATGGAGTTTTTGTTTACAAATCAATGAAGTAACGGGCAACTTTACATTTTCCTCTATTATTATTATTATTATTATTATTATTATTATTATTATTTCCAATCCATCTCTAAATGAAATAGGTTGAGAATAGCTGTAATCAGTGCATTATTTTATTCAGTGGATTAAATGGATAAATTAGAGAAAATGGGTAGTGAATTATTATTTGTCTATGATAAAATATACCCTTTGACGAACATTTAAAACAAAATGCTTACTATTGTTTTGGTACTCCCAGTTGTTCGTTATAATAAAATTGTTTTTTTAAGTTTTCCCTGTACATAATTATGCTACAAACTACTTCTTTCCTCATTTTGGGTAGTGCTTTAACAATACTTCACCACTTTTTTCGCTTCTATAGCACTAAAGAATCGTTAAAAATGCACATAAGTTATGTAATGAAGCTCGCATAAGGTCTCAATTGTGTACACAAAGAAGGGAATAGCAAAACGGGGTTTTTATACCAGAATTATAAACAGTCTATGTTTAATCAAAATAGTTAACAAAATGCTAATTTACGATACTAATTGTATAAAACTACCATAGTAACAATCAGATCGTTACATTTTTTTTTTCATTGCTAAAGTGCTGTCATCCACTGTTATGATAATATTTATGTATTACTGAAACAGAATTAACCATTCATCTTCATTGCAGCATACATAATTACAGAATGAATAAAATACAGTTAACAAAATAAATATATAAATATTAGCTACAAATTAATTATGATAATATTAGCATGTTCTGAAATATATTCCAACTTAAAATTTGTGAAATATTCTTATTGTTAATCCAATTAATGAATCTGTCATATTTTTTCTTATAGGTATCATAAAAATTTTTGTTATTAATGTCAATCCAGCCTTTTCAGCTTGAGCTGAGATTTCTAACGATAAATCCATCTTCACTAACAGCTATAACAATAAACAAACTAAGTAATCTCCTTCCATACAAAACCGCCATGAGTGACCAACATCGTTAAGGCGCGGACTCGTGAGCGGGAGGTAGGGGTTCGAATTTCGCAAGGACCGTCCTCCCTGAATGAGGTTTTTTCCAGGTTTTCCTCAGTTCTCATGGTAAATGCCGGGGAGGTACCTAAACCTAGGCCTGGAACGCTTCCTTCCTTAAAAATAAATCCTTTCCCAATTTATCATTTCATCTCATGTATCATCAGTGTCCATTGCCTGTGGCATCTCAGTAGTAAAAACGGGCGTTAAACACTATTCATTTCTTTCTATACAATGGCACCATAAGTGTAATAAAAGATGGCATTGACTTTAGAATAATTCATAAAATCTATATTTATATTTATTTACAATACTATATTATATCGTTTTCCAAAAACTTTAGAAAACATGCCAAGGTGTAGAGCTTTTCTTTTGAGCTTATTTCTTTAAAAATGTGAATACCTTTTATAGTGTATTTCTGTTTATTTTTTAATTGAAATTAAAGTATTCATATAATGAGATAATGGACCGGGAAAATTGTTCAACTATTATATCCGGACTATGACATTGATACAATAGTTTGGATTTTATTACAGGAATGAGCTAGATGAGTTTGAAGGTTATTGGTCATCATGGGCAATAAAGAAGGCCGCAATATAGAATATAAACTACAGTTTTACTATTTTAATGTGGTATTCTTATTAATGTTATACAATAAAAAGTGGTTTTCCCTACTTCTCATATTTCTACGGCACGTTCACTCGTCTCTCCTGACATATAAAACATGGAATTTTCTAAAACGTATAGTTTATCGAAAGCATTCACAAGCAAACTAAATGATGTCATGATAACAAAGTAATAATATGGTTTTATATACTGTACTTCGCTGTCTTTTGTTTCCGAAGCGAAGTTTCGTAAGAAGATAATATTTTAAGTCAATAACGACTTCAACTAGGCAATACTAATGAACGCTACAGTACAATGTCTTTTGTTTACTTGGCAACTCTCGCAGAATCAGTGTGTCACGCTTGGCCCTCTGCGCAGTCGACAAAATACAAGGGATACAAGAGATATAGCATATTTTTATGAATTATTAATTTTGCAATTCTGAACGCCCTTTTCAAAGACATTGCTGATAAGGTTTACTGCTGCTAGATGAGCGTTGTAGCATCTAACTTAATTGTGATTTACATGGTTCCAAAACGCTGTCTTGTAGTTTATTTAATATTTTATTTGTAGGCGCTGTCTTTTAAATGTCGTGACAAATAAAAATAAAATTAACTAAAATTGAGGAACTAGCAGGTTAAACGCCTCCATTACTTACTTTCTCATCTAAGATGTTCGCAGATATCAAATGTAATTTGTCTGAATAAATTTATAATACATCTGTGAAATTTGGGCAAAAATTATGTACATTCAATATTTATTTTAAAATAATTGTTATATATTCAATTTTAATAGTCGCCGGCAGTTAACCCTACGCGGAATTTAAATGGGTGTTATGTCACGATTTGAATTTCCTCCTATGGGTGGACATGACTTTAAATTCCTTCAATCTCTCTCTGTTGCAAAACATAGTGAACTTTTCATATTAAAACTGTGCGGCTTGGTTGTAGATTGTATGACATTTGGAGTGAGAAGGTAAAGAGATGTCTTCTGGGATTTTCAGAAAGTAGACACTGAAGAATGCACTTCAAACGCCTTTGGGGTGAGTTATGATGTTTTATAATCGAGCCATTGCCAAAGGTGAGAGGTCCTGTATACATGAAGGGAAAAGGAAAACTTTTCATTTAACAAGTGTTATTTGTGCAACAATGCCTTTTTACCGAAAATTAGATAATAAACATTTAATAGAGAAGTGTACTAAAGGCATAACACAGAATGCCAATGAAAGTTTCCAAAGCATAATTTGTAACATATTATAAAGAAGTTTTTGTTTCAAGAAAAAAAAAAACTGCAAATTGCAGTGACTGCAGCTGTTAGTGAGTTTAATATGGGATGACAGGCCACATTAAATCCTACTGAGAATGTCGGGCTGACAAAATATGTACAGAAGTAAAAACTATAGTAATGTTAGGGTTAGGCGATGACTGAACCAAAGCGCGTTGAATTCTAGAAGTACACATAAAATAGTAAAGATGAAGTTAAAGATAAGAAAACCTAAACAATATATCTGAAGGACATTCATATGAAGAAGGGAAGCTCTAAAGAAAAGAAAGATGTGTTTCATATAGCTAAATCTTTAATATGATTTTTTTTTCCACTTTTATTTTTTCCGCGTTATTCAAAATGCAGCATGTAATATAATTTTCAGAATATTTCTTTAAATTTTTTCGCACAAATTCTTAGATAAATGCTTAATAAAAGATGGAAAATTTTAATCTTGTAGACGAAATACATTAATTGTCACATAATTTTAAATTTGCCAGTTGTAAATAATTTGAAAGAAATTATAAATTTTTGAGTAAAATTTTTGTTTCTCCAAAATAGTTTATCGCAGTCAAATGAAACATGCCATGTTTTATAGCTACAGCTTCTAATGGAATAAAGGGCCATATTTTCCCCCATTTATAAACAAATTGTAATGCATGCAGTATTTCTTATAATACTAAAACTATAACAAAAGGCAATACATTTTTGTTGTTGCTAAAGCTATAAAGAGAAGAACTAAATTCGGTATTCGGTAGGTATACTAGAATATAAATGACTTATATAATCCCAAAATTTCAAATAATTTGAATAAAAACTGTGGATTTTAGCTATTTTCACAGATACACATCCTTAAGCAAAAGCAAGTCAAATTAGATATTAAGGGAAAAATCGTTGATTTAGGCTTCAATTTCTACCTACCCAAGCTGGCACTTTTAACCCATTCTACTTAAATTTTAAAGAGGATTCAATTGCTATCACCTTTTCTCTCTCTCTCTCTCTCTCTCTCTCTCTCTCTCTCTCTGTCTCTCTCTCTCTCTTTTATCATTGCCTGGATTGTTGTAATTTTTCTTTGGACTTGTACAGAATAAAAAAGTCAGTCAGTTGTTGCACGAAAACACATTTAATTCTGGGTAGGATTACAGTTACAGTAAGGTGTAGAATATCCCAACTAGTTAGGACTAGCTATAGTTCGGATAATTGAATCTAGAAATACCAGAGTACATAACATTTAAGTTTTTGAAAAGTGGTGTTACCATTAAAATGCACATTTGCTTCCGTTATAAAGTTTTTTTTTTTTTTTCCGAACTAACCCCTAGTGTTAAAGTTTTTTATATATATTTCTGCTTCTTCAGCTCTTGTTATTTTAGCTACATTGTTCCAAGGAACTTTATTTCATTTTTATTATATACACAGCTAGTTATTTTAGCTACATTGTTCCAAGGAACTTTATTTCATTTTTATTATATACACAGCTAAAAGTCCCGCACCACCTAAATAACTTTTGAAACATGTGGTTCAGTAACATGAAACTCGGTGTGTGGGTTTAGCCGTATACTGAACTCTCAAAAATATTACCGACTTTTTTCTACTTCCGGCTTGATCGAAGTAATTTTAACTCTCTTATTTTAAATGGAATACACAATATATTTTACATTTTGGAATACTCATTAAGATATTTTCAAAAAGCACCCACATTAGATACTTCTGTACAAATTTATTATTGCAAAATCAAGAAAACAAAAAAGTGTAGCAAATAATAAAACGTCCCTTCCCTAACTAAACAAAACAAAGCTAACTCAACGTCAAAATTCTGATGTCTTGCACCGCTTCCATTATTCGACTAAGTTGTTGGGTCTTTCTCGATATGACTGAATGGCTGACTTCAAATGATCCCACAAAAAGAAGTCCAAAGGCGACAATTCTGGAGATCTTACTGGCCACTCTGTATGATCTCTCAACCAATTCATCGTTGTGGGAAAACCTGTCCATAGTAAGTTGGAGCTCCATCTTGTTGAAAATATGTCATCCCTGTATAGCCCATTGTTGACTGGATGTGAAAACAAATTTGCGATACCGGTACTACATAATTTCGAGATAAGTCCAAGTATCTATTAGCATTTAGCGCTTATCTAAAAAAGAAGGGACCAATGCTGCGATTACCAACAATACCCGCTCAAATATTAAGTTGTTGTGGATACTGCGTGGTTCTCCTCTATCCATTGTGGATTTGCGTTTGACTAGTATCGGCAGTCGTGTCTGTTAACAAATGCATTCAAGCAAAATGTGGTCAGTCGGTCCTGGTGGTGTAGTGGTTACCATACTTGCCTCCTAAACCCAAGATCGCGGGTTCGAACCCGGCCAGGACCGATGGATTTTTTCGGGCGTAAAAATCCTAAGTATGGCTTCCTTCGGAAGGGAAGTAAAGCTGTGAGTCCCGTATCGTACATTTACGGCACGAAAAAGAACCTCAAGCCTGAAAGAGAGGCCTCTGAGCAAAATTTGTCGGCCGTTTCACGCCCTGAGTTGAATGGGACGCTGATGACCTGAGATGTTAAAGAGCGTCCATAAATAAATCATTCAAAAAAAAAAAAAAAATTCAAAATGTGGTCTCATCTAGAATACAAATTGTCTAAGAAAATCTGGATTGTTGTTAATGCTCTCCATCATTAATTCACAAAACTGCATTCTTCTATCCGGATCATCCTCTGAAAGTTCCTGCAAAAGTTGAATTTGAAAAGTGTTTTGCTTGGCACTTTTAAGGATTTTCATGGCGGAACTTTATTTTTATTTATTTATTTATTATTATTATTATTATTATTATTATTATTATTATTTTTTTTTTGGCACACGGAGCTGAAAATCCAAAGATGTATTCTCATAAATTGCACTTTTCAGGTGACCTGATCTTGGTTAGTTCTTTACGCTTTCAGTTTGAGTAAATTTCTTTCTGATCCTTGACTATTAATGTTGTTTGTGGAATTGGATTGCTATCCGGATGCATATCATTAAATTAATTCGCCGCCTCTCGATTGGATTGTTACCTATCCCCGTAGTCAACCATAAAATTATAATTCTTACCGTTTCGCTCTACATCCGATAGAATTATTTCACACACTAGATTTCAGATTTAAACTCTTAAATAAGATGTTTCTGTATCAATAAACATGATCCAATGTATATAAATAGCATTTATTGTAACACGTTACTATTCTATGTAATCGAAGATTCCATACATCCCATGGCTCATATTGTATACTGGAGCATAGAACATGACATTTCAACTAACTTTCTCAAACTGAAAATGTTCAGTTTATTGAATCCATATGAAGGATAAAGAACAGTAGTGTATGGTACGTGTTAAAATGCATTCATTGAACCTGAAAACAGTTGGTGGAAATGAGAGCTTGATGCACTGTCCTAGTTAAGAGAGAGAGGGAGAGTTGTTAAGCTATGTAACTGTATTGACCAGGTTTACTGCAGTCAGAGCAAGGAACTTGCACGAAATTTCCGCAAAGGATATAGTGTGTAGGATTAAAGGAAGTTTAGCAGTCTGTTGAGCGGGTTCGGATATTGGACGTTTCGAATGACTGACATAAGGATAATCGATATTATATCATATTAACATAACAATAATACAGTCTATTTTGCAACTCATGGCTAATACTCTTTCTTTCATCATAAGGTGCTGGTGCCATTTGACATTTCAGAGTGTGGACACCGCCACGGGTGGCCGAGGTTGGTAAGGCACGGACTCGTGAGCGGAAGGTCTGGGATTCGAATCCAACCAGGACCGTCCTCCCTGACTAAGGGTTTTTCCAGGTTTTCCTCAGTCCTCATAAATGGCAAATGTCTGGGAGGTACCCTAAATTTAGGCCTGGAACGTTTCCTTTTATAAAAAAAATTCGTTCCCAATATATCATTTCATCTCATGCATCACCAGTGTTCATCGCCTGTGGTGTCTCAGTAGTAAAAACGGGCGTTAAACACCATTCCAAAAAAAAAAAAAAAAAAAAAAAAAAAACATAAAGTGTGCATGGCTGTTGTGAGGGAATGAAACCTAAAATTGAATCAATATTTGTTTTAAACTACTCCCTAAGTACTAAATTATTTATTTTATTAACTATTTTTGTTGCTTAAATCGAATTTATGTTAAGTAGGTACCAATGCTGCCTTTACAAGTTTTGAAATTAAAAAAAAAAAAAATCTTCCTATATATTGGGTATCGCTTTTCAAGGACAAGAAAAGGCAAGAATAAAACGGAAAAAGAGATAAACAGAAGAATTTCCTTAGCACGAAAATGCTTTCTGGTCCCTTCAGTTTATACTTTCCAATGAAAATAAGCAAACATTTAAATTTGAAGCATTGCAAATCTGAATATACCCAGTAATGCTATACTAGTGCTAGACGTGGTCGGCTACAAACAAACAGATGAATGCACTACACATAAGCCAAAGGAAAATAGAACGCAGCCTATTAGGAATAGCAATAAGGGTGAAAATTTCCAACGAAGCGTTAGCCCAAATAACTTCAACAGCAAACGTCACAGAAACAGCCGCCAGACTGAAGTGGAAATGGGAAGGCCACATAGCGAGGATGCAGGACGACAGATTGAAGTATAAGACCACCACGAACTTAGACAAAGGACACAAGAGGCAGGCCAAGACGGAGATAGGAAGACTACGCGGCACAGGCAGGTCGACAATGGCACAGAATAGCAAGAAGCAGGAATACATGGAAAATAATCAAACGTCAACTTCGAAACGAGTGAAATGTGATGAACAAAAGTGTAACAAAGTGTAGCATACAGGGTAATACTACTGTACAAAATTAGCTCATCGCATTAGCGAAATTGTGCTACCCTCATTTGCCCTCCTTCGGTCTTCTTCTTCTCCTTGCTTTTCATTAAAGTAGTTATTATTTTGTTGATATATTCACTTAGATCACTCAATGCTACCGATGACTGAAAATGTACGAGTGGAGATGATCTGAGGCGAGTAGAAATAGGCAGCAGGATGTTCTCACGGTTTAATTGACAGTATCAAACATGTACTCAAGATGAGTACGCAGAAAGCAAGCTGATGAACAGAAAACGACACAAATGGATCTGTACTTTCTACAGTTCTATCTGTGTGCAGAGATGAAGGAGAAAACACATTTAAAAGGACTGCCCTGACTTAGTGATTAACGCAAGTTTGTCCTAGAAGAATAACGAAGAGAGTGAAGATACTTGTTGAATGTTCCTTAGGGCTGAAGAAGTAGTTTTTGCTACTCTCGGTGTAAAAAACAATAAGCGGATTCTGTGTGAGGAAAGCATTACTTTTAATCCTTCAATTCAATCAGATATTGCGCTGCATTGGTACACATCGAAACGCAATTTTTCCAATTTTTTCATCTCTTTCAAGTTAGATGTCTAATCAATTTACGCCAAAGGCAATTTATTGCAGGATAAGAAATGTTTAGTAATAGAACCTTGGATCCAAAATCTTATATATCTCACTAGATGGCATTTTTGGCGTATGTGTGTCGATTCATCTGGCTGAAGTGAACATTTTTAGCATAATATAATTTCTCTTCTACTTGTCTCTAATGTCGGAAGATATGTCTTCTTTTCAGTGACGGAGGTACCTTTGAAATTTCCCTCTCAGCAGCCTCTCCAAACAAAAATTTTATTGTTTATTTGCAAGAAGGTAAAGTCATTTCATCTGCTGTATGTCGCTGTATTTTCCTGGCAATAATTTCAGCATTTTGATAGTTCGCAATTTGTGATTTTTCTGAAATTATTTAATACATTAGTTTGACTAGTTTTACCTGGGAACTAACAGCGAATAAATTAGAATTTTTAAATGACTGTATTTGGTTTTAAAATGTCTTGGAATTATATACTTTCTTAACTTAAATGACACCGGTGAAATTTGCGCACAGAAACACCCAATGAATCTATCAGGCGCTTATTCCTGTCTCACTATATTATATTCGGTGCAGAGAAAGAATGCGATGTAAACACAGAACACCAGCAAATCAGAATTTATTACTTCGTGAAAAATGTATACAACATTGCACAGCAGGCTAATTAGATAAGCATTATAAGGGTATGTACAAGGTTTATTGCCAGAATCCGAATGCTTATGCAATATAATTCTAAAATAGGTACATAAATATATAACAAAAAACCTACAATTAAATGCTAAATATGTACTATCATACTTTCACAAGAAACAGAATTTGTTAAAAATAGTTATATTTAAAGTAAACAAAATATTAATTTTAGACAAGTTACACATTTAAATATGTCATATTCATGCAATTCTAACACAATATGTCACGAGATATTTCCCAATAGTTATAGGAGTTATGTTCCGTCGGCGATCTGAAATAATGAAAACGATCTCTCGATATCACACGACGTTACTGTGCTTGCTTAAACAGATGGATGTGACTAATAGCAAGGTCTTCTGGAGGGTCTCTTATTTCTCTGGGGATCTCCCTAACGATACATAAAAGCGTAGTGCAGCCTTCAACTGGTCAGTATGCTTTACAAAAGTTTTTTATTTAATACAACATTAGCGAATCTGGCTGTTTCGTTATCTGTGCAATGTTTCAATGCACTGAATGAATCTTCTACTTTTTGTTCGTCTCACGACCAAATTTGCAATGTACCAACCCCAAACATACGTCGGTTCATAGATATGGGAACAGTACTCATCTCTAGTCAAGATATCCTTGCATAGAGCAGATTCGTCAGAAACTTCTCGAGACATCTGAACTTTATTTTATGCAATCAAGGCCTCACACATGTATTTAAGAAATTACTTTCGAGAAGAATCTTTATGCGTCTGCGATAACTAAATATGCTTTTAGCTGAACGCAACTGTTGATTTTTGGGGGGGAAGCGCATTTCATCTATGCCGTTCCGAGTGAAATTTCAAGGTACAACCTACTTGTTGTCACACATTTGACACAGCAATTTTCAATAGTTATGCAGAATAATAGTTTCGCGGTTAAAGAACTCGTGACTGAGCTATCGTGGTAGAAATTCACAACTATTCACTGTTCTCCTGAGACAGTGACTATAAAACTGAACTAGTGTAAAATAAGAGCTAACTTTTAGCATAACATTGTATAACTTAAATAATAATTTATACTTCCCTATATTATTCATTGCGTTTAATTAAACGGTATTTAGCATTAATTTTATTTTGTGTAATTTTAGTAGTCTAATTTGTCAACACTAAACAAATACAACTAAAGAAACACATGGAAATATGACATAAGATTATATCATACCCTTCTGAGGAAACTTTAAAGTTATCATTAGTTGCAGATGATGCCAATCACAACTAGACATTTGCTCTATTTCACTCATACATGTAGTGTCGCTCTCATTGCATAAACATATTCTGAATTTGTTAAAACTTTTTAATAGCACAATTTTCCCGTTAATACTCAACTGCTATAAAACATGGGCGACTTACTGACAACAGACTGCAAAATACAGTTACCATGCCATTCAGTTGATGACGTATAATTGCAGATGAGTGGTTTACATATGAAGAGAAGGGAAATGTCAAGGATAGCAAAGTTTTTATAAAAGATAATTTAAAGTTTAAAACTAATTTAATCGAAAACAGCTTTACAAATGAAAAGTCTAACAGTGGATCTTGAAAGGTATAGTTAAACCAGTAATGAGAGTAGTAAAATGTCTATTATATTATGTTTATAACCATTAGTACCTACGATGTAGAAATGTAGGAATGTCAATACCGAGAAAATTGGATTTGGATACATGGAGATAGAGGATACATTTTCGATATTTAAGCCTTGCTCAAGGTGTGGCCGTTTGTGTCTACACTCCCAATGGGGGTCACCAGGGGGAAAAGAAAAGATGAGGGAGACACCTGGTGGTGAGGCACGGACGTAGGCGGGGTCCTAATATAGAGCACCCCGACACTAGCAGAACCTCCCTCCAAGAAGTTACAGCCCTTCAGAAGAGCCGCTTCTACACCAAAGACAAAAGCAAAAGCCTTTCCAACGAGTAAGCTATCCTAACACCGCACACAGCATCAACAAACGGAATGAAATAAGGTGAAATGATAAAGCGGAAATTTTGGGTAAAGATTAATCCGACAGGGGAAACCACGTAAAAACCCAAAATCTAAATGCAGTATGGTCGACATCAAGCGATTGGAATCTGAGATCTCTTGAATGTGAGTTCTAAGCCTTATAACCTGATCCACCCAATCTGGTTAAAGTCATAAGATATATATATACTGTAAAGTAAGCCCGGTGAAAAGTTATACACAAAATGAAATGGAATATATTTTAATTGGCTGTAGAAATCGAAATGAAACAAAAAACAAACAAACAAACAAAAAGGGGGAAAAAAAGAAAGAAAAAGAAAAGCAAAGGAAAGTTTGTTTACGAAGATATTTTTATTTTGTGCTGAATTAAGGAATCAATAAAGTGCGTTATACACTCGATTTAGCTCGATGTAAAATAACAGAAATGCTTACGCCAGAAGTCTACGGAGGGTTTCTAATCTGGATTATCCATTGTTTGCTTCAAAAGGTTTCCCCATGTTCCCATGTGTTGTCCACGTTTAACTCTTTCAGCACATACCGCTCTTTCAAAGTTAAAACAGTAACATGCAACGTCGATAGTTTGTGGATGTGCTCACCACAAACACCTCGTAATAAGGCCTTTGTTTCCTTTTTTGTTCTGAAACAACTGTCTATGAATTCTCACAGTACTTTTGTAACTTAGAGATAGACACTCCTTGCATGCAACGCTGCACTATACAGAACATTCATTTCAAAGCGTAGGTATCAGTCTACAAAATTATCTGTTTAAAATAAATGTAATTAAGAATAAACTCGTCGATTCAGATATTGAAGGAGAAGTTTAAATCTATTGTTGATTACTAGGCATCGGAGATGCTTATCACTAGAACCTGAATGAAGTGGAATGGAGTTCTGTTGGTACTGGACAGATGGGAGGGGTTCAACAGGTCACGACGCACAAACCAACCTCTCCCCTTCACCCATTTTTGTTTACCTGCCGGACGTTGGGAGGAGCTTGTGTTCTTACATTCTTAAGTAGTTTGAGTGTACCTAACTTGATCTTAAGTGCTATAGAATTCCAATTCCTATTTATTACATTTTAAAGAGAATTAAATTGTTATCACATCTTTTATTTTCTATTTTGCCTTGCCACGTAAGTTATTGTATCATCTCCTCGGAAAGTTCGCTTCCATTCCAGACTCCGAGAGTAGAAACCTCTCCAAACCACTGTCACTATCTCGCCTTGGCACTTTCGATCCTGTAACAGACCAACGGAATGAAATGGAAGAGTAGAAAATTCGTACAAAGTAAATATTCGCCACAGCTTTCGCCTAAGTGACCGGGAGAAACCACGAAAAACCCAAGGACAGAATAGGTGGCCTAACGGTAATTCAACCCAGGATCCCCGAATGCGATTCTCAAACTTTAGCGCTTAAGCCACCGCACTCGGTGCTCAATATGATACAAAAAGGATCTGAGGATATATCATGATTTAACATTTCACCATTTCAAGTTTTGAAAATTTTTGTATACTATAAAACGCTTATTCTTTAAGCTTTTATTTATTTTAGCTTTGAATAATTTTTTGGTATAAATGTACAGATAGTTTGTTGAACAATTTTATACTGACGTAATGAAAAGACTGCCGTGTTTTGTTTAATGCGCACCAGAGATAAAGCAGTGACATGCTATTTCATACGTTTTGAATATGTATAGGCATTATCAGTGACCAAATTTGCCTTTTTGTACAGAGTGAGCTGAGACATGGGGTATCAAAATTAGTAGAACATTTAATTAATGTTAAATATACTACGCACATAGTGCTATCATAAAATGGTTTCATGTTCAAAATTATGGCATTGTAACTATTACGAGGGTAGATCCATAAGTTTCCGGCCTAACCATTTTCTAGATATGACAAAGACAAAAACTATATTTCACTTTTCAATATAGTTACCCTTTATTGCAATACACTTCCCACATCTTGGAATTAACATTTCAACCCCCCCCCCCCAAATAGAAGTCTTGTCTGCAAATTGCGCATAAACAGCATCCATCACTTCTTCGTCACACTTAAATTGCCTTCCTCGAAGATCCTTCTTCAGTTTTGAGAAGAGGAAATAGTCAGTGGGAGCTGGATCTGAGCTGTAGGGTGGATGGTCGATCTCATTGAAGCCACATTTTTTCACAGCTTCCTTTGCAACGAGAGCTGTGTATACAGGCGCTTTATTGTGAAGAAGACGCACACAATCACTCAGCTTTCCTCGCCTTTTCTCTTTGATGGAAGCACGTAGTCTGTGCAGTAGGCCAGCATAGTACTTCCCATTTACTGTGGTGTTCCTCTCCTTGAAGTCAATGAAGAGTATTCCTTCAAAGTCCCAAAAGGTTGTGGCCATAATCTTCTTGGTTGACTGAGTGACCTTGGCCTTTATAGGCGGTGTTTCGCCAGGTTTACGCCACTTCATTGATTCTATTTTGCACAAGGAATCATCTTCTGTAACTTTGGTTTGCAGAATTTCTCTTTCGTTGACACGGCAGAGCTCCGTGTAAATATCTTAAATACCGTTTCAATTAATAGTAAGTGATTTTACTCTCTGTTTTATCTTTTAATAAATTCCTGTTTTAATTATATTATTGCCTATTTTCAGTATTTTAAGTACCTTTTTACCTTCCTGTTTTAATAAAAATAAATGTACTTCCGGACTATAGTTATAAATTAAGAGTTACCATTAACTATATAGCTCGCAGTCCCGCGCAAACTAAAACACAATTCAGGGAATTTAAGAATGAGTTTTAAAAACAATAGTTCATAATAAATAGAATTTTTTATTATCATGCCATTGCGACTTGAAGATTTATTGTGTCGGATGGTGGATGGTAAGAGATAGCTTGGCCGAATGAGTTCAGGGTACTTTGCGGCGTAATTTTCGCAGACATTATCCTAAAGAACTAAAGTAAAACCTCTGAAAAAAAAAAACCTAACCAAACCAGTAATCGAACCCGGGCCCACGGCCTGGGAAGTGTAAACTCTACCACTAAACTACGGCGGTGATCAAAATGGTATTTATTCTTAAAATAATTGCATCATTCCACGTTACCACAGTACAATAAAAAATAGCGCAATATTTTAAAATGATATTGTCTGCATCCCTATTCTTTTGTTGGGCTTCAGGTTCTATAAAATTCTAGAAGAGAGAAACATAATCAACTGGGATGACTCCAATGGCTAGTTTGCACAGTAACGAAAACTCCGTGAAAGACCCTTCACTTTTTCCTGGCAGAGACTTCTTGTTGATTTGGTTTATTTAAGGAAGTTCTTTTAACATCTCAGGTTATCAGCATTCTATTCAATTCAGGGCGTGAAAGGGCCGATAAATTTTGCTCAGAGGCCTCTTCTTTCAGGCTTGAGATTATCGTGCCATAAATGTACGACAGGGACCCACAGCTTTACTTCCCTTCCGAAGGAAGCCATACTTAGAATTTTTACGCCTGAAAAAAACATCGATCTTGGCTGGGATTGAACCCACGATCTTGGGTTTAGGAGGTAAATATGGTTACCACTATACCACCAGTGACTTGAAAAATAACTACTACTCTTTCGTAAGGCAGACTGAACCTTCTATTGTTATTGGTGATCAGAGAAAGCACAAAGTTCAAATATGGAAATACTGCAATTAATCATTAAAAATGGATCAACATACTATTTTGGACATGGTGAGCATTACAAGCTTACTGAGCGCATCGCCCTTTGGAATTATTTTTAACTTTTAAAACTTTAACTAATTTTGCGTATATTAGAATTGTATTAAATGAAGATTTGGCAGCTTATGATATTTAAATTTTAAAAATGTTCACGACATGATTAAGGATGTGTAGTGCTTAAATGCGTCTTTAATCTTATTTTTTGGTATTTTAAAACTTGCTTTTTTCTGAGGAATGTCTTTAGCAATACACTATAAGTGTGCGAAATGTGTATGAAAAAGGAGTAACAGACAATATTCTTTGACTAGGTCACAAACGCGTTTTTGGCCGACTGCACCTTTTGCTTGTTCTATACAAATGTAACCCCCGATATCAGCTCTTTATTATCTGGTATGAAGCGTCTTCCGCAAACACGTTAACCATGTTTTCATGAATTATTCTTAGTGTCAAACTTTTCTTGTGCAGATATTAATAACTAACAGCATGAAGCTCATTTCAACCTATATCTTGAAATCTTCTCGAAACTTGTTCTTTTACCTAATATAACTTATCAGTCAAATGTATAAAGTTATACGAGTCAAACTTTAGCGCTTAATTTTATTTATAAATAATAAATAACTTTAGTTTCTATGAAGGTATATTCCAACATCTACTAGTACTAAATGACTAAATAATGTTCAACTCATAAAATTAGTTACTACGGTATTTTACTTATGGCGGTGTACCATTTGCCTTTAAAGTTACAGACCACTGTGTTTTTGCAGCTACACATAACCGTCCATAAAACTCTCTACAGCTGCATCTAACATTTGTTTTGTTATAATAAACAACTGGCCAGCAGTTTCTGCTCTTCTTTCTTGAATCGGCTTTTTTCACGAGTTTCTTTTTAGCTTTTCCATTTTTACGGCATCGGGGTTTTCTTGGTCTTTTTTTTTGTTACTATGTCTTTTGCCCAAGAGGGCCATGATAAATCGCTAAATGAAATTCCTACCGTTTTGCAAACTTGCTGGGAATGTTGAGCTCAACATTGCACAATATAACTTGACCGCTTTTTTCATTCACTACAGTAATGTTATCCGTTTCCTTCTTTCTTTTTTATGCTAGGATAATGAAAAGTTAGTTCCAACTTCGGGATTTTTGTATTTTGAACACACCCGATACAGGTTCTAAGCTTGTTGTAGTCATAGTATTACACTGACTACGGGAAAAACATTCCTCCCCCGCTTTATTCGCCAATTTTCAGGTTACGCGAGTGACGTCTGAAGTGCCACCTACTCGTTTCTATTTACATTACAACACAGTTTAAAAGATCTGTACATTAATCTGCTGTATATAACGTTTCACTTTTCTGACATTTCCAAGCAATCGCCCGATATTCATTCATAGTTTTTTAATAGATTTAACGCCCGTTTTAACTTCTGAGATATCACAGGCGGTGTGCAATGATGATACACCAGATGAAATGATACTGGGAAAGGAATTTTTGTAAAAGGAAGGAATCGTTCCAGGCCTAAGTTTAGGGTACATCCCCGGCATTTGCCATTTATGAGGACTGAGGAAAACCTGGAAAAAACCTGCCAGGGAAGATGGTCCTGGCGGAATCGAACCCCAGACCTCCAGCTCATGAGTTCGCGCCTTAACGACCTCGGCCGACCGTGGTAACACTGATGGCGTTAACTCGCCAAGTTCGAACTTGTTTGAACAAAGAGTTGCTGTTGTTGAAGTTCCAAATCATTAAATTATTATCCATGATTTAGTTAAAAAGTTTGGGATGAGAAGTGAAGAATACTCTATGTTCTCGCCGAGGAAGCATTAGATGACTTCGTTTGGAAACTTCTGTAAAATCCGTTTGACGTCTTTTACAACAAGCGAACCTTTCTTGTGGTTCTATAGATAAACAATTAAATATTTAAATGACTTTATTTGATACACGTCTAAAAAAAGTTTATTTTCAGGTGCATTATGGTAATTCACAATTAGAGACGTGCTCGGCGCATTGGAAACGGCCGCGCTAGCGGTCAATACTTGTTTCGATGTCCTTGTAGTAATTTTTAAATAATAAAATTAGGACGTTTATATGAAAAAAAAAAAATAAAAAAGGAAGATTTGGAAAAGATAGAAAAATGAAGCATAAATTTATCTTCCTTTTCTTTCCCTCATATTCTCTTTTATTTCTTATTGCTTTCCTTTCATATCCCTCTCTTTCAATATCGCCTGGAAGGCAAAAACACTATTTCTGGCTTTCTACTCGTTTTCCTCTAGCCTGCTCTTAATTTTTCAAAGAAAGGAAAAATAAAGAATGATCATCTCTTTGGTTTGTGAGTAACCCGGCGTTTCTCCCTGCTTAGTGTTATAAAAAGAAAAGAAACAGAGGAACAGTAAAGCTCTGATCTTAGAATTATTTATGTAGTGAGAGAGAGGCAAGAGGGGATAAATTTTACTGCGGAAAGAGAAATAAAAACATTACTAACAAGGGAGCCTCCGTTCGCAGAGTGATCCCTATTGTCTCTCGGTTTCCTTCCCCATCCCTGCTCGTCCATAATTCTTCAATTCATTGCTTGCCCTGTCTCTTCTTTTCTCGCCGTAATTTCACACATTTATCTCAATTTACATCCGCTACACTGACTCAATGTCTCAGGAGAATCGGGGCAGATATCTTCACAAACACGTTGCACTACTTGACACTACAGAGAAGAATCTACCAGGAGGCGCATTATTAACGCGCAGACTTTGGCCAGCTCATACGAGCTACACATTATTGTTAACGTGTAGTCACGATGAACAATTACAATAGCAAAGTAAACTTTTTTATTTTTTAAACTGTTGTCTGATAGCTGCATTGATGAAAAATGCATACACTGTTGTAGAAAAATACAAGTTTATTTATTCATATGGATTTTCTTCTGCATTCTTGGCAAGTAATACGTATAATTGTAAGGAATGTCTTATCACACTTGATGATGCTGCTAAAAACTAACAAAACACTGTCTTAGATGTGGAAAATGGTATAAAGGCACCTCTGCTTGCTCGAGGCTGAATTTAAAAAACCACTGTATTTATATGGGAGAGATGCGTCCGCGAGCACTGTTATAGCGACAATGCCGCTGGAAAGCCTCTATTAGTGAAGAGAAAGAGGAAGCAGTATTTATTCCTGTGGCTCCATTACAATAAAGCTTAAGCAAGTGCACAGGTCCATCAGGGCGTACATGCTTTTAACACATTATGTCTATTTGATTAAATACAAGATATTGGATTAGACATTTGTTACAAAAATAGAAAATAAACACACATATTTACCAGTAAAATAAAAATAAATAAAACAGAAAATAATAATACGAATGTCGCGCCCACAGCTGGATTTATTCAAATTGTTTCCCTCATCCCCTCCCCTGTTATTAGCTTTTCCAGACATGAGCTGTCTCACTTCAGAAATGTATTTACTCTCTGCTCCTCTTCCTTGCCCGCCAGCAGAGCCCAGCATGACCCAATTGTTCGATCCCAAAAAAGGTAGATGCTTTTCGTCCCATTCTTCCGTACCTTTAGTGAGCCACGCGATACCCTGGCCAGTGAGTTTGGCTCCTGTTTTGATGTATTGCTCTATTTCCCATTCAGTATTTTATCCCTGATAGTATTTCTAGCAAAACCACCTCCTTGTTTAGCGCAATTGTTTGCTGTCTATCCATATCCCTCAACTCGATCTTAGCTTTCCTTCATACACTCGTTCTATTTCTCTGACCCGCTATTCAAATGAGTTTCCAGTCAAGCAAGTGTTAGTGTTACAAGGATCTTTCCAGGCGTCAAATCGCTAAGAAATTAGCGAGTTTAAGTTCCGTTATTACTAATTTTGTCACATTTAGTGCACAGTATGGGAGGGGGAGGAGAACTAACCCAGAAAATAAGACATTTTTATATGAGGACAAAGCCTCACCTAGTTTAACTAACTGGAAGTATGCACTCGCTTGGTAAGGTTTAAGAGAGGAATTTTGTTAACTCAAAACACTTGCTACACACTAGACTACATCATATAATTTATTGTAAATATTTTAAATTGTCAAATAGGCAGATACAATTACTAATGTACTTGTGTAACGGCTACATTTTATGCTAGATCCTTCGGGCGAGAGACGGTGTGTCTCACTTCTGTCATATTTGATGGCTGCTTCTCAACTAATTCTTTATTCCACGCTTCTCTTATAAGGGGATACTATTATCCACTGGCTTGCGATGATTTTGCTGTGAAAATAAACATTTATATGTAAAACTGCCTGCTGAATTCTAAAATGATATCAGTTTTTTCATAACACGTATATTTTTTTTGTAATCTGACATTCTATTCATTATACTGCTATATTGCGGTGATGATACAATAGCAAAACATGGATAACTTTAGCACACACAAGTTATGTATAAACGCTTATATAGAATATAATGCAGAATGCAAAGTAAATCAAACTTTATATACTTTCTAATCAATTCCTCCGCCATGTGTTTAAAGTTTCCAATGTGACTGGAGCTTATCAACACGTGACCAGGAAGTAAAGGGCAGTGATTGCCGTCATAGTCTAAAACACAAAGATGTCAGTTAAAATTTATTAGCCATGGTAGTCAGTAGTGTATTTGTTGTTTAGCGCTATATTTCAGTTTTTCTTTTAGGGAACTAATAATAAGATGAATTCAAACTGTGGAATACCAAGACGGCAATGTGTGAACAATCCAAATAATTTCTGTTTCATATGTGGTTCGTACTTGTTAAAAATCAAAAGAATATCCATTTATTAAGAAAGTATAACCCGGAACATAAATGGCTGCTGTGTGAAGATCTAAAAATTTTGTGACTTGGTTAGCAGGGCGGGTATACAAAAGTGTCTTGCTTTTTGTGCGAATGGAACAATAGATGTAGGGACTGGTCAATGAAAGAATGACCTAAGAGAAAAAGTTTAATGCTGGGAGAAAAAAGTGTAATATATGTCAGTCTAGTTGCCTTTAAAAAGATACTATTGCTCACCTTCATATTAAACTTGGTACCACGAAGCAATTCGTCAAAACACTAGACAAAAATCACTTGTGCTTCAAGTATTTATACTGTAAATTTCCAATTTTGTCTGAGGCTAAAACCAAAGAGGGTGTTTTTGATGGACCTCACAGTAGACAACTAATGAAGGATGCTGACTTTTTGACGATATAGAAATTCAGACATGGTGTGCTTTCAAGGATATTATCACTAAATTTCTTGGAAATGTAAAAGACGTTCAATGCGAAGAAATATGTTACGAAGACTGCAAGTTCTCCATTGCAATACGAGTTTGAAATTTCACTTCTTGAACTCTCAATTTGACTAATTTCCACCTAATTTGGGACTCATGAGTGATAATCAAGGTAAAAGATTTCATCAAGAAATTAAAGAGATAGAAAGACGATATCAGGGAACAAAGCAATGCTGGCGGACTATTGCTGGTACTTGAAGAGAGCACATACCCAACTACAACATAAACGTAAATAAACACAGCCTTCCTTCCAAGGAAAGAAAAGATCTTCTTTTTAAACGCATGTAGGAACCCGTTTTGTGTGTTAGGAATATGACATTTTAGTTTTGATTTTATGATACCCTTTATTCTCAAAAATCGACTTATTTTTAAAATTCTCAGTTCTATTTGTTTAAAATCTTACGTGATGGGGAAAAGGGAATTCAGAATTGAAATTAGCATGCCAAAATTAGTTAAAATCACCATTCACACTTGAGACCGCAGGATTTATTTTTTATTTTATGTTTGATTCTTTTTCTGAAAGCCAGTATAATTTTAGTGAAACAGAAACATTGTCATAGGTAGTAAAAATGAGAAAACTTGCTATTTCAACATCAAAAATATTACACTCGAAGTAACAATTCTCCATGGTATACTGCAGCAGCGATAATCAGTTGTTAGATTAGTAGCAAGCTTTTTAAGTTTTGTTGTTGCTTTGGTTTATTTACGGACGTTCTTTTTCATCTCAGGTTATCAGCTTCCCATTCAATTTAGGGCATTAAACGGCCGATAAGTTTTACTCAGAGTCCTCTTCTTTCAGGCTTGAAGTTCTTTTACATGCCGTAAATCTACGACATGGGACCCACGACTTAACTCCCTTCCGAAGAAAGCCATACTTAGGACTTTTACGCCCGAAGAAAATCCATCGACCCTGGCCGGGATTAAACCCGCGATTTTGGGTTTAGGGGGCAAGTATGTTTACCACTAAATCGCCAGGATCGACAATGAAGTTTTGTGCGAATTCATAAAGCAGTAGCTTTAATTCGACTTATGTTGATTTAATGCAAAGAAAATGAACATTATACATAGCTAGATACTAAACTTTTTCTTGCGATCATTATATATCTGGATAGACCAACTCCAAGTATTAATTTGAGTGACTTCAAAACATAGGAAGTATACAATGCTTTCTATAGAGACACATTTTAATCAGAGTCGTCGATTAGTTTGTCACATAAAAACCAGGAGAATGCATTAAAAAATACAGTTGGTACTGTGATATTTTCATTACTCTCTCTCTCTCTCCCTCCCCCTCCCTCTGTCTATTTCTGTTACGTATGTTCAACCACGCATATATGAATGTTAATTCCAGTTATTAACTTTGTAGAAGATTGCTACCTATATTGAACAGTTGCAGTAGTCAATTTATGGACTCCGGGTTTAGAATGTCTGGAGCTGTAATTTTTAATTTCTAAATAATTTTAACCCAGTATATTTATTATGTAGCTTATCATTTCAATTATTATATTCCGGATAATATTTATAGCAGCTGACACAATATAGTATGCTTTCGACCCTATCGCTCGTTTAGCTTCGCATAAAACTTACATTTTCTTGTCAATAACTACACTAGCGACACCACACTAAGCTATTATGATGACAGGTGATAGTCCAGGTATGCACAGTTGTGACCAATGGGTGTCTTATCCAGGCCAAAATATTGACTTTTCTATAATATATGAAGTGATGTTTTTGAAGGATTTCTGATTTTTGGAACAAAATTTAAAATAAATAACATACCAAACATTAATCTTTTGTTAGAGGCAAAACGTTTCATGATAAATTATTGTATGGCTACGAACGTATGCCCAACACCTTCTAAAGCTCAAGGAAATAGTAATCGGTTTCATATCATAGCCTGAAAATAAAATAATCACTAGATCCTTCCAAAATTTTTATAAAAATATTTATTATTACGCATATATAATTTACTAAGCTATTCATTAAATAAACTTTTAATGATATAACTTTTGCAATATTATTAATCTTTTTCTTTCCAGGAAGTTGTTTTCTTTTCCTCTTTGCTCGATTTATAATATGGATTCCTAAAACTATCACACATTAAATGTATAATGTTTTTACCCATTATAGAATTCTCTATACTGTGTGCATGTGATGCAATATTTTGTACATATATTTAATTTTGTTAGCGCCTGCAACATTTAATTTACACAATTAAATTTCAAAAATGCCCGTGGAAGTAGAATTTATTTTACAAATTTTCCAAATTTTTCGCCAAAAATTCATATTACAAATTTGACTATTGCCTTAATAAAATAGTTTAAATTAATCCATTCATAATTATGCATTCTCTCTCTCTCTCTCTCTCTCTCTCTCTCTTTTTCTTTTTTGTCTTGCTTTAAGGAACTAATGCGTTCTTTTAAAGTAGCCATTTACAAAATATATTTTACCTCTCCTCTTAGCAATGAAGAAAAATCTGATACTATAATTTTTTAAGGAGAGCCATTCTTAAAAACATCAGGACCCGTAATAGGGTTTGGTCCTAATCCTTGCAAATTGTTGATGCTTGTATAATTAAAACTGGCACAACAAAATCTCGCGCAGGACACTTCAAGACAACTCTGAAATATAACCTCGAGATTTGCGCAAGGCTCAGTAACTACATCTTTAACAATACATTTGTCCTTGGAAACCTGCAAAGTGTTCTTACGAGAACTCTGTACTTTGCTAGCCGTATTTAAAGTACATCCTTTCGAGCCCACTAGATAACTCAGCTGCGACTGTAGCATATTCAGGAGGATTCTCTGAGGGTATCCTCCAGTTGTACCGGATAAAAGAAGTACTCAAGCCCGGATGTTAACAAGGAGCGAGGCCTAGGACAATGGGCTGTTGTGGTAACCCCATTCTTTTGTTTCTTTCTTTCGCTTCCAGTTGGTCCATTCTCACAGCAGTGGGTCCAGAGCATCGATCAGGGTTGCCATAACAACAAGATGTTGGTAGTGTCGCCATAGTGACGTTATTCCTCCCTTCCTGCTGACAGAGAGTTGCTTCCATTAATGGAAATTATCGACGTATTTCTCGCTGTGCTCTGCTAGTGCGTTCTTTGCCATTTTATAACATCGATTCCGTATCGGAATTCCACAGCTGTAGAAATGGTTCCAATTTGTCTACATCCGGGAAATATTGGTTCGGGCTGCATTTAAGAAATTAGTAGAACAACTGAGCCTAAATGAAAAAAAAAGTCTGCTTTTCTGTACTGATTATTGCATCGAATTTCTCAGGACATTTTCCTGTGCTTTCTTAATTTTATTTGACTAAAGTCGACCTAAATCGTCAGATTTAGAAAGAATATTTTTAGAAGAAAAGCAAGGAAATGTTTGAATGTATCTGTGAATTTGCCATGAAAACGAAACTGTAGGCAATTTAGAGGAAAAGTAAATCAAAATGGAAATATAATTGAGCAAGTAATTATTTGTATATATGTATAACTTGTACAAGAGCTGATTAAACTTTTATTGGGTTATTCTTTTTAAGATAAATTCTTTGTCGTCCTCAAGAAATATCTGCATACTCTCATACTCTCATTTGTATTTGAGTTTAACGCTCAGTTCTCAAACATAAATAATATTGGAGCCAGAATCAAACCTTGAATATTTCCTATCTAATTTCTAATTGAAATTCTAATTAATCAATGGTTGTACGGAAATCACACCTAAATACAGAGGGACCAAATTAACTATGAAATATTGTCTGATGTTTTACATATAGGCAAGAGCGACGTCCTTTGCCTTTTGCAGGTATCATAGGGTGGCGCTAAAACAACTGAACAACATTTTTAACTGATTTAAAATGTTTTACTCACGAACATTATGAAAGGAGGTGTAGAAACTGCCACCGTTGTTGTTCATATATTTTTTTGCATCTCTTTAAAAAAACTATTCAACACCATAAATTGGTTAAAAATTCAATATGAAGTATAACAAGAAAAAGTCAGACTAAAAGACTACACATAATTACAAGAAAAACTTTACTGCAAGACAATAAAAGGATAAACGTGAAGAAAATTATACACACAATTAATAATTAAGTTACACCGTCTTGATCTCATTAAAGAAATTGGCTTCATATTTACCAAATTTCAAAGAAGGCTTTTGTGGGTAAGTCTTGCTGGAGGAAATCGTTACAGAGTTTCCACCCAGCCAGACAATAGTCTGAGAAAGGACAGGCCGGAGTCCAAATGCAGTTTCTTATACCAAAGACGAGAGCGGACTGCTATTTGCCGACAACTACAGCGATAAAGAAGAGAAGTAGAAAAGCATGGCATTAACAAGCGGTAAGAGAAGGAAGATCTCGAATATTCGAGAGGAAGGCAAGGTTTCTAGCGGAGCAAGAACGCACACAAACTTAGCCGAGCGATGAATACTTACATAGAGCTTCGTCTCACAGGGATAACATCTTTATAACGAGGACACAGTATCAGATGGGAGAAGTTTGCAGTTATGACCGGACAGGGCACAATAGCTCAAGTGGTTAGGGCATGACAAGCAGAAGACGTGTATATGCAGTCCCGACAGCGACCTCAATTTTTTCCTAACTGCGATTTAAAATGCTGTAAAGTCCATGCTTGTTAAAAAGGTGAATGTGTTACTAATGCAGGCTTTCATTAATGTATTGTTACTAATCTTGAAAATATTAATATTTTAACTATAAAAATATTGCGAATATTTAAGCTGAAATATTAGTTTGCTTATAATGAAAAGTCTTAGAGGGAAACAATGAAACTTGCGAACACCACCGAGGTCGTGGCAGCATTCCACAAGGACCCGGGCTCTATTCCCGATTGGGTTACTGAAATTTTTAGGGTTTTTGCTCAGGTCTTTAGGGGAATGCCTGGGAAACTTAGATCACAAAGTCTCCTAAACTCATTTGACCGAATTATCATCTATCATCTCTCAGCAGGTATATTTGGGATATCGTCCGCACCTTCGCTATGCCAGCCTCAGAATACTCTCGCCAGGCTAGGGGGACATTCACAAGTCGGAATGGACAGTAGTAGCAATGAAAAAAAAATAATGAAACTTTCCCTATTAAAATCTTATTCATTCCTTTCCCTTGGCCGACTGTTGTGTCCTCGACCTCCGTCTTGCGACATTACCGGCAGAAAGCAGAAAGCATTCCAGGGGTACAATGCTTAGCACATGAAATCCCGTCGGTCGCCATCACGTGGCGTTTTCTAGATCAAAAGTCACCACTTCTCTATCAGGCAGTTCCCCAATTGTCCTCATGAGGCTGAGTGAACCCCATCCCAGGCCTCCATAAAATTGCTAAGCACATACTGGAGATCGAACCTGGGACATCCCGGACAGTAGCGTTAACCACTAGACCAAAGAGACGGTCAGTATCAACTTGCTGCTATAAATCAAGCAGTACCAATACTTTCTCCTTAACTTATATATTCGTTACAACATCACAATATAAGTATTTTCATCAACGTAATAACGTTTTAGTGTTAAAATAACATATCTTAGCTGATGCTAAACATTTGTTATTACTTATTACTGCATACTTCATTAAAATTTATAGCAAAATGTTGCACAACGTTTTACTTTTTGCTTTAAGATGGAAAATACCCACAACGCTTTTCATTTCCTAAAGCCTTGCCTTAGGTGCACTACATGTGTGATAGACTCGAGAGTAAAACAGCGAAGTTTATTTAAAGAAAAAATGAAATGTCAAAATTTGCCTTTATGCTGTTCTTTGGTTCGTTTCAGTTTCACACCATTCTCTCTGTTTGCTGTAACACAATGATATCGCCATGCTTTACTCGCGTACCGCTCCACTGCCTTCCTTTGTTCTCCCTGTACTGCGGTCCCTAAGGGCCACAGTACCCATACAATTTCTGTTCAATTTCTTATTCTTTGTTCTTTTTTCTTCTTTTCTTTAGGATCTTTCTCGGAGTGTTCCTTTAGTTCCTCTTTCACGCATTTGCTACTGATGTTACTATATTACTTGCACGCTTGTTAAAGGGAATACCTATTACTGAAATAGTCATGAAGGGATAGAGTTAAAAATTTGCCCTTTTTATTTATTTTTTCCCTTGAATCTATTAATAGATAATCATATTTTATGGCCAAAGAGTGCATGCAAAGTGGTGTTTTTTGTACCACGTAATTCCGTAGAGTAAAAAAAACCATCAAGAACTGCAATGTCGTGGACATCTTCCTGCACCCATTGTCATTCTTCAATAGTCGCTCTCCATTTTTCTTTATTCTCCCAGATACTATTTTCCAATTCCCTTTCTCTTATTGTTCTAACTATTCCTTATGTCAATATTAATTTCGGTCTCTCTTCTCTCTTTTTCCTATAGGAAACCAATCGTATCCTTCATAGGCAGTCTTGTCATTCTTTTTATATAACCATTTTAATTGCTTTGTTTTGATTGACTCAATTAAAGATCCTTCCACTTTCATATTCTCTTTGTATTGTGCTATTTTTGATTTTGTCCTTCCCTTAAATTCTTGCCGGATGCCTCCAAAATATATTTCTGAAATATAATTTTGCTTAAATTTTTAATTTCAAATGCCTGGCTTTAATGTTAATGTGATCGTAACATAATATTATTATTATAATAATATCTTTATCTCATAAAATATTGTTTAATTTTGATATTGCTAATGTTACTTTGTTAATTATATAATTTTCCTGATTTCAATCCTCATATATTTTGATTCCTAAATATGTTTATTTATAGGAACTATTTATACTTCCTTTTCCAAAGTTAAAAGTTTCCAGTCTGATTCTATTGCCATATATTTTATTTTATTAAGGTTAATATCTAGACTCCGTTTGATGTGTACGTGTTATATATTACAAATCTTCATAATGCTATTAACAATTGGTCATCAGACATAACAGTAAACATATACTTTTCTTGTTAGTAACATTCCGTTTGTAAATATTTCTTTTTCTAAACTGTTAAATAATTTTGAATATATATCTTAAATAAAGCGGGCGATAAAGAATATTCTTCTCATATCCTTTGATGACATAAAATCCATACGAGGTTCTGTTTTTAATTTAATTTTGTATAAGGTTTATCATATAAAATATTATTGCATGGATTACAATATATTTATTTTAAAATGTCTTAATGTCTCTCACAACTTTATCCATGATGTGCTGCCATATACTTTTTCTAAGCCCACAAATAAATGATGTATAGGTTGTTCCATTGCAATGATTTTTTCAATGAAAATTTTTTCACACAGAAAAAGTAGTCAATGGTTGAATGACATATCCTCATTTGAAATTCATGTTTCATTGAAACAGTTCTAAATACATTAATTCTTTGTTATTTCGGTCACACAAACTATAATTTTGCTTTTATGTTGATTATTCGGAATGTTGATAATACTTTTTCATGCATAAACTCAAGATCCTGTGGAATCTTCATTTGGTATTTCAAACTAATATTATTTGTTTCTTTTTACTATTTAAGCTATCCGTTTCAACTGTTCAATCAAAGAAAAACGCCAGAAATTTGATGCAATCGAAATCCTGCCTCATCCGACACACAGCCCTGATCTTGTGCCTTGGGTTACTATTTGTCCCAATCCTTGACTCACTTTCTTCGGGGAGGAAACTTCCAAAATAGGACAGCAGCGGAAATTGGTGCATGTGAGTTCTTTGCATTAAAATCACAGAATTCAATTGTATTTATTCTTGAAATGTATTCTGTACCACAACTAGTTATAAATAAAAGCTCAATGAAACTATAGTACTAATGAGAAGAATAGTTTTTAAAATCAACGTCCTTTAGATGATATTTCATTTAGTTTGAAGGAACAAAGTGCAGAAATTCTTGCTTTTGCAAGTAAATGTACCTCAGTTCTTCACGTCGTCGTTATAAGGGTCTCTGATATTTATTACCGATCACACCGTTACGCCAAGAAGAAAATAAAGTGGTGCAGGCCGAAGTCGCCTTTATTGCGACTCTGGAGGACGTAAACGTGTCGCTCGGAATGGGAGTTTCCATAATTCAGGACTCTATATGGTGGGGTTCCAAGGGATGTTCAACTGCACGGCCAACGACCGGAATTAATGATTGCAGATAACCCTGTTAACTCTATCTCAGGGAGCAAAGGGTATCAGAACTTGTCTGAGACATACGAGAACAGTAATCGCTTTATTATATGCTTAGATTTAGCAACTGATTCTGATTGAGTTATGCGCATGTGCTAACAACTAGCTCGAGGGCGACTTTAGTGGAGCTGCATTGCTCCAGTTGATGTTTGGTTTTGGGTTGGTTTACCTCTGCTGCAAACCCCTTGTTTGTTTTAGTGCCTCATCACCTGTTTTAGTAGAGCTTACTGTGGGTATCAACGACGAAAGAGCTTAAAGCAACCTAGAACTGAGTAACGTACATAAATAGATAATGTAGAATAACATAAACACAAATGCTATTTATATTAAGGAAGTTAAACGTTATGATACTTTTGAAATTATTACAGCTTCATAAGCAGTAAAAATTATAGAAATGATTATTTATGTTACAGTCATTTAAATTACTTTATATACACTTTTTAGACAACCACTCAGTAATTTATGAATAAATTATACCAGGAAATCGTTTTTTTTTTTATTTATTCATTCATTCTTTTGCTTTTCTTAAGAAAATACTAACACTGTTAATAGTATTAAAATTAATTAATGAAATGGTTTTCTTAACGCGAAAATAATAATACTTTATTTGCATTTGACATAATACAATGCAACAGATATTGTCAAATTGTCTTATATTATAATGCAGATACAAATTTGAAATACAGTATCTAGAGTTGATAATACCAAAAGTTAATTTACGTTGTAAAAAGTGTGACAATTAAAAATGTTGGCAGAATCGTTTTAAATTTCATAAAAGGAACTACATACAAGTTTATTGAAGAATTACATTGCAATTAATGTATGCCAGCATTTTGATTTTGCCAGTAGAAACTATACGGCATTAACTAATTAACTAGGTGATCATTTTGCGTGTTACAACTATGTGCATACAACGCTTCATATGGTTAACAGACTTAGTCCTTTTTAACGTGTAATAAACAATAAAATATACAAATTCACAACGGTTATACATTTTTTATTTACAAAAGGGGTCTACAAGGTTCATTATACCTCAACCAATCAATATATGTACAGCCTTCTTTTCAATACACAAAACGCTCGATATTCTAATATCATTATTAAATAATACGTGATAAGCACTTTTCACATAAGGCCTAAGGTGTAAAACTCTTTCCTCTTGGAGCGACAGCCCTCACCGGTCTGAGTAGGCCACGACATAATCGGCAGAGAGCACTTTAGACCCTGTAACAGAACTAATGGAATGAAGTTATAGAATTCGCACAAGTGACCAAGGGAAACCTCGAAAAAATCCATGACTAGGATGGCCGGCCTCCAAGGGATTTGAGCACAGGTCCTCCCATATACGAGTCCCAAGCATTACGCCAGAGACACCCCGCTCCGCACAGGGAATAGGATGTGACCATCACAGCGAACTCCACCTGTCATCATCCCGCGGCTTTCTTGATCAAAGGACCCCTCTCTCAGGCAGCTCCCCATTTGTACTCACGAAACTGGCTGAACTCCGAACTTTATAAGCGGGTATCGGGGATCGAGTCCAGACAGCAATCAATCACCCTGATCATTAAACATGGAGGCAGTCAGTAGATATATTACCATTATTCATAAAAGTTTTACACACAACGAGCCAAAACAATTTACTACCAAATAGCCTTACACGAGCACTGTTAACAAATATATTTATTAAGATAATTAACAATTTCTTTATTAAATGTGAACCAATCTTTACCATTCCTTCATTAAGGTATTGATATTACTGGAATCATCGGTAAGATAGAGAGTATACTTATCAGCAAATGAAATAACTTCTGTAGCATTAACGTGAATAAGATTTGGGACTTTACATTCTATAAAACTGTAAAATATGTATGTAAGTATGTTATAATAATTTAAAAGTATATCTGAAAATACAGAAAACTACCCAGTAAAGTAAAAAGTATGCATAGCAATAGGTACTTTCTCATTATATAGGAAATCTTCTTCTTTCTTCCGGGCAATGTCCACTGTGGTAGAAATGGGATACTTAACTGAAGAATGTAATGGGAAAGTACTGAAAACATAGTGAATTTCTGAGTTTCATATGCTATTTGGTCAGACCTACAACATTGTGAAAATAAAGGCTAATTTGCAGCTCGCCACAGAGTTAAGCAACCATTACCTACATAAACGCAATTTTAGAGGGATTTTGCTACAGATATAGACCTTTAAAAGAGCTTACTTTTTAACAGAACTTGTTACACCAAATATTTTCTTGTGGCAGATGTTTCTGTTTGTGTTCCAGACCGTACTCTTAAGCATTGCAGTTAATACGGAGAGCATTTTTTTTTTTTTCGGGTTCTGTACCACGAAACTTTGCCTGTTATTTGCCAGCAACATCTTGCAGCGTGAAAATGTACGTTACACTTATTATGAGCAACACTGAAATTTAATGTTAAATGTTTTTTCAACAGTTTTAGAGCTGAATCTCTGGCGATGGTGGTGAAGATGCTGCATTCAGGATTATCGCTCAAGATGGCTCTGAGTTTGTCTCTCACCAGATATGCAGTTTGCCCCTTTGCTATTGACAACTTCGTTTTCATTTCTTGGATGGTGTGAACAAAATCATGTACACTGAAGCTTAAAGCAACCATTTGATTCCTATAGCTCAATACACCAACAGAAACTCGAAATTTGCAAAAATGTAAACAATATATTCTTTCACTTTTATATCTTTAAGTAATTGCAAAACAACACTAATAGATACTGAACCTTCAATTTGTAAAGCACCTTATACATCGGAAAGTATTTATAGACTGGAATAGAATATTGAATTTCACGCCAGCACCGGCTGTGGTGGCATAAGAGCATCCAGTGCAGCTGCCTTTTAGGACCTAGCGTTGTCAGTAACAATTTCTTCATGCTTGTTCCAAGGCAATTCACTTGGGGTACCTTACTCTAGTTTCTTCACATAATCTTTGAATCCATCTGCCAGGCACATAGATATAAGAATAAATAAATTAAAAGGTGCAAAGAAGAAACTGGAAAAAATATATTATATGTATGGAAAATACAAAACATATAAAAATATTTTGAATTATTATAAAAGGGAAGAAATGTGCTGCAAAAATGCAAAATAGGTAAAAATGCGTCAAAATATGTGCTGTCATATTTTCCGATTTTGCCTGATATTTTTAATCAGATAGATAAAGATATCACTGCAATTTTCAATCCGATGCCAAACAAAAAATAAAGATGAAGTCCTGGGCCTTAACTGTTAGTTAATATCATGCAATGAATAAATAACTGTAAACCGATTATTGTTTTTTATTATTATAGCTAAATTTGGAAGACCTTACAAAACAGATTTTTGTGCATAAAATTATGAAATGCAGAAAATTAAGGAAGCTGTTCAGAGAGTCGGTTTGGTAATCGTCAACAGTTGTTTCGGACTGCATAGAAATTCTTTTGAAAATGAGAGAATGACTTACCAAATTCTGCTCTCCCAATCTAATATAGTATTTAAAAACTCAATAATAGCGAGCGATATTTCAAGTGTTGTAGCACGGTGGTTTGTGGTATTAATACATTGATATTGTTTGAACTAGAGTCGGCAGAGAACGCCTGTTAAATAATACATGTGCAGGTAGAACCTTGTAGCTAGTTTGAGAGTGGCTTATCAGCGAGTACTTGTGTGTTCGTGTGTAACTCTGCTTTCGTCGTGTGTGAATTGTCTGTTAGTTACGCCACTATATAATAGTATCGCAGAACGGGTTTTTATGTATGACACATATGTGAAAACAGATTCTTGTAGATAAGTGGCAAGGTGATTTGCAAGTAAATAACCTGGCAATCGTGTTCCAGATGCAAAAACTGTTCCCAAACTTTGCTAAAATTTAAAAGAGACAGCATTTATCAGTGATAAGGGAAATGTTCAGAACCGACGTGTTCTTACGGAAGAAAAATTAAATGAAATACAGGAATTTCTTATGCAGATGCCAGCAATGTACTGCATTTGAGGGGTATTATTTTTACATCTCTTATAACAGAGATTAGTATTTATTATTATCAATTTTAAATACAGTTCATTTTATGCTTCAATAGATATAGAAATACTAAAATATAAATATTAAACTGACGCCAGCTACTCATCTATTTTTTCCGGTTGTGGCGTCTGAAGTAAGCAGCTCTATGATAGTACACATCTTATTATTGACCCTAGAAGATGATTTCATTATTTTAAGGCATTTTTGTGTTGCTAAATGCGCATTTTTCTGTAAATTCGTCATATATGACTTATAATTCAACCAAGGAAGGAGCAGGCTGGGAAATAACTGTATCCCATTTAATGTCCAGGAACGAGAACGAGCGTGAATGCATCAACTTGTTCGACCTGAGGCTACAGATTGTTGGATGTAATTGCATCAAGAGGCTGAAGAGGAGGCTATATGAAAATTAATTAGAAACTAATTTTTATGCACGACTTGCAATATAGCCATGTCACTTACACACCGCAATCGTGGCTTCAATGACCCCTGTTGAAGCCACCAAATATATCACAAAAGGGCAATAGAATCGCGTGCCCACAAAGTTTATTCAATTTCAGTGGTTATGTGAAAATGAACCATGATTTGAATCCGGTGATTTTACTCATGCAAACCGCGCACGTATCACGTCTGCGAAACAATCAAATTTGTAAAGTGACCTATTTTCAAACCTTACATTTGTAATTATAGTTTGTAGTTGTCCTAGTTTTAATCTTTATTTTTAAAGCAGTATATTAACCCTACATTCTAGAGTTAAATCATCTTAAGTCTAAAATTTCAATGATTTGTCACAATAAAATTTCCTTTGTCTCAAAATATTGTATTCCTGTCAAACTCGAGTAATTTTCCTTATCTGTTATCTGCTAATATGTAATGATATATAAAGATTGGATCATTTGACAAAAGAGTTTCTATGAATTTTATATGCTAAATTGAATATGATATTCAAAATTTTTGGAAATTATTATTAATAAAATTATAAACGTAAGGTAGAAGCTACATGTTTAATATCGTTGTCGATCGTATGACAACATGCTTGTATTGTAATAACGATGACTAAGATTAAAGTCGGTTCTTTAAGTCGGGAGAATCATGAAATTTATATGAAACATTTAGTAGCTTAGAAATTGCATTGCTCTTCGCCATGTCGCTCATATCATACTGTAACGGCGTAAATATATTTTGCTTCATGATTTTCTTCAAGTCTATCTGCAGTATTTAATGTTACTTTGGGCATGATCAAATGATCGTCTTAAGCACTACAACGAAAAAAAAACAACAACAACAACAAAAACTAAATCCAGCATTTCACATAACATTCAAAAACGAATAACTTATCAACTGAATTCAAACACAACGGAAATCGTGCAATGCCTTCAAGCATGGGACAAGGTGAAAGCCCGGAGAATCAGCAACTACTCTTGTGCAAACAACGTGGAAAGAAAGAGCGAGGAAGCTTAGAATGCGCATAAAATGCAATGTAAAGGTATGGGAATTTTCGGAAGTAAATGTATGCATTTTTTTACTTATAAAGCTGAACTCATTACGTCATTGCGGGACGTTTCTTCTGCGTGGCATAGGAGTGCTGAGATAACTCATCCGCGGAGAGGTTGGCATATCATTTCTGCCGTCAGATACCTAATTGTTTGCTTTCAAGCGATAACCCGCTGGAAGGAAGAATTAACATTGGAAAGAAAAGAAAAATCTCCGAAAACGTTATACATTCTACGTGTAGACATTAAAGTGTTGAAAATATAACGCAGTTATACAAATGGTAAAACTCTGAAATTATATGCAAATTAAACTCACGTTTACACACTCAAAAGTTATAATTCATAAGGATAACCCACAAACATATAGATCTGAGCCTAGGGAAAAATTATCAAATGTATGAAATTGCATACTATTAATCATACAGAGTTATTACTGATGGTGGTTCATCTCTAAAGGCATTTTTAAGACATTGGATTCGTTGTTTTGACATCAATGAGTTTTAAAGTCATAAGAAACTATAGTTAAGCTTTTTTGACTTAAATTCCTGAATTTGATAAACCGTTAACTTAAAACGTAGCTAGTAGCTAAAACAGGAAATCTCTCTTTTGTACTTGTAAACAGCAATTGTTTTGGAAAATGAATTATACTTATTATCCAACAAAAGAAAATCCAATTTATTGCTACAACATCAGTTTGAAGGAGTAGAAGTGAACCCAAATGCAAAATGATGCAGGATGCCACTATAAAAATGGACATAAAAAGAACATTTTAGTAAAGGATAGGCTGGCTGAATAATTCTCCTGATTTGTATTGCACACATTTGGAAACTACTTCAAGCTGGGTTCAGAAATATAAGGGACAAAACGTAAAACAATATATCAGAAAAGGGAAGAAATGATATTTTATACTTTTAGATGGTTTTCGAGTCAGAGTTCAGAGATCAGACGATTCATATTTAATTTATTGAATGTAATAATTGAAGATATTGCTATAATTAGTTCTCCTGTTTGTAACAGAATGGCAATGGGAGCAATGGCCTGCGCAGCAGGTGCTAGTGAGCAACGATTCTCGAGAGCCAGGAAGTCCCGGGGCGCGTCTGGGGTCAGCCTTGTGGTACGACGGCTCCGCACGCAGCTGGTGGCTGTTCGGGGGACGCCAGGTCAGGGCTACTAACACTACCAAGCTCAAAGTGTACACGGATCTATGGCGCTACGAGAGTGGAGTACGATCCTGGAATAGAGTCTTCCCCAGCGATCGACTCAGGTCAGTAATACGTAAGTGGGTGTGGCAGTCATCTCTTCAACATTTGCATTCTCATTTTAATTAAAATAGATCACAATTCAGAGCTATTGAGTTCATATTGACTTTAGTTACATTTTTAATTGACTTCTTGCAACTAGATCGCCCATAAGATCTTTGTGAAACATGGAGAAATATTATTCGGAGATTTTGTGGTCAAGACTAAATAACCCATTTTTCTTCAGATGCTCGCGTAGAGCTTAGTAGTCGAGTAGGAACAAATTACCTTGATCAGGTTTCTCTACTCTCCATAAAATCCCGAAAGTCAGGTAGCTTCGGTTAGCGGACTCCATATACATTTGGGAACGAAGACCGAACACCAAAAACATTGCTGGCTGTAGGCTATTGTCAATTGTTTACTGTGCTGATGTTCTTACAGGTGCATATAGCAAATGAAAAACGTCACGTGAAGGGATCTCTGATTTGACACAACAATACGGTGTGCAGTTCATACATTCGATGTGTAAACTTCCATCCCTAGTGATCATTAAATCATTTCATTCTCTCTTCTACAGGTTATTATTTTGTCATGGGCATTAAATGCTTAGTAAATATTTATCGCTATAGGGAGGAATCGTGCGGTAAAACTTGAAACTCGCAATTTGGAAGGTTCCAGCTTCTATGTAATACTGTAGGGGCCAACCATTCTGACCATTGGTTCTTCCCTGATCGCTAGACAAACGCAGGGTGTACTTCCCTCTCCCAATTTCCCATCATTTCAGATTTGCAGTGCCAGGCGAGGTGAGTTAGCGGTGTACGGCGTGCGGTGGTGACATTTTCTCACTGGAAAAGTTTCTCTGGGGTCTGGTGTAAAGCGGCCCTTTAGTGTAGCTCTGACTCGTTGGAAGAGGCGCTCAGTTGATGTTGAGGTGCTCAATCTGGAAATGTGAGGGACTTAGCCTGACACCCCAGTTCTGGCCTCTCGTCGTATTCCTCACTTCATTCCTTTTGCGCGGAGGTTCAGTAATACAAAAGGCTCTCATTTCTCATGTGTACCTGAAATTGTCCTCCGTCCAACTCAGTTCACTTCACTAGAGGAAGGAAAAATACAATTGGCCTCGCCATGGCCAAACTATTAGACTGCTTGCCTTCCACGAAGCGATACCAGCGGCCATTGCAGGTTCTGGGCAGTTTATCTCTGCATTGCTCCATCGTCACCTAATTTCCACGTGGTTCGTCGAATATGGTACACATTTTGAAAACGTCAGCCTTAAGCCGCCCGAGAGAAATGTCACATTGGCAGTTGAGTTGAGTACAAATGATTGGGAAGTCTGCAGTTCGAATCCCATCAGGACCGTTTTCCCACTCTGAAGCATTTTCAAGGGTTTCTTCAGTCATCATAAAAGTCAAATGCCTTGAAGATACTCTAAATTTAATCATGTTTCCAATTGATCATTTCATGTGTAAAATCAGTGTCCACAGCTGTGATATCCCTGTAGTCTAAAGGACCAAAAAGAATTCCGTTGAACCACTCGGCAGTTGGCCGAACGTTAAAAGCTTACAAAAATATTAACATCGCCAGTAATGAAAGAGTAATCAAAATAATCCTGAAATAAACACCAGGAAATAATAATATATTATTTAGTGTGGTTTTCATATTTTTTTTTTTCCTCTCTTTCCATTTGCACTTCTAGTAGACAGGTGAATATCATGATAGTGCTTCAAGTTTTATGAGTTTCATCCTACAACACTCAACGCAGCCCATCAGACTTCCAAAATTATTTTAATGTGTTCACGAGAGCTTCTTATGCGATGTTCATTTTGGCGGTTCAACTTTATCATCAGGCGAAGTAAACATCATGAATGTGTCAAAAATGTAGGATAAAAATGGATTATATAACCGGGTCCACCTATTGCATTTAGTTCTTTACATTACCTTAAAATACATAAATATTCAACATGTTCACTTCTCTGAATACATGCCTCACTTCGACATCTTATTGATCCGCGAAGGCGATCGTTTCAGAAATGCCGTATTTCTCGTGCCAAGTATCACTGATAATTTATCAAGAAATTCCTTTCATGCAAGATGACGTCTGGCACATTTCAAATTCCGCGCCTGCAGTTATCGAGTTCGGTCCACAAGTTTCGGGCCTTACCAAGAAGGTTATTCGTGCTAACTGGCGCGTGTTTTAGGAGTATAGACATTACATTTCCTTTACGGCCACTTTATTCATTTGCTTGGAGAAGCTCAGTTTAATTCAGATATAGCGTGATGTTCAATGTTGTATACAGATCAATAATTATGTTTTAACTAGAGCCTTGAAGGTGATACAGTGAAGGTAGATCAATGGATGTGTTGATATTAAAAAAAAACCTCTCTTGTGAAGAAAGAAATTCTGAATGACAGTGTCTGAAGACGAAAGAAATAGCTGCAAGGTTGAGGCTTTCTAAAACAACTGTGATTTGCAATCTTCATCAAAATGTGCACACGTATAAGATCAGTGCAAGATGGATGCCCTGAATTCTTTCAGAAGTTCAAATGCAAATGCGCGTGGAATGTTGTCAGACGTTTTTAAATCTTTGTTATGATAACTAAAGGGCAGCATTGGAATCAATCATTACAGAATACAAAACTATGGCTCTCTTTCAAAAGAAAATCAATGGAATGGTGGAAGAGGAATGAAGCATCCCGTAAAAAGGCCAAGGTCACACAATCCACGAAGAATATAATGATAACAATTTGAGTGGGGGGGGGGCTGAAGAAGAACTCTGAAGATGGACTTCAAAAAAAAAAAAAAAAAAAGGAGCACAACAGTGACTGAGGAGTTTATACTGAGCTGCTGGATACTTTGCACTGTGCCATCAAGGAAAAGTGGATTGGAATGCTGACTGGAGGAGTTTGTCTGTTGTATGACAAGGCACAGTCCACACGGCTGCTGTGAACACTGTGTCTTCCAGGAGCTGAATCATCCCCCATATAGTCCAAACCCTGTACCTAGCGACTAGTACCTATTCTAAAACTGAACTCTGATCTTCGAGGGCGGAGATTAAAGAAAGATGAAGCTGTTTTTCAGCAATTTGCAGACAAAGTTTTGGAAGATTTTTAGAGCAATTAAAATGTTAATCCAGAGATGTTAGAAATGCACTGAAGTAAAGGGAGATTACGTTGAAAAATATATCTATATTTTTATTATATCACTTACCTAACATGGTAAAGACGAAAACTTATGGACCACACTCGTAAGAATGTGTATTTTCATGTGCCTAATTTTTTCTTGGTTTGTTAATATGTTAATGTCAAAGAGAGATATCTCTTTAAGTACTCTACTGTATAAAGTGTTTTCATGCACATTTATTGCATTAACGAGCTGACGTGTGAAGCTAAGATATGGTTTGAAAAGCATGTGCATTAATTACTGGCCATGTCTAAGAGCTACAGAGGCTGCGACGGTAGTCTATTGACTGGTAACCTGGTGGAATAATAAAGAAAATTCGAAATTGCGCCTTCAAGACTTCCAGCTGACTGAGATCTAAGTTGTAAACAACTGTGTAATGGAGTTAGACATATCACGAAACATTAACTTTGCTAAAGGCAGGAAAAGTAGGTCATGTAATACAAGCTGTTTACAAGAGTGGAGCTAGAGAAACATTATACAGCTCGATAATTGTCTACAAAGGTGCAAACATTTTGAGTAAATCGACAACAGTGCACCAATAGAAAAATATCTGCCACGCAGGAGCTGCGTAAACTAGGCGAATTCCTCAGCAAGTTAAATTGTTAAAGGGTATTACAGAACACTAGAGCAGAGAATGCAGTAAAACACAAGTAACGCTAACTGAAGATATACATATGTATTTAATAAAAGCACGACGTTCAGGCTTAAAGTGTGTGCTTTTCCCCTATCAATATTATTTTATTTACATATTATATTGTTACCTGAAAGTTTCCAATGGTACTTAACTGTATAGCCACTGAAACGAAGTGATTAACGATTGCTTATTATTCTGTGTTGCTAAACATTTGTGTTTTCTCAGCCTGCATTTATTGTGCATTTTTCACTACCGAGGTTGATTGAGTACATACACTAACGCTTAAGATTTGTACATCGCTCCTGCATTCCCTGGAATTCGTTTTTTTTCCGCTGAAGCCGTAGGATGGGGGTTCTCTGTAAGGCTAAGTCCGATTATTGACAGACTATATTACCCATACTCTTTCCCGTGGCACCGAGTTTATCAACTGGCGGAAATACTCAAGTGTTTTTTTTTTAATAGTGCTTAACGCCTGTTTTCACTACTGAGGCACTACAGGCGGTGTACACTGATGATACATGAGATGAGTTGATAAATTGGGAAAGGGTTTTTTTTAAGGAAGAAAACGTTCCAGGCCTAAGTTTAGGGTAGCTCCCCGGCAATTGCCATTTATGAGGACTGAGGAAAACCTGGAAAAAACCTCAGTCAGGGAGGACGGTTCAGACCTCCCGCTCACGAATCCGCGACTTAACGACCTCGGCCATCCGTTGCGGTCCCAATTATTAATGCTAACAATAACAATCCTCCCATTTTCACACATACCGCCACAAGTGGCCGAGGTCATTAAGGCGCGGACTCGTAAACGGGGGATCTGGGGTTCGAATCCCGCCAGGACTGTCCTCCCTGACATATTTTTCCAAGTTTTCCTCATTTCTCATAAATGGCAAATGCCGGGGTACCCAAAACTTAGGCCTGTAACGTTTCTTCCCTTAAAAAAAAAATCCTTTTCCAATATTTCATTTCATCTCATGTATCATCAGTGTCATCTCCTGTGGTGCCTCTGTAGCAAAAACGGGCGTTAAACGCCATTCATTCATTAAATTCCCTTTGTCACACCTTCCCCCGGTCCATCTTAATCTACGTCCTGGCGTTTACAAAAATTCGGTTTTCAGGCACACTTCTGTTCCTTGATTCTCAGAAACTATTTTTCTTATTTTATTTAAATGCTATATACCAAGTTTCGTTGCAATTTTATTTTTAAATTTTGGGTTTCAGGAAAACCATCACATATAATAGTCTGATTTCGCTGATTTTCAGAAAATATTGTCTTATTTTATTTCAGTGGCATATACTGGGTTTAGTTGAGGAAAAAAAAATTGCGGCATCTAGAGCAAATTTAATATCCCGGGTGCTGGGATATTAAATTGGAGAGGTTTGTTCCGGCATTTTATCTCACCTTGAAATGTTAAATATGCCAATTAGAGGTAAATGCCAACGGATCACGGGCTGTTGCTTGCCTTCATTAATTTATTTAATTCATTATCCTGAATACCTTCACAGTCTGATTAGAACACTGAAACCTCAAGGAAGGAGGTTGAGGCAGAGGTTTGCTCTTAAATTGTATACACTTTATGTTCACTTTCCACTCAAGCTTAATCTTTGGAGAATAACAAAACGTCATCTATACGGCGTTTATGCGATCCTTGCACTTTGTTTAAAATAAACACATAATCGGATTTAAACTGCGTGCAGAATCAGGAGCAGGAAACACTGAAAATAATCTTTGGGTGATACTAGATGACACTGGTTAACATGCTTTTGTCAAGAAAAATAGCGAGTATCCAAAGTATTTTTAAAGCTTAATTAAAAAAAAATATACAGGATAAGTTACAACATCTCCCAATTTTTAGTTTAATTGCATACACATTAATGGAGCTATCATGACAAAATAAGCAACAGTGACAGGGTTTCCATTTATTTTAAGGCTACTGTCGCACTTGCACGTGGACTGCAAACGTAGATGGGTACACGGTTTATTAATCTAAGAAAGCTTGAATACTGCACATGCCTTGCACAGTTAGATTTATCGAAAACGACGTTGAACTGTGATTACTAAGGAAAGGATTTTATGGTGCAGTACCTTTACAAAAATAAAACTGATCGTTTGAGATTTGTATTCTAGGAATGAAATTAAGCGAGTAGACAGATGTTTTTAATGTTTTAACCTTTTCGTAAGATTAGCATACATATCGCCTTTTCGCTCTCTCTTTGGTGCTTCATCACTTTTTTTCCAATCTTTTCTTTCATATTTTATTAAACAATGTTGCGAAAAATAATTGTTTATTTTTTCTTGAACATACAAATAAATTTTACTTTTATTGAGCGGCTACATAAAATTCTATAGTCTCATTTTGTGGAGCAGAACTAGAGCTATAAAATGTATTTATAAACATTCATCATCACTAGTTTCGAAGTAAATTTAGCAAAGCCTACAAGAAAAAAAAACAGATATTTCAATTAAAGCTATTGGCCAGAAACTCAATTCTCTGTGAGGTTCGCGCACATTTTATATAAAAAGTGTCAAATCTCTAGTAGATTTAGTTGCTAGTTTCTTCTTGATTGTGTTATTGCAGTTCGCGTACTCCACTATGCCCAAAATTCAGAATGCAAAATTGTACACTTTCAGAAGAATCCAAGAGACAATTAATTGAAACTGGTATTTTAATTCTTCTATGTGCCGTCTGCGATGTAAATAATATGATTGATGAGAAGCATCAAAGAGCCATAATAAACAAGTACGACAAGCATACAATCTGAAAAAGAGCAGTCATCGAATCGTTTCTCTGCAGATCTTATCATGTCAGTTCACAAGGTCAACAATACCGCATTCAAATCATTCCTTGAGAAGTACACACAAAGGTCAGCACCGGATGATCGCAACCTGAGAAGAAAAAAAAATACTTAAAGCTAATTTATCAGTATGTTTTCGAGAAAATAAAAATGGTGATCGACAAATAGTAAGTTGAATTCGCGTTATGAGGTTTTAAAGATATTAATTTTCCTTTATATTTGAAAAGCCATAACATTTGTGTGAATCAGTATTATAAGAATAGGGCCTTTCGCTATATTAGTTATTTGTGCTTCAGTAATCCGTTAAAAACGAAGCATCTGGAAGCAGTGACTGAATGTGCATCTGAGCAATCAGAAACGCTTTTTATATTTGTTTTGATAAACAAGAATATGTTGCGATAACTTTTCCACTACCTTGGTAAACACTGCAGTCTTCACAATTCGTGGTAAGACATCATAGACAGGATAGGATGGAAGAGGATATTACAGCACTTCCCCCGATTGGCCTTTTGTCCCTAGGGGAGGGAACCACCAGGAGGAAGGGGTGACGAGACACACCGGGCAACCAGATCCAGGGGCGGTGATACACGGACCTAGGCGTGTTCCCGAATGAATGCTCAGGCCCTTGAGAACCAGGACGGTATATCATCCGACTGTGGCTCTCAAACAGAACCTGTCAGGCGCTCATTCTATAAAGCACAAATCCGCCGCCAGCCCACCTAGCCTGAGCTTTTCTACCCTGCAACTATATCTGCGGAACGAAATAGTGTGAAATAGGAGAGCGAAAAGTTGGTAGAAACTAAACAGTGAGCAAGAGTAAATATCAAGGCCATGTTGACCGGTCGCAAGGGATTTGAACCCGGCACTTACAAAATGCGAGTTCCAAGTATTACCCCCTGAACTTCTCTGCTTTGTAAAATCATGAATAATGGATATATTCAGAATGTTTTTATACTAACATTTTATAGTTTAAAATCTCAAGTTGCTTAATTAGTATGTAGCTTATTTTATTGCAAGTCAATTGTACAGGAGTTTTCTCAGGAACATGGGGACACTTTCTAGACCTTGACATCTCAAATAATAATCATAGATTAAATTATTATTAGTAATGTAAAGTGAAGTAATTATTGGTGGGATTTTAATAGATTCGAAGATTATAAGGCCCCACGTTGGAAGGGCAAAGTTTGAAGGGGTTATAGGTGGCGGGGAGAATGGTGATAGGAGTTTGATTGGTCGTGGCCAGCTCACGTCGATCTCAGGGATGTAGCTGGTTTTCGGGACCTGGTAGTGCCGGGTTGAGTGAAGGGAATTACGGTATTATATCGTTCAGGTTGACGTTATCTGCAGGTTGGCGTCGTTTATTTAGCAAAGAGAGCATCCCATGGCGTTTCTGCTCGGAACGCAGTAACGAGACGTCTGGCAGACACGTGGAGCTGTAATGTTAGATTAGCAGTGTGATTGCAGACCGCTCGGAAGACATGTCGTGCCGAAGTGACGCTCAAGCATCGGCGTTCCTATGACATCTGACGCTGAATACAACCAACCAGACCAAAAGACCAAAAAGACCAAAAAAAGACCCCGACACGGGCGATTCCACGTCCTTAAATACCCAATGTAACACGCTTTACCACGTGATGCAGGGACGCACTATTTTCCCGCCACTATGACTTTAGACAACCTCATAGGTTGGCTGTGACTTCATGCCACTCTCATATTATTGACCCGTTTGATTATTTGAGCTTAACCACTCGTTGATTCGTCCAGCGTCTAATTTCAAGTTTTGGTGAACGTTACAGATCAACGGTCTCAGCGGTATCGTAGCGTTGTTCTTTTCCAGCATACCTGGCCGGGGCGACCACCCGTCCTCCTAATGAACAATAGATGGTATTTGACCCTGCCAAAACGGTCTCTCTGCTGTCCGAGCAAAATTCCTGCGCTTCTCGACATTCCTACAAACAGAACCCTTCACTTAAAGCTAGCTGAAATAAAAGATATATTCTAATCAATTTTTCGCGATTGATGGGGTACCAAATACTGTATCAAAAGAGAGAGATATTGAAGAAAATTTAGTTTTAAACACCATTTCTTTTTCAGCGATGGTCAAATATTTGGGGCAAATGCCACTGTTTTCAACAATGGATCATGCTGAATATCCCCTACTTTCAACAAAAGACGAATGTAAGGCTGCTTTAAGACTTTTTATATCATTCTTATGAGGCAACAAAAGATACATAAGTGTGAGATGCTGTACGTTCACGCAGGTAGCAGCATGTCTGTTTGTCAACTGGAAGCCTGAGTTCGATTCCTGTTCGTAATATATTAATTCGGTAGGTTTTTATTTGAATTTTCCCTTACCCTGGATAGGTACATTAGGCGGGAAGAAATCGGATTTATTCGCGTAATTTTATTCATTCCAGTCATCGCCTTCGAAAAACTTTGGCTCTTGGCGGGACGTTAAACGCGTACACTACACGGTGTTCCTGAACCGCCGGGATGGGCAACCCCTACTGCGCCGCAAAAGTTTGAAAAACCAACATCTGTTTTAACAGCATTGAAGCTTTGACTACTGAGAATATGTTACAGATACTTCGTGCACGTATTTTCCTCGATAATGGGTTTTTTCCCCCCACTGATGTTGCCGCATAAATTCTTTACCCATGTGAACTCACATCCCATTTATTATGCCAGAATCACTAACAACTAAAAGAAATTATATTTAATATATTACACAAGTAGAGGGGGAAATGAACATGTATTAATAACTGTACATAATTAAATGTTAGTTTTCTACCTTATTTGGTAATGAAAATATTATAGAGAATATTAAAGGAAAGAAACATACATAATGTTTCATTTTATCCATACCTAGAACTCCTGCAAGATGCAACCAATATGGCATGCGTACCGTGAAAGTATGCAAGGATATAACTTGAAAAATTGTACAGCTATTCTAGGACATTCTGTGTGTTGTACATGCCCAACTGTAGTTTTGATAATGTTTGCTGTTGCATAAAACCTTCCGACACTAATCGACCAACTATAAAATTTGTTGCGAACAAAATACGAAGGATTTTACTGGATGAGCAGCAGTGAAATTGTTTTTGAAGCTTTATCTTCTATAGGTACATAATGTCAAGTCATAGGAGGTACTTCAAAGCATCGTCTCTGGTGAATGTTAAATTGTTTTCTGCTTGGTCACCCATGTATTCTGTTGGCTTGAAGCTTATTGCACAAAGTTTCATGCTGTCAATGTACTGAAGGTTCAAACTATATTCTGATATTTATTGGTTATTTGCGAAGATTGTAATCAGCTTACTGCATGACCCTATTTCACTAAAGGTGTCTAATATATTACAAGTGTATAGTTTTATAACTTTGTAGTTATTAGTAGAATTGTATACCACACACAGGTTCCTTAATACACTTTACTTTACAGCTTTGTACTTTCAAGTACAAACGTTGTTTTGTTTCATAGAGGTATTAATTTTAGTCATACTCCTGTAACTTGTATAAATGTCTTACAAGTGTAGGGGGTATTGATAACTTCACATACTAATGTAAGTTTTAATAACTTTTTAATAACTGGAGAATCAGTTGACCTAAATATGTGAACTGGTAGCGAAAGTGATTATGGTGCGAGTAGGCGTTGTATAAGAAAGAATAATTCATATTTGAGTACGATGAACGCTTTAGGTTAATTGCAAATTAAAGAGGTACTTATGAGTGACATTGGTATTTCCTATTTCAAAAACGTATTTCAAACTAAAATCTTAGTTTGCTGTTTTTAAGGTTCTCTTTCAGTGCCTTGTTCTCTTAAAATAAATAATTAATCATTTGACACCATTTTTACAATTTTTGCTTGTAATGAAAATATGATTGCCATACAATATAAGCAAATGTATTTAAATAAGCGACCAAATAAACTAATAAAATAATAAATCAAGCACAATCGGGAAGATCGATTCTTGTCCATCTCTAGAATAAAATTGATACTGCGAAGTAGACGGTCATTTAAAAGTTAAAAATCAGCTTGAATACGGACAAGTACATGATAAAGTATTTAAGCTATAATTATTTTTTAGAAAAATATCGGATCAATATTTCAGGAATGATAATAATACGTCCTATATATTCATAAATACGAATTTATTACTAAGTAGTGGACATAACCTTATTCAAGGTATGACATCTTATGGCAAACAGCTGTTCCTCCAGCTTGCTTTTTTATGACATCGCTTATAAAATTTCACTAATATTTAACAAGTGTTGTACATTATTTTGTAAAACACAAAGCTACAACTCCATTACTTTACAAGGACTTGTGCTAATGCACTTGTAATGTGTTAGGGTTTGTGGAATTGAGTTCTGGGGTTCTGTTTCATAAAAGTTGACAAGTGTGACAATTTGATAATTTGTGGGTATATTGTGATGATTAATTGTTGCATATAACTTACAAACGTCACATACGACAGGTATAAAATTGTAGCTTATCACAAGCGGTTTCGTAAAGTTGACAATTATGTAAGAACAAATAATGAACAAAATGGCTATGTTGCAATGGTCATAGCAGCATTAACTGTATTCATTCAAAACTCTCTGCTATTTACCGAGCATTAATCTTTAATTTCTGTGAGTAGATATTACATTATATCGCAATGTAAATTAAATCTGACAAAGTGCAATGTGTTTGATAACTAACACAATTACAGTTATTATTAACATCTTTTTATTATCTGTATTAATCGATTTCAAAACGATGATCTCCGTCACCTTACCACATATTTTATAATAAACATAAACAAGCAATACAAACGATAAGTTAGCTATGGCCGACAACGTTAATCAACTACAAAATTAATGTCAGATACGCTGTGGAAGCATTGAATAGAACATATTAATTGCTGCCCTCTATTGTAATTTTTGAAAAAAAACATTTTTATAAACTTATATTCATTTTCGCTTAGGCTTTATCGTATATCACATTAAGGCTAAAATTAACTTATCATATATTGAAATAAATATATTGCTACCGCACATGCTACGACAGGTAAGCATTTTCCTGTCGAATTTGTTTGACAATTTTATAAACATGTTCGCTTATCACTGTTATATGTAGCCGTATTATGTTTCATAAAACAAATATGTCAAATATTTTTGCCCAATTGTCACTTTTTATCAGTCATACTAATTTTTTTCAAAAAGAATATGGCAAATTTGTCGTAACAATTTGTCATGACAATTTTGTCAGTTTGTAGTGCTATATGAAACAGAAATTTGTCAAACTATTCAATTTTAAAACTATTTCCTGTCATTTTAGAAATATCAGTGTTTATGAAACAGGGCCCTGGTTGTACTGCTAATTTAGGAACCATAATGTAGTGCATTATTTTATACGTTATCATAAATGGGGATTTATTCGTTTCACAATGTGGTTAAGAAATTAATTATTTTTAAAGTGTATATGTATATCTTTGTAATTGCGAAGATGTGACGAACTGAACAGCTTCTCTGATTCTCTCTTTCAAGTGTGCGAAAACTGCATACTTCGCTTGAGATAGCCCCAGGGATAAATCTAAAGGCATGACATCCAGCGATGATGGTAGATCATGCTTCTATCCACCCATTTCTACCCAGGGCTGAGGAAATGCCTTCAAAAACTCAGAATGCAGTTATAATGTAGAGTAGTACCATCATGTTGAAAGATGATACCTTCATTTCCAATTTGTGGCATTGCATGCTATTTCAAATATCAAGATAATTCGTGACGTCACATTCGCTTCACAAAGAATAACGGGTCTATCGTGAGAGCACATTAAAAGTTCACGTTCTGGCTGTCACATTTATACTTATTGTAGACATGCAGTTTTCATTAGACCACATCCAGACGTTGTGTCGATGAACATGACTAAACACTGACACACATCATCAGCAAATACTGTTCATTATATTCCATCTCATCAAACATTTAATCTCTACAACTTACCAGTGGGCAGACTGCAACAACTGCAGTTTTGTAATCCGTTAAACGTAGACGTCTCTTCAAAACATTCTAAACCGTGGTCTTCTTAAAGTATACTTTTCAAGCATCGATTCCTTGGTTAGTTGCAATAGTCTCGTCACTAATAGATGACCAGTCGGAACATCGTGTGCCAACAAATTGCCAGTTTCCTTAAGATCATTGGCAAGCTTTTCTCATGGATTAACGGAAGTTTGCAAATACGTGCATATTATTATTATTATTATTATTATTATTATTATTATTATTATTATTATTATTGTTGTTGTTGTTGTTGTTGTTTCTGTTGTAGCTGCTGCTGTTGTTGTTATACCTCTTAAAATTTAAAAATCCGAACAAGTATCTCCATGGACAATTTGAAATGAATGTAATGACATAAGAAACCAACATCTGAGGCAGAACTAGGAACACGACGAAATCAAATAGCCTGCAGATGCGGCAACTTCTCCGACGTAACTGTAAGGCGGAATAGTATCAGTAGTGGAGCAGGCGCTCACAACGTGAAAGAGCAATCAAAGGCAACTTTTATCTTCTTTCAACTGCTAGTTTATTACTGATCATTGCATTGCTATTCAAAATTGCTTTTCTCTTTGGAAAAGAGTATCTAGATTTCGGCTGAAATTTTAAGACACGATTGCTCAATTCTTGCTTCTCGCTCAGGAAATACCAATTGTATTTTATAGCATTTGCATTTTATCATTAAAACCAGTAAAGTAGTTGAAACGAAGATTTCTTTAAGAGCAATGACAACGTTTTTCCCATAAGAAATACAGAAGTTACGAAGTACTTGAATATTATTCTTTTTAAGACTGTATCAACCATTTGCGCAAAAATATTTTTAATCTCATTCCTCATTGAAATTTAGAAGATCCATGGGGCATTGAAGTTCATGTAATAACATAAGAAACCAACATATGAGACAGAATTAGGAACATGACGAAAGCAAATAGCCGGCAAATATTGCAGATGCAGCAACTTCCCACCAAGGAAATTATTCGCCTAAAGTAATCCGTACTATTGGAATGGTAACCAGTCGACTTTCTTCTCTACCATTCAAGATTGCGGCCGCGCAAGGTAAAGTCATTTAACTGGTTAATAGGCCATTTTCTGCGTAGTGTATCAAATGCAACATACTGTTTACAGTTGCTACGAAACATAGCTAACGAATCTTCACTTTCCGAGCCTACTGATATACGTTTGATTTATGGGAAGGCAAGAGGACATGCATCTGTAGCTGTACAACTGTTCAGGAATAGATTTCCAGACAGACCTTCATTCTTATCGCTCGACCTTCCAAAATGCCCATCGGCGTTTGCGGGAAACTGGATCTTTAATGGTGCGCAGACCCAACCGAAGGTGTCGCACTCCAGCCTTTGAAGAAGAGGTACTTACCAGGGTTTGGGCGAAACTTTCCATCAGCACCCGAGCAATTGCCAGGACCGTGAAAATGAACAAGTCCAGCGTGCATCGGGTCCTGCACGAAGAACAACTACTTCTCTATCATCTGCTTAAGGTGCCAGCGGACTTCGGTCACACACTAGAGTTCTGCAGGTGGACCTTGCAGCGGCAGAATGAACAATCTAACTTTTCTCCTGGGTTCTCTTCACCGACGAGACCACGTTCACAAGAGGTGGGCTAATTCTGAACCATAGAAACAGTCATGTATGGGAGTATGAGCAGGCGCATGCAATGGTGGAGATTCAGCATCAATGTGTGGGCGGGCACCGTGTCCAATCAAATAATTGGACCGTATCTACTTCTTACAAGGTTAAACGGGCATGTGTATCTTCAGTTCCTCACCCATGTTTTGCCTTGTTTTTGAGAAGACGTCCCTCTGAGCATCCGACGTCAGATGCGGTTGCACCACGATGGAGTTCCTCCCCATTTCAGTGGGGAAGTATGAGATTATCTCAATGATGTGCTTACTGGGCAGTGGATTGAAAGAGGCGGTACTGTAAATTGGCCACCGCGTTCTCCGGACCTCAATCCCCTAGATTTGTTTTTATGGGGACATCTTAAGAGTTTCATGTACGAGGTATCAGTTGTCACTGATGAGCAGCTACTAGCACGGGAGCTGGTTGCTTGTTTGAGGTTCGTAACACTGCAGATCTTTTAGAGAGGGTGCGAGGATACTTGTTTTTATTGTTTGCAATGAGCTCTTTGCAGGGACGTTGCAGGCCGACACATCTCTGGTGATCTCCGTTTTATTTTTTGCACTTAAAATGCCCTTTTTTCTTAATCTTTCAATTTTTTCATTTGATTTTCACGCAGGATGAAAAGCTAGAATGTAGTTAATTAATTTTTCTTAGGTATTTGGTTTTAATCAGGTACATTTTTTCTTTACTCTTGAGAAAGTAGTTTATTTTCCCTTTTAAGTACTTACTATTTATACCATCATTGGCTAGGATGGAGGAAATGTCGTAAATTTTTGAAATGTACCTGCACGTACAAGGCCAAGGTGATAACACTCGGATAATGGCTTTACCCTTGCAATTTTAGAGTTGCTATGTTATTTGTTAAACACATTGTAATTTATTTTCCTTAATTCGTTGGAGTGAACTAGCGGTTCTGAACAACAAAACAAACATGGTAACTACAACGCAAAAAAAAAAAAAAAAATGAAAAGAAAAGAATAAAACACGTGCAGCAGTTGAAGTTCGAGCCTCCTCCTCCATCAGAATGTCTAAAGTCGCTATACCTAACACACCTTTAATCACGGCGGTAGTCAGGAACAGTATCTCGAGTAAGTGAAATTGTCATCTTTTTCTCAACCCCCTGTGGCGATTTAATCCATGGCGTGCTGACCATTAACATATTTTATGCTATTACTGAAAATTAGAAACAGAGAGCATAAGTTCCCTCTTTTCAAAATACTTATGTAGGACCCCTCCACAATCCTTGCAATTTGTGTAGTTGAATTCTGGGACACCCAGTATACACCATTAATATTTATCTGAGCTCCTAACTGTCCTAGTTTCGGTGCTGGAGGCTGTTGTGCTCTAAAGTTTATTTTGGCTCTATTGTGATACCTGCCGTCACGTGCTGCGAACATGCAACGTTATTTCAGTGAAGTCTAACAGCACAGACGGAAACGTGCTGTCTCTGAGATGTACAAAAAAGAGACCATTCCCTGTCCATAGAAAGGAAATGCAGAACGAAGGAAAAATAAATACCAAAATGAGAAAATGGTGGAAAGCAATGAGAAGCAAACCGTTACAATCCACCTTTTGTCATTTACTAAAGTGTCCGAAGTTTTTATTGCGGGATCCACAATTACAAACATTGAAAATCGATTGAATCATCACCCTATGATACGAGGTTGAATAAAATGTAAACAGGGATTTTGATTTTACCGTTTGAGACGTTACGCGTGGTGATTTCATGAGTAGTAAGAGGGAAACCGGTTTGCCATGCCCAGTCTCTCATTTTTAGCAGCATCATGTACGAGCAAGAGATACACTCGTCGATTGCGCAATACTTTATTAAGTTTTGGACGCCCGGGGGCGTAAAACTAGCCAACATTTTTTAAAGATTAAGTGCACAGTTTGGGAATAAGACGAAGTTTAATGTACACGTATATGAATTACACAGCAGTTTCACAGAAGGGCGAGAAACTAGAAAATGAAAGCCACCAAAGTTAATCTCAGACCAGCATGACGGAAATAGAAATTCGAGTGTGACCGATGCTTGACGATTACTGAAATCACTTCTGAGATTTGAATAAGCTATGGAAGTATTCAATCTGCCATTCGCGACTACTTGCATTACCGAAAATTCTCTGCAAGACGAGTTTCTACATTTCGCATTGAGGATCAAAAGACTGCACGCGTGGGAGTGTCAAAGACTTTTGACTCAATACCGAGATCAAGGGAAAATGCTTCTGCTAGGGTTGCCAACATTTTTCGTAAAAACACGAGAGATTTTGATACAGGATAATGATAGTGTACATTTTTTTCTTAAAATAATTTATTAGATGAAATATCCCGGTGCAGTGCATAACGACAGCAAATTATGCTGAAGAACATTTGAAATTATATTTATTTACATCTTTGGCAGAAGTATGACATTCTTTGCATGTACAGTAAACATTAACACTTATTTGCAGCTCTATTTTAATTAGATCTACACAAAGTCAGTTCCTATCGTCAGATCATTTATTTATTCATTATGAAAATACTCTTTCTGTGTGTACATTTGATACTGGTATGTCTGGAATAAAGTCTAGAATTGTATTAATGTTATAAATATTAATACCCTTATTCCTTCCTTCTTTAAATGTAGTACCAACTTTTCCACAGTATTATTAACCATATATTTTCGTAACTATCATATCTACTTCTACATTTGAAGTATCACAAGAACGTTTATGGCATTATGGATAATGAATTTACTTTAAATATTTTATTATCATTGCGCAAAAACTTAAAACCATGCAATAAAAAAAAATCAGGAGCACGAAACAGAAAATGATAACTGGAACTGGAGGAAGGTTCAATCATCGATTGCAGTCAATTCGATATATCGTATTCGTGTGTATGCATGCTAGCGATCCAAGGGATATTTCTACAAAATCATTTAAGAAGACGCTGTTGATGTGTTTAAGTTGGCGTAATTCCTGAGACACGAAAGATATGCTCTTTCGTATAAAATCAAAACGAGAGACGGTAGTTGGCTAAAATATTCAGCAGAATACGGGAAAATCGGTAACACTGGTTTCGGTATGGAATCATAAATTGTAATGAAACACGGTATACCATTATACTTCTGAGTCGAAACAAGCGAGCTATCAAACCAAAACTCGCCTGTCTGCTGGAAAGGTTCTGTTGACAATTTTCTGGGACTCCCAAGACGTTTTGTTCATCGATTTTATTCAAGAACGTCGAACAGACAAAGCTGGTTATTACTGCTAGCTTTCGGCTGAGGCAAAAAGTGCTTATTGTAGAAACAAACGTCTACAACCGATTTCAAAAGTTCTCCTTCAAGACAGCGCCTGTTCGTTTACAGCTGCTATTACAAGGGAAAAACTTGAGGAAATCCCTGGACAGTATTAAAACACCCTCTCTGTAGTCCACACATATCGCCTTGTAATTTTCATGTGTTTGGACCTTTAAAACAAGCATTGGAATATCGACAATTCGATAGCGACGAAGGTGTGGAAGCATTTGTGCACAATTGACTGGAAAAGCAATCGCATTTTTTCGATAATATAATTAAGGAGCCTCCTATCCGATAGGGAAACGTTTGTAAATCGAGAAATTACATAGAAAAATTAGATGTATTCCATTTTATTTCATTTAGTTTCAATAAATAAAATAATCTAGTTTAATTTGATTACTCTCTCTCCTATTAGAAAATGGTGTACTTTAAAAATTAAAAGGGAATATTATAACTTGAAATTTCAAATGTGAGGAATGAAACATAAAAATAATGAACATCTGCACTGGCAGATTTTGAAATAAAAGCGTTATATATCACACATTGAATGCAGTGGCATTTAAATTGTTAAAAAGAGTAAATATTTGGATGAAATTAAGCGGAAATTGAATAAATCTAAAACTTCTTTTTCTTTCGCTATGTTTACCCATCTCCGTTTTAGGACATACACTCCTGCGGCCTACACACCAATGCCCTTGTCAGTCGCCTGTCATTGAATATTGAGGAAGTTCCCTGAATTGGTGATAAATCCTATGCCATGAGCCTCCTCTTTGACATCACAAACACAGAAGACAAAAGACGCATACGGATACATGGAATAAAGATGACTGATATCCCTGGCAAAGAAACATAAACTGGCATTTTCCCTTTCTAATAATGAACTACGGTTAGTCGACCACAGGATTTGAACCTATACCCTTCCAAATACGAGTACCAGGCTTACTGCCTGAGCTCGGTCTACATCTAAAATAGCAAGTTAAACAAAAATAAGATTCCGAGTGAACTGTTTTATTAAACAAGAATGCGAACATTTGGTAATCAACAATACACACACGCACACACACACACATATATATATATATATATATCGAAATTATTTTTAGACAATGGACATTAGAAATTCCACAGACGTTAAGAGATATGATGTTAAAAAGACGACAATTAGAATGGTGGAAAAATGAATATTAATATAGTTTAAATATGTGAAATTAACGAGAAAACATCGGAATACGGTGGAATACGGATGAGGGGAAAATAAGAAAAACGGAGTTTTAAGTGACTTAAAATCGGTTGAGTAAGAAAGAATATGACAAAGATAACGATTGAAGTTGGTTAAGCTGCAAAGTTTTTTAAGTTAGGAGATAAGCATATTTTGGATAAACTCTAAAGAAACAATTAATATTACATACTCACATTTAATCTTTTCATATAAAACAGACATATAACGAAATAGAGAGTGTAAGATCGCTACCATTTCACAAACAGAGAGAAGGAGGAAGAGAAAACTTAAGAGATTCCGAGGCATATATCTCTTCTGCTGTTCTACCATCAATCATATCCTCGCTATGGTCTCTGCGTCCTCACTTCATCTGATGATGAATGGATTCTGTATCTCTGGACAAGACTCTAGAGCAACATTTGTTATTCTCGGTGATGCTATGAAGCCAAGAATGAAAGGAGCTACCATTTAGGCTGCCGAAAATGAAAGCCCTCTGCATTAATTGTAAGAATAAAAAATATTCCTGCAAATAATTACGAAGATAAATAAAACAACGTTACTTGTTTTATTCTGTTCTTATGAACGCGGCAATGGTCATTTGCCATGAAGAACCTTAACCATAATTGATGTAGATGACGTATTTTGGAATTTCTTGTTGATTAGATAGTCATTATTTTAGGTCGAGTTTCTAGTTTTCAGCGTGGATTTGAAGAATGAGGCAATCAGGTTTTGCTTTCATTTAAATAAATGCAACTGAAATCTTGAAAATTATACAGGATGTCAACAAAACAAGCTTTATCAAGAAAACGTGTTTCTGAGTGGCATAAATTATTTTTGGGAAGTGAAAAAGGTCTTAGGCTCGAGAGACCTCCCGCGTTGAAAACTGAGGTGAATGTGACACCCATTTCCTATATTTGAAGATCGTAGTTTAACGACTGCAAATATGAATATATCCATATTTAGCTTTTTAGTAGTGTTTTACGCCCTTTTTACTACTGAGGCACCACAAGCGGTGAACATTGATGATACATGAGATGAAATAATATATTGGGAAAGGATATTTTTTTAAGGAAGTAAACGTTCCAGGCCTAAGTTTAGGGTACCTCCCCGGCATTTGCCAGTAATGAGGACTGGGGAAAACCTGAAAAAAACCGTCAGGGAGGATTTCGGTGGGTTTCGAACCCCAGACCTCCCCACACGAGTCCGCGCCTTAACGACCTCGGCCACCCGTGGCGGTGTAAACAGACTGAAGATATACTCTACATGGAAATTGCAGCAATATAGTATTCATAGGTGTGCAGCAACACACGACAAGATGTTGAGGTGATGTTGGAATCATTGTAATAGGGGTCTCCATTCGGGGACTTCCATCCGTGAAAAATAGCGAGCTTCGTATATCACTTTCAGTCAGACAATGAATTTAAAATGCTGTTTCGGGTTTTCTAAGCAGGCTGCCAAACATGGGTTTCAGTGAGAAGTTTTAGTAAAGTGAATAGATCGGTAAAATCTATATATCACACTAGAAGGAAACTACAATGCATTCACTTTAAAATATAACCCCACATTGAGTACAAAAGTTTATGTGTGTATATATTTTGTTTGTAGTGATAATCCGATTTCTGTATTGATACGTTGAGAAAACGCTTGGCAGGGAAGATATGGGAGGCTAGGGGAATGAAATCCTCAGAAGCAGAAAGTATTTCTTACTTTTATTGTTTTAGCATGAGTTATCAAGTCTCATTGTCAAAGAAGATGCTTTTCTAGGGAGCATATTTTGGTACAGTCTAATGTACAATGTCGTGCACGATTTTCTGTTAAATTCAGTAAGGAAGCACTAGCCAAGGGCTCAATTGAGAAAATGACAAAGAAATTTCATTCTATGGATCGGTTTAGACAACTAGAGTCGCTTATCTCTAACTAAAGCTGAGTTGCTATGCCAACAAATGCATGCGGTTCTGAGCCACAACCCAAAATGTGCATTTCTCCTCCTTTGTAAATAGTTCACAAAACATCCTTTCAGTTCAGCCTGTTATTTATTTATAATAAATCAATAAAATTATATGTAAGAGACTTTTCAAGTAATAATATTAATTGTTTATGAAACTACAGCACTGGCATTAATTCATTGTGACCACTGTAGAATAATAGAAAGGTAATCAGCCTTGCTCCTTTCATTTCTGTCCATGTCCAGTCATGTTGGCTCTCTTTCCCTCTGTTCCACCTCAGATAAGTGCGGAAAGATACAGTTCTTGTTTACAGCCCATACCAGCTTTCGGTAGACAGTGATTAGGAACATAGTGAAACGTGTGAACAATTGTAGGGATCCCATCTAACATATAACATAGCATAAGTGCCCTATGAAGGGCTTTTTATAAACTGAACGCACTATATTTTGAAAATTTGTAATTGCATTTTAATAAGAAGAAGCAACAGGCTTAGAACAATACTAGTAGTCCCGTTATTTTTTGATAACGCCTCACATGAGAGATATCAATTTGCCGGGCTTGTAAATGGAAGTCTTTTAGCACTCACAATCAATCCACCGAAGTATCATCAACCCCCTCAGATATTCAAAATCTCAATCACACCGCGGTTAACATTAACAAATAATTCGCTTTCCCGGCCCAAAGTTATTTCAGTAGCGCCAGAATAATAGCATACTCAGAATTCGCAATCCCTCATCATTTTCTCTTCCCGCATAGGAAACCTTCAGCTAAGGTACCGGCCACATCTTAGGAATGAATTAAGAATATCTGCAAGGTTTAAAATAAGTGACTGCATTCGAGTTCGAACAAGGAGCTCGAACTGACAATTCAGAAGAATGTCCACAACATGTTCGCATATTTGAATATTAATTCCTTTCCAAATGTTCGTTATTTAGATCGAATGTTGGAGGAGTAATTCTACTTCGAGCAAGTCTTCTAAGCGATGACAGAGCGTCGCCGCCATCGTCATCCCGAAGTTCCTCCAGCCAGGGTACCAGCAATGGCGTCGTCTTGTGTGGCAGGAAGAACGGCAAGGAACGGTCGCTGGCCGTGTACAGCCCGCGGTCCGTGCGTAGCGACACAGTTTGGCAGCTCGAGCTCAAGGACAAACAATGGACTGCGTATGTGTGCTGTTGCGACAACGCGACGCCAGAGCGCAGCACAAAGACGACGCCAAATGCCGTGGCGCCGACTAACACCACTACAATAACAATCACGTCTCCTCAACATGGTGATGTGGCTACAGAACAGCCAGACTGGGGGTAAGTTCGCTGCGGCTGTTCTTGTAAACCAGGCCTTTAGATGCCAATAATATTTCTGGCCTTTTTTATGATACACATTTTTTTCTTTTCTTCTCCGTAATTGGAATGTCTGAATTAAATTATACTTTCTATTTATTCATTTTATTTTTCATTTTCAACTTTACCACTCATTCGAACTTTGTGAGGCTCTCTCCCTAGCCTAGTGAGAGCGTAGCCGACTTATCAAATTGGAACGCCTGAAATGTGCGGTTAGTTTATTTCAAGAATGATGATGATTATGACAATCATCAGGAGGAGACTGATAAATGATAATTCAGCCGAACGAGTTCGAGTGACTTTTGGTCTAAATTTCTTTGGCATTCATTTAAAGAAAATCCCAGGAAAAAAAAAAAAAAAAACTTCTTCCAGTAAACTAACCAAACCAGATCTCTAGTCGGACCGCTTGGAAAGTACGAATGTTACAGTAGGCCCAGGCAGTGGTCTGATGTGGACTGTTTTATTTCATCGGTCTATAGTTAATTCTTTTTGAAAGTGAACATTTTTGTACAATTTTTAAAACAGTATATTTTCTGCTTTTGTGTTGTAATGCTTCTTTTATTGTGACAATGAAAAATATATTTATGTTTAAGTTCTTTCTTCCAATATTTATATTTTAGACTAGTTTTTTATGAAGAAAAATCCAGCACTAAACGTTTTCGTTTGTGTTATTTGTTGATGTTATTTTATTTACTAATTTATTTATTTTCATAGCAGTGAATAAGCATTTGCTCAACATAAAAATTAACTATTTATTTTTAAAATCATAAAAAATTGTATATTTATTAATTATCTGTAATTATTTCTTAAAATACATCAAACATTTCAGGAGACAACTATCAGCACTTAATTTACTTGCCTTTTCATTTAGCTTTATTTCTTGCAATTATTAATATAAGGCTATTTTAAATTAAACATGAACGGATTTGTTGCATAAAATATATTTTATCAACTTATCCATATATGCTCTCAGATACACACATTCACTACTTACTACTGAGAATAAAAGTATTCATTTTCACTTTTACACATATCTCAACGCTCGCAATTTTTGTTTCCACCAAAAGAAATGTATTTATTAACGGCTGTATACAAAAAATTGAGGATTGAATGCGTATGTATGATGATAATAAACATATGCATACAACGGCATATATTCTGCAACGTCTCGGAAGGTTCTTGGTCGCTCTGTACGTATGCAGAATCTTTCACCTTGAGATTACCGCATATTGGGCTACTAGGAAAGGCCCTAGTTTCACTGATTAAGAAGTGGAAAGAATGCCTGCAACGATGCCATTGTAAGGAGCAACTTGCTGACAGAACCACTCACTAAACTGTGATAGGGATTACTTTTAAACTCGGTAAAGTATCTAAGTAACTCGGCCGAACACGGTGGCTCAGGCGGTAACGCTTGAGACTCTCATTCGGGATGTATCAGTTCAAATCCCTTGGGTCCGGCTAACCTGACTTTGAATATTTTCATATATTCCTCTCGTCGCTTAGGTGGATGGACATTTCTTTTCCTCAAATTTCCACTCTCGCATTTGACCCCATTTCATTCCGTTGATTCTGTACAGGGTTGAAAGTGCCAGGGTGAGGTGAGTGGTGAATTGCGCTCTGTAAAGGTTTTTGCCTCGGCATTTGTTATAGAAGTGAACCTTTTGAGAGGCTCCGCAGGCCCTGGTGTTCTATTTGGAAACATTAGGGACCTCGTCTATGTCCGCGTCTCACAACCTCTGGATTCCGGCTGCTCGCTGTCTCCCTCACCTTATCCATTTCTCTCGGAGATGTTTCCACTGGATGCGTAGCACAAACTGTCAGCCAATGTGCAAGAATCAAGTACTGAAATGTTCTCCGTTTATACCAATCCAAGTAGGTAATAACCAAATATATTCTATTCATTTAAATCAATTTAAGTTTCATTTCAACAACTCTACATAAATACAATAAAACAAACCATGAAAACTGATATGCAAAACATGCTATTCATAACTACTTCGTATTCTTCTTAATAGATGATCAAAATAACAGTTAACTCAAATAAAGCTGGAACTTACATTTTTAAAAATTGTATTTATATATCTTGTTCAAGTCTTCGCAAATTATTGTGCTGTTAGAAACACGCCACCTGTCAAGGGAATCCGATATACATAATTTCTCAGCTCAAGTAAATATATTTATTTTAATTAAAAATGTTCACAGTTACAAATATAGTAATCACTAGTTTTGTCAAATAGGTAGCACTGCACATATTCTTAAAATATTTTATGCATTAGTTCTGCAATCCCTGCGAATTCTCTCATATTCTCTTTCACTTTTTCCAACCTATGTGGTATATTCATATACTTTTTATTTTATAGTTTGCCCCATATATGAAAATTGCATTCAACAAGATCTGGGGAACACGATTATTTATTATGTTTAATTACTGACGCTCTTTAACATCTCTGATCATTGGCATCCCATTCAATTCAGGATGTGAAACGGCCGATAAAATTTGCTCGAGATCTCTTTTTTTCAGGCTTGAAATTATTTTATGTGCAGTAAATCTACGAATCGGGACGAATGGCTTTACTTTCCTTCCGAAGGACGCCATAACTTAGGATTTTACGCCCTAAAAACCCCTCGACCTTGGCCGGGTTTGAATCCGCGATCTTGGGTCTACGAAGCAAGTATGTTTACCATTAGGTCATCAGAATTAACAGGGGATCACGATAACTATAATTCTTCCTATCTATAAATTTGTCTCAATTCAAATCAAAGAGTCATCTGTTCTAAGCGCCGTGCCTAGCAAAATCTGCAGATTTACATTCGAAGTTGAATAATAGTTGGAAGAATGGTGTGTTCTATTCCTGTATCTCTGTGTATTGATTTATTTTCACAAAGACCCCGTTATATTTACCCACTTTTCTCGTTTTCTAATGGCATTTGGTTAGGCAGTCCGTACTCCAGTATCTGTTATTCCGTGTCTATACATGACCATGTAAATAAAGCTGTGCTTCGTCAATAAAGAAAATTAAACGTGGATTAACTGTGTGATCATTAATAGCATTCAATAAAAATTCAAGAGAATTTTAGGCTACAGCAATTGTGTCTGAACAACTGTTACCTTATATTTATGTTTTTTATTTCAAAAGTTTGGTAGTTAACCAAGCTGAAGTTTGAAAATGCCTGTTTCCTTGTATTTCATTGTAATCTTTCTCTGTTGTTGTCAAGCTCCTCTCGATAAGCACAGAGTGCTTAATTTGAGCCCTCCTATAATAAAAGAGTTTATTATCAAAGTGAAGGATATAAAGCATGAAGCATGAAGCTTGCCTCCTCATTCTTCTGCGCGAGTTTGTTTACACATTAGAATCTTACATAATCATTATTTGTTCCAAGGTGTGCTTGTTAAAATATAACTACTACAGTAACACTTATCAGTTTATCACTTAGCAAGCTAAACTGAATTGAATAAAATCCTAATGCAACACAACATATTCGCCATTATCAATACAACCACTCAGACTGAGTTTCGCAGGAGAATCAAAGCTACAACCACCGGTAAAAATGCGTGCAAGAGGCATATTCCCACTCTGAGTACATAAAAACTTTGCGCAACAATGTAATTTTTATGCGTTTTAGTCAACCAACTGCTAGCCATACACGCAACAGTCGGCCCACCGCCGATACTGTTGCCCGATATATGTATTATTTTTAATGTTCTGGAAAAAGCATAAGTAATTTATCACACTGAGGTTCACTGAATTAGAAATAAGCACTATGTCACTCTTATTAAGGACCTGTTTTTTACACTATTTCTATTTTGTTATTCACAGGGACGGCAATGCAAAAGATGACACTCTGAACAGAACACTGTCAGATGAATCCAGTGATGTCACAAACGATACCAAGCATTGTCCAGAGAAGCGCAGTGCACCTACCCCCACCACACCTCCCGCTTTTTGTCCGGAGTTGAGCAGTAGGCGAGGGGCAGAGGCTGTATCTTGGTGTGACACAAGTCGTGAGTTGATAGTGGCCCTCGATCTCGCTTTGCGACCCCTGGTCCTCTGGCAATTTGATCTCAAAACATCACACTGGATTCAACGAGAGGTTAGAACCAATGTCATTTACTATCTGTCGCAAACGTTTTTCTTTTTATTTTCTTTGTAATTATGCATTTTATTTGGCAATATAAAGAGAGATAGAATATTCTTCAAAATGCATATACTTTTCGATCAATTTAATTTATGTTCTCTGCTAATTGTCAAATTTGGAAACATATTCATCTTTGTATTTTGAAGCAAAAACATGCTCAGCAGATAAAAGAAATAAAAGAAAACTCACATAAATTTTTATTTACTTAGTAACTATTGGTGGAAAGAAAGGACTTGCTACCAGCTGGAAAGTCGATGACTATGATTTTTGGAATTTACAAGAAAAAATACCAGTAAACTAGGGAAAAAGTGGAACAAAAATAGGAGATTATTATGTAGTGTTGGGTAACAGTATTGACTCCTTAGTTATAAACATTTACAACTAGTGCAGACTTGAAGTTATAAGCATTGGGTTCAATAGTTAATAGTGATAATTGCAGAGAAGATTGTTGAAAAATAAAGTTTTCACGTTAGTCAATATTTTATAAAAGCAAACTAATTTCAAAGAGTGCAAAATTGAAACTTTGTAAGATGATGATTATGCACCATATTCAAATGAAACACGGGTTCTTATACAATCCATGAAACAAAAGTTATAAACTATTGAAAAAAAATTGAACCACAAAAATACATAGACCACCTCCATGGTCTAGTGGTAACATTTGGGACTACTAATCTGGAGGTCCTGGGTTCAAGTCTTGGTCAGATTAACCTGTCTGTTATTTTTTTCCCTCTCCCTCCCCCTGAGAAAGTGAATTTTAGATAGCTTTAAGTTGCCAAGGACTCTGAGCTCATTTGCATCATCATTAATTCATTTCATTTAAATCAGCTTTACATACTTATGCCTGTAGTATTCAGTCCGTAATCTATTAACACTGCAAGATGGTCAATCAGTCAAAGAAGTAATAAATAATATATTAAACAATTATTTGAAGAGATTGGTTAAAAGTATTTATAAATGGAAATTTATAGGAACTAGTAATTTAGGCACACCAAAGGTAGGTGGGAAAATTTAACTGGATGATCTCTGTCTAAAATGGAAAAAAATGGAAAGTGATTGTTTTTTTTTTATTTTATTTATGGACGCTCTTTAACATCTCAGGTCATCAGCGTCCCATTCAAATCAGGGCGTGAAACGGGCGACAAATTTTGCTCAGAGGCCTCTCTTTCTTTCAGGCTTGAGGTTCTTTTTCGTGCCGTAAATGTACAATACGGGACCCACACTTCCCTTCCGAAGGAAGTCATACTTAGGATTTTTTACGCCCGAAAAAATCCATCGGTCCTGGCCGGGTTCGAACCCGCGATCTTGGGTATAGGAGGCAAGTATGGTAACCACTACACCACCAGGACCGACTAAGTGATTGTTGAGAAAATAAAAACTTTAAATACATAAAGTTCTAGAGTAAGAAAAAAAAACGTTGGCAAACCATTTATAAGCTAAATGGAAGGAAAAATAGCTAAAAATAAAAAGTGCTCTTTTACCAGGACAATCTAATGGCAAAGGTGCAGGAATTGTGACAAATGAATTCTCATTTTTATCCCATTATCTGGACTTAGATCCTAACAATTTCCTAGTTCTTGAACAAAATTGGCTGGGTTGAAATATTTTTTTTTTTTAATGAGAATATTGTCAGTGACTGTGCTGCAGAATTTTCTGAAAGAATAAAAAAACTAGAAACTTAAATTCAATGAAATAGAAACATATGGTTCAGTCATTTGGTCAAGCTGTAGTTTTTAGTGCTGAAATTGGAAAGGATGTAGCTTCTAGATTTATAAAATGTAGCAAGTAATCTGCTCAGAAAGTATGCATGAGCAGATTCATAAAACAGCTTTTGGGACAAAGAGAGATAGATGGTTCATGAAAACAACAACAATAAATTGTGATATTAGTTTAAGAAAACCAGAAAGGTTGTCAGAAAGATGAACAGAGGGAAAGAAATGTGTGAGAAAGTAACATTTTTTAAGTGTTTATAGAACTTTGAGTAAGGAAATATTAAACATTGCTCACATGCATAAGATTTGATGTGGATATCAGGTGCATCACTCCTAAAATAATGTCATCATAAGCCGCCAATGAAGTAGTGAAGTTGACTAGTTTGGAAACAGAAAAAGAACTTAACAATTATGGCTTGATTTGATGAGACTAGTGTTTTGGATCTGCCATTTTTAATTTTAAAAGATGCCATGTTTAGAGAAATGTACAAGCATTAGCTGTGAAATTGCAGTAACTGAGATTGGGAGTATTAATGAAAAATCTAGTTTCTTCAGATGTTACATCATTTTCATTATGGAAAATTTTAATTAATAAATAATAATAGTAATAATAAAAGAATAATAACAACTTTAATAATAATAATAATAATAATAATAATAATAATAAAGACAATGTTATTAGTCCATATTACTTTAATACAAAGTTTCTGACCTCATCATTGACATATATTTACCATTACTGGAGATATTCTGACAAGTTAAGGATTTCAGCTTAAACAGGAATTTCCAGTTAAAACTTGTGCAAAGACTTACATCATAATGGCAATGAAGACCATAAATGCATTCATCTGTATAACATTTTGTTTAACTGATGAACTCCAATACATTTCTTAAAAAATGTACATGAGGATTCTCTATATAATTTAGTAGATATATATCCTCTGGATGTCTATTTCTTTAGACATTGCAACATATTGCAAGAAGGATAACAACTTATATAAAAACCGCCACTGGTGGCCGCTGGGCGCTAATGACCATAGCCGTTTTGCACCCCTTAAGCCATAATCATCATCATCATCATCATCATCATCATCATCATCATCATCATCATCATCTGGTGGCCGAGGTCGTTAAGGCGCGGACTCGTGAACGGGAGGTCTGGGGTTCAGGACCGCCCTCCCTGAATGAGGTTTGGTTTTTACAGGTTTTCCTCAGTCCTCATAAATGGCAAATGCCGGGGATGTGCCCTAAACTTAGACATGGAAAAATCCTTTCCCAATATATCATTTCGTTTCATGTATCATCAGTATCCACCGCCTGCAGTGCTTCAGTAATAAAAACGGCCGTTAAAAACTATTAAAAAAATCTGATATAAAATCTCTGGTTGATAATCTTTAACTCAACTTGGGAAACCAAATTTTTATAATGAACATGCACGAGAGTAGGTACATAAGTTTTCAGCGTAACCATTTTCTAGATATGACAAAGACAAAAACTATATTTCACTTTTTAATATAGTTACACTTTATTGCAATACACTTCTCACATCTTTGAATTAAAATTTCAACCCCCCCCCCTAATAGTCTGAAGTATTGTCTATAAAATGGGCATAAACAGCATCCATCAATTCTTCGTCACATTGAAATTTCCTTCCTCGAAGTTCCTTCTTGAGTTTTGAGAAGAGGAAATAGTTACTCTGGGAGCTAGATCTGGGCTCTAGGGTGGATGGTTCATCTCCTTGAAGTCATATTTGTTCACAGCTTCCTTTGCAACAAGAGCTGGGTGCACAGGTACGTTGTCGTGAAGAAGACTCACACCACAACTCAGCTTTCCTCATCTTTTCTCTTTGGTGCAAGCACGTAGTCTGTGCATTAGGTCAGCATAATACTTTCCATTTAATGGTGTCCTTGAAGCTAATGAAGGGTATTTCTTCACAGTTCCAAAAGATTGTGGCCATGATCTTCTTGGTTGACTGAGTGACCTTGGCCTTTAGAGCCGGTTCTATGCCACTCCATTGATTCTCTTCCGGACAAAGGATCATAGTAGAGGATCGTAGTTTCATCTGCAATAACAATGGTTTGCAGAACATCGCTCTCGTTGCCACGGCAGAGCTTCAAAAATGTTTCACTACAAATGACTCGTTGCTGCTTTTGAACTGAGGAAAGAAGTCTAGGCACCATCTTGCACTAATCTTATTCATGTTTAAATGTTGAATAATTCGAAGGACTCTTGTTTTAGAAATGCCCAACTTTGCTGCTATTTCTGTAACTTTAAGCCGCCGGTCTTCCGCAATTCCTCCTTCCACAAGAGCAATCGATGTTTTCAGGAGTGAGTACCTGCAACGGCCGACCTGCACGCTCATCGTCTTCAATGCTTTCTCGATCCATTCCAAAAGTTTGGCCCATTCTTTTACGGTAGAATATGTGGGGAATGCTTTCCCACATACGCCGCCCAATCGTTGTTTAATTTCATTTGCAGTAAGTCCTTCTTTTGTTAAGAACTTAATAACAGCTGGATACTCCATTTTGAACATGTCACATTGTTCTGCATAGGGCCCTCTTTATGAAACTATAGTTAAACAATTTAACACAGCAAAGCGGAAGTTACAGTTGCAATTATTTACTTAACAGATAATGCATGACACCATATAAGGGTTTTACTCAAATATAATTTCAACAGAATCGTCTCTTAAATATTTTTAATTCAATCTATCTTTGTGAAGGCGATAATCCTTATCGGCGTGGCCAGAAGCTTATGGACCTACCCTCGTACTTAGTTATTTTTTAATATTGGTGAATGACTGACTCAGTCGAACCATACATTCTTATTGGCTTCACTTACTTGTTTTATATTTAGAGCATGTTTTGCAGATCATTATCTGCATTTTCAGTTAAAACTGTACTTTGTTATTCATAGTTATTGTCTGCTCCGGTTTATTGATTGCCCTGTACTTCAGTAATCTAGGTAGACAGTGACCATGCGAATTTTGTGCAAGTTTCCGATTTATTAACTCAGTTGCCGTTTGATTTTTCATCTAGGACCGTGAGTCAGAAGTTGCATTGGTGTGTTGTACCTATTCTGTACTCCATGTTATTTACTGCATTTTATAGGAAATCCATCACATGACAAGATGGCGGCCGTATGTACCATGACGACAAGAGATAAAGAGCAAATTAAGAGGGAAAAACAAAAAGATTTTTTTTTATTTGATTGGTTTTATTTAAGGACGGTCTTTAACATCTCAGGTCATCAGCGTCCCATTCAATTACGGGCGTGAAACGGCCGACAAATTTGGCTCAGAGGTCTCTTCTTTCAGGCTTGAGGTTCTTTATCGTGCCGCAAATGTACGACACGGGACCCACGGTTTACTTCCCTTCCGAAGGAAGCCATACTTAGACTTTTTACGCCCGAAAAAAGCCATCGATCCTGACCGGGTTTGAACCCGCGACCTTGGTTTTGAAGGCAAGTATGGTTACCACTACACCACCAGGACCGACAACAAAAAAAGATGAAAAGATATAGAGGAAGAGGTAGGAAATAATAAAAATCGGAAGATACATAGTAAAGATGATGACAGAAATGGAGATTGTAAAAATAAAACTATTGAAGGAGGGGGGATCAAAATAGCGCATGGCGTGAGAGAAGTTGAGACGATTCCTTAGAAAAGATAATAATTGAAATTTTAAATATAGATCTAAAAATGCACAAGAACAGATAAAAGAACTGAAAATAAAAATGGAGAACTAGAAGCATATATTCAGACTCAAATGGATAAAGCGTCAGCATCGCATGCGTCGGTGGTAAACGAATTTTGAACGAAATATTATAAGCGCAGAAGTCAACACCGTAAATAGGTTCGAGGTGTTAAGTGAAGAACTGTTTCAAGCAGATGAAATTGAAGATAAACCCGAGGTAAGTATCAACAAATACAAGTGGATAAATACAAAGGCAACGACGAAGAAAGAAGAATAAGAAAGGAAGATAAGGAAAAAGAATGAAGTCATGACAAGTGTCGTGATTTATGGTGACTCAATCATAAAAACATGAATCTGGATAGAAAAGATACAAACGTGAAAGTGTATAGAGGTATAAAGGTAGCATATCTGCCAAATATAATAAGAGGTGACAGGGATAAGTGTAATGCTAAAGTCTTGCATGTAGGTAAAAATGACATTATAAAAGGAATATGTCCAAATGAGGTAATGGAGGAGGTGTATAACTCAATTGTTTGTACCAAGAGATGTTTTCCTGGGGTGACAGTGGTTGTTGATTTGTTTATTTACGGATGCTCTTTGACATCTCAGGTCATAAGTGTCCCATTCTATTCAGGGCGTGAAACGACCGACAAATTTTGCTCAGAGGCCTCTTCTTTCAGGCTTGATGTTCTTTATCGTGCCGCAAATGTACGACACGGGACCCACGGTTTACTTCCCTTCCGAAGGAAGCCATACCTAGACTTTTTACGCCCGAAAAAAAGCCATCGATCCTGGCCGGGTTTGAACCCGCGATCTTGGGTTTAGAAGGCATTACCATTACACCAGTGACAGTGGTGAACATAGTAATAAGAGGAGACTATAGTAAATGATTTATAAGTGTTATAAATGATGAAATTAAATGGGCATGTAAAGCAGCTAAAGCAGTTTATATAGATTCAAATGGGTATATAGATGGAAGCTGTTTGGGAAGGGATGGTTTGCATTTAAATAGAAAAGGTTCGTATGTGTTAAGTCAAATGAGAAATAAGGTGGTAAAGTTATGCATGAAACAGAGAAACTAGAAATAAGTATAGATGATTGCAAGTACAATATATATATATAAGAGAATACAAATGGAAATTATGTTGAAAGAGAATAAACCAAATGTTTTAGAACTTATTGAACATAGTCTAAAAGCAGAAGAAATAATTATGAAGGTTATAGCTTAGGAACATATTATTGTAGACAAGAACACAATAGTGGGGGAGTGATGATCTATGTGGATGAGTAAATTAAATTTAAAGAAGTAGATTGTAGCAAATTTTTAGTGGAAATGACATGTGAATTAGAAGCCATTGAAATTGTATCAAAAAAACAAAATATTGTACTAATAGGAGTATATAAATTGCAAGCAGCAAATTAAAAATTATTCATAAAAAATTAGAAGATTTTCTAATTACAATTCCAGAGAATAAAATCAAAATAATAATAGGGGATCTAAATATTGGTCTATTAAAAGAAAATTCAGTAAAACATGGACTAATAGAAACTTTAACTAGGCTAAATTTAAAAATTGGCATAAATGAACCCACTGGGGTCACAAGACTAACTAAAACCTGTATTGATAATGTATTTACAAATTTAAGAGAGAATAAATGGGAAACTAAAATAATAAAAGCAGGAATAGGTAATTATTTTGGTCAGCTCTTGAAAGTAAATGTAAAAAATGAGACCTTACAAAATAATTTTGAATACAAAAGACAAATAGACAATGAAAGTTTAATTAGATTAAAAAGACTCCTCACACAGTTAAATTGGAAACAGGTCTATGAAACAGAAAGTGCAAATAAAAAGTATGAAATTTTTAGTAATATTATTACAGAATGGCTTAGATTCCAATATGTCTTTGAAAAAAGTGAAAATCAAGACTGGTTCAAGAGGTATCCTATATGAAAAATGGTTAACAAAAGGAATAAAAATTTCATGGGAGAGAATGAAATTTTTGAATTCTCTAAATGATGTAAATATAATAGAAAGATCATTAAAATATTTTGAGAGGCATAATAGAAAATTTAGTATTGTATGTGAAAAGACAAAAATGAGGTACAATCGTGAATTGGTAATAAACTCAGAAAATAAGACTAAAACAATTTGGAATATGGTTAATAAGTTACACCAGAAAAGTGCAAATAAGCAATGTGAAAATATTACAATCAAAATAAATGATAGAGAGATAATCAACCCAGATGAAATATGCATTAAATTTAATAATTATTTTATAAATATCGCGAACCAAATGATGATAAAGGGGAAAAATAATAACCAAGTAAAAATGGCAGCATCAAGTTAAGACAAGTCAATGGGAATATTAGAATTATCAAACAAAACCATATTACAAGAAATTGATAAGATTAAGCCTAAAAAATCAGTTAGCTTTGATGAAATGTCAAACAAGATTATAAAAGACATAAAAATTGGAATTGTCAAAGTGCCTACACATATTACAAATACATCATTAATGCAAGGGATCTTTCCAGAAACTTTAAAGAAAGTAATTGTAAGGCCACTATTTAAAAAAAAAGGAAGTAAGATGAATATAGAAAATTATAGGCCAATTACATTATGCTCAAATTTCTCAAAAATAATGGATGGCATTTTTCAAAACCAATTGCAAAATTATTTTACTAAATTGAACATAATATTAGAATGGCAATTTGGGTTCCAAAAGAAGAAATCAACAATCAACGTGATCGCCAAGGTTAATAATTATATAATTGAAGCATTAAATAGTCAGGAGAAAGTAATAGCTATATTTTTGGACCTATATAAGGCATTTGATTGTATAAATATAAACATACTGATAAATAAACTAGAAAATTATGGGGTCTATAGATTGGCACTAAATTAGATTAATTCATATCTTAAAAATAGGACATAGTGTGTTGAAATAAATCATAAAAATAGGGCTGGTGTTGTAAAAAAATTGAATCAAATTTTCAAATGGTCCAGAAAGGAGTACCACAAGGTTCAAAATTGGGCCCGTTTCTATTTCTAACATATATTAACGATATCTTTGAATTAGTACAAAAAAAATGGAAATGTAGCAATTGGATATGCAGGTGATATGACAGTAGTAATTAAAGATAAGTCAGCTGCAGAGGTAGAATCAAAAGCAAGTGGGTTAATGGAAAAAATAAAACAATATTACATAAACTTGGACATGATTTTAAATATTAAAAAGATAGCCTGGATAAACTTTGAATTAAATAAATGTAGTTTAAAAAGTATAAAATTGGAAATAGATGGGGAAAAAATACCAGAAATTCAATACACAAATTTTTAGGAGTTTTAATAGATAAACAGTTAAACTGGAAGCCATATATAACCCATATAAAAATAAGATAAATACTGGCTTATATATGAGACAAGTGAGGAAAATCATGGATGATACACTTAATCAGGTGTATTATACTTTTATTTATTCACACATAAAATATGGAATAATATTATGGGGAAATATTACAACAACTGAAATTGATATAGTCTTTAAATTATGAAAAAAGCAATTAGAATAATAGGTAATGTAAATAGAAGACACACATGTAGATTAAAGTTCAAACAATTTGGGATATTGACTGTTACTTGAATATACATTTCCCAGATGATAAAACATATTATACAAGAAAATGATAAAAAAAAATGTTGGTATAAACACATATAATCTAAGAAATAAGGATGACTACTTTAGGCCAGTAATTAGAGGAACATTAAGCAGACACTGTGTAAAAAATATGGGAAAAGAACTTTATAACATAAAGAGGTACCTGAGAGTAAATGTATTTTATAGTCTCGAGGAATATAAGCATGAGGCTATAAAGCAAGAATGGTAAATAATTTGTGCTTGTAAAAATTGTATTTGTAAATAATTATTGTGTTTGGTGAATCCACAGCTTGTATATATTTTCACGAATGAAATAAATTGAAACTAAAATCCTTATCCGCATTTTGGTGAAGGTATTGTCCTTTATCAGACAAATTAAGAGTCACATAGATGAATACCTTTATGGTCTTTGTTCCATTGAGAGGAAAGTCTGTGTACAAATTTTTAACCAAAAATCCCTGTTTGAGCCAAAACACTTCCCTTGTTTATTGTACAATATGTTAGCAACAAGGTAAATTTTCTGTTGATCAAATTTAGTTCCCATAAGTAGTTTGAGAAATGCAAGTAATTTATTATATAATATTTTACCAATAGATTCTTATTATAAATTTCTTGCATTTACTTTTTGTATATATATTTTTTTTTTCCTTATTTCTAAGGTAACATGCACCTAAATAAATCACCATATTCATTCAAATTTATTTATATTATTTTTTACTAAAAAGATTACTTTAATACATATAAAGAAACTACTGTTAAGATTATTTCATACTTGAATTTGTCTCTACATTAGTCTCTAGGAAGCAATGAACAAATTATTTTTATACATTTTTACATGGATCAATACTGACATTAGCATTGTTGGTTCTACTCCATAGCTGCACACATATGATAAATGGATATTTACACCATAGTACACTTTTTAAAAATTATTTTTATCCAAATAGATAGTTGAATATGTGAGTAAATGACCTGTTTTCTGCTCAGTTTGACTATTGCAGAAAAAAAAAATGTTTTGTCTGCTCCCTGCAAATAATCATGCTCTTCAGACTCATAACTGTCTTAAAACTAATAAAAGCATTGCAATATTAATAAATCCATCAATTTTATTTACTAACAAAATATTCAACATTAAAGAGCTCCTACAAGAGACTAAAGTTAAAAATTCCATTCAATGCTTTGAATTTACAGGATGATATATCAAAATAGTTTAAAAACTTATGTTTATTTTATTTTTGTCCTTAGAATGTAATATTGGGCATGTCCAAATTAATACAATTATAAATTACATAAATATTTAGCAAATCTGTTAACTCAGATTCAACCTGTAATTGCAAAAGGCATTCCAAATTCCCACACAGAAAATAGACATCCTTAAGGAATTTATTGATATTGCCTAATATATGGCACAATAATCACAAATGAAATAGAAACTTGGAGGATTTTTCAGCTGTTTGCACTATAGAGCAGCAATGAAAAGTTTTAAGATTTTTGCAGAGGACGTAAAGCCTTATGAAGATCAACCTCTCCCCGCCCCTATGGAGGAATTTGAACAGCTCACCTCCCATTAATGAGGTCATGACCTAGCGACCTCAGCTACCTCTGTCACTGTTTATGAATGTTGCATCTTTTATGGATAATATCCACATATTCCTTAAGAATATCTTGTGCAGGAATGTGAAATGCTAGGATGTTCTTTTCCTGGAATATTATCAATTTATTGCTACTTTTGAATTAATCTTGTAAATTCAGTCCTGCAGCAAGATCAGAGAGCTCTTTGGAATATTTGCAAGAGTCAAAGAGAGAAAATTTTTGTTTTCTTCGATCTCAAAGAAAAGCATGGAACTATCATAAATATAGCACAGAAATAGCATATATACTGAAAATATAAAATTCATTTATTGATGCCATACAGGATAAAGTATTTCATTTTAGGATAAAGGATTGAAATTAACCAGAACTTTAGATGAATGAGCAATTTTATTACATTATTGCTGTTTTCATTTTGTAGTTGAAAAGAGTAAAATATCCCTATTCTACACTTCCTTATAGCTCTGAACTAAATTGTGCAATTTTCTTAATTGAAATATAGGTGAATGTGGCTGAAGGAACATTATGGCCAGGCTGTATGAAGGATGTTCGTTATGCAGGATGTGGTAACACAGTATATATAGTGTGCACACCTTATGGTACCAAGCTGCCCACACCAACACGCCTTGTGTACCGTCTGGAGGGTGGCACTTCCAATGTTGCCACATTGCAGGGTGTTGGACAGATTCAGCTTCATTCTGTATTTGGTACCAAGCAGGGTGCTGATATGTGGGTTGATGAAACTAGAACTATACTCCAGGCTGCACAGGTAAATATTTTTTTTGTTTTACTTATCATATAATCTAAAATTTGCCAGAAGATTAAGAAAGCCAGAAAAATACCTTATGTTAACAGGCATAGAAACTGAATTTATTTATATGCAATTACAGAAAAACTGAAGCCATGTTGTTGTTCTGTTTTATATAATATTTTAGATTAAAGAAAAAACTTGCATAAGAAAAATATTATCATGTATTTTATTTAACTTTTTATGTATGGTAAATTGTCATTAAATAAATACATAAATAATTTAAATCTTTTCTACTTTCATCTGCATCAAAACACCTGTTAATTTCTACTTTCTGCTGCTTTGAAGTAGAAAATAACTATAAATATCTTAGAAACGCTACATTTTATTTGCATACAAATATAATTGTAGTATTATTTGTAACACAAGTAAATAAATATACCTTTCATTGCTTGAAACACTTGATGCAATCAACTGCAAAGCATAACAAGGAACAAATAACTGTGCTAAAGATAAACATAAATAAACATTTATTAAAATGCTGTACTATATTCTTTTGTCCTGTAATATCTGTAACTTTTCCAGCATTATGTACAGCTGTACATTATAATGTTGTTTTACTTTAATTCTTTCCTTTATATTGATAGCCTTAGCACTAAAATAAAGACTGATGAGAGTAATTTATTGATAACTATAACAACCGGAATGTTATTCCTCTCAGATGGTTTTTGCCTGAACTTATACTCTATTTGATAAATCTAGAATTGGACAGAGGCACCAGGTTTTCTAAATTCCATCAGAGGCACTCATAATGAAAATTATTGAATACATTTGGGCTATGTAGTATTTAATATATCTTTATTATCTTATAACTTATTAACTGACAATAAAAATATATTGCATTTTGGATATGAGCAACTTTACCTTAATTAGTTTCAATCCATTCATCCATCCATCAATCAATCATGGCTTAATGTCCAAGGGTAGGTCCTTCACTGCATATATTGCATCATCATGCCTTCTATTGCAGCAGTTGGGATAGGTAATATGGTAACATATCCTAAATTTAAGTATTCATTTTTACACTAAACTCCATTTACTTACATAAAATAAGACACATTTCTGGAGAATCTCTCCCATCTTCAGTTGCTCATTGAACTACAACATCAAGCTGGCAACAAATTAAGGTCATATACAAAGACCGAAAGTGATAATTTTGAACAATTTATTGTATTGATGAATGTTCATTAGTTACCAAATAAAATTAAATTTAAATATTACTATGGAAAAAATTTATGAAATAATGCCCATATTAAGTTTATAACCACAGAATTAGAAGATTTAAATAGAAGGTCATTGGAGGAAAGTAAGAAAGAAAGAAGGAAGAAAGAACAACAACTCAGCATTGTTTGTAATCAAACCATTTCTGAATATTAGTAGAAGTATGCATAATCACAACATATTATGCATACTTCTACTTAGTAATTACTTTCAGGATAATGTTTTGAGGAAATTGTACTGAGTAAAATGTTATTCAAGCTTCAAAAAGAGCAATTAAAGTTACAAAGAGAAGTAAATTAAAGGATTCATATAAACACCTTAAAATTAACCTAAACTTAGGTATTAATTTTTTACACTAAGCTCCATTCACTTACACAAAAGTAAGACGCGTTTCGGGAGAATCTCTCCCATCTTCAGTTGCTCACTGAACTGCTGTTACTCGAAACTATGACTGGACAAATGGATGTTGCTATGGTGGCCTCTGTTGATTGAAGTAGGAAGTTGCTGAGCTCATCCATAGGAGGAAACTTGAAATTCATTATGTTTTCTCTATTGTTTAATATGAAAATTTTTTCCCAAGTGGATAACTCCAATGGGTTGTGAAAATGTTTCAGCAGTTTAATTCCCGGTTACTTCATGGTTATTTCATGGTTTTTGGTTCAAAAGTAAGCTGCTACTGCTGATTTATCCACCTGTTTAAACTGAATATTCCTAAAATGTTCTTTCCTTCAAATTTCCAAATTTCTTTTTGTTTTGTCTTTGTTCAAAATCTGCACATTTTATTTTGTAAATTCCTGATTTCTGTTCTGTTGGTATGGAGTCTTTTACTGTGCAACCTAATAAATTCTTGATGTTGTATCTGTTCTTTGGGACTAACATTATCCCATGTTCTTTGAAGATTTTCTTGAACTTGTTGTGGTAAATTGGATGGTAGGTGAAACTTTTGAATTTGTATTCTTCTTTTATGTTTATCAATGTGGAAACTTCCCTTATCCCTTTTTTTCTTTTAGATTTATTGATAATTTTTATCACTGTGTCTTTGTTGAAACCATTGATTATAGCTGTCTTTATTATTTGTTGGTATTCTATTTTGTACTCTGCTTCTGTGAGTGGAATATTCATCAATCTGTGTGCCAAACTATGAAAAACTGCATATTTATGTGGAATGGGGTTAAAACTCTCATTTTTTAAGTAGTTTTCTGTGTATGTTCTCTTCTGTAAATTCCAAAATTCAAATAATCTCCAATTCTTATAATTTTTAAATCTAGAAATGGTAGCCACCCATTTCTTTCTTCTTCTATAGCAAATTGTATGGACTCATGTTGCAAATTAAGAAGTTTCAGGGCATCTATTGAGTGTTTCCTCGGTATTAATGCAAAAATGTCATCCACATATGTATACCATGACTTGAAAATTAAAGGGAAGGCTTTTGTGATGTGTATTTCAAATGAGCTCTGAATAATTCTGCTAGAAAAGGTGACAAAGGGTTTCCCATAGCGAGGTCTGAAACTTGTTGGTAATATTTTTTGTTGAAGCTGAAGTAATTTTTTTAATGCATATTAGTTAGCTTTAATAAGTCTTAAAATTAAAATTAAAATTAGCCTGTCAATATACATTTTCATCATTAATCTTATTCCTATATAATAATGAAAACTTTTACAATTGATACATTATTACATCATAAAATTTGTTACATTATTAACATGTAAGATTATTTAATAGCCTTCCAGGACATAAAAAGACAAAATGGAAACATAAACATAACACTTTTAGTATAAATTTAAACGTACTTAATCATTCATGCATCCTATTCTGTTCTGATTCTTGACATCACACAAAGTGTAAATATTAAAACACTTTGTATATATTTACATTTTTATTTTATTTATATAAAGGGATTTTTACATGATTCATACTCTTGCTTAAAAGCAGTTGCATTAATGTTATAAAATGCATATAAATAAACAAAATACAAAAACATTACTTTTTTAATGTAGTCAATTTGAGGATTCTAAGCTTTTGAAGGTGGACATTGCTTTAAGCATTTTGATTTATTTTCATTTTATTTATAATGAGCTTTTTACTTCTTTTGATTTGTTATACCTATTTGAAGATATATACATTATTAGGTTAATTTTTAGGAAAATTCTCTGTAATAAGGCCGCAAAATTTTTGTTGAATGAAGAAAACTGAAATATTTGAAAATAACTTTCTAATTAAAAAGAAATAAAATAATTATATTTATTTAGCACTAGGAATTTAGTTACTCTTTGCAAAACAAGATATTAAAAGGAAGAGATGAATGGTGTACAGAAATAGTTGCTTTTGGATAACATTTTTAATTGTGTTAATTGAGTGTGGTTTCCATGACAGGATGAAGAAGGCAGTAGCAGTAGAACATTGCTGGTGATCGCACATGATAAACTTCTAGACATATGGATAATGGATCCTGAGAGAGAGTCCAGTCCACTCCACTTTGCTCCAGTAGAAAACATTTGGCGAGGAAGTGCACTGAAATGGTTTCATAGATATGATGCACCATTCTACAATCTTCTTTTGGCAGGTAGGACTTGGCTACTACCCAATCCACGATCTGTAATGCAGTATTGGCCACGTGAGAGAGGTCGCTTCATTGTGCGGTTGTCAGATTGTCCTACTGATAAAGAGGTATCAGATCAGGAACATTTTGATTCTGATGTGGCTCCCACTATTGTTACCTTCTCCACAACTGGTGGCAATCCTGTTGTACAACAGCATCATCAAACTCAAGATGGAATGAAAGCTCTGGCTTTTTTTGCAGTCTCATTAACTATATTTGCTGTGTTTGGAGTATCTCTCTTTTTTCGACGCTGTGTCACCTGTCCACCTTCAAATTCCATGGGACCTGGAGGTGGTGGTGGCTCAGGAAATGGACTCTCAAATTCTGCCTCCTGGCCACTCCGTCCTGCTGATGACAGCAAGTCAACACCACCTGTCATCCGCTACAGTGTTATACCTGATGATCTTACATATTCTGTTGCGTAGCCTTTCTTAATCTTTCTCATCACCATTATCATCATTACCATCACAACAAACAAAACAATAAGTTCATCTTGTTCATATAAACATATTTGTAAAGATGTACATTATATCTGCAGAGCTTGAAGAATCCTCTAGAACCAGTATTCTGTAGATCTAACCAGTAAGGGCCCTGTTTTCAGAAACTTTGAACATGGTAAAATAGATAATCTAAGTAAACTAGACCTTACAAAATTGCTTTCATAAGCAAAATGGTTGCTCAATTACAAACAAATTTTCAAAATGTTCTTCTCAGCATTAACTTAGAAAAAACATTAATATTGGAATATTATGAAACAAAAAATTGTTTCCAGTTTTTACACTTTTCTATTTCTGGTTTACTCTGTAATTGCAAGTATTTACTTACCAATTTATAATTAAGAAATTCAAAAGTGCAAAACATAAGAACAACAGTCACTATCTCCCTGTATTAGGTGAAAACCATTTACTAGCCTAACATGTGAAATTTTGGGGATAAATATTCCATAGATATACATTTATATAGTATAAAACTCCCTCATTATACAGATTTTAGTATATTTTAAAATATTATTTACATTCCCATGTAAAAATCAGTCAAACTTGTACAGTTGCTGTTTCACAAATACTATGAATTGCATCAATAGCTGGCTTGAAAGAAGTTAAAAATTACCTTGAGTGCAAATAAGTATCAAAGAAAGGAATATTTAGAAAATCTCAGAAAACTGCCATTTCCTTTTTAAAGAGTTAAGCCCTCAGCATCTTAAAATTGATTATATACATTTTAAAAAAGCCAATTCTGTCATTGCACAAGAATGTTTCCTTCCTGCTGTATAGTAAACAAATGAACTAGCTAATTATTTTTACCCTGCTTTCTGCTTGTCTTCTGATAACCTTTCAATTGTGTTATAAGTTTTGTATTTGTAATTCACTTATGTATAAAAAATTCTCTCTTTTATATAAGTACCCTTGTAGCATAAAGACACTTAAAAGAGAAGTGGTAGTTTTGTTCATGAAGGGGATTATACAAAATTACCGTTTTTAACCTAAATACTTTTTCAGTTTTAAGTTAAATTAGCAATAACAAAACAGAAATTTATTTCAGTTATCTTTAGATAACATTCATGGCCATTTCTTCTTTCAAAGAACTTACTGTGGCAACACATTCTTTGAGTTTTATCCATAGCTTATCTTGCAAGAAATAAATTCAGTCATGCCTTTTATTGTACACCTTAAGGAAAAAAAAAATGGTCTTACTCATTAATCCTAATTTGTACAGCACAGTGCCCGGTTTTCACTTGAAAAATACCAACCATTTTACCTCCTGTATGCTAAAGTTGTGTTTTATGCTTTCATTTGAAAGAATTTTGTATATAAAGTCATTTGGCACTACATCCTGGGGTGAGCCTCTGCTTCCTCTACCTTGATCTTACGACTTCACAGATAGAGGCAGTATTGCAGGAGGGCATTTGATCACCTGCAGGCCTAGCATGTGACTTTCGTAATTGAAGAATGCTACCTCTCCATCAGTCAGCTTCCCAATTTCCTCACAAGGGTGGGTGGACCCTGATCCAGACCTCCCTAAATTAGAAAAATTCTCAAATAGGTATCGAACTGGATCTTCTGGCCAGCTATCAACAATACTAACCACTAAACCAAGGAAGTGGTCCTCTATAATGATTATACTATTAATAAAAAGGACCAAATAAGAAATTTGTGATGTGCATAACGTTATAACGTTCACTGAAAACATAGTAAATAAAAACATATGCAAGTTACTTTAAATTCAGCTATGCTGCATGCCACCAGCGTTACCCAAATAGACTTTAATTCTGGAAGCATGCTACTTTTTATTGTCTACATAGTATCCTCTGTCTGTTCTTTACATTTGAAGTGAATGAATGGAATACACCTTTTTATGCAGTTTTTCCCATTTATTTGTTGCATACAATTTTATTTTTTCCTTTGTAATTACTGATACATTCAATATTTTGTTGTATCACCAGATATTCTCAGAACATAGAATAGAACAATATAGGAAATATTGATGTAAAGCTAAAATCATTAAACAAATACACATAGTGGCAGACAATATGATGGTGACCAAGAAGATTAATACTTTCTTTGGATGGTGATCAGATTTTCTAGTGGCAGCAAAGTCAGTAGTCAGAGGAGGGAACGAAAGGGAATGTCAAAGAATGGGGAAATGACATGTGGCATTTGTCAGCTCTACTTTCAAGGCTTTTTTAAAACTTGTATAGCCATAGGTGAGATCAACCAACCTGAAATGCTGTCTTCTTTATACTCAGTACGAACTTTAAGAAATAAATTGTTAATGTTGGTTATGAAATGTATTTTTCTCAAAGAAATTTATATAATCCCTCTAAGAAAAAAAGTGAATTTTGTCTTACTGATAAATGCATAAAATAATTGTCATCATTTTTTTATTAGACGTTTGTTTTTGGATTTTAAACTTATACAGTATGCAGAAAAAATATGTGCAAAGAATTTACAAGAAGAAAAGGGATTCAAAATGAGACATCTGAAGAAAATAACAAATGCTCTTGGATGGTGGTGCTGCAGGCATTAACTCCAAAGCTAATGTGGTGAAAGACCACTGAAAACAAGTGATAATATGCAAATGTTCAAAATGAGCCATTAATGTATTATTATCATCTGAACTGCCATACACCAGGTCAATGTCAGTCAACTCTTAAAATAAGAATTGATGAGCCACTTCTCAAAATGTGTTACCACTCCCATGAAGACCTGTACCTGTACCTGTACCCTAGTGATGTGATTAGATTAAGGTGCATCCTACTTATGACCATGCCTCATCCAATGATATCATAGGCTTACATCTAACTGGCTATGAACACACATTGCATTATAATGTAGCTATGACATTGGTTCACATCAATGCCTGTAGCTCCATATTGAAGCATTTGAAACCATTTGGTGCCACTCTTAAAATACTTAATATCAAGGCCACTTTTTACTTATTCTTTGTATATATTTACTCTACAGCCTGTATATTTTAACAAGTCTAAGAAACAAAACTTAATGTATAAACATATAAACAATGTAATACAGTTTTTTTCACACTAAGTCCATTCACTTACATGCAAGTGAATGGAGTTAGTGTGAAAAAAACTGTATTACATTGTTTATATATATACCACTCCATTGTCAACAGCTTCGTAAGTACACTTAATTGGGAAAACTTAATGTATTTTTTGGTGTTACTTTCATACTATGTTGGAAATAGACAAAACTGTTGGATACCAGAACTTAAGGTGAATCAAATGGTCTGACTAGAATTGGTAAATTTTTATTGCTGGTGTTTTAAGTATTCAAAATTCTCTAGCTATATTTAATGCTTTGCTGGAAAGTTAAATTGAAAAATGAGTAATGGTGTATTCTAATATCAATTACAGTTCTGTGCAATGCTGATACTTGTTCTTTGGGTGAAACATAATCTCTCAGTCCATTTTTGCTCATTTGTAAGCATAACATTATTAAACCTTACTGTTTAGAACTGCATTAAGTTGATAGTAATGAAATCCTTCTCGAAACATTAAGTTTGTACAATAAATCATTTATTCAAAAAAGTAAGAACAATATAATATAGGGGTGAAATTACATATTAATGTTCAAAACTTGCATTAAACACAATGTTAAGATAGGTTAGACTTTATATTAGGTAATATTTTCATTTATTTTTAAGACTAACTAAAGAAATAACTTCTCAGGCACATGAAAGTGAGAAATTACCACTTAAATACAAAATGATCTTGTCTAAAAAATTATTCTATTGCAGTGTCTGAGAGCACTGCATACCATAAAGATTGTCTGCATCTAATGGCTAACATTTGGAGGTGATTTTAACCTTGTCATATAGACATGAATATTATTTATTTACTGTCAACAGACTTGTAATACTAGTTTGTGAATTGTTTTTGCATTAATGATTAAACAAATATTATATAAAATTATTTTAAAGTATCCAAAATATGTGTCTAAAATATTTTTTGGTCATTAATTGAAAATATTAAATTTTCCACTGATAAAATAATGCAAACAAGGAAAAAAAGACATGAGAATACATGTCTTTATGAGAATACATTTTTATAACATGAAATTTATTTGATGAATAACTAAAATAAATAGCTAAACATAATAGAAATTTTAAAAGGAGCTGTATGTAGCACCTGTGGTGGTTGAGCTCACATGCATAAATAACTTCCCGGAATGCACCCTTGTGAGCTGTGATTTTTTTTTTCAGAGACCTTTAACTGGGGAGGGGGGAGTGAAAAATCAATATGTGGGTTGCAAAGATTTTTAATTCTTAAGCAGACATTCTGGTTTTGCATAGTACACTTAATATGGCAATATATAACTAGGTTATACTTCTTCACAACTTGCATTTTATTGTAATTTTCATTATTTCAGTAATTTTACAAAATATGTTTTCAAAAATTCAAATATTATTGAAGAAATATATAGTTAAAATGCTAAAAAATAGTGAGGAAAAAAAATAATTTCTCAACTTCTATATTGGATGCATGAGGAGTAGCACTGTTTCAAAAATTAAGTTACATTATTACAACCAACTTTTACTATTTCCAGCATTGAAACTGAAGTTTATTATCTATTATATTTCTTTTGTGGGGGGGGGGGCGTGGAAAGACACCAGGGACCCTCCCATATATTGAAAGATACACTGTTGTGAGAAAGATGAAGTTGATTCCATTCTTTGCAAAATAAAAGATTCAATGTTTGTTAAAAGATACAATGAACTGAAACAGCAGACATATTGTGGTGCAAGATGAAAACATACATATACAGCATTTAGGAAAAACTGGGTAACTTCACTTTTGGTCAAAAATGAGTTAAATATGCCAAGTAATCACTTATAAGTCTGGTCTTTATTATGTAAAAATGGGTAAGTAATTGTGAGAAAAATATAGGAGGTTGTAATCTCAAAAGAAGTTAGAAACAGTGAAGTTGTTACATATACAAATGAGTCAGTATTAGGTGACACTAAAACTTCACTAAATGGTTAATTCTTCAGAATACGTTTCAAGAGCAGAGAAGATGAGAGTGAATGCTGACTCATTTGTATATATAGGAGGTTATTAAGCATTACATTTATAGGTAAGTCAACTTGATTTTGATGAAAGAAAACAGGAAAAAGAAACAAACTACCAAGATGTTTTAACCTGTGATACATAATTGTAGTAATTAGTAAAAATGAGTAATTTTATTTGTATGAATCAATTATATTTTATTGTAAATGTTCTGATTTCAGGACTAGCTGTAGTTTATAAGTCTTCTGTAACTTTTTACTTCAGCTACTTACCAGTTTTCCTAAATGCACTAGAAATATTATATTGTAGAAATTCTGACCACCATGCCTTTGAGAAGAACTACTGGCTGGAGCGGGAAACTTTGTATTTAATATTTTTATACATACTAAAAAAACTTAATTAATTTTTGTTGTTATATAAAACAAAAGAATAAATTGTAATCTATACCATTCTGTATCAACATGGAAACTATCTTTATGATATAAAATGGAAGAACTAACTCTAACTGACTGCTGCTTAAATATAAGTACCTATATGTTGAAGTCACAGTTTTACATAAGTATATTAGGGATTATTGGAAACAAAGAAATCCTCCTCTCACTTTTTAATTACTTTGCTTTGATAAAGTAACAGAAATGCATATCAAGTTTTGCTGCTAAAACACAGTATATAAAATATATTAATAAAATCTTAATAAACTTGTTAGCGATCAGAATTTTCATACTTTAATTGCTGACATAAGCCAATGTAATGCTAAAATAAGATTAAATTTAAATTTACTGTTGAAAGTTAAATGAAATTAACTGTCCAAAAAAAGTGAAGATCTGTAGTTTGTGATTACTGCATAACTGAGATTTTTAATCAAAAAGCAACATCACTTATGACTCAAGATGAAATAGAACCTTAAAACCTTTTATCAGTGTTACAAGAAATTATAGTGATATGCTTAAATTGCAGTGTTCATATATTTATGGAGTATTTTGTATTTAAAATGCTTCCAATTATGAACTTTGTCATATCTAGCGCAATATAATACAGTTAGACTTTTGTCCTTCATTCTTTTTCCTACTATTCCTGGCAGAGAACTTGGTGTAGAAAGTACTTTTAAGTACTTTTAGCAGTATGTTCAAAGAAAGGAATGTCTACAATTTCCAAGGAGTTAATTTCTTTTGATAATTTGGAAAAGTGGGCTGATAGGAAAACAGTTTCTAACTCATTGTTAGTACATTTTGAGCCACCTGAATAGATGCAGAATCACTAGGTCTGAGGAATTAATTATCTCTTCAATAATTGTATTTAGTGTGCATAATAAAGAAAATAATCAGGCAGGCTACTCAATACATGATTGGAATGGAAGTGGTACATCAGATGCTAATGATTCAATAACTGTACTCTTGAAGGGGAATGTATTTTAATTATTATACAGCCAATCCCATCTTCCTGTATACCATACTAAAGCTCCTAATGTCTTCCATTCTCATGTTTATATTGTGTGCATTACTTCTTTGTTCCTGTCTTCCCAGCAATACTTTTTTATTTTATTTATTTCATTTAAAGAACATACAGCTAATTCCATTCCTGTACCAATCCTTGAAAGCTGCCTGTCTTTTTATCTTTCATTTCATGTTTATTGTGTTCCAAGTTTCCTTGCTCCTATCTTTCCAGTGATAAATTTTTAGGCCATTGTTTTTCTTTCATTTTCATATGATGTCCAAAGCATTTTAAATTCCTTTTTTTCTCTTATACGTGCTTTTATATATTTATCCTATAAACACGTTAGATTTTTTTTATGCATTCCAGACTCAAAATTCTTGTATTTCTTTTCAAATAGCTTATTTCCACAACTAAGATACTTTTTTGTAATATTTATTCATTATTCAAAATTTGTTTCCATAATTTAAAGTAATTTTATCACATTAAATTGAGTTTAAATGTATAGTATTTCCTTGATTTGATTGCTCCTGCATTTTATCTTTCTTCACCTTTCCAATACCTGATTGACTTAAAATTGTTTTTAGTTATTTTGCATGATTAACTCACTTTGTTTCTATTCCTTCACAATGTTGATATTTTAGCAGAAAGGTATTAAGCTTTCATGCATTGTAATGTGAAACCTTATGACCCATAACTTGAAAAAAAAAAATCTTATGAATCTAAATTCAAAATCAAGGTTCTGTGAAGTCAAACAAATTTAACTGTCAGCTAATTGTTAATTAAACAGAATTTTATGACATATTCCTGCTGTTTCCACAGTAGCTTTTATCTCTATTTCTCCAACTTTTTCAATAAATATGTAAATTAAAAGAACGAGTGATTTGGTTGCTGTCTTGTCTCAGCTCTCTAGGAATTTCTGTTTTCTGTGAGTAAAATTTTATAATGTACATATTGCTGGTGATTATTATACATTTCCTTTAAAATTTCAAATACATTTTTAGTTATTTAATTATTCTTCTTAAAATTTCCAATATTTAATTCCTAAGATTATAAATTTTGAGATTTTTTTTTGAGATCTCCTTATACTTACAAAGTTTGTGGGTAGTGTAAAATGAGTTTTTCCATATCATTGAAGAAACTCATATCTTGCTCATTGAGCCATTTCAACACTTCATCTTTAGTATAGTCAAAATTGTCTATACTGCAGATTTTTGTTTAGGTTTTCCAAACAGATGAAATTAATGAGAAACATGTTGCAAAAATGTTGCCATTTTATAATTGTTTGACTTTCATGCTGCCATTTTCTACCTATTGGATGGATATCACATCCATTCCATATACAGAAATAATGCATTTGTGGATGTTTAAAGATTGCATCTTTTCTGCTCATAGAAATGGAATAACTGTATATACTTTTACCCTTGAACACTTACTCAATATCTTCACTTTTGTAACTATTGCTGCATTGTATGTTCCATTGTACAAGCCAGTGCTGCTGTATGCCATCTTCAGGGACTACTGCATACTAGTGAGTACACAAATTTAAGCAAGTTGCACTTTGGAGTAATAAAGTAGGAAAAATTATCTTTTGACTTGCCTCATAGTTCCTTAATAACAACCATGTCAACTGAACGAGATTTTCCTTGTCATTTCCTCTCAGTTGATGAGGAAAGAAAAGAAAAAAAATTATCATCAGCTAATTATCTCTTTAAATTAACTTTTTGAATGAAATACTAAGTACTAAAAAGTACAAAAAATGACACAAATTATACTGTTTAGTTATTTGTATGAAACACTTGAATCAAATGATTTAAAAATGCTTAAGTTGTATGAAATCAGTATTTTGGTAATAATTTCAAATTAATCATTTGAATTCAAACATAATTAGCAGTAAATTTAAATTCAAAGCACTTGCAAGTAATTAATTGCTGAATAAATTATTCCAACTAAATCAATTTTGAATTATTGGTCCGAGTAAAACAAAGTAAAAAACTAATTGAGATAATGGCATTGTTTATTAAAATAACATTATATCTTTTCAAAGCTATAAAATAATGTTATATGTTTAGCTCTGTGTATAAATAAAATAATTTATAAAAGAATTAAAGGTAATATTAGGCATTTAATATGACCAAAACATTAAAATGGATTAAAAGGTAACTGCAAAATTTGTACACGATTATATATGTAGCATTAATTATTTTGCATTGTGTACTGATAGTGCACTAGTTCTGTATTTTTTAAACATTAGTTGTTTCTGATGCAAAGTATAATGGGATTATATATGCAGTAGTACCTAAGTGAACAAGATTTGAAATAGTTCCTTGGATTTATAAAGAATGATATTTATAAAATAATTATTATATAGGTTATATCAGTTAAAATGCATGTTCATAATATTGGAAAATATTTGAACTTTGTTACCACCTAATTAAACAACGATATAGACTATTAACACTGCAGGTTTTTCAAATTAAGTATTTAGATGGATGATATGTGGATTGATCTCTCTGAGAACAATCTTATGGTCCAGAAAAGACCTTTAGACAGCAACTAGAGATGACGAGGTTAGAAAATTGAGAAAAGGTAATCTGGAATGGGTATAAATGATCAATGTAAATATGTCTCACTGTCTGTGATAAAATCATTTGGTAAAGGATATTAAGGAAGATTTAGTACTATGTGCCATGCTAGTTTCAGTTTCTGTTAATGTTTTTAATTTGTATTTATTTGTTTATGGACTTTCAAATAATATTGGGAAATTTCTATGAAATTATTGTACATAGCTTATGAGAGTAAATAAGTCTTTTTCAAGTTCAATTTATTATACTATCCATGGAGGTTACGGGGGCCTGTTGGATAATGTCAATTTTTACAGTTGAAATTTGTAGAATTTGAACATAGTCTAACTTGATATAGAAACAGGGTGATACAAGAAATAAGTAATTATGTATTAATTTAAGCATTAACAGTGAACAGAAAATGTTTTAAAAAATAATTCTATTAAAACGTTATATAGTTCCAAAGGCTTAAATTTACTACAAAATATGTACATGATATTCCTTGATCAAGAGTTCATGAAAGTCTATAAAAGTTTACATTTATTCTTTAAATTTTAAATATTATTAAAAAAAATTGTGCAAGCCATACTTTTTTTGGAGTGAAACTTTTATTCAATTTAAACTATATGTTTTGTTAAATGTAGCAGATCTTGTACTCTATTTTTTGTATTAATAATATAACTTTTAGAATGTTTGTAACAAAGGGAATGGAATGCCATACAAAGCTTACTGAAGAATTAGAACTTATCTTGCTTGCAGACATAACTGTGTATGCTTAATTCCTAATACTTACATGTGCATATATCTGCATGACTTTTAACTGAATTTATAACTGAACAAAATTTTCTCATTAGGGCAATTTCAGAAATTTCACAATGTGTGTTCTGCAGAGTATTTTTGTGGGAGGGACAAGCCATTTTCTTAAAAGAGCATTATCTTAAAGTTTACTTATAATTATTGTGACATATGGTATGAGTTATATTTGATATACAATCATCAAGAAAGCCACCAAATAACTTTCACATTGGTTCTGGAAAATGTAAGTGACAAGGGGTAGTTGCTCCATAGTATCCCACTTATAAAAGCTTTTTTCTTCATATTTGCTTATCTTTATTTATATAGGGTGCATTTATCTTTTTCGACTTCTCATGGCATTTTATTTTAGTTATATTTACTAACTGGGGTTATTAAGCTTTTCTTGTACCTTTATCTTTATTTACTTTGTTTTATAATTTACTGGCTATTTAATTTGTGAATTAAATTTATAAATTTATACTTGTCTGTTATTAGTCTCTTTTTTTCCTTTGTTTATTTTTGAATTTATATTTCTCCATCTTGGTTTACGGGGCTATACTTATTGAACCTTATGTTTTCTCCCCTATTATTTTATTTAATTATTAATTACTACCTTTGTATTTGCCTATTTTTATCTTTCCAGTCTATACTTTTCTGTCCTTGGGTTATCTTGTCTCTCTATTTTAGTTTTTCATTTATTTTGAGTACATATCTTCTGTCTTCTTCTGTGTATGCTAAACTTGCCTTTTATTGGCTTCTGTTTTCACTTTAGTTTTGTTTATTAATAATTTTTGTCTTTCTTAGTTCATCCAGATTGGATCAGTCTGTTTCTGGCTTCTCTAGGAGTTATTTTTGTTTTATATGAATATTTTTTCTCTAAATCAATACCTCTCCTAGTTCAACCAAATTATAGTAAAACCTGCTCTTAGCTAATTCACTATTTTCTTCTTATAGTTAGGTAGTTGGTTTGTCCCCTGGATGACAGCTCTGGGGATGAGTGATAATGAGATATCATGCACTTAACCTACAGCATGAGTTGGAGACAATTTTTTTTATATTTGCCCATTTTGAGTTTATGTTCACTTATCTGCGCTTATCCACACTACTTTGCTTGTTTTAAACTTTTCTTATTTTTATTTTATTAAATTATTTTTGATTTTATGTTCCTTATTCTATACAAGTCTTCTAAATTTTCAATGTCAATATATTTTAGTTTATTTTTGTGTTTATATTTGTCTATCTTAGTTTATGAATTTTTGCTGATCCCCAAATAATTTTGTTTAGTTTTTTATTTATATTTTTCATTCTTGGTTTCTCGAGCTATATTTGATAACTCATATTTTCTCTCATTTGTAAATTTAGTAATTTTATTCATTTATATGTTTTATATTTTTCTATTTTCACTTATGTGGACTATACGCCTGTCCTCAGTTTCTCCTGTCCCTCTTCTATTAACTTATTTTTGAGCTTATATATTCTGTTGCATCTAGAATTTATTTCCCTCTCTTATTCCACTGGTGTATTTTAATTAAATATATTTTGAATTTATTTTTGTCTCTTTTAGAATATACAGAGTGCTCATAATTTCTCTTTCATCTCTATTCACTTTATCCATTTACATTTTGGCTTATATTTGTCAATCTTAGATTATGGGAATGTACCAGCTTAATCATAATTTATTTATTAATTTTCTATTTGTTTATTTTTCTTATTGTGTTATATTTATCTGTTTTTCTCTGTAATTGGGTGCTTGGAAAAGTATAAAAAACTGAAGATGAAAAAAATCTAATACTCATCTGTATGTTCCAGTCAAAAAGTATGGAGAACAAATATGCAGATTTAACTTATCACTCTAGTCAATTTTATGTATTACACAATAGAAAATTGTAATTGTTTTAGATTACTTAGTTTACATTAGCAGAATTAACAAGTTTAATTTAGCAATTAGCAACTGGTTGACATTAATTTTCTATCCATTATACACCAATATTTATGAAATGCTAGTAATGCAGGCATGGTTCATTAAGAGTAACATTTTTTAAATTTTTTTCCCCCAAATATTCCAAACTAATTCCTCACTTTGTGTTAAGGAAATAGAAAATTGGAAATAACTAATCTTTTAAACAAAGATATGAGAACATAAGTATATGCTTCAGATAGCACAACAAACAACACTCAATACTTTAGTTAGTTTTTTTAGTTTCCTAGTATATTTCTGTCTACCAATTTTTAATACATAACTATCTAAATATAAGTACGAACTTTAAATGTTAATACATACTTACTATATGTAGTGTTGCATGTCTATAAGTTACAAAGCTTTTTTCTATGTACTATTTTTGCATTACTGAGCATTAACATTATTAGCTGTATTTAGACATAAAACTATTGATTTATTAGTTCATAATATAATTAACGTGCACTTTATAAAGTTATTAGAAATTGTAGGTTACTTCTAATACATCAGAACTGAATATAAAAGTAGCAGAAATAAAAATCTTATCAATATCCGTTCAATATTAAAGGAGCTCTGTTCTGTTATAACATAAAAATAATATAAATTCAATCATTATTACTTATTGATATCTGGATTTTTGAGTGAAAACTGAATTTTCACATTCTAAGTTGTAAATATTTTTTAACAATGTTTTTATAGTTTTTGTTCTCATAGTATAAAATTACATTATTAGCATTTGTGATTCAAATGAAAAGTACAAATTTAATATTTTTATTAATTAATGGTTTAATATGTCTATATAATAATATGTGCTTTTATACAGATAGTAAGTTTCATCCTGCATCTACAGCAATATGCAAACTGTTTAAGGCTAAGGTTGAACTACTTCAATGGAAATTTTTCCCTTATATTTCTACTCACACAATTTGTATCAATAATAGCATACAAATGGTGTTCTTTATTTTATGTGAATACTAACATGTTTGAAGTGATGTCTGTCTTCAGTCAGAATGACATATTTTAATGAACTTTGCATTTACCCACAATAGCCCTGTTTCTTTATCTAATTTTTGCAATTCCTGTTCAGATATTTTCTTAAGTTCCTCTGTAGATTGGAGGCTTACTACTATAGGTTTTTTTCTCTGTTTTTATAATTACATTTCAGTATAATACACTGTAGTAAAATCTCCTCCTTTAAAATACTGTAATAAACAAAATGGTGGCATCAATACCCTTAAAAATGCATAATAAGGACTTGAGCTACATCTTAACACAATCATAATAACACAAAACAGAAATAATGCTTATTCTTGCAATAGCAACTGCAACTAATTATCCAAATGCAGGAGCTATTGGCGTGGAAACTGTCAATTATGATGATAGGCAGCTAGAATGTCCTCCACTCAGTATGAGCTATACTCGATACACAGCTGTGGATACAGTCCAAACATAGCTCTCATTAGTATGCTATGCTATTATCAGTTCACTTATTTTAATAAATTCATGGTAATTATCAATAAAAATAACAGAAAAACTAGAGGTTAATATACCAAATTAGAAGTAAGAGCTATAATACATCTTTTAATGTTGAAGGGGCAAAAGCTCATGGAATAGACAGAAAAATGGTTATACATTAGATGCACAAGAAGTTAAGGATGCTGCTTAACAATGTCAATCCAAAGGCACTGTGCTGGATAAAAATCTTGCTACTGTATACAGTTGAATAAGGAAAATATAGGAAATTTATTATCCATCTTTAAATATTTTCTGTAGAGACATGATTAAAATTTTACAATTTTCATCTGAAATGTTGTATATCTGAAACTTTATTACAATTTTACGCTTTTCATTTGAAATATTACATACCTCTAATGTAAACGAGTGGTAAACAAAAAATAATGGAAATATAGTATTGTTAAAGGCTATTGGCTCTCTTTATTAAAAGTGAATTATCATTATTTTTTTAACATTAATCTTCTTCTGATGTGATACACTGATATATTTCAATACTTTTCAAAGTTCTTCTTTGACAATATGTTTAGTATATCCAAGACAGCATTGTTAAGCTTGTCTGACTGAAAATGGCCATCTTCAAAATTGTTTTTTGTAAGTGCAAAAGAAGCCACAGGGTGCAAGATCCAATGGATAGATTGTATGTGCATCATGTCAATATCTGATTTAATGTATCTTGACATTTATGTTGTATGATTGCTCTAATGCAGAAACCACTGTGTACAAGCATGGTATGGTCTCTTTTCAGCAATACAGTATTCATTTTCAATAGTCTTTTCAGAATAGCACATTAATACTATGGAGTGACTATATACTGTTTACAAGGCAGATAGGCATTAACAATGCAAATTTTATGGAAAAAAAAAAAAAAAAAGGAAAGATAATATTCATTACTTTTCATACATTTGCTTTTGTTTTGGCCTTAGACTAGATGGATGTTTCCACTGTGCACTCTAGTATCATTTCCAGAGTTTCTATTGCAGTTTAAGTTGTAAATTTATACAAATGATTGCAAAACCCAATATATGCATACATTATAGTACCAAATCCATTCCGAGTTTTAGAACAATATCATCTCTCCCCCCCCCCCCAACAAAATAATAGCTGCCTCTTATTAACTAAGAAGTTGCAAAATAGTGGTATATCTTGCAACATCAATCAACATGAGAACTCTCCATGACAGTCACATGGAGTACGCATATGTTAGCAGAATAAAATTGTTTTTTTTTTTAATAGCCATTCATAAAATGAAGGTGAAATCCTATCAAGATTTTTATCATTTTCAACAGAGAACATTAGTTTAACTTAATATAACATGAAAGAAATTTACTGTTATTAAAAAAATTAATTATTAATGAAAAAAAATTATAGTTGTTTGTTGAACAACTTTAATAAATACACATTTTACATCCATGCTATAGAAGAGACATATAAATACTGCAAGTGAGGAAGTTATAGGTATAACCTCTTCTTAGATTTAAAATAAGGAGCACACAAGGAAAGAAACAGAAGTTTTTATGAATATGTGCAGCAGGTTCTTTGATATGTTAAGTACCTTATTTGAAGAAAGTGTAAAATTTTTATGAAATATTTGACTCTCGGTCTCCTCAATAAACACCAAGTTCCAATGCCCAGGTGAATGAAGTGTTCAAACAAGCTAATTCTTTAGTTAGAGCTTAACATTTTAAGTAGGTATATAATGAGTTTCCTTAAAAATATAGTATGAGCTGTGTGAGAGAGTTGTTTAACAATCAGTATTATTAATATTGGATATCAACAGCATGTTCAGCTTAATTTTCAAAGTAAGAATAAATTATTTATTATATTATTTTGAATAAAAATCTTCTGCATACTCAATGTCTAATTGTAATAGGACAGAGATTCCTATATAAGAGCTTTGTTCATTGCTGTGAAAAAAATATAAAGGAATAGGTCAACGTAATTATATTTTTCACAGAACTTATAAAATATATACATGTATTTTAATTTTGAAAATGAATAACAACGTATATCAATGCAAATGCTAGTCTTGTCTTATATTGTGATTATTGTTAAAAAGATTTGTAAATGTTAAAACGAATTATGTTCAGACTTGTTCTGAAACACGAAGGTGTTCAATTTTGCATAAAATAATCATTATATAAATAAAAATCAAATAAAAATGTTAAAACTAAATGTACCATCCAAAGTAAATGTTTTAAAGAAATAAAACCATTCTTGTTTGCCAGAGTACACCAAGTGAATTTACTGTATTTTTGCAATTAGATCATCTTTTATGTTCATTATATGGTTTTAGCTGATAATTCCTTATTTTCTCCTTGCTCTCCCTTTTTATTTTGCAAACTTTTGCTTTTCATATAATCTCTATCTATCTCTCATAATATACACAGAAGAATTTAAATGTATATTTACATTTTTGCCATGAAAGGCTAGGTGATTTACTTAAAATGTAGTAAGTTACAGCATGTAACAAAAAAATCTTCCAAAAGAAAAAAAAAATTCATCTAAATAAAAGAAATTAGCATCAGAGACTTGGAAAGCACATATATTTATATTATGTATTATATATTTTAAGTGGTCTTTCATGGTTTTGTTGCCTGTTTCACGGTAGCTGGCGGGTCGGCATTCAGAGCAGTAGCTCTTTTCGAAATGGATGTAATATTGTAAGAGTAATTCAAGTTCTGCAATTACAACAACAATTGCAATTAAAATAAGCATGTACTAATGACAGGAGATATGGTAAATGTTACCCTATTACATCCGCGTATTTCTGCCATCTTTTTAGAAAATTGTAGCTCACACACGTCAATTCATCTTCCGAAATTGAGTCAGTTTATCCTCTGATATTTCTTTCAGTTCTTTCAATGTTTGAAAGTTTGTTCCATTTGCTTTATTTTCTTTTAACTTCCCTTCTAAGTAAAAACCATATACTGTCAGAATGATGTCATTCCCGTATCCTTCTCATTGGACCGTTGGGGCCTCAAATTTTGACAACGCTTTGTATATGGTAGGGCCTGCGTTCCAATTTTGTCAACTCCACCATCAACCAAGCAAGACATCACATCCAACATTCAAACTACAGAAGAGGTTGGAATTGCCGATCTCCAAAGTGATTACAGAGCATACAGCGACAATGCAGAGATCGGCGCACACTCAAAGACTTGTAGTTGTGTGTATGGATACGTGCGAAAAGTCTTCCTGCGGGCATAAGTTAACACGGAATATATGTTGGTTACTGTGAACCACTTGCGCTTTCGGGTTTTACTTCCTCCCTCACACATACATGGTGTGCAAGTTCACGATGCCGTCTCGAGACTCCTGCAACATCAGCAAGAATCCATCCAGCTTGTGAAATGTACCGCACACAACCACAAGTCTTTGACCGTGAGTGTCTGTCTTGCACCATGATGCGGAACGCACGCCCATCACTATATCCGAGGCGTGTCATTTTTGACACTCCACAGCACCCAATCTATGCATTTCCAAATGATCACTGTCCCGCACAACATACTAAGCGTTGTCGGTGTTATTTTGAATCTTTCTGATATGAGCTTCCAGGTCTGTTATCAGTTTTTAAAGAGGAGGTTTTTCTTTGGAATTTTTTCATAATGGTACCTAAAAGTAAATTATCGTGTCTTTCCTGGCTTTTTAAACCTCCTGCTAGTTTATTCAAGAAATTTCCTTTAAAATCAAATCTCTAAAGATCTCATGTTGTTTGCATTAATTTTTTTTAAATACGAGATTCTTTTGAAAAGTTTGGCAAATTTCCATAAAATGGTGAGAAATTCAGGACCATTGTTGGCAAACATTATTCTTGTCACAGTTTGTGCAGGACAGTATGTAATTATGTTATTCTCCTATGTCTTCAAATGGTAGTTAATACCAAATCTGAAGGGGAAAAAACATTTTAGTATCTGGACGGTGGACATCAATAATAAAATATGAGACAGTCCAAACAAAATCTACAATAAACACACACTTCAATCGCAATTTATCCAACAGAGCCATGGCTTCATAGTTTCCCCTCATTTTGTGTAGTCGGTCCTAGTGGTGTAGTGGTAATCATACTTTCCTTCTAAACCCAAGGTCGCGGGTTCAAACCCGGCCAGGATCGATGGATTTTTTCGGGCGTAAAAGTCATAAGTATGGCTTCCTTCGAAAGGGAAGTAAAGTCATGGATCCCGTATTGTACATTTACGGCACGAAAAAGAACCTCAAGCCTGAAAGAAGAGGCCTCTGAGCAAAATTTATCGGCCGTTTAACGCCCGGAATTGAATGGGACGCTGATGGCCTGAGAGGTTTAAGAGCGTCCTTAAAAAAACCCTTATGTTGTGTTCATGTTTTTGCTAACATTAGATGCAAGCATAGTTAAATATATTAGTGCCTTATTCCTTCATTTTTCAGAGCTGAAACGCCTTTTTCCTGTCTATGTTAAGAATTTTTAGTGTTCCTAGGCGCAAAAACATAAGCTACCAGTGCCTTAACATCCGATATCTAAATAAATAAATAAATTATCTCTAGGAAAAACTCAACAAATCTCGTGTGGTATATCTACTGATCTACCACACTATCTAAAGTTCCAAGAATCCACGTAATGCATGTCAACAACCACAAGGAAAATGAGGTGATAATTTGCAAAGAGGATAAAGATGCTTCACTTTTTCTCCAAGCGCTTTCCGTGCTGCGTCAAGGAGTGCGGCAGGTCCTGCCCTTGACACGGAATTCGCTTTTGTCAGGTCCCATTGGGTCAGGTCAATACACAAAACTCATTAACTCGTATGCAAAATATAGTCACGCCACTTACCAGCTGGAGTAACCTATTAGCTGGCGCATGACTGCTTCCACTGGGCATATTAATCGTGCGTTAGGTTATCAGTTACCATCAAATTAGGGAACGAATTTTGATTACTTAAAAAATGCTAAAATGATCTTTAAAATACCCCCAAAATTGAGAAAATGAGAGCTTCGACATTCTACATTCTTCCTATCTTAATTTTAGTTCAAATTTTATTGTTAATTTTAGAATCGGCTGTAGCTATTATTCAATCTTATGTATTTGCTATCCTAAGAACTTTATATTCTAGAGAAACAAACTAATGTCAACAAATCATCCAATCATCCAAATAAAAGTAAAATAAACTCTTAGTTTTCTAAAGCAATATTATAACGATTCTACCTTAAATTAACATTCCTCTTTTCCATTGCGGTAGATGACAGCATTCATATGAAGATTCTTAAATTTACAAAGTTTTCAAAATAGACTTTTATTATTAGCTAAAGCAGCTATTTTTTGTTACAAACTCACTAATATATTTTTTCAAACTAGTTAGCTTTAGCGACTTCATTTTCGGCAGTTTTGTAGATAATCAAGAAACCATAGAGACACACTGTCATAATCGAAATAATGCAACTAATGCGCAGCGTTTGTTGTGTAATCTATGAGCTTTTAGTTGTCACCTTTCTTTTAGCAGAGAAAAGAATACTCACTAAGCAGATAGCCGAGATCAACACTTGTAGCAATAAGAAAGGCGGTCTAAAACAAAATGTACACAAGAAGTGTACCAATAATCAGTGAATGACAGAGGACAATAGAAAAAGTGTCAATTTAAACTTCAGAGATGCTCGAAAATATTGCGGCAATTTGTTACAAATGTTTACAGACAGCATCCTGTTTTTCCACTGTGATCGCATTAGCTCACTGCAGACACCATGGCGATCGTTCGTTCTTTTGTACTCGGCACATTTGCAGGGACGCGGGCGCCAGATTTACAATTGCACTATTTCGACACTACTTCTATCGATACTACGACTAATAATAATAATAATAATAATAATAATAATAATGATAAATCTGGAATTAACAAATAGATGAAATTATATTTGTCTTAATAGTGTGAAGTTTGGCACTGCAACTTGCAAGTTGAGGAAAATGAGGCGTGTAACTGGAACAGGCTGCTCTTAAGGCGTCATCCATGTGTGGTCTGTTAGGCGGTTTGGTTTTTTATTATGTTCATGGCTGCAAACGCAACTTCACAAAGATATATTGAACCAAAACAAGAGTACATTTTCAGGGCAACACTACGGACAATGGGATATAATTTTCCCAGAGGGTTAGGGTGAGGACTCCCGACGGTTCATTTTAGTTTAGGTAGATAGCTGGCTATTGGTTATTTTATTGGTTCCCAGCTGATTGTAATCTGATTTAGTGTAGTGAAATGTTTATCGCATTTAGTGTTTTATTTTAAGTTATTTTATTTTGCTTATATTAATATAATTATAGATTATGATCTGTAAAAGTATTATGTACTGTGGTAATTAATTGATTAATAAATGATAAAATTTGAAAATATACGTCCCCAGTATATGTAACAAGGGGCCGGGACGGAGTATTGCAGATTTTGTTTTATTTATTTATTTTTGTCCCCAAGAGTGCAGGAATTGCCACATTTTGTGTAGAAGGTATGACTGAATACTTAACTTTTCCATTTCTAATTCTTCAGGATTCAGGATTATAATTTTCAAAGATTTCACACACTCTACCTCCAAGCTCACAAACGCCAAAGAAGCGAATAGATTATTGACAAACGTTAGCTCTGGTACAAGCATTGAAAACTGGGTAAATCTATTATCAAATTCTGACCAAAGAGCTTCAAGATGTTTGGCAAAAAAAAAAAATAAAAATCACTCATGCCGCATTTACTGTTTCTGTCATGTATTTCAAATTTGGAAAGAGTGAAAGGAAACTTCTATTTAAATGGACGATCAGTTACTTTAGTTTTTTTTTTTAATGCATTAACAGCTGTATCATACCTGAAATATTATGGTGTTTTCCTTGCAATTCGAAATTTAACTTCGAGGTGATACCTGCTAAGAAAGCTAAATCTATTAGCCATGATGTATAATCAAGTTTGTGATAGATGTCATAAAGTATTTTACTTCATCCAGCAGTGAGAAAAACCGTTCCAGTGTTTCCCCCTACTAAGTCACATCCGTAGGAAGAATTACGTCACCGTATTCCGAATCTGATATACTTAAAATGTTTTTGAACACTCTATGACGAGTAAAAGATGATCTTGCATCATTCACGGCATGAGTTACAATTTTCTGACATGATCGAACTTTAAAACCTTTGCGCATAAAGCTTCCTGATGGATAATACAATCATAAGAAAGAAATTTTGGAAATAATTCATCCTTAGTACAAAGAGAAAGAAATCCAATATTTCTACCAGTTATAGACAATAATTTGAATTGGATGGGACCAAGGCTTCCTGGGATTATTGAAAAATTGGGCTACCTATACGGAAAGGTAGGCAACATTTTTAATTTCACAGATTTTCAACAATTTCAGTATAATTCTGTTCATATTATTTTTAAAGCAACCTGTCTTAATGTACATATAATAGTGTTACGCTTTTATGTCAGCATCAGCGACCTACAACTGCTCATTGGCTGCCATCTACTCTTGAAATACAGCTGACTGATCACAAGTTTCACATTCTGGTAATCTTCTCACTAAATATGTCAACGGCAAGTTATTACCAAAATGTACAAGTATTACATTAAATACTGGGTAATTTTTATAGAAGGCATTATTCTCGCTATAAACGGGAACTTCACAGGGTCAATGGAACTGGTCTTATTAAAGCGCACGTGCAAACACTTTTATTTGTTATCAACTTTTAGAAATGAAAATTATTTGCAATCATATTTATACTCACAAAATTCCCGGAGCCAGCCAGCCCGTTTGAAGCCCTTTACATGATTTACCTCAGCCTCAAAGGTAAATACTACAAACCCTTTAAGAACTGCTTTACACTTAAAGGAAACAGAAATGAAATAGATGGTACATGATGGTATTTATCCCGTTCAAACAAAAATTGTGAACTGAAATTCCCTAAACAAAGATGCAGCAAGAAAACAAGTTAAAAAAGAAGTAAAACAAGAACAAACTGTTTCCGTGCTCTTATTATTATTATTTTCTCCAAGCATAAGACCTCCTGCCGCTCTCTTGAGACAAATCATTATTATTCTGTTGCTTGCACTTTTTTTTTTTTTTTTTAAATACAAGGTCTGAGTCTTTTCAGCGCTTCATATGTTCTTTTGTTCTTAGTTTACAATAGAGGTCTAGGTAACTTTAAAAAGCTTTCATAAAAGAAGCATTTCTAAAATATTCTCATGGAAAAACCTACCACAATTTATTGCATATTATATGCTCGTTACTCATATTTAATCACGTTAATACGATCAATTTTGTATTAATGTAATTGTAATTAATGTCGATAGACATTTCATAAATCTTTCGCAAGAACAAAGAACCTCCGGGATTCGAACAGAGCCTTGTATTTCTCCATTCAGTAAGAGGGGAGGATTTTCTCTTGCACGCGTGGGAGTCATTCAGTTAAATTGTCCCGTCATTGCGCAGAGCAACATAGTACCAAACCGTTTCCTAGCAACGGATCAATACAGATCCAGAGACATCTGGCGGCGAAAGAGCGGAGTTCTTAAGCTGCAGTGCCCCACAGTTCAGTTAGTGGGAACTTGTTGCCCGGGTTGTGCGCGCATGTGACGAACACCCAGGACAGCCTACACCACCTGCATCACGGACTGGTGAGTAATAAATATCTCTAGAAATTTGCACACACCATCATGGTTCTTCAGTGCCCAAATATTTAGGTGTTGTTACCTCCAGAAATTTTCCATTGCAGAAATAGGTTAGTGTTTATTTATGTTTATCAAGACTACCACTAGAGATCCAAGAAATTCAAATGTTGGTTTCGTTGCTTATTAATTTATTATTTCCTGCATCTGTAATAGTTTTATTATCAAATAGAGTGCTCAGCTCCAAATATAATATTGTATAGCTCGAGTTTGATGAGGTAAGAATAATAGGCAGATATCCTCACGCTTTTGTTTGTTTATTTTAACCACTAATCATCTTGGTGCTATTCTGATTTTATTTATATTAACGATTTACCTCTACTATTAACTCGGTTAATATAATTTTGGTGGTGGCACTAGAGTATTAGAAACTAGCAAAATCTTGGACGTATTTGCCTGGAAATGAAGCAAAGTGCTTGACAATATGCGTATAGGTTTGAAGAATAACGAAATTTTCTTAATTTTGAGACAACATGATAATGCATTTCCTTAACTGCATATCAATACACCCAGTCTCTGCACAATAAATGATAATACATCTATTAAAAACAATCCTTATTAAATTTCTTGACTTCAAGTAGAAATCACTTATTGAGTACATTTAATCTAAACTGAGCTCAGCCTATTATTTCATTAGGTCACAGAAATTTCAACTCAATCGAAACTTTAAACTTTATACTTTTGCTCATTTTCATTCTGTATTGAAATATGAATTATATTTCGGGTATCCCAGTTGAGAATAAAATCATCTTTATTAAAACGGGGGGGGGGAGAAGAGAATGATTTCAGAGGTTTATTACAGAACTCCCTGTAGAAACGGTTTTACAAACTGGGAATTTTAACTCTACTTTTACCTTATAGCGTTTTACATATAAATCAAAGCAAATGTAGTAGAAATTTGCACTTATACAGTTTAATCATACGAGAGAAAAAATCCTTATAACCCAGCAACGAATTTAACTGCTATTTAAAGGGAGTTTATTATCAGAATAATGAAAATACTTACTGCATTTTATATATATATATATATATATATATATATATATATATATATATAAAAGAAAAATAAAGTAACACTATTAACAATGTAACAAATTAACAGTAATTATATATATATATATATATATATATAAAGGTCGAATATTCTGTAAATCATTTCCTTAGTGAGTATGTTACGTTTTGCAAATATAAAACGATCATAGTTTAGTAATGTTAATGTTACGTAACTGACATTAGCCATCGTGGCTATACAGGGCTCTCATTTCAAAACTTCTCATTCTGAACAACTACTTATTTAATATATATTTAATTAAACAAGTATATTTAGATATTAATGGGGAAACTTAACAACAGTGTTAATTTAATTTTTGGATTCATGCCCTCACCCTAGCCACACCCACTTTGAAATTTCAAGTGGTACCTTTGCTTTTGATGCTCAAATTTGACAGATGTCAGTTATTGTATGTCAGGTAGGTTACAGGAGCATTGAAGAAAACATAATAATACTTTCTTTCGAATGCAAATATCGAGGGGAAAAAACTTATTGTATGTATATTATCTCACATATTGCATTAAGGATAAAGTTATCATATGGCATATTGCTCAGCGCTGCCACACAAGCTATGACAAGTAAACATTTTCCTGTTGAATTTGTTTGATACTTTTACAAATATATCTGTTTATCACTATATATGTGACAATAGTATGTTTCATAAAACAAAATATCTAAAAATTTCTGACATATTGTCCCTTTTTATTACACTAAATTTTTATGAAACTGAATATGATAGATATAGTGACAATTTGTCATGCTTTATGAGACAGAAACTTGTCAAGTTATTGAATTGTAGAACAATTGCTTGTCACCTGTGACCTTTCGAATTCTCAATTTTATGAATTTATGACCCGAACACAACTATTACATTAAATGTTGGGTAGGTTTATAGTGGGTATTATTACATCCAAACAATAACAATGGCCCAGTTTATCGGAAACGTTAACAAACAATTGCATTCTGCATAAAATTAAAGCATCAAAAGTTAAAGAGGTAGTATGGAGTTGAAACCTTAAATGTAATCAACATTGATTTTAAACTTTCCCATCAATATATAAATTGACTCGTTTTTTAAAATTAAATTTATATTAAATTGAAAGTATTCAGGCAGGTGAGTTTTTAAATGAAAACTCTGTATATGAACGGAAAGTAAATGAGCAAAATAAATTGTTTTAGACTTTCACTTTGGTGCTAAAGTATATTGAACGCTTTTGCTCAAGTCTAGAAATATCCAGAATTACTAGATATTTAGCATTTTGTCGAGAGAAGAGAGATAAATTTTACCTGAGATAGACTGAAATTAAGAACATCCAAGCCTGCAGTCTTCACATATACGAGTAAGAGGGTAACATAGATGTTGAAATTAGCTTTTCGTAAGCGTATACCAGGAAGTAAGATTATGTTGTATTTAGCTAATGGTTACAAAATTGAGTAGATAACGAACATAAGATTGAGAAACTCTAATCTATAATAATAATAATAATAATAATAATAATAATAATAATAATAATAATAATAATAATAATTTATTTTGCTCAATGCTAAAGATCGATACAAAATCAAGAGATGGAATTCTGTTGAAACAAATTGCTTCTTATGCTGTTAAAAGGCACATATAAAATCAGTGCAGATTCCAATGATTTTCTGTTTCTTTTCTGCCAGAAGTAATTAATAGCAATCTCTCCGAGTGTTGAAATGGAAAACATTTTCGTCATCAAGCAGTGGCAAAGGTTATAATTTAATCGTTATCTTAGGATACTTTTGAAGGAGAGCTAAAATTTAAAAATAGCATGTTTAAAATACATTCCACCAGCCCGGAAACTCTGAGGGTTTGTAAAGTGTTTAATTTTTACTCATTAGCCTTGATGAATGCTCATGCTCAGAGCTGTTGTGTATACTCTGGCGGTTAGTTTGGATAGTAGCTAGGGAACAATTCAAATTCACATCGGGAGCAATGGCGTTATATAGCTGGATTTCAAAAAAAAAAAAAAAAAAAAAAAAATGTGTGATCTTTTAGTCACAGTAACCTCAAGATAACGCTGGACAGATTTATGAGTACTAAGACCCGGATTTTTGCGTCAGAATGTACTAGCGTTTCAGCTTTTACATGCGTTAATAGGTTTTTATTTTGCTAAAAGGAGCCATATTTACGTTAAAATATGGATTTAGACGGTTACTTACCACATATAAACACCTTATAGTGAATAAAAATGATTTAACAACAAAAAATTAAATTAAATTAAATTAAAATCACAGGCTTCAATAACAAAGTACGTGCTTGCAGTAACAAAGTGCAACTTCCATGAACAAATTGACAAGGAGAGGTAGAAAATGAGGATTTGTTGATTTTGTTTATTTATGGACGCTCTTTAACTTCTCAGGTCATCAGCGTCCCATTCAATTCAGGGCGTGAAATGGCCGATAAATTTTGCTCAGAGGCCTCTTCTTTCAGGCCTGAGGTTCTTTTTCGTGCCATAAATGTAAGACACGGGACCCACGGTTTTACTTCCCTTCGGAAGGAAGCCATACTTAGGATTTTTACGCCCGAAAAAATCCATCAATCCTCTTCGGGTTTGAACCCGCTATCTTGGGTTTAGAAGGCAAGTATGGTTACCACTAGATCACCAGGACCTGCATAAAATGAGGCTAAAACGTCCATGCTTAGACCATGAATATTTTTAGCAATCATGTACTATCTCTTTATCTTTGAGTGGATACATGTTTGCAGCAATTTACATTTTAAAATGTTATTATATAATAATTTGAAACAAACTTTCATCTTCATGTCTTCAAATGTTTTCAATGTCTACAAAAGTAGCCGAGTTTGCAGTAAAACGTTTTAGCGTGCGATCACAGTTAGATCTTTCAGCCACGCCCCTTTCCCAGCTTGAGAACTTGAGCAAGTTATTCATAATTTATTAGTTTAAATTTCGTGCTGTCGCTGAAATTGTTGAATTCGTGGCGTACCTGCTATCTATGAACGTGGGCCTGTTACAGACAGGAAATAACAGTTCTGCTTTGTTCATTTTAGAAGTGCAAGCGCTTGGTGGTAATAACTTATTTTTCTTTATTGTGCTGAAATATAACCAAACATCGGCACAAGAAAGAAGCAATGTTGCAAGAAAACATTTGAATTTAAACAAATTAATACAGTAAGAGTGCCGCTGAGGACAAAACTGAAAACTAGGCCTTAGGACTACAAATGCCATTACGCCAATCTGTGAGTTCGAAAGTGTATTTTCAAAACTGTTTACATCATAACTTCCACGATTTTCAAGATAATTGAATGAAACTTGCATAAACATTCTATCGATATCAACATTCTACCGGGCGCGGAAAAACAATGTGCGGAAAATTGCAGAGCAGAAAGGCAATACGAAACTAAGCATTTTGAGCATAGGACCAAGGGGTCGCAGAAACATTTTACTGCGCAACATGCGTCAACATTAAACCCGTCATATCAGAGTCTCAGATTGTGAAAATTGTTTGTGGCGCGCCAGATGTAAACAAACGCACTCTTGTACAGAACTAGTCATTGTTGCTAGGTGTGTCTGATGTTCTATGCGCATTTGTTTTTGAAGCCTAGTGGGTGAACGCTGGTCTTGAAATTAGGCGAAACTTAATGGTTCCAATATGATGGCGCTCTTGCACATTTGGTGATAGATGGATCGGACGCGGTGGTCCTCACGTTACATCAGTTAAGTAAGCGCAGATAATATTTAATATTTAGTTTCTCATTAGTTGAGACAGTGAGTTACATTTCATTTTGACTGGCAAATGAAGATGTTTCATAATGCCAGATTTCAATTATGATCATGCAGCATTTTTATTATTATACTGCATCTGCGACCCCGTGTTCTTAACCTCAAAATGCTTAGTTTGGTACTGCCTTTCTATTCTACAATTTTCTGCCCATTGTTTTTCCGCGCCTTTATATACCGCGCAGACGTCTCTAAATTTTTCTATAATGTGAAATATTTATTCCTTAAGAATCAGATAAAATAAGTCGTGGTTCCGTGCTCGGAGAAGATGGTAGCTCAGCTAGGTAGAGCATCAGCACGGAAGACTGAAGATCCGTATTTCGAATCCCGGCGTGACCATACTTTTTCAAGTGAAAAGTTACGTGGATATGATATTTTATTATCAAGTGGGTTGAATCAACAGAAGTGTGCGAATATTGGTAGCTTTATTTGATTTGGAAAGAAACGACCATCGAGTAAATGCATATTTTGTGAGAAATTGTGGAAAAGTGTTTGTGAAAAAACTGTATTAAAGGCAGGCGATCAACTTGTAAAACTGAACATAATAATTAATATATCAGACATCAATATTATAGACAACAATGGTTCTTCTACCAAATTCTTCATTTTCATTACAGTTCAGGGCTCGATTCACACAAAGACCATCCTCCCTGACTGAGGTTTTTTTTTCATGTTTTCCTCAGTTCTCATAAATGGCAAATGCCGGAGAGGTACCTAAGCCTGGAACGCTTCTTTCATTTAAAAAATCCTTTCCCAGTTAATGATGTCATTTCATGTATCATCAGCGTCCACCGCCTGTGATACCTCAATAGTTAAAACGGGCGTTAAACACCATTAAAAATGTACACTTTATCCAAAACCTCTCTCTTCAGTTGATCAAAGAGTCTCACGGCCAATTCGGGGAATCTTGTTCTCCACTCGTTATGAACTTTTATCTGAAGCTGTGGAAGGCAGAAATAGAGTTAATAGAAAATGTATTGTTTGTTCACAACATACAACAGAAAGCAAGTCGCTTTTTGTTTCTTGTGATGGAAGTAAAATACTTTTTTATTTAATAGAACAATATATTTTTCAGAGCTTATGTCTACCATTTCCTGATGGAATTTATGCCAAGTGGTCAATTTGATCCAATACTTGAATCCCAAGTGTTCCATAAATTTCATTCCCTCTTGCATACTTGACAGCGGCATGTTCCTGCTGAACAACAGGCAACACTCTTCTCTCCATTATTAGTAACCACTTCTCACGTCCATCATCTTTTCATAGGATCAAGAGACTGTGTTGTAAGAAAAACAGTCACACATCATCTTGTCTGGATGACAAATGAGCCCAGGAAAGTTTTCGTTGTCCAACTTACACACACCCTGCATGAAGAACTGACTTTTGTCGGCGAAAATTATTTTCTTAAAGTCCTCGACTGCTCTTACTCTTCTGTTTCTTGCTTTAGGCTCTTAAGTCTGTTTGACCCAACTATCTCATCATTTCTTTTGCCATTAGGTTAATATACTTGGGAAACCTCTTCTTGTCCAACCTTTATGCACAATCTTATCATTTTTTCCATAATCATCAATAAAAATAAAAGTACGATGAGAATATTAAGGTTTTTGCTAATTTATTCTTTCTTATATGATTTAGTCTTGACACTCCAACCACCCCTCGCAATGCTCTAATTTCTGTTTCCTGCAGTTTATTTTTGGCTTTCTTCATTAACATCCACATCTTACTTCCATTAGCCTACTGGTATTGCCAAGACTTTATACAATTTAAGATACACGGTGTCTACACCGAAATTCCCTAATTGTGTTTGTTTCCTATATCAAACCAATAAATATAAGGCGCTGTTTATTCAAAATATATGTTGTATTAGTTTATAAAGTTTTATAACAAATGGAAAAAACAAACATCACACCACTTCTACTGAGTCCCATTGATGGCCCGAAAAATATTTAGTTTGTACTCAATTTCCATTCAGGTCCGCTCTAACATGTCCGCTTCTGCAATCCAGGTACAGAGGTCTCGAAGGTCCCGCACTTGTGTAGCGTACACCCTGTTCTTCACGTAGCTCCAGAAAAAAGCTAACGGTGTGAAGTTAGGGGAACGTGGAGGTCTGACGATTGATTTGCATGGACAAAGTTTGGAACGCTTGACGAACATTCCCTACCTGTTCTTCGGAGACCGGCCTCCTCTGTGCTATTTCAATACGCTCCCAGTGTTAAATTTTTTCTGTGCCATGCTTTTTGCTCTTGGGGTCTGGTGATGCTTTGTTGTAAACACGACGAAACTTCCTTTGCACCATAACAATGATTTTGAACTCTTGAATATCGCAACATAACTTATGCCTTTTCTTGAACGGAAATTATTTTCGCGCAAACGGACAACACGATTCAGCATATGTCTGTGAAAATGGGCAGCAATGGACAAGTCACATCTGGTGAAAGAATAATGTACGGCTTCAAAATGACGGAATTTCGTTGTAAACATCCTGAGCATGTTCTTTTTTTTATTATAAGTATTAAGTTTATTTAAGGACTCTCTTTAACATCATTGGTCCCGTTCAATTCACGGCTTGAAACAATTTTCTGCAGCTATCTCAGAGTCCTCTTCTTTCAGGCTTGAGGATCTTTTACGATCCGTAAATCAAGGATCGGGACTAACGGCTTTTCTTTCCTTTAGAAGAATATCCTTTACATAGGATTTTTACGCTCTAAAATGACTCAGATTGGGTTTGAATCCGGGACCTTGCGCCTATAAGACAAGTATGGTTACCACCAGGACAGACGTGTATTTCCTAGTTTTATTGCGGAGTGTTGAACTGATAGTGCCACAGATGTTATGAAAGTGATTCTGAAAATTAGTTATACTGTGTTATTCCGGGACAGGAAACTTTTATTGATAAGCCATTACAATACAAAACAGATTTTTGGACATCATTACTTAGTCTGGACTTCCACTAATTTATTGCTTTCCTGATGATAGAAATACGCTCCAGATGATCTCGGATAATGAAATGAGCACGTATTGAGATACCCAACTTCTGTGCAATCTGCGACAGTCACTTCGCGCTTGCTGAGAATCGTTATATGAACCCGAAGCACAGTGTACTCAGTGCTTGACATTGTTGGCCTCTTCTTTGCCTATTAGTATCACTCACGTCTTTGCAGCCTTGTCCAGACTGCTGGCACCATTTTAGTAAGGTTTGAATCGCGGGTTCAAACCCGGTCAGGACCGATGGATTTTTTCGGGCGTAAAAATCCTAGGTATGGCTTCCTTCGGAAGGGAAGTAAAGCCGTGGGTCCCCTGTCGTACATTTAAGGCACGAAAAAGAACCTCAAGCCTGAAAGAGAGGCCTCTGAGCAAAATTTGGCGGCCGTTTCACGCCCTGAATAGAATGGGACGCTGATGACCTGAGCTGTTAAAGAGCGTCCGTAAATAAATCAATCAAAAAAAAAAAAAAAAGTAAGACTTGAAGCGGCAATGCATTTCGCTCATACACGTCCGAAATTTCACGATGAACCTGCATGTAATCGAGACGCTTTGTCCAAAAATTGTACTATTCCTGTACTTTAATCTTAAAGTAGGTTTCCAATCGACGTGTCGTTTTTATTTGTGATACGATGCTACTGCAACGAAGGTGGTTCGGTAGGAAGATCTGAACATGAATTCTGTGCTGCGCAAGCGCCACATCTTTTTGCGTAGGGCTGCCAGATTATGGCAAGTGTAACTTATTGTTTGAATCCTCGTCGTGAATCTGGCTATTTTATGATAAGATATTTATTTCTTATAAGATATGTGATAACCTTAAAAGTTAAACTGGTTTACTTATTGCATTATTTGGTTTAGTTCCACAGTTATTCTTCTTCTTCTTCTTCTTCTTCTTCTTCTTCTTCTTCAATATTTTCTTTAATTGTTTAATTGTTTTCTGTTACACTGTTATTTCTTTAAAAGATTCATTGATTTTCGCTCTCCTCCTGTAACCAATTTCAGCTAGCTTCTTCTGCGAGTCAAAACTTTTTTAGAGATGAATCTTGTTTTTTAAAAACATTTTTTAAACCCTGGGTTCTTTTTCTTCCACTCAAATTTTATCCTTTATGTTAAATATTTTATTGCGTGCACCAAGGTCAACATTGTCCTTTTCTGTAATCCTTTTTGAAGCACTTTCTTGGTGCTAAGTACGTCGTTAAACAAAGCAAACAAATATGTTTTGCGCTAAACTATATATCTTGACAATATTGTCAACAAAACTTATGTATCACAGCAATGGAAGCAATAATAAGAGAGTTCTAACCGTTGATCTAATTCTGACGGAAAATACGGAAGAAAAACATTACAGCAAAGATGGAAACCTGAAACAAAGACATTTTATCCCTTTTCCCCATTCATTTTCATAAGGGTAAGTGAAGTGAGGTAATCTGAGTTAAAGACCGGCAGAGAACCGCTGAATACTGAGAGAAGAATTCGCCTAGATCATATAATGCACATGTGGGTAGCCGCTTATATTTCATTTGAGGGTTTGTCAGCGAGTGTTTGTGGTTTGTATGTTACTCGTTACTTTTATGTTGTGCTATTTGTTCTTCATTAGTTGTGCCACTACACAAAAATAGTCTTGAAGAATTGGTATTTATGTAGATACGGCATGAAAACTGATTCATGCAGAGAAGTGATACAGCGATTCCAAGATAATATCCTTGCGATCATTTTCCAGTTAGAGGAACTGATAAAGGGACGAGACCGTCTCTCAATGACAAGAAACGTGTTCCGAATCGTGATATTCTTGCGGAAGAAGTGTTAAGATGAAATACAGAAATTTCCTACGCAGATGCCGACAATATATTGGCGCCAAGGGGCATCATTTTCAACATCTATTATAACTCTGGTTAGCGCTTAGTATTAACAGTTTTAAATATAATATTACTTTATGATCTCTATAATAATATAAATACTAGAATAGGAATACTCGCGTTGAGGCACCCACAACTCAAATAACTTCACTGTACATGCTGAATCTGGATTTCGAACATAAATACTGTATACTACTAATCATAAGTTTGTATCGGTGCTGACTACCGAAGGAAGGCTGTAGAGAGTGTCAGAATCGTTGACAGTCATTCAGAACACTCTCTACACAGTCTTTAAGATTTAGTGTTGCCTCTGTATGAAATTTTTCAATTGTGTAAAATTCTGTTTTAATCAGCGCCATGTTTCTTTAAGTAAAATAACCACATACTGTTAGCTTTAAAATAGAACTTTATTTGTTAGTTTAATTTATTTACTGAAAGTAAGTAAAGCAAGTAAAAAAGTGGGAATTTAGGAGAAGAAAACTTTCGGACTACCTGTAGAGCACATAAGTGGAATTTAATATCTTCCAAAAGTGAATGCAGGCGGACTCAGATACATTAACTATATTTGGAATTCCCATACTTTCTGAATATTCTATCCTGTCCATATAGATCTTGTTGAATGTCTTGTTCAGTCATCTTAGGTTTTTCAGAGCTGGAAACTTCTTCATTTCTGAATAAAGACTACGAATTTGTGCTGAAGTTTTGTAAATAACCCATGTTATTATTATTAAAGCTCCGTGGTGACTACGATATATTTGGTTTGTTTTGCAGTATTTTAAAAGCGTCTCGCGTATGCAGTGTCTTGAATTATCATCAAGCTGTTTAGTGACATAGCTCAGAATTTTGAACAGACACCAACCAATACTAGAAGTGGGATGCATACGCAAAACCATTGTAAACAGATTTATTCGGTGGGAATGGCACATTCTAATCCAACCTAAAACACTACTAAAATGTAAAAAGTTTAGTTTGAATTCCATTTATAGAAGCGTTCATTAATCAAAAAATACCAAAAGCTGCAATTTCGCTGGTACCCAGAGCACCATTGTCACCTCGAGATGGTCCTGAGAGCCACAGTGTTTTCAGTTTGCTATCTTGCGGCATCTTCCGGAACTGTCTGGTAATGAGACTGCCGTGCGCTACCTCTCGAAAATTCTCGAAACTAGCCCTCGATAGTTATGGATGTTCCTAGCAACTCTTGTCGAAGTTTCGGATGCGTTGCAGCTGTCCGGTTTCAAGGTAGACACACAATAAAGGATGAGTATTCGTTTGCAAGTTGGTTTGTTTATCGATTTTAACTTGCATCTTGCTGGCTTTTAGTGGCCAGTCTTGGAAAATCTGGTATTTTCATGGTTCGTCTATTTTAATTCCCAAATAGATACAATCACTTACCACTTTGTATTCATTCGTTCGTTTCTTTCATTTCTCATATCTGCGCAAGTACTTCCTTTCTTAAACACTACAATTTCATTATTTTGTTCTTTATTTACCTTCAATCCTCATTCTATACAGCGTTTATCTATTTCTTGTAGGGACAATTTGAAACCCTTAACGGTGATAGACCCAACTACCAAATTAACAGCAAAAAGCAAGTCAAGAATCTGTATATTATTTATACATTTGAAACAGAATTAATTATAATTGCCTTAATTTTAGTGAATAATTAGTTCGATATATTACTTTGGGTTCTTAATGAAAGCTCCTATCAAAATTTATTCTTTTACAGCGCCTTGATCTCTTTCTAATATTTCCCTGTCTTTTCAGCTTCAGCTCGAACTATATTACAGCATGTTATACTTGGTCTGTTGTTTCTTCTACCAATTCCTTAGGGGTTCTGTTCAAAAGCTATTTTGAAAACACTTTCATCTTCGTTCTATTCATTTCGATTTGAGATATTTCTTCCCTTTCCAAATTTATTGCTTCTCAATGATTTTCCATAATTTTCATTTGATTCAGCGGCGTTCTGGCCAAAATACGAAGTCCAAAAGTGTGTTTTTGGGATATAAAGATGTTAGCGATTTCTCCTCGACTAAAAGATGTAAAATCTGAAATTAATCAGAATGTAACAAACATACAGGAATATGCTTCAAGGGTTCTGCTAAACTACAGAGCTCCATGTAATAATGTTCATATCTCAAAACATCCAATTTTGGTCTTGGCGACTTCTGCCAGAAAAACATCGTGTGGTCTTTGGCCACTAGATTACTATAAAAATCTCAGACATTTATTAACAAACACGTATAGCTTCTTTTCAGTTACCTTCGTAGATTTACATGCTTCAGATAAGGCACCCTTAACATTCCAATATTTAACATCAGGGATATTTATTTGAATTTTCATAAGGAGGTCAAGTGTTAGAAAGCCAAATCTTTCTTTAATCTGGTCTTAACATCATCAGATCGACCGTTCTTTGTTATAACATACTCTCTAGGGATGAGAACCTTTGAAGTTCTTGCATTCCTTTTCCCTCTATCATAAGAATGGTGCTATCTTATTATTTACCTTCATTATTTTTGTTAATTTATTAAGCTACCCTGGTTAGTTAAGGTCATGGGCCTTCTCTTCTACTGGCCAACATCATTGGAATTCAAAACCCAATATTGTTATATAAAATGCAAGAGCAGATATACAAGTTACAAAAATACAACATACAAATAGAATATATCATAATTTTAATGAAGTTAACAATTTTGCAAAGTTAGTACTAATAATTTTCCACTTGTTAATTGGGTAACACTTGTTCTTTAGCGCAAGAGAAGAAGACGAAAAGAAAAGGAAGAAGAAGAAGAAGAAGAAGAAGAAGAAGAAGAAGAAGAAGAAAGGTGACGGAGAAAGTAGCAATTGTGATTCTTTGAGTGGATGAGATGTCATTATTTTTAACCTAAGCTTAAATTATTGCATTACTCCCTGACAGAGACCTCCATGGATGGCCGTGGTCGTTAAGGCGCGTACACATGAGCGGGTGGTCTGCATTCGATTCCCACCAGATCTTCCTTCCTGACTGAGCTTTTTTCCAGGTTTTCCTCAGTCCTCATAAATGGCAAATGCCTGGGAGATACTCTAAACTTTGGCCTAGATCGTTTCCTTCCTTTGAAAACATCCTATCCCAATTTATCATTTCATAAATTTCGCGCATGATCAGTGTCCACCGCCTGTGGTGCTTGTGTAGCAAAAAACGGGCGTTAAACCCCATGAAAGCAAAACCTCTCTGACAGACTCTAGCTTCAATCAAGAAATATCCAGATTCTTGGAAGCGCCATGACGAATGAAGTGTAGTAGAAGTGCGTGTGGTGACAAGGATTTAAGCAGGAGTGTAAGGGAGTGGAAAAATTTAACTTCTTCTAAAGGAAGCCATAACAGTTGATTGTGTAGCGAAGTCATTTGTTCAGATTTACCTGTATTAGGAGAAACGAATGTGGGCATTATTGATGCGTTTTCATCTGTGGTTATGCCTAGTATTCAAATTAGAATACATTACAGTAATGAAATTGAGGCATCACCCGCACTTAAATGAGATTATTTTTGAGATATTTTGCTAAATATTAATAGGCGAATCAAGGTGTGGTTATTATGATATTAATTTATAATATTGTACCTTATTACATGATGAAATGTTAATAAAGGAGCGAAGGCGAGTTGCATCATTTTTACGAATGCAGTTGATAATAAACATTATAAACGAATTTTATATCCAATTTTTGCATACCAGAAACAAAAGAATATTCATAAAATAAAATTAATATTAATTTCGATTTTCTAACAAATTATTATGAATTCAATGCCTTTTTTAATTATACTTATGACGTCACTATATTGATGGAGCTTATTTAGTTCGTTTGTTTATTATTGTTGTTAGCGTAGATGTACATACAGCAAGAAACTTTTTTGTGAGTAGCATATGTTTGGGGCCGAGTAATGTGGATATTACGTATTAGGGTATTTGTATTCTGCAATGAAAATTCATTTATTATATTTTCAGTAATATGTAAATTGTTTCCTTAATATTAGCGTATGCAATGTAATATTGGGGTTATGATAGTATTTTAGCAATGAAAACAATTTAATGTGTCATTGTAACTCTGGTAATTTTATGCAACTAGTGTTATAATGTAGCATTTTATTGACAATTTTACCAACAATTAAGGATATTTATAATTCTAGTGTTCAAAAAACGTGAGTTAATTCAATTCTAGATCACCGTTTATATAAATAAGTCATGCTATTATAATTAATGACATTGTTGTTCATCATAATGGGAGGTACTAATTAGAGTTTAATTTACGTAACGCATGCTTATGTCCCACGACGATAGCCTGTGATTTAAGTGAGTTCAATTTTAATCCAAATTGTTGTGCCCGAATGGAGTTGGAAATTAAATCTTCGTTAACTGTAGTCACGGGATTAATAGAAGAAAGCTGAAAATTTCTATTAGTAGAAGATGCAAAAACTATTTTATTGTGTGTAATTTCATATGCCATTTTTAAGATAAAATGTTATTCATCTCTACCTATAAACTGAAAAATAGACAAATTAAGATGTGGCGTTTAAAGGGAAAGAATGTAAAAGGTCAGAAAGTGTAATAGAAAATATGATAATAAAACGGGCAGAGGAATTTAAATTGAAATGTTTATATTTTAATATACTAAAAACTAAAGAAAACAAACAAAGAAAATGGAAATGCTTAATTATATAAATAGTATTATAAGAAAATCACTACAAAATAAAGTCAAAAAAATACATATTAACATTGTATAAAGTGTTATCGGTGTCGAAATAACTTTATGATAGTGAGATCTGAATAATGACAAAAAGAAATAGAAAAAACGCTACAAGTAAATGAGAACAAATTTCTAAGGGCGATTTCAGGATATAAAAAAATGAAGAAACAGAGAAAGAATTGGGAATATTTAATTTTATAGAAAAAGCTAAAGAATATAAAGTGAAGTGGATAACTCAGGAACGGAAGCTGAAACCAGAAAGACTACGTATTATAAATCAAGAGGAGGGACTCATAAAACGACGGCACGGTTTTTGAATTTGATTTTTTGCCTCCTTTCTTGGACTAAACGAATGTTCAATGTAGATTCTAGAGAACCACATGGGCAGATCTCGAGGATCACGTATGGTCTGCGGATCATGGTTTCGGAAATAACACAGTGTAATGGGTTAGTTTCAGCTCCCAATTAAAGCACTTCTCCGTATTTTACTTCCTTCAGGATATTACATGATATATTCATTGTTAATTGCCTCGTATCAATTAAATGGAGCAAGTCCTAAAAGGTATGCTAGCTTACCATGCAAACTACCATCTGTAAAACGTATACTGAGGCGTTATGTTTTAAAACGAACTAGAATAGCACATCTCGAAGCATATGATTAATAAATACCTTGCCGAACTCGGTCTGGGGTTCGTCTTCTGTCCTCTCTGACTGAGGTATTTTCCAGGTTTTCCACAGTCCTCATAAATTTAAAATGCTGGGGATGTACCCTAAACTTAGGCCTGGAACGCCTCCTTCCTTAAAAAAAGCCTTTTACAATTTATCATTCATTTCATGTATCATCAGTGTCCACCGCCTGTGGTGCTTGAGTAGTCAAAACGGGGGTTAAACACCACTAAAAAGTAAATTAAAAATAAACATGCGATCAGTGATGCTTTATCTCGTGGCACGATTTTTCCTATGAGTAAGCACCCTCTTTATTCTGTACCTTGGAAGGGGTAGCAAGCCTGCTTGCTGGCTGACACAGTTGTAGCATAGCTGTCCCCGGGTGTATGCTGTGTTGTTTGTAACTTAATTCCACAGTATATATAAAGTAAATTATACCCTATATGTCTACAACAGCTCATACACGATTCATATGTATTAACTAAGTGGCGAAATAATCAAAGGACCAATTTTTTGGAGCATACAGTTGATTCTGTTATTATGTGAATACCATACTAACTTTTTTCGGAGAATTAACCACAGGGAGCTTGATCCTGAATTTTTTCAGCTGGGCTCTGCCACTGCTCGCACTACGAATAATTCCATGAGAACAATTCACAGTGTTTCTACAAGACAGAATTAATAGGAATTTGTGGCCCTCTCGGTTCCTCGATTTAACAGCCAGCGATCATTATCTCTGGAATAAATTAAGACGAATCCGCACACATACAAAACCCAAAGATAATATTCGTCAGAAAATTGTCCAAATTTCTCAAAATGAACTACAGCGAGTGGTGAGTAATTTCTTTAAGAGAGACCAATGTGTGGAGAATGAAAGTGGGCAGTTTCATCACATTGTTTCATAATTTGGTAAGTAATGGGCATCTTAAATTGGTTTGTGTATTGTTAGTTTGTTTTATTGTTTACTCTCTCGCTAATCATCGATATCCGTCTGGGCAACTAAACGGCTAACGAGCGGCTCTCGCCCATAGACAAAATACTCCGGGGGAAAACAAAATTGATCGCACGGTACTGTATTGCAGTAATGAATGGCAACTGGTAAAACAGGTCTAAAACTTTAGAAAGTTAGTGTAAATAAAAATCTGAGTACAAACAGCCTCTTCGTAGGAGACAAAATGCTGGTTTTATGTCCGCGAAATTTCCAGGAAGTATATTAAAAACACAAGAATGTTATGGGAGTTGGTAAATTACTTGGAACGAAAGAAAAAAGTCAGAATGTAGAGAAAATTTAACAGAAAATGATCGAACTGACATAGGGGATGGGGGGGGGGGTGAAAACTAACGGGAAAACGAGAAGTCACAAAAGCAGCTCTTTATAAATATCTCTGTGTCTGTCTGACGCACAAGAAAACCGGTAGGTGCTGTATGAAAACACTTTAATTTATTTTGAAACCAAATTGAAGTATATACTTTTTTAATAGTGTTTAATTCCCTTTTTTACTACTGAGGCACCACAGGTGGTGAAGAATATCACGAGATAGATATAATATTTCAGGTCAAGATGACAGACATAGGCATGATAAACACAAGGCAACGTAGAGTCTTTCTTTCCCTTACAAGGTAATACATTGTTTCGGTTTCTGATGGAGATGTGTTTTACGACATCTTGTTTTTATCTTGGCTAGAAGTGATCTATTTTTTTACAATTATTTCTGTACTCTTCTATCGTCAAAAGTAGAATACCTACATGTGCAAGTCAGCTCTGAGATATTCATTCCTGAGACACAGTTTCTTACATATCTTAAAATGTTCATTCCATATTCCAGAAAATGTTAAAAGCGGTTTTCAATTTCAGATCTGTATAACACACTGAAATTTCCATTATTTCCATTTTTTATTCTGTCCTAATTTTTTAAAGTACTTTAATCATCCCACATGATGCTCGGAATTTGCACAGTTGTAGACATGTAAATATCAATGTGTAATGTCAGAGCCTAAATATCGAACAATCACTTTTCCTTTATTTATTTATTGAATTTTAATTACTTCTGGGCCAGTTTCCTTTAAAAGCAAATATTTATTTCATTATTAATACAAAATGTTTAAATTATCTGGCTTATTTATTTTTTGAAATTCCTGGGTTAATGACAGTTTCTGCTACTCGCTAGCTAGTACATTTCCAACTGTCCAAGGTCTAATACAAGGATTTGTCCGTCGCACACATGTATAGGCGGTACGGTTATTTTCACAAGACTAGATCCGGTGGTTGTTATTGTTGGTGCTCTGTGCTGTTTTCATAAATGAGTTTAAACATGACGATAAAGTGGTTCTTTCGCCATAAACGCGGTTTTCTATTAAAAAAAACTCGAGTCTGTATTTTGTTTCCAAAATTTGAAACACCAACAAAGCAAAGCTAAACGGATAAAGAAAGTGGAAAGGAAGAAGAACGTGAAAAAAAGCGAAATCTATATTTTAACTAGAACGTGCTTCGATTTAGTTTAATTTGTTTTCTGTTTCACTGTTAGAGATACATTGTTTAACAAAAGTATTTATTTCCACTACACCACTAACTTCTACTGTTTGCCAAGTTTTGTTGATTCTTTTATTTTCTTATAGTTTTGTCTTTTAGACTTGTAATGGGAAATTGCGTTATTAATTTTATTCTCAATTCCATTCAAAGAAGTCAATCACGACAATTTTAACTTATTTGTAAGCTTCGCCTTTCGTATGGTTAACTTCGTGTTTTTCTTTTGGCTTTTCTACCTTCACCGGAGCCTGGGTGTAGCTGCGGGATTGGTAAGTTTCTATATGTCTGTATTTGGCGACCACTGCTTTCGACGTTACTTACTAAGGCATCGCCTATATTTACGTTTGCCTATTTTTTTAATAACAGACGGTTCTTGATAAATTCAAAATTTTGAAATGACTCAGTAAATTTTGTTTGCATGAATGAAGTTTTATGTAAGAAATTTAAATAATAAATTTTATGTAAGAGACAATTTTAAGAGCATTCATATTGTTGAAATAAACAGTATATTTAACCTCCCGATTAGTGAATATACCTTTTAGTCAATATAAAAAAACCGCCACGGGTGGCCCAGGTCGTTAAGGCACGGACTCGTGAGCGGGAGGTCTGCGGTTCGAATCCCGCCAGGACCGTCCTTCCTGACTGGGGTTTTTTCCAGGTTTTCCTCAGTCTTCATAACTGGCAAATGCCGGGGAGGTACCTAAACTTAGGCCTGGAACGCTTCCTTCCTTAAAAAAAAAAAATATATCCTTTCCCAATTTATCATTTCATCTCATGTATCATCAGTGTCCACCGCCTGTGGTGCCTCAGTAGTAAAAACGGGCGTTAAACACTACTCAAAAAAAAAAAAAAAAAAGTCAATATAAATATTTTCTTTGAAGAAATACTTTTTGTGTAATTTTATCATTTATATTTGTATTAAGGACTGGTTTAAACTTGTTGATTTATACCATTTATTAGTATTACATAATTATAGTTAGAAGCAGTTGCCAACTGGCCATAATGGCGGTCCCCTATACTTCTTTCATTTTTTATTAATGTTACATTTTGAGAGAGAGCATTTTTATGATTTCTTGTTAAATGTTACTTTGTTTACCTTTAAATAATGAGAACAAATGGTAATGTTTATGAGGTAATATAATATCTTATATTTCAATTTTATAATTATTATTCACAGGGCATAAAATTTAACATAGATAGAAGGGAACTCGGTGCTATAAATTAGCTGTTAATAGAGTTAAATAAAGAGAACTAAAAGTCTGTAATTACTTTTTCTCTATCTCTTACAGTTCTAGAGGAAATACATCTTTTATTTCGAAACATATGACAAGTTGCTTAGACAGAGATAGAGGAAGCAGAGGTCGATGCGGCAGGCCATGGCTCGATCTCGGGTTGTAGCCCCATAGAAGAATAAGACAACGTTACTTAATGTTCTGCATGTCCGTTATGTGCCCCCTTCCCTCCGAACGAGTGTGGCTTTAACATATCCGCAGGCTGTGGCGACAAACGTTGGACGATATGACGTCATCTTGTCAATTATCTCTCTTGGTTCAGGCGAACTGCTGCTGTTGAGTTCTGACGTACTTCTACGCATGTCTAAATACTCGCTACTGGTGAACTTTTCCATAGTTAACTTATAAATAGTTTACAATGTACTACTTGCAGATATTAAGTATGTGTTTGTTTTCCTAACCATACCACGAAACTAGCGCTGTTCATTTTTTAAAAATCTTTGTTAATACCAGTGCTGTGACAAATAATAATAATAAGTTCAATAATATCAAACACATTTTAAAAAAGTGCTGTCGTTAATTCTTACCTAATTTTACTGACCTAATTGGGTCTTTTACATAACATTCGCTTCCCAAAGCATATTCTGTAATTGATGTTAGCGTAGGAGTAAAGCCTTGCCGAGCGGAGCAGTCCTTTGTTGTTTACCGCCTTCGTTCTGGACTAGGAAAAACAAAACACGAACCATCGTCTCCAGCTCGAGTTGAAATATTTATAAACTATTGGTAGTTTTTATCTAGATGAGTTTCTGTTTTGTTCATTTTGTGTAAAATCGTAAGACCTGAACCTAGCGGAATTTCATTCTGTGCACTCCACACATATATGCATTCACCAGTAGTACCAAAAAGGCCGTGACTTGCAGTATTAGTTAACTATTGCGAATGAGCCGGTATGAATTCGGAAGGTCCAGGTTTGATCTTTTCCTCCCTCTAAAAGCAAAACAACGAGCATAACACATTATTCGCTCATAACTTTAGGATGAATGCCATGAAGACTTTTGGTGCTGCTTTGTAATGCATATTACTCTGGTGAAAACGTAATTGTGAATCATAAAAGCAGGAAATAAAGTGAAATTGCGGCGTAGTTTCAACAAACCTCTGACTCTATTTCTGCCTCAAGTACTTGTTGTGTATGTTTTGGGCCACATCCAAATGATAATCAGCTCCGTTAGTGGTGTGTTGTTTGCTGTTTCAGTATAAGGCTGCACAAAGAAGCGGCGTGCGACGTCCACATTAAAAATATTCTACAAAGACTGGTCATATGTTGGGGAAATGCATTAACAACCAGGAAATTTATTGCACTATTTTATTTACGAGTGAAGAGTGTATATAAATAAAACGCTTTACATTTTTTCCTGGCACGTGTTCAAAATGAAAAATACATTGTAGGTTTAATAAGGGTGCAGTATCGTTTTCTTCCCGCTTAGATGAGTTTATATTTTGCCGCAGTGTTTTAATGTCAATAAAATGGTAAAAATTACATTTTACAGGTATTTACCAATTTTAAATGCACGGAAGCTTAGAAAGTAAACTTTAAAATACTAACATTAAATTTACGGCATTTTTAATAAAACAGAATAGTGTTTATTCATCATAAGTGACCTAACATAATATAGGCATCGTGTTATGTTATACTATCACGAGTAAGATTTCAAACATTAGATAATTACAATAAAATTGCTTAAAAATAAAATATGCAAACATATTTTATTAAATTAATTTATATTATTTATACAGTATGTATTCGATAGTTAAGGCATATTATATAAATTATCATATTACAAATTCAGTAACATTTTAGTATTTCAATATAAAACTAGTTTAAAAATTATAGTTTTCCTCAAATATGGTTATGCTATATTTACAGTTAGAATAGAGCAAAACTTGAGAGTAGTTTTAAATGAATGAAGTTGTAAAGTTTATGTCTGTATCAAAACATAATTTATCAATCAATCATAATCCAGTAAGGCAAGCTGCCCAATAACTTCAGCTTAACAATTAAAGTCCTATATGTCTGGAACTAAAGTATATAAAATTAAGAAAATTATTACAGAAATACTTCTTCAGACAGCAGCATAATAACACAGATGATATTTTATACTAGGTATCAAACACAATTAGGAAATGCTTACATACTTGCATTATTAGGAACGGTTGAACCAGTTAACACCATTTCTTTTCTAATACAGAAAATTAACAATTCTTTTTACATAAATAACAGTAGGCAACAAAATTAGACAACATCAAACTAAATTTTAACTTCTATAAATTAATATATATATATATATATATATATATATATATATATACACATTTACTGGATACTCATTATCTAGAAATGAAATATTAGGTGGAATATACAATCGTGTTTTGAATTTTGTCTTTTTTAAAAACAAAAATTATTTATTTATGCGTTTTCTGCATATAAAATAAATAGTTTATGTTTGTGGTGGTGGTGATGTTTTAATGTATAATGTATATGTTTAGTTGTGCTTGAAAAAGGAAATAATTAGATATTGTCAGACAGACAACTTAAAAAAACCATGTCATAGTAGCATTTTTAATCAACCTACATTTTAAATGATAGTGTTAAGCTCGTATAACAAACAAATAAGCTATCTTAGAAATTATTTTGAGTCCAATCCCTAAGTTCCAACAACGAAGATGAAAGCAAATGCTTTTATGCTCGCCAAAACAAGTATTTTCAAATCGCTAAACTAAACTAAACTAAACTAAACTAAACTAAAGGATTAAAACAAGCATGAAACACGAGCATAGGAAATAAGTTTCCGATTTACATAGTTTCTGGGAAACACCCAAAGGATACATGTAAATTGCTTCATCACTTCATTTTTGTATTTCGAAGGCGGAAAGATTAAAGGTGTAATAAAAGCAAATATTCTAAGGTCCCTAATATATGTACCAGGGTAGGTCCATAAGTTTCCAACCTCGCCGATAAGGTTTATCGCCTTCACAAAATATTTATCTGATGTCATACCTTATCCGTTAAGTAAATAATGCAGCTGTAACTTCCGCTCTGTTGTGTTAAGTTGTTCAGATATAGTTGCATGAAGATAGTTGTATAGAAGATTGTGACATGTTCAAAATTGAGCATGCATCGAGCTGTTATTAGTTCTTCACAAAAGAAAGACTTACTCTCAATGAAATCAAACAGCGATTGGACGGTGTTTATGGGGAAGCATCCCCCCTAATATTCTACCGTAAAAGAATGGATCGAGAAAGCATTGAAAACGAAAAGAATGCAGGTCGGCTCACTACTGAAAACATCTCTCTTGTGGAAGGAGAAATTATGGAAGACCGGTGGATTAAAGTTACGGAAATAGCAGCAAGGTTGGGCCTTTGTAAAACAACAGCCCTCCAAATTATTCATGGACATTTAAACGTGAATAATGTTAGTGCAAGATGGGTGCCTAGACTTCTTTCCTCAGTCCAAAAGCAGCAATGAGTCATCTGTTGTCAGGCATTTTTGGAGCTCTGCCGTGGCAGAGAGAGAAAGAAAAGTTCTGCAAACCATGGTTACAGGAAATGAAACTATGGTCCTCTACTAAGATCCCTTCTCCAAAAAAAAAAAAATCAATGGAGAGGCATAAACCTGGAGAAACACCGCCTCTAAAGGCCAAGGTCACTCAGTTAACGAAGAATATTATAGCCACAATGGTGGTGTGCATCTTCTTCAGGACTTCAGGACAACGCGCCTGTGCACACAGCTTTTGTTGCAAAGGAAGCTGTGAAGAAAATGGCTTCAAGGAAATAAGCCATCCACTCTACAGCCCAAATCTAGCTCCTAGTGACTATTTCCTCTTCTCCAAACTCAAGAAGGACTTTAGAGGAAGGGAATTTAAGTGTGACGAATAAGTGATGGATGCTGTTTATGTCCATTTTGCAGACAAGACGTCTGACTATTTTTGGGGGGATTGAAATGTTAATTCAAAGATGTGAGAAGTGTATTGCAATAAAGGGTAACTATATTGAAAAGTGAAATATAGTTTTCATCTTTATCATACCTAGAAAATGGTCAGGTCGGAAACTTATGGACCTACTCTCGTAACATCGGTTTATTTGTATATTTTTTGCAATGATTTTCCATTATAACTAAAATAGTTGGATTAATTCACGCTTTTTAACACTTGCTCATGAACTAGCTCTCCCTCATGTTCAACAAATCAAGAGACCTAATGAGAACATAAAGACAAGTTAAAAGTGTTGCTCAAGAGATGGCATTTTACTTTTCGAGTGATAATTGTTTGGAGTTTCTCGTTTCAGAATTTTCAACTATGGTGAACTAGGCGATGTATTTAGTATTAATACCTGATGCACTTTACTCACATTCACAGTTCTCTGATAACTTCATTCTCTAATCAATCAGCCAACAGGAAGACGGGGTGTTATCGGAGGTCACGCTAGTGTTGTTTGCATCCGACTCTAGATATCTCGAAAAGCGTTTAACTTTGCTGTCTTTTAATTTGATCGTTAAATGAAATGACTTTTGTATCTCAACTAACATTAATAGACAAATGGACCTACGAAATAAAATTATGAAAAATACCTAAGTATCAGTTGTGATCGGCAATTTGCTGCTCTGTCGGTCCAGATTGTCTAGTGGTAACTCGCTTTTGCACTGTTTTGATAAAAATATCAGGGTCGTCTAGTTTTAAGTGCACCCAACCTATTGAATTGTACATCGTATGTATCTAAGCTAAACGTGTGTTTCTCCTTTAATTACACGTGGTCCAGTCTTTGCACATACTTACGAAATATTACAATTTTTTGTTATTTGGTAGTAACCTTTAATATGAGTCGGAAATGGAATAAGTACTTAGCGTTATTAATTATAAAGCACTAGGTCAACTACGAATTGCCATTTTTTGACTCGCGTTCCAGGTATACCAGTAGATACACTAGATGGAATGTACAAGTCTATTCTGTTATATGGGAGTGGGGACGGGGGGAGCTGAACATGTAACTAAAATCCAAGTGGATTTTCGGAAAAAGGTTTTAGGGATCTCCATGGGAACGTCAAACGGTGGGGTCATTAGGGTTTCTATGAAGATAGGGTTAACAACAAAATAAGGACGGTGAAATACTGGCTTAGGCTAATGCAGAGAAACCAAACACTTCGCGCTAATGGTATAGACACCACAAACAAAATATAACATCAACGTTTTGGGTGTCAGAGGTGGAAACAGGACTCAGGGGATTTGGCCTGGGTTCAATATGGCAACGAGGCAATGCAAATAATAAAAACATATGGAAGAAATAACAAGACTAGAAGTTATCAGCAGGCAGAAAAACGAGGCAGAATGTAACACGAAAAGTCTACTTGAGCCTATCGAATGAAATTAAATTAACCTGGTGAATATATATACACACTTATTCTCGGGAGAAAGGCTAGGTAGGTTTAGATGGGAGGTTCAAAACCTCAAAAAATACGGATAGCTCTGGTAGGGAGAATCTGCCCATTTTGTGAAGGGAATTGAGGAATGGGTACATATTCTGGCCGAATGTACCCACTGGGAACACCTGAAAAAAACGCTGTTCCCAGGCAACTTTTTAGCAACTTTTTTTTAATCTGTTTGCTAACCACATTAGTTAGTTGAATATGGGCATTTTCCTAGCCAAAGTGCGCGAAGCTAGAAGTAACTATATTTGCTGGACAATAACTAGTATAATTATAATTAATATGTAATGTTTCCATTCATATATCTGTAAATACGGTACTTCATATTTTTAAAAAAATATTTATTATTATGATTATTATTATTAATATTGTTTTTTTCATTATTATTTGTTCCTCTATCAAATTATGTATCATGTTTAAGTATGTACAGCCTACGATCCACACATAAAATATGTTTGTAATATGTATATAGAATTTTACATCAATTAAAATACACCTACTACTGCTACTACTACTACTACTACTACTACTACTACTACTACTACTACTATCACTACTACTATTGCTACTACTATTACTACTACTACTACTATCACTACTACTATTACTACTACTACTACTACTACTACTACTACTACTACTACTACTACTATTACTACTACTGCTACTACCACTACTGCTGCTACTACTACTGCTACTACTACTACTACTACTACTACTGCTGCTACTACTACTACTACTACTACTACTACTACTACTACTACTACTACTACTACTACTACTTAACGAAAACTTAAAAGGCTTTTTTACCATATTCTCCATACAGTATTTTTATTGTGTTATTTACTGTCGCTTTGACTGCATTGATTGAACATGAATACTATAGATGTTAGTCTTTAGTCAAGAATGAAATTAATTAATGATGGCAAATAAGCTCGGCTTGCTTGGCGTCTTAAAAGCTACCGGGCTTTCACCATTTCAGGGTGAGGAAAAACTCCGGAAAAAAAATAGAAACTTACCCAGACTGTACAGTATTGTCTCAAAGAAAAATACCCAAGATCGCGGGTTCAGTCCCAGCCAGGGTCGATGGAAGATGAAAAATTCTAAGTATGGCTTCCTTCGGAAGAGAAGTAAAGCTGTGGGTCACATGTCGTAAATTTACGGCACGAAAAAGAACTTCAAGCCTGAAAGAGGCTTCTGAGTAAAATTTATCGGCTATTTCACGCCCTGTGTTGAATGAAACCATGATGATCTGAGATATTAAAGAGTTTCCTTAAATAAATCAAAGGAAAAATAAAGAATTACCTGTAATATTTTCGATACATGCTGGAATATATTAAATCGCCCTCACCCAAAGGTGAAAGGTGATCGTTGTCTTGAATCACCCGGAGAGAAAATCGCTCATTTTCGTCTTCTTATCTCATGTTTTGAAATTGCCCTCCGTTTACTTCTGTTTAGGATAGGTTTGCCTCTTACAAACAAGAAGGAAAAATGAACAAACGGTGTGTGATCTAATCACACAATATTAGTGATCATACATGCAATTCTCTCTGGTCGCTTTTTTCACTTTATTATTAGCGATATTTTCCCGAATTCGATTCTTTGCTCTCTTATCGGTGTGCGCTTTATTTTTATGTGTTTCTCTAAGCATGAAAAATCCATGTAGAAGTTTGAGATGGATAATGGAAGAGCACTATATAAAATGCAACATGTTTTCCAGTCTATGTGAGAGATTTTAGATCTTAAAGAATACGAACTCTGTAGAGTATATACTTTAAAGAAAGTCGGATGTGTTGACCTTTGATATTACCTGCTATTGCAATTACTGGGAAGAGAGCTCGACCGCCCAAGGGAATACTAAATTTAGAAAGAGAGAGGATTTTATTTGTGCCTTTACCTTTTTTAGAAAAGTTTGCAGTTTAACATTAGTAAAGGAATTTTGCAGCTTCGGACATTATTTTATAGTCGTTTGAAACAAGATTGTTATTTTTTCTCACAAAACGTATGTGTTTTAAAAATGCTGCTGGGCACAAGCTCTTCCAAGCTACCGTTATAAATGAAAATGAAATTTGAAGGTAAATGTATTTTTAACTGCACATTGCAAAAATAGCCAAATTATTTTAACGGCATATCGTGATTAAAAACCAAATTAAAATAGAAAAGGCTAAGAAGACAGATTTTCAATATAATTTAGAGAAAAAAATGAAAAAGTATAACAGAGGAATTTCACGTATGACAGATAAAGTGTAGTTTGGTTGGTCAGTTGTCAATAATGGAATGATAAAAGTAGCAAAGGAGCTCGGGGAAAATATTCCCAGTTGAAGGTTTGGTGTTTTTAAATTGTGTTTAACTTCATTTCTACTGTCGGGACACCACAGGCGTTGGGAAATTATGATGATTGGGAGATCCTGTCTCTTGCTAATTTTTTTTGGATAAGTTAGTGCACAGATCCTCTACCTAGAGTCTAGGCACATTTTCTTGCGAATCGCCATTTCTTTGCAAAAACCTGTTTTCATCTATGTCTGGTAAATAAAAACCCGTTCAAAACAATTTACCGGATTATTCAGAATGAATGCAACAAACTCCCACATAATGCAGATCCCTGCAAATGAAACACTAGAAAAAATTCTAAGCATCCGGACTGCATCGGTACGGGATACAAGGAATTAAATACACCGACTTGGGGGTGCGGGAGTTACGATGCATACATTTATTTGTGCATTGCGTAATATCGATTGTTCAGAATTTAGTACAGTAGGTAGGTGAATACGTGACTCAGCAACTCAACAGTCACATAGTAACTCAAATAGTACAGCACCACAACACTAGAAGACTACATCACACACACTGAACCCACAGTATCAGCTGCACAACTGTACACTTTTACAACAGTTGTTCAAAGTGTCCAACTCCTACTTCGAGGAAGCATTGACAACGTCTCATAATTGATTGCCTCGCCCTCTCAAAAATGCCTGCCATATGGTATATGTATCATAGGTTGCTTCTATCCTAGGCAGAATATTGCCATTCAATCAACAGGATCTTCATACACCCATACTCTGCACTCGAACCCAGAAGAAGAAATTCACAGAACTGAGATCAGGTGATCTGGAAGGCCATGGAATCGGACCTATTTGCCTATTCATCGATCTTCAGAAGTTACAGTAAGGTGCTGCGGTGCAGGGGCGCACCATCGTGTTAAAACCATATCTTCTGACTTATATCTAGTAAAGTGTTCAATAAAAAGTCACTGTAAACAATCTCTGCTAAACGTGCTGACAAACCGACGGGCTAATCAGATGGTCAGAAACAATTCCACACCACACATTTAGGCCTACCAATATGCGTAACACGTGTTTCTCCTCAGTTTATGCATGCTCAGTGCGAACGTTATATGTACTATCTCGTGTGAATGTAGCTTCATCATTAAATAAAAGCATACTGGTAAAATGTGACAATTCCTCAACCTGTTGCTAGTGGGTTAGCATCCGAAGGTAGTCCGCTGGTATCAAATCCTGCACAGGTTGTTTATGGTATGGATACTGTTGCTCATCTTGAAGTATACGGGTGCTTTGACCTACGCCAGGTGTCCTGGCAACAGCACGAGTGCTCGTTGATGAATGTTGTCCTTCTGCTTCAAGATATCCACTTTCATCTCCGGTGTGACACGATACTTCATTCTCCCCATGAGATGTGTCGGTGGTTGTAATGCCCCTGTGTCATGTAGTTGCTGAAACAATCAAGCAAATATGGAATGACGCAGATCTGCGTGCGCAAAGAATGCTTCGCTGTTTCTTCAATTCCAAGACCAGCCCCATATACAAAAACCATATCTCAATCATTTCGCTCGCAGAATACTTTGCCATGTTCTCTTAGCACAAAGTGCAGGCAGTGACTAATCGTAGTGTGCACACAGTTAACCACAAAGGCAGACACATCTGAGTAGCTTGGATGTTAGGAAAGATATCCACATGCTATGGTACACACGAACTCCCGTGCCACCTACAATCAGAGTCGTCAATTCCTTGCATTTCCGGCACCATGCACCCCGGACGCTCGATTTTTTTCTTTCATTTGCGGGGATCTGCATTATATGGGACTTTGTCGCATTCATTCTGAAGCACCCGGTATATGTGTTGGCATAACTTTCAAAGAACAATTAGCACACAATTTTCACACAATGAGATACCGAATAACACAGAACACACAGCACTAACTGACAAAGCTTCCTCAAACTAACTACAAGCTGCTATTTACATATGCATTATAGACCTTGACAATCGGATTCTTGCAGTACACAGCTGCGTTTTGTGGGCCCGTAGTTCAACCTGACTGTACTGTGATATCCCTGAAATAATGATGTCGAGGAGCACAGCTTTAGGGATAAGTTTTATTGTCATGATGGTGCATGTGGCAAAACTACCTTGCCATGTCGGACAATATTACGTTAAGTGTCCGCATTTCGGCAAGGTTGAAGTAATATGGAGAAGCAGAACGTGGCACCGCAGCCTGTTACATGAACTTCGTTGGAGGTGGTTATGCGATAGAACAGCAAGGGAGCTACTTGCAGCAACAGGAATAATCCATGAGTTGTACGTGTTAAAAGAATTGCTTGGCTTATGGAGAAAATAGAATTCCATTGGGCCCTCATCACCCATCCTCATCATTTACATAATGTGGCAGGAGATATCTGACCATTCTCCATATTTCATAATCTTTTCGGATTCGACCTTTTTCTAAACTAAAGGAACCACTCAGAAGAAACTGCTTCACACAAGAGAAGTAATGGTTATAGGAGTAGGGCTCTCGTTCGCTCTGTTCGCTCTGACTTAAACAGAAAACAATACTGCCACTGATATTCAGTGCCTTCTATAAGCATGGCAAAAGGGGGTTATACTGAAGGAATGTAAGTGTGTTGGTTCTAGAATAAATAATAGTTTCTTAGATATAGAACTCATATTTTGTAGTGGTCCGAAAACGAATATACATTTTAAGATATTTAGAGTCAGTGTCAGTGATAACACATTTAAAATATAAAAAGTGTTAATAATATTACACTGAATATGATGGTGACGAAAATAATACATTATAGCTTGTTAAGAGCTCTAGAATGTGCTACCAGTAATTGTTCTTGTCAGACACTTTCTCAAAATCAGCCCTTGCCACTCATTTCTGTGGCAAATGTTCAATCTGTGTTGAGCACCTCATTTACATAGAAGCCGGTTTGATAGCTTTCTGTGAAAGAACGGCTCAGCTGTTTCGTTTAAAGATTTGCTTTGTTATATGTTGAACCCCACTGGAGAGCTACCGGCAATCTTTCCCATAAACTCCCAAACCTCAGCTCAGTACTCGCTTGCTAGGATTGTGAGAGAAATTTTATTAAATTAGATCCTGTTATTTATTAAATCACAATCCTTGGATAGCTCGACGCTCCAACCAATGAGCTAACATGTTGATATCCTAAACTAGCTATTTATGCGTCTACATCTGTGCCTCTACCTTCGGCTTTCTCCGCTGCACTCGGGACTGGAGCACTAAGACGGGGCAGTCTGTATTCCTTCTTGAGCCATCCCTTCTCTTAGCTGCCATGGTATCGCAGTTGCGCGAGCTGTATAATTATTATTCTAGTTAGAAATTCAATAAATTTTATTTTTTATAGTTTAACTATGATTAGTACTGAATAATTTGTACTTTATCAAAACAGAAGCGAGCTTTTAGACCTCAGTTGTGGTATTTTTCAATGGTCTATTTAGAGGGCGGAAGTGTCACACAAACCGTGAAGCAAGCGCGCTGCGGTCAATGGTTTTGTTTATGCCTACTTCGATCTCATTATGGACAGACTTTAGCTTCTTTTGTCTTTGGAGGCGAGGGACTAGGGTAGCAATGGGATCACACAGCTTTTAAAGCTTTCTTTTTTGTTGGCAATTTAGAAATCTGTCTGGTAATTGGGCTTTTATACTTCAGAATTTGCTCCAAGCTAATGCAATTCTACTTTCTACTTTTTTCCCCCAAAGTCTAGTCAAATAAATTATTGGGCCCAACATGTACGGTCCTTTACTATATATGAATGTCAATGTCAGTGTCAATGTTTATTTTTACTTTCCTCCATTGGTCATCAACTTGGTTTTCTTGGAGTTTAATGCAAGACCCACTTCATTGCTGATCACACTGATATCTAAGAATCATGCTTAATTATTTCCCTGATTTCGCAAATAGTGCTACAAAGTCAGCAAATCTTAGCTTGGTGAGATTCTTCCACTGTTCACTCCATACTTATTTCCCCAATGTCGACTACGCAGTATTTGTGCGTCGGAACAAGTGGTTGTCTTCTATTTGATTCTAATTTTCTTTATCTCAGTTAATGGCTATCGTAAATTTGTAAATTTTTTTTATAGTTCATTTCCCCTAATTCATTGTTTATACCTACATTCAAGAATAAATTATGTTAACAGTATGCTAATGCTCCGTGGAGCCCTGCTAGGGCCTTACGGACCACAGTTTGAGAACCGCTGAACATGGTGATGGTGACTGGGAAAGTTGCAATACCCGGAGAAAAAATACCCAAATGCCATAAATTTCACTTTAGGTCAATATGACACAATGCCACCTTAGTGTGTAATTCTAGCAAATCTTTATTTAGCTGTGCATGAGGGATACTTTTCAGCATCTTATGTATAATAAACAGTGCAATCCCTGCATTGCTTTTAGGCATGTCCTATACTAACGCTACTACTCGAGAAAGGTAGTTTTATGTATGCTACACATTGCTCAGATCGTAATTCAATAAAGTAGTTGCCTGCATGGCAGATTGCTATGTACTCGCGTAGCACCATCTTGCTGATGCCAGTCCGAGAGTTCTGGGACGTGCTCTGCATATTTAATAACATGAAGACGCAGCGTTGTCAAGTGTAAATGTTGAAATACTCATGACTGAAGCAAGCACATTGAAACAGTCACAAAGGACACAAGGTAGCCATAACTTCATTCAATTGATTCAAGTAACGTAGCCGAAGACATAAGTAGTGGTTTGAGAGCCTTGAGCAGTCTTTTGTTTTGTGCGCCAACTGGAAAATGCAATTAGCTTTCAAGAAACATTTCCTTGAAGCAACGTAACATGAACCCCGAAAGCACCGCTTCTTGCTTGTGAATAAACATAAGGATAATTTGCACCTTGCTTTATAATTGTGCATGGGCAACAATTCAGAAATGGCTCACATGGTTTCGAAATTGAAGTGGACATCTGTATATCTTATTTCACCTCTTTCGTTTTTGAGACAAATTAAAATGCTTAAAAGTTAGGACATCTCATAAATAAGAGAGAAAAAGTTCATCGACGCAAACGGATTAGATCTAAGACCACATCGTACGAATTTACTTGCACTTACCACATACAGATAGATAGTCAGCCCATCGCCTCAAGCGCTTCTGTGATGCTAAGGTACTGGATGGATGGACGAGTCTCTAGAGATTGAGTTTGTATTTTACTTATTGATGGGTAGAGTCGCCGCGCGTAAAATTTGTATTTTTTTATATTTACTGAACATATAAGATAATACGGTGTTTTAAACTGACGGTAACACTAAGCACCAATTTGTGGTGTAAGAGATGTTGAAAATGATGTCCCTCAGTGGCAATGCATTGCTGACATCTACGTAGAAAATTCCTGAATTTCATCCAACTTTTCTTCTGTAAGAACATGACGGTTCGGAACACATTTCTTGCCATTGAGAGACCCTAGCTCTGCAAGAATTCGTTTTCACATCGATGCATAAAAACCGTTTTGCAGCACTGTATTATGTAGTGGCATAACTAACGAAGAATAATTAGCAGACAATGTTATAAACAAGTAACCACTCGCTGACAAAGCGTCCCTAAACTAAATACAACCTATTACCTGCATTTGCATTATATGACCTAGACATCTGACTTCTCCTAGTACACAGCCCCGTTGTGCCGGCCCGTAACTCAAATTACCTCACTGAAATATTTTGAACACTGAACGGCAGGCAATCCGTGAGCTTTTAGCACAAGATGGCCGGGATAAGCACGTAGGGTTATATATTTTATGTTAATGTTTACTTATGTTAGACATTCAATAATACTAACAGCAGAACAACTATTTTGGTCTTCTTCATAGGTTTTTCAAAGTAAAAAAAAAAATTACATATTAGCATTTAGCTGAACATAAAATATAGCTACGCATGCTGAGTTTATCGCGTATCTATTCCGCTACTCTTAGGTACAATTTCACCCTCTACCAATTTTATGTATCGTAGAATGCCGTACCTTGTTATATCTTCTTTGTGGTTTGTTATAAATGGCAACATTTTGTTTTCTGAGGCAGGCTCTTTAGTGTTTCAGGCCTCTTTGTGCATACTAAGTAAAGGTTGTTACACGTCCCACCCAAGAAGTAATGAGATTAACGCTTATATCGCACAAAGCACCTGGATACAGATACCCACGGTTCCTTTTTTCAAGACAATGAATAATTCTAGCTCCGTTATATGTTTGTTGTCGTTCTCGTTTTATGAGCGAGAACAAGGACAGATAGCAAAAGTAGACAAAAGATAGCAGACTCGAGAAAGAAAGTGGATTGCTGGGACTTTGAGATGCCAATAATGTAATAAACAGTGCAAACAAGTGAGTTTAGGAGCTAATGAATAGCAAGGCAAAACATTTTTGATTTGGTTTATTTACGGACACTCTTTAACTTCTCAGGTCATCAGCGTCCCATTCAAATCATGGTGTGAAACAGCTGATATATTTTGCTCAGAGGCCTCTTTTTGCATGCTTGAGCTTCTTTATCGTGCTGTAAATCTACGACATGGGACGTACGACTTTACTTCCCTTCCGAAGGAAGCCATGGATTATTAAGCCCGAAAAAATCCATCTGTCCTGATTGTGATCGAACCCGCGATCTTGGGTGTAGAAGGCAAGTATAGTTACCACTACACCACCAGGACCTACACAAGGCAAAACTGAAAACCAGAAGCTCAATTGAAGCAATCTATGCAGAAAGGGTGTCTATTATTATTTTCAAACTTTACATGAGAAACAACAAACTGATTTGGTTTCAATATGAATATTCTCCAGCATAAGTTAAGTTACCTTTTTACTTTCTTATAAAGAAAACGCATACCAAAATTATTGTATTGATTAGCTGTAAAATAAACATTTTTCACTCTATGTGCATTTTTGCATAGTTCAACTATTTTGTGATTAACTTTACAATATAATGATTATGAAGTTTTGTTTAAGAAAGAAAATTTAGATTAAATCTATAGAATAAATGGAATATTTTATTAATGCAAGTAATATGTAACAAAAAATAAAACATAAGATATTTTCTCTATCAAAACCACTTAATAAAGTGTAAGCGAAAGAATTGACACAATATGGGTTCATTTTCAAACCTCTTAAGCATCTTGAGTTTTCTCGCAGATTTCTTTCCACAAGTCATTCACTGAGTGGAGATATCATGAATCCCATTTACTTCTTCCCTATTTGTATCTTGATACTGTAAGCTTTGGCTGTTGGAAGATCGGCACCATTCCTTGCTTGTGTTACCAAGGTGACAGTATGCCCATGAAGTTCATCAATGAATTTTGAAACAATAACTTTCATTGCGTTATAGAAGTAAATTTTGAACGGATTGTATACATGTATTTGCTAAATTTTTTCACACCATTTAACCAGTTATCCTTTCCGTAACGTTTATTCTTTGGTATTAACAAAACGTTCTCCTTTTACAGTGACTTTCTTAAGACGAATATTTTTTTCATTTTTTGTGAATTATATTTTTTACTCCCTGTTGTTTTTTCTTTATTAACAGCTTAAATATTTCATGTAATGAACAAACCTATACATAGGAATAACAATGAGTATTAAACTGCTTAAAAACAATAATTAACAACACTCAACGATGCAGGTATGAAAAACAAAAATAGGACACAAATTTCAGTAGTGCCACCAATATAAACTGAGCAAATGATTCACGTTTAAAAGATGTAATATTTTTGTACTGTTACATATTTCCCTATGGAGTGTATTTAACATGTAGAATTTTTACTGAGTTTTTGTAGAACAACCCATGTAATACAGTTATGGCAATTATCTAGTTTTTTGCAAAATTTTGGACAAGTACTCTTTCTACATTGCCTGCTTTAATTGAAGCTAATAAAAACATGTTATGAGGAAGGTTCGAAAAGTTCTTGACCATACACAGAGATGGAACTGGAAATGTCAAACAAGGATATTTCTTAAGTAAGATTCTTTAGATGCACCGTACCGTGAATATTTAAACTTGCGCTTTCATTTACGTAATTGCTGTGATCAAGCAAAGTAAACAAGGTTAAGTGTTTTCTAAAAATTGGATAAAATTGAAAGTTTTGCAGTGATTAAATATTTCATTTTAAAAGGTTTAACGCCAATCGACATAAAAAGAGTTGGAAAGGTTCTGCACCATAGTGACGAAATAGATCGCTGAATTTAAACAAGTTCGTTCTTCAGAACGTTCAGGACTCAATAACCGCAATGACAGCGGAAAATATCGCAAAAATTCCCCAATACCGTATTAAATGATTGACAAGTGAATGTACGTGAGATTGCTGATATTGCAAAGATTTCAGTAGACGTGTTTGGAATATCTTGCATGAATATGTGCATATGAGAAAGCTCTCAACGTGTTGAGTTCGGCGTTTCTTAACAGTCTCCCAAAGGCGCACCCGGATGTACATTTCAAGGAGATCATGGACTTAATGCTATTTCAACCGAGTTTCCGGGAGTTATATCACTGTTGATGAAACTAAATTTACCATTACATGCCAGAGACATAGCAAAAGTCCAAATAATGAGTAAAAAGTGTGAAAGTACACCGAAGACCAAAGTTCCATCAGCGTGAAAAAAGATGGCTACAGTTTTATGGGATTTTCAGGGTATTGTGCTTATAGACTATCTGGAAAAAGGCAAAACGACCAACGAGAATGTTATGCAGCATTATTGGGAAAACTGAAGAAAGCTATTAAAGAGGCGGATTCAAACCCGGCCAGGATCGATGGATGTTTCCGGGCGTAAAAATCCTAAGTATGGCTTCCTTCGGAAGGGAAGTAAAGCCGTGGGTCCCGTGTCGTACATTTACGGCACGAAAAAGAACCTCAAGCCTGAAAGAAGAGACCTCTGAGTAAAATTTGGGGGCTGTTTCACGCCCTGAATATAATGGGATGCTGTTGACCTGAAATGTTAAAGAGCGTCCCTAAAAAAACCAAATCAACATCAACAGCTATTAAGGACAAATGTCCACATTTAATCATACAAAAATGCTTTTCCACCACGACAATATACCTGCGCATACTTATTCAGCTACAGTCATATGATTGCTTCGAATTGCTGCACGTGCGCCATTTTCACCAGATTTGGCTCTAGTGATTTTGCCACGTTCTAAATATAAGGAAATTACCCGTTGGACATAATTTTTAATCAACGTGGGGCACCTCAAATTGGAAAAGGCAGACAACCGGAAAATAGGCGAGGGGGATTAAAGGAATATGGACACTATTTTGGGTATATATATATATATATATATATATATATATATATATAACTTGGTAGATATAACATAAATATGGAGTTGTGAGTGTGCTTGTTCTTTTCTCTGCATTTTATTTGTGTTTTTGTTCTATTTTTCGTTTATTTCCTTAATCTTTTAGTGTATAAATATATTTTTGTCTCTTAAGAGGTAAACATATTTTGAAATATGTTTACCATCACCACCGCCATCGCCGTCGCCGCCACCGCCGCCACCATCCCTCCACCTCCACCTCAAATGCGGAGGTCATAGTTAAGACAGAAGCTTATTTTGCAAAGTTAGCAGCTAAAGTAATTTATACTGAAGGCATAAACAATTAGAATATCGTTGGTCTATGTGTACTGAATTAAAAGGTGACTAATTGAAAAATTTTATAAGTAAAACATGCTCTGTTTTTCTCTCAGGCCAAGAACTTTCCAGTCAACCCTCATAAAGCATGTGCATGAAAAACAATAGCTCCTAGAGAAACCAACACAGACATCCTTGACTGTGTTTGTTAAGAGTATTGCTCTACAATTCTCCTGCCGTAAGGTACCGTGGGTTCGGCTTTCGTCTCGGCCGTGCATCGCTTCTGTTTTTGAACAAATACACGTCAATTTAGATATTGAAAGAACAGCTTAAAACAAATGTTGATTACATTTAAGGTTTCATCACCTCACACAAACCCCCCTACTATTTTGAACATTTAAATTACAGCCTTACTTGGAGTACTAGTTTGGCTGTGAACTTCTAGATTGATACATAACTTTTAAAGAGGATTCAACTGATATCACATTTTGTTCTATTGCTGCCTGGAAATATGAGTTATTATTGTTGAGTTTGAGCAGAATAAAAATCACTGTTATTTTTAGGATGAAAATACAAATAATTTTGGTTAACAATACAATTTTTTACAATAATATACCCTGTTTCAGAACTCTTGACTAATCCGCATTTATTATGATTTTTCTTATACCATTTTGAAACAATTTATTACCAAAACACGACTATATATTAAATGCTCATTAGTTTTTTTAGTTTGTTCTGTCTAAATTTAAACAATAATAGCAATCTAGGTTTCCAGGCAACGATATAATACAAAGGGTGTAATTGTTCAAACATCTAAAATTTAAAGGGGAAGTTGCCATTTGAAAATTAATTGCACTGGGAGAGATGGGGAATAAACACTAAAATGTAAGCAACCTTTGTTTAAATCTCTCCCATAATATACCAATTGAAAAGTTCTTTGTTTATACTACATTTATTTTGAATAGGTGGTTATTCAAACTGAAGTTTTGAAATATGAATGCAGAATATAATGTAAAAATGGACGGGAAGAGGAGGATGGAACAATATAAAGAGACAAAGGAAAATTAGAAAAACGCCGGGGAAGTAAAAGGGAAGCATCAACCAAGGAAAAAAATTATGCAAGAAAGGAACGGTAGAAGAGAAAGTTACTTTAAAGAAGCGATAAAATGTGGTGCATTAAAATTAACTGGATCATTAAGCAGTAATGGAGAAAGAAAGGAGCGTTTTATTCTTTCAGGGGCTCAGCTAACAACGAACATTTCCGCTAGGGATCTCTGCTCCTTGCAATCACTGATAGAATTACTTGGGTAGCAACCTAAGGCTTTAATTTCATAGGCAAATGTGAAGCTGCAGTTGTGAATCTCATTTTTACATTTCCCCCACCCCGTATTGTTGATATGCTGCACTGGCTACTGCTGGGCTTACAATCTCGTCATTGTTCCCTTGATATGTTTGTAACTGGATGCTATTTACTTCTCCATTTCTCATGGTTGAAAGTGCTAAGAGGTCCTCAGTTTCACTAATAATCGCAACATTCCAAGACCTTCATTATCAGTTATGAATCTATGCCGCTGTATAGATCTGGGACTTCAAAGTATTGAACTTATGATATGAGCTAGTCTGTCCGGGTAGTAACAATTGGTTTTGTTGCATCATAAATTGCACATGTCTAAGAATAACAAATGTAGCAAAATTGATATGAGAGAGACACCGGGCGACCAGAATCTACGGGCGGCCACTGCGCGGACGCGGATGGATATAGAACACCCCGACTTCGGTGTAGACTCCTCCGAGTAGTTGGTGCCCCTCAGAAGCTTCGCTTTCATTCCAGACGCAGGGACAGAAACCTTTCCAAAGCGCAAGGCACTATCACACCGCGCCAGCGCTGGCACTTTCAACCCTGTAACAAAACCAATGAAATGAAATGATATGAAATGGGAGAGCGAAAAACTCGTAGGATGTAAATATCCATCCCAGCAATTGCCTAAATCATGAAGGGAAATCACATAAAAGCCAAGGTGAACCCGAACATCCCAAATGTGAATCTCAAGCGTTAATCCACTCGGTGTCTAAACAATAATACATTCTCTCTCCAGCATTATCACCGTTACTTTCATACATGAACGATTGAGCATAAACTAATTATATTATTACAATTATCTGAGAGTGCCTTAATTAATAAATAAAGAGTAAAAATAAATTATGTACTCTCACTTCCGCACTCGATCTCTATTAGCACTAAACTTGTACTAAAAGAGGTTGCAGAGACGTGACAATGTTGTTTTCTTGAACGAGCCTGATACACCGCATAACATAAACAGCTAAATGACTGTAATTTCCCTTCCAGTCATTAAGGTTTATCCCGCACTATATTTGTTTAAAGCTGTCACCAAACAGAATGTAATCAAATTTAAAAACTAACAGTTTTATATGAATCATTCTTATGCATACAAAGTGATTTGCATTATAATGTCATGTTAAAGATCCGTAAGACAATTCAAGAAAATATTGGAACAGAATTGCGTACGGCGGAGATCAGTCGTGAATATAGGAAAACTACGAATCATTTGTGAACGTGAAGAAAGATAAACGATCTTGTATCTATTGATATCCATACTCTGCGTGCTGTTTAAGACATTTATGGAATGCACAGCTTGCGCTGAAATTAATACCAGGCAGTATATCCGTATTTAGAGTCATTATAAGAAACTTAACTATAGAAAGCAATGAATATAGGGAAACTTTCAGTTATAAATTGCACAAAACTTAATAGTTTAGAATAAACAGTCTACAGATGTTTCAGGACATAATTTTCAGTATTAAAACCATGTGTTCACTGAAATATTATAGCATACCGACACAGTGATAGAGCTTGCTATTTCACCGATTCATGAGTGCGAGGCCTGCAGTTCGAATTCCGCCAGGACCGTCCTCCCTGACTTAGACTTCTCCCAAATTTTCCTCCCTTGTCTTCAATGACAAATCGCAGGGAGGTAGTCTTTGTTTATGTCTTGAACGTTTCCTCCCCAAAAAAAATTCCTTTCCCATTGTCACTTCATCTTATGTATCATCTGGTGCCTGAGTATAAAACGAACACTAAACACCATTAAAACATTTAAGACACATACGATGGCAAGTTGTTGTCAATGTTCATTTTTATTGGTTGTAGTAAACTTATTTTACCATCATTTTGTTCTTTAGCTGTACCGTGCATTTTGTTATGTTCCAGATTGAAATCCATTTAGTTAATTATGTTGTAATTAATTGCTCTTTTTACTCTTGTATAATTATGCTAATGCATCATTTGTTGTCATTACTCATTTTGTAATTTACTTTATAATTGTTTTATCTGTACTTTGCAGCTTGTAAATTATATGCACTGCCGCCACCGTCAATGTCCAGTGGCAAAAAAATGAAAACATTATGAATAATTAAGTTGTAATTGTACATTTTATTTCTAAGTACATATTCTAATTATAAATGCGCGGAACCACCCAAACGTTTTCATAATTTCATACTTTCGAAAATATTGTTGGTTAATTACTTACAGCCTCTATAAAATCTAATATATCTTCAATCCATGGCCCATCTCAGTATTATGTATTCTCAATATGGCTACTTCATATTCATATTGTTAGGCTATGGAGCAGACTATTATTGCTCTCTGAGTAGCTTAATATTAATATATGACAAGTGTTTTAATTTCAGCGAGGCAGTCGCTGTTTTATAGCGCTCTATGTACGAGTACTCCAGTGAAACTCTTTTCTTTTATTTCTTTGTCGCTCTGCTGCAAGGCCTTGATAGAAAATCCACAAGTGATGGCATGCCTAATTAACATTTCACCGATATGCTCTGCACACATATCCTTATATTTTACAATTAGTTCCGCAAATCAGAGGCTTCTTCGCCGGCAACTAGCTAACACGCTATCGAAAGTGTCTATTGCCTATCTAATGAATCTTTTGTGTCTTAATGTAATACTGTTTGTAATTGATGTTATTGATATATACTTATAAAAACACTCAAAATTTACAGGCAAGCACTATCACTGTTACAAAAACCACACTAAAGGATAGCAAAACATATGTTAGCATGTTCTAAAAGCAATATATCGTTCGAGATTCAAAATGGGATCTCACGTTTGCCTCTGCTTCCTATTGAACACCATCAGTCAGCATTCTGTGATAAATCACTGAAGCTTCGAATGAAACTTTGAAGTGTATTGTATATCCCATAGGCTACAAATGACCTGTCAAATGCATATGTGCATACACATAAATAAATTTATAGGTAGGTCTAATCTACAACTGCATCCAAACCCTGTTGTATGTTGTCTGAAACTGTTTTATCTCATCTGATATGATGTAGTTCTGTAATGTCATAGGCGCCGTGGTGGTTCGGCAACTTCTCCAGCACAAAATATTGCGTGTAGCGGATATTTCAGGCGAGTTTATATAGCTTGGGAAATGGAGCAATTATGCACTGCACCTACTTCTCCCTTCCTTAAAATAAATAAATAAAGCTTATCAGCGATATTCTTAAAATGTTTTAATAAAAATAAGAATGAAAATGTTTGACGAGGATAAAGCCTTGTATTTCGCAGCGAATAAGCGATTTTACCACAACAACCATAAGTTATATAGTCATATTATGCAAAACTTTGATTTCTGTCCTTTTCAAATTGGTTTATTTGTTTAACATAGTGTAACATAATTGTCTTTCGGTAAATCATCTCCCATATGTTATTCTCTTGTTTCACTTGGGCTAGTGCAGTGGTATTAACAATGGTCAACAACTGTGGACTTTGTCACTATTAGTAGAAATATTCAAGAAAGGTGGATAGCTGGTTTATCACTTTTCAGGTAATTTAAATGCTGAATATTTAGTACCGGCTAACTATATTAGAACTTACAAAAAACAAAAAAGAAACGCATCAAAATTCACGCAGCCGGACAAATATTACTTTACTTTCAGAATATGTTGTAGTCTATTCCTTAGAAAGGCAGAAATGTGTTACTTGTATCCTGTATCCTTCACGATGACAATGTTGAATAAACGACAAAGCGAAATAATAGTTATGTACCATAAGAGAAAGGAGGTGTATATATGAGTTTTGCCTATAACTACGCAAGAAACACTCGCCTATGGTCTATGATTATGATTATATTTTACTCTCTATTAAATGTTGAGGATAATAGTTCTGTGATAATCTAAGCTGCTAATAATTTTCGTATCAGTTTGTTTCGGAACAAGTGTGAGGCCGAGGTACTATAAGTGACTTATTGACTAATAATAATAATAATAATAATAATAATAATAATAATAATTTTACCTGAAGAAGCTAAGACTGTAAGACCCTCTCTTCCATTTCACCAGGAACAATTACAATATATGAATACAGTTAATGACATTAATAATTTTGAACATAGTACTTGTTAAATAGTACATCCTCCTTCGAGCAATATTCTAAATTGTCGTTGTGACCGGTAGTCCTTGGTATGAGACGGCAGAGAGTTTCAGAAAGGAGCAGCGACAACTGTGAAGGATGGAGATAAGAAAGAGGTTCGATGTAAGGGTATAGAGAGAATGGAATTTTTATTTGATCGGTTGGTTAAATGATGAGGAGATAAGGGGTGATAACGGGCCGAAATATAGTGCGGAGTTGAGGTGCATAGAATTCGACAAGAAGAATGAGGGAGTGCAACTTGCTTCTAGCATCCAGTCGATGCCAGGGTAACAATTCAAAAGCTGCAGTGATATGATCTGATTTATGTAGCTTGTAGACATACGTAACGAAAGCAGGCATAATGAACACGCTGTAGTCTTTGCCCGAGATTTGTGGCGATGTCATTTAACAGAATGGAACAGTAATCGAAATGTGGCATAATCATTGTTGATACAAGTGTTTTTCATATTTAACGTGAGAAAATGATTAAGCTATTTCAAGGAATAGGACATTGAAAATATTTTACAAGGTTGTTTTGTTTGAATTTTTCAGTTAAGAAACTGTCAAAATAGACACCATATATTTTTTAAAAACGATTTCATTGCCACTTTTGTATCCTTCTGTTTCCAGGAATGAGTAATTTTGATTAATTTTGTTTTTAATAATTTATTTTACCCTGTTATAATTGCCTGTAATTTTCCCGGATTTAGTTAACCCATGCTTATACTGAGCGTAGGTCTTGGGTAAGTTCTGCTATGGTGTTTATGAGTAAATCTGTTCGTGAGTAAAATACGTTTGTAGGTTGTCAGCATATATATATATATATATATATATATATATATATATATATATATATATACTTTCCGCCTAGCTTAATGTGTTTATTAACGTCATTTATATAAACAGAATATAACGTTGGTCTAATTATTGACCCTTGTAGCACTTCTTGAGGCTCTACTGATCTCTAAAGCGAAAAGCGATCTCCTTCTGCAACACATTGTAGTCGGTCGGAGAGCAGAAGTGAAAGCACTGGATCGAGTTCTCAGGTAAATACAGTGACTTAAGTTTTGAAAGTACTTTATTTATATTAACTGAGTAAACGCTCTAGCAAAGTCAATATGAGTTAGGACACTCAGTGCACTCAAATCTATAGCCTCATTAGTAACGTTAAATAAGGAATTGACTGGTAAAGTTATTCTCTTTATGATAGTCAATGGAGTTGCTTGCTAATGAACCGCTCCAGTGCTTTCCATATGGAAAGTAGAATGCTGATAGGTCTTAATCTTGAGGAGGAGGGTGAAGTGGCTGTTGATATGGCCTGTACAAATGCTGTTATGTTGCTGTTATTAAGGATACATTTAGTTAGCGTCAGAGCTATTAAAAATGTCAATAATTTTGTTTATGAGTGAGGCTGATCTTGTCTATTCCTGTTGCGTTTAATTTAATCTGTCTTAGTAATTTATTTGCGTCACCGGAAATAATGTGCGCCCAGAAAAATTTGTCACGGTGGGAGCTGTTCATTGAATTCGTTTTCTGATTGATCTGTAGTCTCTGAGATAGCAGGTGCGCAAGTGGTAAAGTATTCGTTATGTTTTTCCAGAGGAATAAAAATTATTTCTGTCTGCTCTTTTGTCTTTCCAAGAAAAAATCTTGAGATTCCTGCACATTTTTGTGGCTAATGATGCGCCTAACTTGGCTAATACTCCGTAGAAGATCTGCAAATTTTTCAAAATTGAAACCAGGTAGCGGCTCGCTGAAAATCCAAACGCAAAGCCGTTGTGCATAAAACAACAGAAGAAAGAACATCCCTATCAAGTAAAGTTGCAAGAACTGTAGCAAGCATCTGTTCTGTTCAAAATATTTGAAAAAGAATGATAGTGATTTAAGCGTGTAGTCTGAAGTATGATTACAATATTTCACTCTGATTACTAACGCTGTACATAATTGTTATTTATGATTTTGAAACGTAGGAACCTATTCGGCAATTTACAAATTTAATAGATTAATACGGAAATTACATCTTTAAAGCTTTATGAGTTCTGTAAAGTAAAATTACTAATAAAGTTACAAATTATAGCGCTACTACCATAGGGTTAATTGTTATATAGAGTATATAACGTGAAATAACAGTGTGTTTGCAATTTTCCCTCTATTTTTAATTTTTGTTTAACATCAGTTTTTGCTACCGCGGCGCCACTGGCAGTGGAAACATCAGATGAAATGAGAAATGGGGAAAGGAATTTTTAGGAAGGCTAGAGTTCCAGGCCTAAGTTTAGGTCTTGCATTTGTCACTAGTAGGGATTGAAGAAAGGATGAAATAAATTCCTGTTAAGAGAACATTCTTAGCGGATTCGAATAACAGACCTACCGTTTACGAGACTTTACCTTGTTGATCTCGGCCGCTCTCGTTGGCTTTTCAATGTAATATATTGCCTAAGAAGAAAAGCTAAAAGTTTGCTGTACGTGGAGTAATCACCAAAAGGTATCTAGTTAATGCCTCTAGCATTAAAATAAGGCGCTTGTAAATTTTGTACAATGCAGTTTTCTGAAACACAATAAAAATAATGCGATTTTTATACAAAGCACGTATGTTGGTTTGGATTTAAAATTGTGATTGTTACCGGACCGATGCCTGCAGAATTGTCAGGTAAGTTGAAGATCCACGGTTAGAGTCCTGGCTATCCTCTAAAACTTTTCTTGGTTCAGATTTTAAATTAAAGCTAATATGGGAGTGTTTTTGTGTAAAACAACATCTATTATAAATATTTCGGTTATTAATAAACTACACTGAAATCATTACAGATTATTGTAGAAGGTCTTAGACAAGCAATTTGAGTTTGGTAATCTATGGTCCATCTTCAGCAATTTGAAGTTTCAGCTATAAAAATTGATATCTTGAACTAATCTATCGTGCTAAGTAGCTTACAGTTTGGAGAAAGCTATCCTGCTGACTGTACTGTCTAATGGTAAAGCAATAGAATGTAGTTTCTTGGGTTCTGCCGAGTAAATTATTTATTATATGATGAAGTATATTCATACATAAGATGTAAAAGTAAACGTTAAAAATATGTAATAAACTAGACTCGAACTCGATACTACTACTCTGCGTTTACTTGACGCCAGTATCATGCCCACTGCGCCAAAGAGACATGCTCCACAACTTTCGTTCTTTACTGTGCTGTATCATTTCGAAAGGAAGGTTCATTAATCAGTGACATACCGATCCTTCAGAGCCTTCATGCCATAACTTTAAAACTTGCAGACTGTAGGCTCCTTATCTAAAATTGCTTGTTTAAAATTTCTCTACAATCTCTGAAATCATTGCCGTGTAGTTCATTGATGTCTTGTATAAAACAAACGTTCGCTACAGTGCGGCTAACTAAAATTCTGGGGCAGAAGTACCTAACTGGTAAAGTCACCTCTTACAGATAAAATCTCTGCAACGAGATAATTTTCCAATTCCTCGGGTTATACAAACTCGGATGGGAAAAGTTCGCAGTTGTGGTCACAGGACACAGTAGCGCAATTGTTATTACAGCTCGTGCGGTAAGCTCCAATTTTTTCTGATTCCAGTTAGAAAGGGAATCTATTGTTTATAATGTCTTTGTCTCTGTAAGAATAACTTTTATTTGTTACATTTTGATAAAAATGAGCTTATAATAAGGTTACTATTCCTATTTATTCATCCAAAAAGTGGAATTATATCAATAAATATTAGTCGTATCAAGAAAATGATTTTAAAAATTTTACTCGTAATGTACTCTGTAACCTAGATGAATTAATGTAGTATGTTTCCTTCCACCTTATAGTTTACTATCCATGGCCTATCATAAGTTAGCATTGCAAGTATAACAAAGTGTAATGAGTTGTTTTTGGATATGACTAAGATTTCGGATGCTGTTTCATATTTTATTAGTTGCTTTGCGAATGGTCAAAGTCATATTTCCATATTCTGAAATTTTGCCCTACTAAAACGTGATATTTAAATGTTATAATTGTTTGAACTATGGAGATTCATAATCAGAATTTAGAATATCGTGAATAATTTGCTTACTTGTATAAAAGGTATTATTTTCATGTATAAAAAGTCTGTTGCAAATATTATTATTATTATTATTATTATTATTATTATTATTACTGTTATTAAATGGAAACTTTCATACTGCAATGAAGATAGGGAAGAAGATCTTTAATGCATTTGGAACAACGAAAGGACTGAAGAAGACAAGGCCGCAGCATGTCTCCAGCTCTATTTAAAATCTATTAAACATGTACTGGAACACTGACATCGACCTGTGGCAGCATTGGAATGCCAGTAGAAGGAGTAACAATACCTTCTTTGTGGTTTGTAAATGACCAGATCGTGATAGACCAAAGCCGAGAATTTGCAAAATATACGGCTAGGGAGCTCTTAGAAGCTTTTGAAGCTGGAGATCTCCTGGTGAATCTGAACAAAAAGAATATCTAGTTATTGGAGGAGATTGAAAAGACATTAAATTAACTCCAGAGATCGTCAAATTAATAAAGTAATTTAAATATTTGAATCTGGAAGCTGCTTTGAGGATGTGGATCATAGAATACTTTAGACAAGAAATTTAATAAAAGCTGAATGGGGTTTTATGGAACAGAAATATTAGTATACAAACAAATTAGAGACTTCTCCGAACAGTAATGGAGAGTATAATTATTAGCCTATGACGCTGAAGGACGGACGTTAGTAGAAAGGCAGAAAAGTAAAATACAGACAGTGGAGATGCATGAAAATTTTGAAGATGGGTCAGGATATTTAGGTTTGAAAATTAGAGGAATTAAGAGGTGATGAAAATAGAACAAGTTACCGGGAGGACTAAAGGGAGAACTCTACGTTGTTATGTAAATTTCAATAGAATGGAATGGGAAGAGATAGCCTAAGATTTTTCTTGAATGGTCAACTTCTGGGAGGAGGAAGCTTGGACCGTCGAGAGCACTATGGATATCTTGTGTGGCGCAAATAATGAAACGAGGTAATCTGCAGGAAGAAGACTGGAAGATGGTGGCTGGGTAACTGCTGACGAGTGGAAATACTCTGAAAAGTAAAAGGAACTATCATCAACAACATCATCATAACTTTTTTTAGAGCTACATATCAATCCCAGAATCAAATGTTTGTGAAAGAATGAACTAAAAAAATTCTAACGGACAGATATTTATTTAATAAGGATATCCAATAGTGGGAATTATTTTGTTTTGTTCCTATGCACGCATTTAATCGATCGTCTATTGTTGTCACAAAAATTCCTGACATTGACTGTTGTGAGAAAACGTCCCTATAAAGAAATTCTTAGTTGAAAAGAAATCTGTTCTTTAAGAAGGTCTTTGTAACACCGAGAGTACAATAGCACGTGAAAAAGAAAAAGTAATAAGAAAGCACATGATAAGTAAAATATTTGCATTCATAGGCGGTTCTATTATAAGGTCACATAGTCACCTACCCTCTCCCAACTGTAAATGAAAATTGCATTAGTTTATATTTTCTTCCCTCTCTTTTCTTTAAACATCTCCATGTGACTTTACTGGAATGTCTGACGAGAACTAACAACACACGGACGATCTTACGTCTTTTGCGGACAATCCACGTGTATTTTACTTGCTTTCAGATCCTGTGGTGGTGCATGCCTTTATGGGCTAAATGGTTACGACAATGTTACACCTAGTTCCAAAAAGTACTAATTTTGAAACCTTATTATTTGCTGCCACACTGGGAAAAACATGACTTACCCCTGTTAGGCTACTCTAGTTAAACAATTCGGGGTATTTGAGGGGATAACAAATGTATGTCGTTAAGCGGAGACAAATTGCGCGTATTTAGCGCGCTTTTCCGTTTCTGAGTTATTCTTTATGAAGTGGTTGATGTGGAAAATGTAGACAGCTTTAATAACTTGCCTCAGGTGTGAAATTTTATTCCAGTCTCTGTGTAATAAACATGCACGTCAATACAGTGACCTGTAGCTTTGTTTAAACTTTCACGTGGAACACACACACGAGTAAACACGGAGGAATCTGTTCAAATGAAAGACAGAAAGACTACGCTTCTTCAAAGGAAAGTATAGGCACATTTGTGATACCAAAGTCAATTCTGTGGCACCTGCATGAGTCCTAAAACCCACCAAACATGGTTTTGATAAAATAGCCTTTAAAGTTCAAATTACTGGTTTCTTATACATTCTCCTTATATTATGAAAAATCTGTACCGATTACAGAAACTGTGCTTATGAATTGGAAGTTTAGATGTAAAACAGATGATATCATTATATGAAAAGTTTACAATTTGAGGTTTATGCACGGTACCACATTGCAAAATCTCACGTGCCTCACTTATTATATAAACCACAATCCGCTACTGTTTGCATTATTTATGTGCTTTGGAAACGATCTACACAATCACTGCAAAGTACTCGTTAAGAGGAAAGCTCAACAGAAACCACAATTTGTTCGTATTTAGCGGATCATAAAACTAAAAGCAAACCCAATTTACTCACTGGATCTTGTACCCTGAGACCTACACTTTATAAAATGCGAAAATATGAAATGTTCATTCTGACAATGCATTTGATAATGATATTTCGTTTGCTAAACACACTATCAAAGAAGGTGTTTAAAAAGAGCTAGAAGGTTGTATTGTGTCGCAAAGAAAGGAGACTGTTTTGAAAGTTTGTAATTGAATTTCAATAAAGCGAGCAAATAATCTTAAAGCAATGTTGGTGGTTCTGTTATGTTTTGACAATAGAACTTGTTAGAATTGCAAATACATAGTTGTGCGAAGCTGCTTTCGTGTTGCGTGCGGCCTGACCTGTTAGGTGCAGCAAGTCACCCGTGGCCGGGGCGAGGCCCCGCCAGCTGTAACCCCGCCACCAGTTCGTTATTGGATTTCCAGGTCCTTCCTTTTTCAAGGACACGAAGTACGCTCGAAAAGGGAGAGCAGCTCTAGTCATGAAATAAAAATTCGTTTAAAACTCGATGAGATTTGGCTATGAAGGTAAACGAACACGCACTTTGCAAAACGACATATAAAGGTATTGAAAACACAACGAATATTAAAGGGCCGCTCTTCCCAAGGAAAAACCTTGCTTATTACACCAATAAATGGATATATAATAAGTGTCAGTTAAACATTTGAATGTAAAGACCAGGCAAATAAATTGTTTTTCGTTAAGTCACGCACTCTGGTAACTAAATGTTTCGAGGTTAGAAACATTATGAATTTAGGTTAGCTATATGCCTCAAATTTTCCAGAATATTCCGGCTTATAAATACACTGGTGTCAAAGAAAAGTATACATACGTATAAACGTGTTGCATTTTTAGGTAATTAAAATAGAAATAAAGATATTCCTAAAAACACAATAAGTGGAGTCTGTAAAAATTTCTTGCTTTCTTATTTTCCATTTTATTTTCACTCTAGAACCCGCTAACCAAGGTAGCAGCTAATGTTGAAAAATGCTAATATTCTTCTAAAATTTCAATTCAAATACAAAATATCATTTGAGCGAGACTTTTTGTGAAGAATAATTTTTTATGTTTATTTTATGTGTACTTTCAACGTGAACTCCCAAAACTCAACTTACACGTTGATCATCTCGAAATTGTCAGGTCTGTTGTTTATTTTACGCTTATTTCATTAATACATTTTATGTGAAATCAGACGGAAAATTAGAACAACTTCCTCACATTTTTATATTGTAATATATTTTTACACTACTGTAGATATGCATACTATTTTTTTTAAATATTACATCCTTAAGTGTAATAATAATAATAATAATAATAATAATAATAATAATAATAATAAGTGTAATAATTTTTCAAAGTGTAACAAATACTTATTCTGCAAAAATCCCCCAAAACAGCCGTATTTGGTTATATTGTTTTTTATAGACGTAGCTTTCAAATTCCTTAGAATATAAATCTAAACAATAGCTAATTTTAAAGTTCATATCTTACTAAACATAATGATTGGTAAAACATAGTCATTCATTTTCAAATTGGAAGAATATACCAAGTTATATGTATTTGAACTTTTCCCCGCAGAAGCAAAGAAATATGTATTCCATTATTCCAAGATAAGAGATTATAAAATAGTCATTCTTAAAAGTATAAGGCGTATATCTATCTTGCACGCTGATATAGCCCTGCGTTCGGTCTCTTTGGATACACGTTAAGGGTTCGTCATTGATAGAGCGAGTTCAAAACAATTCAAGCTACAGTGAAGCCGCCTCCTTTCTGCAGGAAAGCTGTATAATTGGGATGGGTTGCCGCCAAACAATACCCTATGCACGCCTACATTATTGCGGATTGCTTGGAGCTTCACGGCGTCCAAACGCAGGGCTCTAGACTTATCACAGAAGATTTCTGGCTCCAAGAACAAACGTGGACAGAACTAGCGAAACCGGCATGTAGAATAACCGAATCCGGTTAAAGAATTGTAAACCATAAGGCTTGATGTAGTGTGTTATAGACGACATGAAGTCTACAAGAACTTATGATGCAAGGCTAAACATGGTTTTTAATCATAGAACTAAACAGTTAGAACTAATAAATAATTCTTTTGTGTTACTCGAGCTATTTCTCAAGAATCAGCATTATATATAGCACTACTTCATTTTCAAAATAAGGTTATAAAATATTAACAATAAATATTTAGAATTACTTGTTTAATTTTTAAAAAGTTTCTAAAAACTGCATAGCATTAAACATTTTGGACATTAAAATATTCAAAATAAACAAACTTTTTGAAAAAATGTGTGAAATGTCTCTTTATTCTGATAAAACCATGAAATATGCTTTAAAATCTTAAATACTCAAAACGATTAAATGCAAATGTTCTAATCAGTAGTACTTTATACTTAAAAGGTATAAACACTGTATTAATGTTACGCTGAAGGCTAACTTTAACAACATTTAGGAAATGAATATGAGTGCACGTGCATATAGAGTGCGTCCATATCATTATACAATCAATAACTTTCATCCGGAGAGGGATGAGCAGCTTTTTTTTTTTTACGGTAAACAAAGCAACGCGGTGGAACTGATCCTTCTCCTGCATTTGGGGATGTTGAGTGATATACTTCGACACTGTTCGTGCAGAGGTCAGTGTACAAGTAACCTCGGTGACCTTGGATTTCTTATGTCGCATGTGCTGCTAGATATTCGATCGGCGTCCCTGGGTAACGTAAATTTTCTTTTACATAACCATTCTGTGCATGCCAGTCAAGCATGCAACAGCGGAAATTGATCAATCATATGCACACGGCAATGCGGATATTCCCTTGTTCTCTACAGCAGAAACAAAAGCTACGTTCTGTATTGCGCATTGTCACTGATAAAATCAACAACAAAAACTAAAATGATAATTATACTTTTGTTTGTTATTTGCAATAAAAAGATAGAAAAGTTATCAACTATCTTCAAATAAGTAGAAGAAATTTAAAGAAACGCTGAACAGGAAGAAAATTTAGGAAACAAAAGAGAAAGCAGACTACATAAAGGAAGATAAACTTGTTTTCTTTTTATTTCTGTTCCTTGCTTTTCGTTTTTCTTTACTTGCCACTTTTTATTGAGGGGAGCGAAAATTGGTATTGCATTATTTCTCCCTTCCTTTTTATTTTTCTTCAAGAAAAATAAGAGTACAGAGTTTTCTCACGTTAAAAAAATGCGCGTGAGTCTGTGAACAATAAAAGACATACTAATTGCCCCTTTTGGACATTAATCACATCCAAATCACTAGTTTTTAGTTATATATATATATACGTAACAAATTATTAAAATAATATAATAAGCCAGGGATACTGTAGCGCAAATTACAAAGTTGAAACATTAATTTAAATTACATAAACTTCCGTAGAAACATAAACATAATCAAAATAAATTCAGTAAGATGTTCAACATGTTGCGTAATACTCATCAGAGGAGCGGCTCAGGTGGTAGCGCTTGGGACTCACGTTCGGGAGGTCCAGATTTAAATCTTTGGTGCCTGCCATACAGACTTTTTTTTTTTTTTTTTCGTGCTTTTCTTTGTCTCTTAGGCGAGCGCTGGGATGGAACTTGCCTTTTCACGAATTTTCCGCTCTCTAAATTAACCTTTTTTCATTCCGTTAGTTCTGTTACACATTAAAAAGTTCCAGGCGCAAGGGGAAGGTGTTGTGCGCGACATGTCGGTGGTTTGCTCTTTGTAAAGGTTTCTGCCCCGGCGTCTGATATGGAAGCGGGTTTTCTGAGGAGTTCGAACTCCTCGGAGGGGGTGGCTCCGCCAGCATCGGGATGTTCTATCTGTAAGCATTTAATACCGTGTCTCATGCCCCTGGCTCCTGGCCGTCTGGTGTATCTCTCACCCCATCCCTTCCTCCCGGACACAAATAGCCAGTCATTGAGCCAGGCTGAAGTAACAAAATATTCTCGTCCGTCCCAATATGATCCGGACCCGAAATCTATCCCTCGTCACCGAACACAGTTCTACTCAACCTCATGTCAGTTCCCTGAATCTGGAACCCTCTTCTTCCTAACGTCAGAGATTGTCGGACATAAAGCAATTTATAGCAATTAAATTGTCATCTCGACTCTAGGAACCATAACAGTTAGTCTCTCGTTTCTTCTTATTATTCTTCCTCGTTTTCTTCTTCTTCTTCTTCTTCTTCTTCTTCTTCTTCTTCTTCTTCTTCTTCTTCTCCTCCTCCTCACCTTTCTCCTTCCTTTGTACTCGAGAAAATTATTGAAGAACAAATGGAGTTGTAACATCATCTTTATCAACTTTCTACTAAATTAAAATATATCACAGGCATGTAATATTTACATGCATTATTAATTTGGCTTTTTAAGTATTTCATATAACTGTATATTGTACGCTATATTTTTGTTGGTTCTTCACCTGGTAGAGTGGAAGAAAAGGCCCCATGGCCTTAACGCTTGCTAAGGTAATTAAATAAATAAAATAAATAGATAAATAATAATCAAATGGCTATTTATTAGTTAAATCATAACCAAATGTAGAAAATCTGTTAACTATGACACACTTTTTAACTGTTTTGAGCACAATGAGATAGGTATATTTTCGGGAGCTTGCCGTTAGATATTGACTCAGCAAAAATGTGCAATACAACGAACCAACTAAAAGTCTGAACGAGAAGAAAAAATGTAACAATTGATCGTGAGAATATTAATTGGATCATCTTCAAGTGTGCGTATGAGCGATTAGGCAACTTTTAACAAAGTTATATAATTTTATACTACTACGACATATACTAATTAATATTTTTGTAAAATGTGACATACCTAGGTTTCAGATTTTTCATACAAAAACTCACTAAAGTGAACGTATTGTATAAAAACTCTCGTGTCCTAGCTCTCAAATCCATTAAAATAGAATTATGAAAAATAGATAATTTTATTCTGCGGAACAATGACTTGTGAAACACAGTCAAATTTATAGGATTAGTAGAAATAATATTTTGTACTTATTTGAACGGTTTGTCCATTAAAGCATTGAAAAATTAAAATATGGCAATAGTGCAAATTATTAAAACAAACAAAAATACTGCTTTCTCCAAGATAAACGGGTTTAGAAAACAATTTCGTACCTAGAAGTAGAGTACTTATTTTTTTTTTTTTTGTCACACATCCAGTAGTCTCAAGTCATATTGTGTCTTCTAGCTCGGCATTGAATGCCCATATACTAAAGTCCGCATATTCCAAATTAACGAAATTAGTTTTTTCCAAGTTTTCATCGACGGAACATTTTTTTTCAGAGAGAAAGCAATCAGTCGATATTTTTTTCCCCCCGTGAAGAAGTTAGTCAAATATAAACTAATTGGCGTATGTCCCTGTTGAAATTTTATATTAAATGTGCCCCATATTTACAGAATGTGTGCTATCGTGTATTTGATATGTCTATAATCTGTCCATCGTAACTTTATAGTAAAATCTTACTCCATTGGCTTTAGAATTCACCTTCACACTGAAATGCCTGTTAACTCGCCCGTTATTTTTACAATTTCATTGTGTTAGGTATTTGTATTCGTTCATGAAATATTAGTTTCTTACATAAAAGCAAACCAAAATAACTTATATAAAATAAAAGTATTCCTTCTTGCTATAATTAACAAAAATAAATAGAAAGGTATACAAATTGCCGAGCATTTAATAAGCGATACTCTTCGCGAGCCAATTTGGGAGTAAAGAGCTAGTCAGTCAATCAAAATTATTTCCGCAACGTGTTTTTGTTAACATTCACTATAAACTTACTATTGAATAAGCATTAATCTTTTCGAGCTGATTGTGTCTTTAAAAGCTGCTGATTTAAATGTGTGTTTAACAAATATATAATAAATTTATCACATTAAAATAAAAGCCTTCACATAATCATATATCTCAAGGTTACATATAATTTCTTCAAGTAAATGCTAATTTAAGTGGTGTCTGATTCCATATGAACTTTGACAGTGAAGATGTATTGATAATAGAAGAACGGCGCAGATGAGGATCCGAATGGGCGCAAGACTTTGGATCTACATTTCTCGTGGTGCATGATGCATTGGACTATCGTATGTCAGCGGAAAACCTTGTTTATCTCCAAAAATAACAAAACATGGGGATTAAAAAACCAGTTCCTCAGATCATATGAAGAAAAGTGATCTTTCGGAGAAAATTGTCATACGAGGCAGTGGCAAGGAGAGTAAAAGCAAACATTTACGTTTTGCAGCTAAGAAGAAACTGCCATAATGATGGGGCCCATTTCTGTGGTACTGTAGAAACAGGGGCAAACAGTGAACAGAAAAATAAACAAACGTTTAATTGCAGCAAAATTAGAGAAATACTGTCCTATCGAGCGCATTTCATACCTCTCTTTGGTTGAGTTGGATTGTAACGCAAGGAATGCTAGACGATGTTTCGGTATATCAGCCTTGCTCATTGGTTGGCCGTTTGTGCCTAAGCCTCCGGGAGGAAGAGATGATGAGGGTGATGATGATGATGATGATGATGATGATGATGATGATGATGGTGAGGCAGATACGAGGTTTCTAACAATGTTTCCAGATAGAACACCCCAACGCCAACTTTCTCTAAATTTACTGTTTCCACAAGACGGCTCACCAGATCACTTCACCATCATTATGAATAGCTCCTCATTGATCTGAGGGTCTTCCAAAATCTTTCTTTGTTTTTTATCAGAAAGAACTATTTTAGAGGCGGAATAATATTTCCGAAGATACCGAAGTAATGGGTGCCCATTTAGCAACATTTGCCATGCTGATTTCTTTAGGAAGAAGTTCATCCTTCCCATTCAGCACATCACATGCCATACTCAGTATATGAAATTCAGGATTTCTTTTTAACATACTTATTCGTTTATACCTTATCCCTATCCGTTCCTATTTCACTTTGATTTTTCACGTATTTTTTTAATTGAAAGAGTGTTTGATTGCTTCTTTTTTAATTTGTTATTTATTACTTATTTGCAACAATATTGCCAACATATTATTTTCCGAACATAAAACCGGAACATAAGAACGATATTCAAACTAAAATTAATTATTTTTATGGCAAGTAATTCGAACAACGATGCATGTGTTAAATTTATTGACTTTATACATAGCTACCTTACATGTTGTGGGTATATTCTTTGGTCTACACAGGGCCTTTAATTCTATAAATCATGTTTTTGAAAGCTAAATGAAATCAATTAAGCATAAGAGGTTTGGCCAGTCAACTGATTTTATCTATATTTTATTTTATTGTTTATATTTGTTAAATATTGACAATAAAATGGTAAAAATTATGAACTAACAATGAACAATGTATCTAAGAAAATTTCCCTTTATTATTAGGTCACAAAGGGACATGTTATGGATTCCCTACTTTTTATGTTGTACATAAATGATCTTGAGAATCATCTTAATGGTGTATATCTTACCATGTATGCTGATGATGCATCAATAGTAGTGAGTACGAGTGATTTGAACTCTTTGAGGCTTAAAGTAATAATAGTTGTAAATGAATTTAAATGTTGGCGTGCAGCTAATAATTTAATAGTGAATGTAATAATAGTGTAGCAGTTTTAAAGTAAAAATAAGTAAGGTATAACTGTCGCTTTGACCTTACGGTCGTGCATACTAATACCGTCCTTGTAACAATCAAAATATACAACACACAATAACGATAACGTTATTGCTATGATTAACTTTGTGTATATATATAAACACATCGATATACTTACATCACACGTTTTCTAAGAATAATTGTATATAAACATATACATACAAGACTAGAACTCTGAGCCCACTTCCTTCCCTTTACTAGCTTCGCCTCCCCAACTCCCCTCTCTTTTCTATTGCCATTAGCCTTCTTTGTAGGGTCTTCGCTAGAAAATATTCCAAATTGTGTGTGTGTGTGTGTGTGTGTGTGTGTGTGTGTGTGTGTGTGTGTGTGTGTCATGTCCCAACACTTCCAGGCAGGCGTTCAAACTTCTATTGGAATTCGGAAATTGGGTGGTAAATGCTCATTTCTTAAAAGCTCTGTTTCCGAACATTCTGCCAGAATATGTCTCCTGGTATCGCTTTCTCCGCACAGTAGGCAAATTCTCTTTCCTTTAACTTTTAATTGTAATGACAACTTTTAATTTATATTCTACAGTGATAGCTAAATTTTTAGGCATTATCTCAGATAGTCATTTATCATGAAAGACCCATGTGTCATGTTGTATCCTTTGCTGGATCAGTTCTTTTCTGGTTCTTGTTTGCTTTTACTTTCGCATTACGCAATCTATCCATAATCGTATTTTAAATTAAATAAAATATGTATTAGTATTGCTAGAAAATACTGTTCCGCTCTCCCGATGCGTGAATCACACATCGCCTTGTGCGCTTTCTCTCATTCTAACCCTCTCACCACGCGTATCGGGAAATCTAAGCTCTCGCGAGAACACTGCTGTTTTGTTTTTCCATTACCCACTCGGTTGCTCAACAACCACTAAATTTTCAGTACTTTCTCCATTCCTACAGTCAGCGATTACAAGGTCTTTGAACCAAATCTACCTCATGATATTCAACATTTATATTTTACTGCTGCAGAAAAAGGTTAAAACACACATTTATAAACAAAATTGTACTTTTTAGGCTTTACAATCTTAAAATGTATCACAGTGGACATCTTAAACCCAATAGCATTCCTACCAGATATTTACATTCTATTTAATACATCAAACTATTCAACTCATTTTAATTTATCCCTATATAGGAAAAATTATACTTTTAGCCTAAATGTCGGCTCCTGGTGGTCTATGGTAACTATACTTGCCTAGTTCAAACCCGGCCAGGATCGATTAATTTTTTAGGGTGTAAAAATTCGGACATCCTTAAATAAACCAAACAACTCTCATGCTTTCACGGCCCGTGTTATAATCAAAACAGTTAAAATCTTCGGTTTAATATTCTGCGGTTTGTGAAAGATATGCTAACATATTAAACCACGGGCCACAGCAAAACATCCCAAAGGATTTTAACTGTTTTGAGTAAACCAAACAAATTTATCTTAAAATCCGAGGTTTAAGGCACAAAATCAGCTGAAGCTGGGTGTCTCCAGTAACTTATTTTAATACTGTGTAATGTAATATAAGGATTTGCGAAAGTTAAAATAAATAACGGAATTAAACCAAGACGTGTTCTTCCGCCTGATTTGGCAACCTTGTGAGAAGACCTTCACTGAATCACAGTTCTGGCGCTTTTCATGCAAAGTTAAAGGGAATAGAAATGGCTTCACAGGAAAAAGGTACACGAAAGAGCAGTTTAAAGTTTTCACCTCTGACACTAGCTAAACATCTTGCTCATGATGTTAGCAGGAAGAAAGCAGCAGAATGAACACGTACAACTTGAGCAAAAAGTATTTAAACCCTCTATTTATAGCGTATTACGAAGAATGTGCAGTAACTGTTATAGAAGCAGGGAGCAGCAATACATAACAATGGATCATGTGAGCCATAATTACAACAATAGTGGGTATGAATGTGTCCTTGACGAAGACAGTTAAGCAAATGCAGTATGAATTAACTACAACGTGCGAAAATATTTGAATATACCAATGAATAACTTTCAACAGACTTTTGAGATAAGCAAATCAATTACCTGGAAACTGAAGGTTATCAAAAGATTTCGTACTGGTGGGTTAACAACAGTTCTTCAACTATCAGCCATGTGATTTTCCTTATTCATAAGCGAGCTGCCGAATTGGATAGTATCCATAAAGTTTTTAAAGGAGCATTCTTTTATCTTTGCTGCATTTTTTAATTAACGGTAATAAATTGTTTCATTCTAAAAATTACCGAAAGTATTTGAAAATTAGTTTATAAAATACTTATTATTTGATGATCCTAAATATACATATATTTATTTAAGGAATGAAAAATTAATGCAGTTTCAAAGGGTGTCTGGAGATGCAACTAAAAGATATATTTAGCGCTTGAAGTATTTAATCTAGGATGCACCAATAACCTTGGAAAGGTTACGTTGGTTTCGTTATTTGTAAATTAAAAAAAAATATTGACCATTATATGGAGCTCTGAGAAATTCAAGAGCTAACGCTGTGGTACAAGATGACACGATAAATATTGTGAAAATCGGGAGACTTGCGGAGTTATGGGGGTTGTGTGACAATATGAAACTAGATAACACAGTCGCACATAACTTTTTATTGCATTTTATATATTAAATTTCAAAGAATACCGATAATTTAATTTAAATAAACATTCAAAAATATCCGTTGATAATGGTTTTATATGATAAAAAAGTGTTTTTCTTTCCAGAAAACTTAGCAGAAAATTCAAATTTTTATATAAATCCTGATAACGTTGAAAATCCTATAATAACATAAAGTCCTTGATGAAAAACATTACATTCTTACAACTATAACCAATATTGGCCAAAAATAAAACGAAAAGACACAGGTTTGCAGTTATCAGTTATGTATTTCATATGACGTAAAAATCATGCCAGTTACTTTTTCATAATTCCTCAAAGAAAAAAAATTAAGGAGTAATTCACTAATAAAACTATAATAATTCAAACGATTGTATTTGACCTGAGGAAAAAACAAAACCGTGTCATAAGATATTAAACAAGAAATCTAGCCAAAACCGCCCCATAGTTTGGGTGGGAGGGCAAGAATAGCATCTGTCTGGTCCATGTATGATTAACAAATGGGTGGTCCCTGAAATTTGGAAAAAGGATATATCCCACAGTGTGGTCTTTACAAGATGAATTACTTCTTAATGTTATTTGTCCATATACGAGAATCATCCAGAAATTAAAAATCGCCATTTTTATCTTTGAAAATAATCTGCGAATAACAATTAAGCCAGTTAAGCGGTTTCATGCTTCTACGCTGATTGCTCGGCGATAATCAACTTAACACATAAAGGTGCTAATCATTTTAATCTTGAACACAACAGCTGATGGAGTACCTGGATTTACCGCACGATCTTTGTTTTGTGACATCATTGATGAAGTGCAGTATTGCAGCGGGACATGTGATGAGCATAACACACCCTGCCGGCCACTATCAGACGTCTTTCATGATGCAAGGATGCTATCCTTCCATCAGGTAGCCCTCCAATTAACTTTACGAGGCTGGATGAACTCCGTTACAGGTACCTCACCCCCAGAAATGGCGGGAATAGCCACTGAGAGTTAATTCCATTTTATGGTGAGAGCTTCATAAACATCCAAATAGTCTGACATGGTTCATGGAAAGTCTTGAAAATTACATAATGAAAAGAACAATGAAAGACCGACTAGTGATGTATAATAATACCATTCTCGTAGTTAGCAACATTGTTCACCAAGAATGTCATATAAACTATTTATGAATTTGATAGGCCTCTGTCTCCTTGGATTTATATTGAATGCTTATCCATTGGAAACATCTGCGCGAGATGGATGCCATTGATGTTCAACCCGATTTTTTTTCGGAAATTACCAAAAGAAATGAAATCCACTAATTGAACGCAGTTATTGGCAATGAAACCTGAATGTATTAATCAATACCCGAGATAAAATGGCAAAATATATAGTTTAGAAGAAGCCTGGTGAAAGTGCTGCTCATTATTCAGGTATTTTGGGATTGTCTGATACTTCGTTGTTGGAATGCATGAATGCCAAAATATACCGTAAGGTATTGATCCAAATTCGGGCTCCTATCAAATGCAAACTTCCTGGACTTTTGACTCGAAAATTTCTGCGCCTGTATGACAACGCTCGGCCCCAATCATCATATTCGCCTCTAAGGACACAAGATAACTCGGAAAGTTCATATGGGAGACTTTTTGTCATCTCTCATGCTCACCAGGTATTGCTCCTAACGATTTCCATCTTTATGTCCAACTCAAGTAGCACCTCGGTGGCCAGCGATTTGAAAGTGATAAAATGAAATTCAAAGTGAACTGGTGCTAGCGCAAACAGTACACGGCATGGTATGGATATTGTAAAACTTTTAACATGGTAGCCAAAATATTTGGAAAACAAAAGAAAAAAAAACGGAAGCTTTAGAGTGCAAATACAAAATTGCAAAGGCACATTTTTTTGCTTCAAAAGTAGGAAACTTGCTGTTTAGGTTACTCTTGTAAATGGATTTTTCGGTAATCCGAGGAATGTGCTTAATATTTACTGTCACTTCACGAAGCTCAAAACTCACCACGCTAGACAATTCTACTTAGGGAATGTTAAAATGATGACAGTGTTGTACATAATTGCTTCCCTTGTGTTATGCTATAAATGCCATTTACCGAAACTGAGCAACCTGACCTGTAAACCAGCCCGTCTTTACAGAGACCACGGAGGAACACATATGAATGTTTAAGTCCTTAAGGTCAAATCAACTTATTCAAACCATGTTGATGGCAGGGGTTATGAACTTTTAGTCCATTCTGTACCTACTCCAAGCGACTTTTAGCCTATATTTAAAAACAAAAGCCAAAGCAGAAACGTCTGTTACGCAACACATTGACGTACTGTTAAAAATGGAAGCCCCACGACACTTTCCCATACTTCCTCCTTGTTCGTACTCCCTCGTTCTTTTTTTAGTTAATATCTTCCTATTCTACTGTTGTAGTGTAACGCCGCTGTCGAGGTCATTCCCGGTCTGTTCTTCTACTATTCCTTTTGTGAACGGAAAAACTTATTGTAGTACTGTAGCGGATTTTAACACTGTCACAACCAACAAACAGTTCATTTAAACTTGTTGTCGGGGCTACATTGGTGAACATTTTAAACATCTATTAAGGACGAATAATTCTTTCTATCATGAACTTTACTTGTACAATGAAAATGCATTGATTTCGAATTTTGTTCACCGATCTGAAAATTGCACTTCCCGGTAGAGGAATTAATCCTAGAAATTTAACACGAAAATGTCTCCTACAGTTCTTGTACGATTTATTTTGCATATAATAATCATTGATAAATATTCTTTGTCCACAGTATATCTCACTCTCGGCATACTCCAAATACACAATAGAATGTCCAACACGCATCTCTTACAGGAAAAAGTTGGGGTGATAAGCACGAAGGCTTCATCAGTAGATTTTAATTCCAGTCTTATCGGGAATCGCGCCCCCGCTGAAGGTCAACCGGTTTCCACTAGTGTATAAAAACTACAATTGCATAACGAAAAGAGGGCACGTATAAATGCATATTTAAATTATGCACTATTTTCACTAGTAATATAACAGTTAACCGTTATGCATACAGTTAGAGAGTTAAAAGCTTTTGGCCAGTCATAGCATATCCTATGTTAATATGCGATACGGTCCTTTCCCCACAAATTACATAACACAAGCGATTTTGATAAGTTTTTGTTATTGCGAGAACGTAGGACAGGAGAGGATAGAGCTGTAACAAGGGGTGGTGGGAGCGATACTTGAAACATATCAGCATATATACAGGTGCTTGTATTGTACCCTTTTAGCTCTTGACGTCGACTATTTAGCAGCAGTAACTCATGAATCAGTGGTCAATATGGTTGGTATAAGAATACCTATAGTTCCAACTCATTCCGTTTTATCATTTTCATTTTATGCCACCCACGTGCATTTGTACTTATGCAAATTTATCAGAGCAACGCAAAGAAACTTCTTTGTAGCTTCTTTGGCCTAAATATCAGTTTTTTTTGATTGATTGATTTATTTATGGACGCTCTTTAACATCTCAAGTCATCAGCTTCCCATTCAACTCAGGGCGTGAAACGGCCGACAAATTTTGCTCAGAGGCCTCTCTTTCAGGCTTGAGGTTCTTTTTCGTGCCGTAAATGTACGACACGGGACCCACGGCTTTACTTCCCTTCCGAAGGAAGTCATACTTAGGATGTTTACGCCCGAAAAAATCCATCGGTCCTGGCCGGGTTCGAACCCGCGATCTTGGGTATAGGAGGCAAGTATGGTAACCACTACACCACCAGGACCGACAAAAAAACTAAAGATCAGTGTGTAGTAGAAATAAACAATAAACATGGTGGGCAATTGAAAACGTTTTTATGCACGGATGCACAAATTGACCTTACAATTGAAAGTTTGCCTCCGAGCAAAGTTTATCGGCCGTTTCACGTCCTGAATTGAATGGGATGCTGATGATCTGAGATGTTAAAGAGCGTTCAATAAATAAACTAAATCAACTGTCCATTGCGATTCATAACGTGTCACTAAACATGTTTGTCTTTTCCATAGGCAAAGTTTCGAATGCTCTACAAAAGATGTATATTGTAACATGATAACACCAGAAAACATACAACTCATTCAACCGTGTATATCATCACAAAATGAGCAAGAAAACCCCTTGCTCCATCTCGTCTCATATCAAGTGCCTATGGACTATTGGGACTTATTTATAATATGGTGGTAGCCTTTTGAAAGTGAATCCGTACTTGTTTGCACGAAAGAACAAATTGGAGTCTTCTGTGCTGCTGGAATAAGAAAAATGGTAAAAACAACACACAGAATTGTTAGAAACTACCAAAATTGGCTTAAGAGTTTCTTTTGTGATAATTAATTAGTCTGCATATTTATGGGCTACTCATGTAATTTTTCTACCCCCCTAAATGCAATTTAAAAGCGACGCTTGCACCAATTCGCAGGGAAACTTTCCATACAGTAAATTATGCAGAACTATAGAAGCAGAGCCAGTGAATCTGGCGATTTGTCAAACGTTCTCTTGGTGGAGGGTGCACACTCAAACTGGATGAATAGCTCGTAAATAAGCTCTAAAGCTCGGGTCCCTGCCAAAGCGACATCGCTGTTCTGCATCACATTCAGGAACAAGGCATGCCAAGAAAGTGTCCCAACCGAGTGACCTTCTAAAGGTCCAAGTTTTCCTTATTATGCCAATTCAAACTGTAAAATAGATGCATCAAATGAAACTGGAGGACATGCGTGTCCAAATGCTAAGTTTAAGCAGCTATGTTGGTATCTCCTCAAATACACATTGAAATAGTTAACAGCATTTTATGTACAATAAGATATCTCTAACAACTAATAAAACAAATAATTGCAATAGTATAATCATTTACAGTTTATAATGAGAAATACTGTCATTCTGTATACATTCACATATAATATATAAAGCACATAAACAGATTTTTACACCAATTTTATAGTCACACTAATAAATTCACCAAATAAACTAAACCATTCTATATTTCAAAAGAAGCCCTTTGCCAAACAAAGGGGAGGTTTTTTGTTTAAGGTGCTGATCAATCTATTAATTTTGATTTGCATTACCCACGAAAGTTATGTTTTTCTCCATTTGATATGCATCCATATATAAGGCTGAGTCCAAAAATAAATTTAATATTTTTAGTTATAAAATATATACATTAAAATTTAAAATACTTCATTTTTCAACATAGTCTCCACTAAGTTCAATGCAGATGTTTCAGAGTTTCAATAACGCCTGGATATCGCCAGAAAAAAATATTGTGATGATTCCATAGCCACGCAAACATTACGTATTTCACTTGATCGTTAATGCGGAAATTCTTGCCGCCTAGTACCTCTTTGAGTGTCCAAAGACATTAAAATCAGATGCCAAGGCCTGAATAAGTAGGGTGTGGCATACCTCAAAATTACGGTCTGAAATTTTTTATGCCGTTGCACGAGCTGTGTGAGGTCTTGCATGATCATGCTGTAAGAGCACACCAGTTGTGAGCAAATCTGGACGTTTCGATTTGATTGCAGGTTTCAAATGGTTCTAAAGCAGATCACAATACGGCTAGCTGTTAGCATTGCGTCCTTTGGGTAATGTAATGATCCATGATTGGACCTTTAGAGTCCCAGAAGAGTGTAAATATCACTTTACCGGCTGACAAAACTATACGGAACTTTTATGGTTTTGGCGATGATGAATGTCGCCATTCGCTGTTGGCTCGCTTGGTCTCTGGCTGGAAGTAGTGGACACAGCATTCATCATCAATGTCTATATGCTTTAGAAAACTATCATCTTCGGCTTCATGACGTCGTAGCAGTGTTTCTTAAACACCCACACGATGTTCTTTCTGTTCAGTGGGGAGTTATTTTGGTAGCCACCTAGTGGAGATTATTCAGCACTGAGAATGTCGTGAATAATTGGTGCGCAGAGCCAAGACCGACTATAAAAATTCAATGAACCAAATAAATAAACCCATATGTATAATTACATTAACATGAACGATTTTACTACCAGTGTAGTGTCTGCATAATCTTACTACAAACGAGTCGAAAAATATTATACCATCAGGCTTACCAAAAATCTCACCTTCTCGATCCAAGCTCCCCTTCATATGTTTTTTCGTATTTTTCCTTTCTTTGCTAACCCTCACCGTCATTTGCATTGGGAGATTAGAGAACTTTTCTGGGAAAATGTCTTCCCTAACCACAAAGTTTGGTACGATCGATTTAATGCACACAATTTCACCATTAACTTCAAAATTTATTTGCAGGATGTATACTCTTTATCCATCCATCCTTTAATTACGACTTTTTAGTAATTTTGAATATGGTATTATGCCGTGCACTGTCGTAATAAAGATATCAAGAGCAAACCCATGTGATTCTAAAATTTAATATTAAACAGTCCCTGGTGTCATTTTGCTAAATGAATGTTAACTTATTAAAAAACAAAAGAAGTAACACGCTACTGTACATTTACTTCCACCTATGAACCACTGCAATAAACCAGAAAACTCAAATTAATAACATTAGAAATTAACACACCGCCATTTTGTCTACTATCGATACCAACTTTGCGGTCTGGTAAATAAAGCCGGTCATAGCAGAACCATGACTGGTCTTCAATTCTACAATTATCTCATCGAATGTATTATATCACTTGTTCTACCGCAGCGATAGTAGTGCCTGGCGTAATCGTAGTGGGCGGTCGACCAGAGCGAGCTGTATCAATCACAAAGGACTTTGTATTAATCAAGAACAATGTGAGTGCTTTTGTTTTTCTTTGGTCTTAATAATTTACACGCTTTTTATCTACGTGGAAAATCATATGCTGGTATATTTCAGTAATGTGCAACATTCTTTTACCAATATTTTGCATTCATCGCTAGTAAAAAGTTATTTTAAAAAATAATGGTTTATTTTTAGAAAGCTGATTTTTAACAAAAAATTATTCCTCTCCTCCTTCTTCTCTGTAAACTATTCAAGTATCGTCTTTTTGTTTTGTTTTTTATAAACGAGCTATTGGCTTGCAGAGTTTTTCTAGGTGACATGATGTGCTGTACTATAAGTTAACCGTTAGATACATGGCTCTACTGAGATATCGAAGCTAGAGGGGATGCTGTTCTTGACAGCAGAAGTGACTAAATTTTTACATTGGTACATGAGAAAAGTGAAAATACATGCTAAACTTTTTATATGCAATTTTGATACCTAAATACGACAATGTTTCGAATGTTCAGCTATAAAATGTACTGGGTGAATTACCCAACATAGTAAATTACAAGACATATTTATATTTGAAAGTAATGTTTACATAAGCGGATTTACAAATTCTTGGAATATTATTTACAGGCTAAATTATTTCCTATTTGGAATGAATCATATTGCATTCTTTAGCGAATTTGAGAATTCTTGGTCAACTTTTCTGTTTTTTCAGAATTAGTTTCATAATATAATTGCATTGGATTTTGGAAAAGAATATAGAGTAACAAATAAACGAAAAAAACTGAAGAGGATAATATAACAGAATTTTGTAACATTTTACCTCATGTCCCCCCCCCCTCATTATGAGAACTCGTTAGCTTTGGTGGCCTTCGAAAAAGTATAATGTGTTTGTTTCCATGTTAAATTCCTCCGCCTAATATAGAAATTCAAGTGTTAGAATGTTTAGCACTAATTCACATCAAAATCGCAATTTATATATGGGGATGATCTCCAAAGAAGCTAGGGAAGCTAGTGATTATTACTGGCATCAAGATGTGGGTACTGTTGTATCAAAATGAAACGGTACGGTTGGTTAAGTAACGATCGTTTCATATGAGAAAAGTTCAGCATTTAAAAAATCCAATAAAGAACTGTGAAATCCTTTTACATTATTTTATATGAGTTATTTTTTCATTTTGTGTCACATCTAAGAAAAAAATTAGGCCAGTTTATTTATAAATTTGGTAATTAATGTGGCGATTATTTACAACAGTCACTCCACATGACTTTAGAAAACCCTTTTGATTGACTGGGTATAAAATGTTTGCTTATTCGTTTAATCCTGGTTTGTTTTTCGGAGATTTACATTTTGTGTGAAATTATTATTATTATTATTATTATTATTATTATTATTATTTTCGACATTGCTTTTATATATGGGACTTTAGTTGTGAGTTGCAAGCTTTGTGATTGAATCCACGATTCTTGATGATTTGTTTCTAATTGGTGCTAGATTATATAGCGATACCGATAGTTATATTATCATAATTTAAACTTTGAGGGATGATATGCCGAACTCTTAGGTTTGCTTAAAAATCAAAACTTTTGCTGAAAACTGTCGTCAGTATCATCAGTGCATTCAGCATTCTACACTGACTGCGGCACAACATCTCGGAAGTTATAAAATGTAATAACATTAATTTCCTGAACGGTTATTGGTGATAACCGTGTGTGTTCCTAGCTCTTTTCTTAGCGTAGCAGCTGGTGGCAAGTTCCTATGTAACAAATATACGTGCGTGCGTGTTGTTCGTTTTCGGAGTGCGAATTATGGTTCTTTAGAAAGGTATAAGAATATCTTGCCGTTACGACATAATATACTTTTATGCGTATTGCTTTTGGTGTTTTTTGTGTCTTATTCTTTTATACGTTTTCCCTGCTAACGATTTTCTTTGTAGGTTGTTTCTTTTAACAGTCACTTATTTTTCTTTGATTATTTTTACAACGATTTTCGAAACATAATACATGCAGGTATACTATAAGTTTTGGAAGAGATGACCTTTTATTTATTTTCCCCCTAATGCCTACTTGGCCTGCTAATTGAGTAAGTACATATTGTCACCTATTTCTCTTTTACGTGGAAGCTCAAATGTTAAGCATGAATAAAATATCCATTCAATTTAGCAATATAAGATTTCTGAGAAAAATGAAGGTAATATAACCTGGAAACACACATGGGTTATGTTGACCTAGAAAAAAACCTTTGATAGAGTAGTTCACTTATCATCATCATCATCATCATCATCATCATTATTATTATTATTATTATTATGAAAAATTATATCAAACAGGATTTTCTATACATCTAATAAAAGCAATAAAAAGCTTATATATGAGTACAAAAATGATAATAGATGTAAATGGAAAGTTAACAGAAGAAATAAAAACAAATTGTGGTTTAAAATAAGATATACCCTTTCTCCAATATTATTAAATATATAGACGACATTCTTAAAGAATAGAAAATGATTGCTCATATAGGAATTAGAATTAGGGCAGAACAGATCAGTAAATGTTTTGCTATTTGCAGTTGATATAGTATTAAATTTTGACAAGGAAGTTGGACAAGAAAGCAATACACCAAATAAGCAAATAAAGAAAACAATATGACGATTTCAAAGACCAAAATAAACGTAATGGCGTTCTGAGGAAATTGCCCAATAAGAGTAAAAATTGTGATATAAAAATAATAGAATAAATATCACACTTTCAATATTTAGGCTGTCATTTCACATATGAAGAAGTTCAAGATGTTAATATAAAAATACAAAAGTTCCAAGTTATGTGTGAAACAATTAAGAGAAATTTTAAAAGCAAACTGAGAAAACACATACAATTAAGATTCTACACAGTCTGACCTTACCAGTTGTTTTTTATGGAAGTGAGACTTGCATTTTATAAAAAAGGAAGAAAATAAAATTCAAGCGGCAGAAATGCGCTATATAATTATCTGACAAAGTTGCACAAGAGAGATCATTTAAGAAATGAGAATATAAGAAAAGAATTAGAAGTGCAACCAATATTACAATAATTGGACTTGTAGACAAGAACGGACAAAACACTCAAAAAGATTGAAAGAAAATAGAACACAAAAAAAATGTAATCCGAAAAGAAGAAAATCAATTGGAATAAAAAATTGGATAGAAGCAAAACTCTGAGATCGGAACAGCCAGGATCTAATTCGTAATTGGAAGAAGAAGAAGAAGAAGAAGAAGAAGAAGAAGAATAAGAAGAAGAAATAAAATAACCTATCATAAAATTATTGGCTAACACAGTTACAATAATTATGTACATATGATGGTAGGCTGGCTAGCAAAGACTACTTTCAATGTTACTGGACCCCATTTTCCGTAAAGTTAGCTTAGTTTGCCTTAGGATAGTTTATATTTTATCTTATATAGGCTAGTTAAAATGTAATGAGGTGAAATTCGGAAGCAATTATCAAATGCATCAGGTGGAAATAGAGCAATGTATTGCATAATGAAAGTAATATATTGCTTATGATGGTGGCATGTATTAATTGAAAAAATACTACATGTGAAGCAATTTTGAAGCTCAGAAATGGATCGAAATTAAAAGTTTGTCTTCTTGAGATACCTAGAATTTGTTGACACTATCACATTATATATTTATACGTATTTCGTGTTAGTGAATAAAATCGAGAGTGAGTAAGGTGCTAATATATTTAGTTACATCGATCCTTTTAAATGCTTGAACGTTTTTCTTTCAGCGCCATGTTAATGATGCGCACACGTAACAGGAAAAGTTCATTAACAATTTACACGAGCGTTGTATAGCAGTCACGTCAGCCCATGTATGGCACTGTGAAATCTCTAATAATTAATCAGGCAATGTTAGATCTCTTTGACAGGTTTTTATGTGCCTGTATTGAACGTCCTGTCACTTTGGAAAAACAATGTTGATACTACCCAGATCCATCGATTGTCTCTTTAATCTTTTTAGAAAGGCATTATTTGTACGAACTGCTCAAGTAATAGTTGTTGTCTCAGACAGGTTAATGAAGGCTATTACATTGAACATATACGAAATAATATAACATCTAATGAAAGTCATGAAAAAAGTGAATGGTGTTAATATTACCACTCTGCATTATAATGTTTTAAAATTAATACGTGTTAACTTATTTTTAATTCTAATCCTACAAACCTTAACTGGTTTTCTCTCGTGCTTAAAGTTTTCCCACAGTTTTAAATATCAATATTTCCTTGCGTAATATCCATGCAATTTGATTTAATTAATCGCAATTACAATTACAGTGAAAATAAGTACGTACAGGAGATGTTGATAATTTTGTTCTGTTAGAACAGCGATGACCAACTCTTGCTCTTTGTGCAAGAGCGCCCTTAATTACTCGCATGCAGTGTGAGAAAAATACACTGTAGAAGCACATCGAGGTAAACTGCATCGCTGGGAAATTGGTGACGTGTTGACTGTTGATAAATAGCATTACTGCGAGTCATGTCGCAGCTAATATCAAACGGCGACTATCATTCCCAATTGTTTATTTCAATCCCCAATAGTAACATTTGATTTGTTTGTGGAAAGGGAACTGGTTAGTGTGTCGCAAAATTCTATCATGTGGAAGAAAGTTTAATATTCAAAGAACTTATATTTACCATGCGTGCTGTGGGGATTCCGACAGTGTAGCTGGATAGTAGCGGAAGTAATATGTTTGTATTTACATTTACATTCAGTTTAATGGATGCTTATATTAGCAGTGAATTATCATCATCATTATCATTCTCATCATTATCGTATGTTTAAAAATGACTGCATGAAGTATCATGTCAGCAAAGAAATTTTATAGCAGGTATAGCCTTTTTGAATCTTAGCGGAACTTTCCATAGCCATGTTTCCCTCGCCCTAACAGGCATACTGTGAGAATGCTGTCTATTGGTCCCACATATTTCTGTAAATAGCTATTTTCTGCTAAGGACAGAACCAAGAGGGGAAAAAAATCAAATTGATATGTCATTTAAGCTATTTTCTTTGAATTAGCAGTGCTCAATTAATTCACCTGAATATTACATCCATTTCAAACAGTAAGAAATAACGGAGTCCAATAACATCGCTGCTAGCTTTACCGGTTAATAAAAGTGGGTGCGATATTGTATATATTATAACGTGTGTTTCCCCCCGGAGTGTTTTGCTTAAGGGCGAGCACGCCACTCGTTAGCCGGCCAGCCGGATCTCGGTGATTAGCGGGAGGGTAAAACGATAAGACAAGCCAACCATACAACAAGAGACGCATTACTTACTAAATTATCAAATGAGATGTTGAAATTACCCGCCTTCATTATTCACATATTTTTGGCATCTCTTTAGAAATTATTCATCACTCTCTCTAAAGCATTTTGAGAAATTCGACAATTTCCTGACGAATATTATTTTTGAATTCTGTGTGGTATGCGGATTCATCTTGTACACGACATTTTTTAATTTACTCCAGAGATAATAATCGCAGGTTGTTCAATTGGGGGACTGAGGGTACCACAACTCTCTACCTCTGTTTTATAGAAACAACGTGTATTGCTCTCTTGGAATTATTCGCAGTGTGAGCAGTGGCAAAGTCCTGTTGAAAAAATGTGCATGATCACGCTCCCTGGTATGCATTTCTCTAAAGGGGTTAGTATGATATTCACATAAGTAACGGAATCAATTGTATTTTAAAATAATGTTTCCATTTTTTTCATCACTGAGTTAACACATGTTAATCATATATAAAGACATAATATACTTTATGTATACTGTCGAATTAAGAAGTGAAACACAACATACACCCGGGAACAGCTGCGCTACGATTGCGACAGTCAGAAAGGTCAACAAGTAACTTACTACCCTCTTCACGGTGTGGCAAATGAGTGGAGGCTCGCTCATAGAAAAAACCTGCGCCGCGGGGGAAAGCATCACGGATCGCACTGTATAATGCAATTATAATATTATAGACACATCTATACGAACTATAGTACTATTTTACAGTTTATAATAGTACGTAATATGCATTAGGCCCATATTTCTTTGTATATCTACGTTAGTATATTGCATTATGATAATATACGGTTAATACTATTGACAATATTGTTCAAACTGAACTCAATTGCGTCCACTTAATAATAGTGTAGTGTTCACAAAACGAAGCCACCGCCTTCGTGATTCAGTGGTAACGAGTTTGACTACAAATCTAGAGGCCCTGGGTTCGAAGTTGTTCCTTATCCTGAGAAAGTAATTGCCAGATAGCTTTAAGGCCTCAAGGACTCCGCTCTCATTTGCGTAATTATTAATTCAGTTCGTTTCATTCTTCCCTACAGACTTACTCCTACAATATTCAGTCCACATTCTACAGACATCGCAAAAGGACCAATTCAGTCAAAACGACAATAAATAAAACGAAATCTCGAAAATAGAACTATAAGTGAATATTGCGTAGCAGTGACTACATAGGACCTGACTGCAGTTCGTCAGCGTTGTTCTTGCTTACTCGCGTGCACGCATTGCTCACGATCAGAAGAGACTGAGATGGTCAGCGCTGTGCTACATTCACACATTTCTCGTATCTTTTTAGAAAACTTGTCATTCATTCTCATGTACCGAAATTGAGTCCATGTAAACTTGAAAGCATACAACGTCACTGTACTCCACCGATTGCAGGCTAGTGATACTGATATTCTGGCAAATTTCTGTAATTGGGTATTACGAAATATTGATTGATTTGGTTTATTTATGGGAGCTCTTTAACACCTCACGTCATCAGTGTCCCATTCAATTCAAGGCGTGAAAAAGTCGACGAATTTTTCTCATAGGTCTCTTTTTTCATGTCGTAAATCTACGACATAGGATCCCGGCTTTACTGCCCTTCCGAAGAAAGCCATATTTACGATTTTTATGACCCATCGATCTTGGCCCGAATTAAACACGCGATCTGTTTAGGAGGCAAGTATGGTTACCACTATACCACCGTGACCGACTTAATAATAGAGTAATAGATATATACTTAATATGAAGACGATTACGACATTTGTTGAATCATGGTCGTATAAAACAAATTCCAATGAGAAAAGAGCTAATTACATTTATGTTAGGATAGACGTAACAGCAAATAGATAATAGAGACATTCAACTTTGCGCATGCGCGTCTTCTTGATTTCATTCTGGTGGAGGAAGATTTCGCATCTACGAACGGGTCATAAATTATATTTTGATAAAATTGTTTAGCAAGGCATGAAACATATATTTTTCCTGCTACAAAGTATGCTATTAGCCACATATTGAAGGGATAGTTCAGGAAATGAATGCTTCGGGCTATGTACTAACATTATTATTATTATTATTATTATTATTATTACAATGTTAATATTACTATTATTGCTATATTTAGAAAACAAACTTAGTATTTTAAAAATCAAAGGCTTCTCAAAACACAAGTAAGATATCCTACTCTCCTTGGAGATCAAAAAGTTCTTCATGAATATTTGAAATTTCTGCTCCTTTTCTCTTTAACAGGTTATGAAGAATATGACAAGTTTATACTGGTGTTAGTTTCATACACTCTAAAAGTGTCCATTTTTATTAATAGAATGTGACCAAACCTTTCGAACTGACTGTTCATTCAAACACAGCAGGTAATAAAATATCAGTCACTGCTTCATCAGACGGATAATAGCCCAGAATAAATTTATGTGGGAAAATAAAGCAACACTGTCAATTTTTTTTTAACCAAAATGGTTTGTCTTCGATGCTTTAGTCTGGATATGCTTTGTCGTTGACAGTTTGCTTCTTCGGCGTACACCCAGCCTTATTAAGCATACCATAAAACAAAGGTGCCGAAAAAAGGTCACTTTCATTCTCTAAAATAATTCCTCGAACGAGCCTCTAGATCGTGCTATGTTTGTTCAAAGATTATTTTGCTTTGGAACCGTGGTCAGTGCGTGGCGTTGCACAGCGAAATTAAACTCTTTGTGCTAATTGGTAGTGTTATTTGATTTATGGTGCAGAAAACATCGTCTCTGTGAAACAAAAATACTCTTGTGCAGTTTTCGCAATGAAAACACTCCCGGACAGACTCTGCAATGTTAAGTTAATTTTACATATGCTTTGTTAACAAGGTTTAGAATGTATGCACAACTAGACACACTTTCTGTTCCCCCTTGCCAGTAAACTGCAGGAAGAGCTGTAAGTAGCGAGCTGTAAGTAGCGAGCTCATTTTGCGTCGAGAATAAAGACTTTCTCTTCGGAAGCGAAACTAAATGACTACAGGCATTCTCCAATGGGACTTCAGTTCCGTCCCGGGAAGGGGTATAGGAGATGATTTAATGAGATATATTATATGATTAAATCGCGCCAAGGCCATAAACCAATTTCTGGGCTAAATGAAGAAAACTCTAATATATATATATATATATATATATATTACCAAGTTTAACAATTCAGGATAAATAGAGTTATTTTGACTTAATTTATTTTAATGTGTCTGTATATTAAATATAAATTTAGAGGTACTTGGAAAATAAGGATATTGTTCAAGTACACAAATAATTGGCAAAAGCGAAGAAATTGAAATTCATCTCTAGAATATACAAAACTAGAAACGTTTAGGTATACAGTTTAAGCAAGATGATTAACTTTATAAAGAAAAACAAACCACAGTACATTATTATAAGAGCTAAAAAAATTTGAGATATCACACAGTGAAATATTGATTCACGAGAAGAACAGAACTCCCTCACATGATTGGTGGACAAAATTGGAAGCGCGTATTCCCGTACGTCTTGGTACAGAACGCCATCAAAGAGCGAGTGTTTGCCAGTCTGCGAGTAAAATGAAGTCGCTTCCTAACGAGCAGTACTCAGATCTGAAATTTTACTTTCGTCTGCAGAAACCCGGTAGGAAATCATACGCGATATTACAGTAAATATATGACTGGCAATCAACCTCACTGTGGTGGTTCAAAAAGTTTAAGGAGGGCAGTGTTTCAACAACAAAACTGGGAGGTCCAGGTGCTTCAGTCACAGCAGTGAACGAGATCATGATTCACATAACTGCTATCATTGTTCGGGAAGATCGAGAAATAACAGTGGATAGAATGGCAGACATGTTGCACATTTTCCGCAATTACACAAGAATTGAGACGCCGTCCATGCCAGAGGGTGCCGAGATTGCTGACGCTCGAACAGAAGATGGTGCGAGTGGACGTTTGTCGGGAGCTTGGGCGTCTGGTAACGGAGCATGGCGAGGCATACTTGAATTCCATCACTACAGGTGATATGACTGGCTTCACCATTGCGATCCGATCCCGAAGTAAACATACCTTCATAATGGTATGTATCTTAATTCTCCTTGTATACGTGTGAATAATGTGTAAGGTGTTCTAGTGACCGATTTCACATGGAATCGTCCCTACATGCTTTTCGCCGCACCACTTCGAGATTTAAAATGTATTTCTGTACTTTTATACATAACTATATATTATAATTTCCCATATTATAAGGTTTAAATAATTTTTGTGAATTATTGCCACAATTATATTATAGATAAGTGTAACTTTTACGAATTACATTTTTATCAATGCCAAGTTTTAAAGCTTAATCAGCCAATCGAATCTACTTATGCACGCTTTGGTTTGCATGACAACATAAACTAAAAGCGTAGAGCATATAGTGCCGAATTTATTGCTAACATATTTAATGCTGTAATGCTTCAGACATCTCAAGAAATTGTGTAAGTCGATTGCTCTTGTATTTTACTTCCGAAAGTACTGCCTTACTAACGCAAGCAATTTGTTGCTTGTAACAACACCGAGAAGTTTTCTGTAGAATTGCCTCTGGCGGAAAGAAGAGGTTTATGTTGCGTGCTAACCGAGATTGTAGAACACGCAGAGAAAAGAGAAATGAATTGCGCTTGTAATGCTTGCATTTGAGCAGCTGAATGCTGCAGCAACAAAAGCTCGGGGTCGTTTGTTTATATAGAAAAAAAAGAAGAAGAAGAAACCAAATGGAATTGTTAGTGCAGTTGGCGCTGACGTGAAATACTTTCATTTGTTCTAGAAGTATGGTTATCAACCTTAACCAGAGCGAAAACTTTTTTTTTTTTTGAACGATCATGCAGATAGAAATTCTGTAACTTTTTCTCGTTCAATCATATTTTTAAGAGATAAATACACCGTCTACCACAAATATTTTTAGCTGCTTCTTAATGACATGAGCGGAAATTATAATTAAGTATAATTAAAAAGCAATCGAATGAAAATGAGTCATCCACATAGAACTCAAGGCGCGTAAAAGTTAGCAAGATTGCTGTTTTCTAACAGTATGCCATCGGTGGGGAAGCAGGGAGTACATTCGTTCTTTTGTTTATTGCATACTCGTTGTTTGTTAAGTGTGCTGAAAGTAAGGTTAGGGAGAAGTGTATTGGTCCAATAAGAGATCTGGAGGCGAATAAAGAAGAGCAGAGAGATAAAAATTCTTTATCAAGTGTGTGTTGTGTAGGACGAACACTGCATGTCATGTTCACATGTGCTGAAGTAGCCTGGAGATTCCAATATGACAGGCGTCGATACTCCTGATATTATTGCACGTGTGGATAACCTATGGATCGTATAAAATACAGATGTATTTAAATCTAAAATTAAATACACAATAAAACAAAGACAATATAACTAAATAAATTCCCATACATTCTGGAAGCCAGCACTAACTTGCAACTGGTAACCAGCTGTTAAAGAAATCACAGATTACAATACAACATAAACTATAAACTAAATAAATATAAACTATTCAAAACTTTTCCAGTGGACGTGTGCACTGGAATCCAGTAATAATACTTTTTTTAAATTTTATTTCATGTATATCACCAATAATTTACCTAAAATTAATCCAATTCTTGTTAATTATACTTATAACAATTTTATATACTGTATTTACATACAGTTTATACTGTAAGCCTTATTTATCCTGTAATATACATTATTATTATTATTATTATTATTATTATTATTATTATTGTTGTTGTTGTTGTTGTTGTTGTTGTTGTTATTCCCTGTGTTTTATTCGCGCCTAAATTTCTTTCCTTTTATAAACTATACATATATCAATATTTATTTTCTTTTCGCTGCCCTCTACACTTCACTTAATAATAGTCACATTTAGAATTGTCGTAAAGTTCACTTGGCTTCTATTATTAAGACCTCTTTTGAGTTCTCCTGCACCAGCTCCTCTCTCCCTTCCTCTTCTCCTCAACTCTTCCCTTGGTGGCTGCAGTTTTTCCTCCTCCTGCTCTGTGTTGTCGACCTCGTTTTAATCTTCTCTTCTTCCGCTCGTCCCAATCTGTCCTCCTCCGCCCTCTAGATTGTATTGTTGAACATTCTGTTTAGTCCTATGGATCATAGCGAAAGGTGTTAATGTGTGGTGGGAATAAGCCATGAAAGACCACCTGCAGTACCGAACATTGTGCGTGCGGTGAATGCCACACACCAACTGACGAAGGAACAAGAATCACAGAATTACTGTAACTCTGGGTTACATGCAGCAGTATCATGAGGAAGAGCATGCGCTTCTACCTCGTATCGTATCAGAGACGAAACTGGTGCCACCATTGTGAGCCCGAGAGCATTTCGGTGAAAACAGTTGAACTTTTCCCCGCTAAAAAAGGCCAAAAGTTGGATTTGGAGAAATACACCATAACCTTTGCTTCATTGTTTACTGGTTTTCTCCTCGAGAACAGAGCCACAACCAGTGAAACAGCAATGAATACGTTTCGCACAAACTGGAACGCCAAATAATTCGAAACAGCATTCAATGCTGTCGATCTGCATAAGATTTCCATTATAAAAATCGTTTCTTCGCTTCCTAACTGGCGAGGAATATGCTTCAGAAATTTAGATAGGAAACACTTGAGTATCCTTCCCATAACCTAGATATTTCCCCATGCCATTTTCGTTTTTGACAATCTGAAGGGAGAATTTCGAGGACATCGGTTTGAATCAGACGAGGACTTGTATGACTGGTTATTGTTCTGGATCCTTCAGAAGTCTAACAAAATAAATGAGTGGGGCTTGCCAGTTTGGATTCCAGTGGGATAAATTTATTTACACTTTTGGATATTACTTCTGAAGCGATAAATATGAAATGACACTTTTTGGAGTGTGGCCCGTTTTCATTTGATGCCCCTCATAGTTAGCTCAAAGTAGAAAAATGACGATGCTGCAAAAGGAAGAGAGGGATAAAGGAAAAATATCGCACTGCTCTGGTAGTTTACTGTTGAGACAGATATCAATTCAATCTAAACCAATATCATGCTACTTTGACATGCAGTTTTGGGGAAACCGCCTTCTCGCTTGTGAAAGTACAAAACTTATATGGTTAATTTAAATTTTGGGGACGGGAATGCCTAGCAGATGAACTTCCCTCAGTAGCAGCAAACCGCAATTACACCTGAATAATTCCTTAATGAGAAAAGTTAAAGATGATCCCAATATATTCTTTCTTGATAACTCGTACAAGTATCACAGTCTCCTGCTCGCATTTAACAGCACACCAAACGGTGGTACGCACCCTTCACTGGGCTAGCTCAGTCCGTGTTGATGGTTGAAAAAAGTTGTTAATGGAGGGAATGTACCGACGTCTGTGACACTATATGTGTATTTATCATAATAAGAAAATAAACAGAAGGGATCAAATAGCCCCTTTACTAAACCTGAATCAGTTTCTTGTATTAGGAACGCATTTGTAAAATCCACAAAGTACGGACCAGGGAAAAACAATGGAATAAATGGTTTGAGTATCCTGATCAATCTCTTGGGGAGGTTTTTGTCAAAGGCTCCAGCATTTGGAGAAGAAACTAAGAAGAGCGGTAGGATTATGAACCGTTCAGTGTGCACAAATGATTGCAATGATATCGTGATGTTTTTAAGCCCATATTATTAGAGATACGGTAATTGTGTTTGATGCTATAACATAAGTGTTCCTCAAAGTTTCGTTTGGATTCCCCGGCAGACATAATGCTTCTTCCTACGGCCTCGAGAGCTCAACTCCTGTCGCATCTCCTACTCCAAAGGCTGTTAGATGGTGACGAACAGTGATGAAGCTTATGATGTTCACGAATTTCACTCGAATCAATCTGTGACAACTTTAGAGCAAAGCTCGGAGAAGATCCCCATTCAATCGAGCAGCACGTTCGTGACTCTCCCAAACTGAGTGTTTTCTGTGCAATATCAAGATTTAACGGTTTATTTTTATTCTTTGAAAACTCTATTACAGGGCGCATTTACCTGGATATGTTGGAGAATTGGCTCATTCTCAGTTGGAGACAAATAGCGTAAACTTCATCTACCAACAGGATGGTGCTCCACATCATTTCCATTATGATGTCGTGACTTCCTGAATACCAAACTTTGTAACCGATGGATTGAAGATAATGCACTCCATGCCATAGTTTCCACGCTCTCCGAACTGACCCCCTTGCGACTTTTTCTTATGGGGTTATGTGAAAGAGTAGTTTTCTACAGGATGATCTGCCAGAACTGCGGACCCGCACCATCAACGCCATTTGTTAAATTAACAGGGAATGCTAACTAGAGTGTGAGAAGAAGTTGACTACAAATTGATGTGTGTAAAGTAACTAATTGACTACTTGTTAGCCCTGCAAAAACTTTGAATTTTTCTTTCTGACTATACAGTTTTGTAAAGATAACTTAAATAATAAAGCTTCAGTAATGTTATAGAAACGCTCCCATCATTTGTGCGCACCCAGGATGTGCAGGTATATGACTCTTCAAAAAATACCCGATATATAGATTATGTAAGCAGTACATTGCTTGTGAGGTCCTGGTGATGAAGAAATTTCAAATCTTTGAACTTTATCAAGACAATGAATTGCATAATATGTCTGGAGGCTGACATACTCTCAGTAACACCCTCTCCCCCTCATTACTAAGTACTAACATAATGATTCAGAAATAAGAGTTGACTGCTTGAAAAAGCACCACCAACAAAAGCAATCACAACTTTACTACTCAAGAAGTGAGTGAAGTTATGGCTCCCCCCCCCCCGCTACCTTTTTCAGATAATCTTCTTGAGGATTCATATTAGACGGAGGATCTTTTTAGAAAAATTTTATTTTTTTCTCCTTACTATATATAATAAAAAAATCAGAATACTTAAGTTCTTAAGCATAAAAGCTTAAATGTATTTTTGTAGTGCACATAAGTGCCAATTTTGATATTAATCACCATTCCTTAGTTTTGCGCTTAAAATAAAAAATATATAAACACAAGCAAACCATATACAGCTTTTCAAAAACAACGCAATTTTGTTTTACAGGCAGAAGAAAGTTAAAAAAAAAATAAAATTGCAAATACACATTAAATCTTATTTGTTGAAAAAATATTTTATAAATACGAAAATTTTCCATAGCCATTGTTGCAATTCATCGAAGAAATGTTTACATCAGAACCTACAATTTTATTAACATTTTCTGAAAGAGTACCTCGTTTTTTTATTATTTTGATCTTCAATTGTGTTATACTGAATCTTAGTTTGTTTTTTAATTAGGCTGCTTTCCAAACTCAGGAACTAAATAGTTATAATTAATTAACATATACTGAAACATAAAACCGCGTGAGCGGACAAAACCTAATAGAACTTTCTATTGTACATCTTAGGATGAAACCGCCACTGGTGGCCGAGGTCGTTAAGGCACGGACTCGTGAGCGGGAGGTCTGCGGTTCGAATCCCGCCAGGACCGTCCTCCCTGACTGGGGTTTTTACCAGGTTTTTCTCAGTCTTCATAACTGGCAAATGCCGGGGAGGTACCTAAACTTAGGCCTGGAACGCTTCCTTCCTTAAAAAAAAAAAAAATATCCTTTCCCAATTTATCATTTCATCTCATGTATCACCAGTGTCCACCGCCTGTGGTGCCTCAGTAGTAAAAACGGGCGTTAAACACTACTCAAAAAAAAAAATCTTAGGATGAAAAGCAAAAATATGGAAATAAAGGATGAAGATAAAAACAAAAACCAATAAAATTTAATTTAAATATAAATATAACAAAACCATTAGTATACTAGTGTGATGCGGCATGACTCAAGAGAAAGATAGCATTAGGCTAAACACTTACCCATTCAGGACTAAATAATTCTAAAATTGAGTCCTGTCCTATCCTAGGTCCTGTATCCGGCACTCTTGTGTATTTTTGTGTGGAGAAATGCTTTGGGGAATGAGGACCGATGAATTACCTGGGAATGGGTCTCTCATATTCAAGGATTCCGGAGCCTCAGAATAAAGGTAACTGCATGCATACCGTAGACATGTACACCATACATGTGATGCTGTTAGTGCACGTAGAGGGTCACTACGAATTTTTGAGACACGTCAAATTGAGAGTGGGTAGATTCACTCTGACTGTTGCATCTTGTCAAAGTACTCTCCACCACACTCTCATCTTCAAAAACCTCTTGCCAAAGCACCCCTGCCACTTATTTTCCTGAAACCGCCACGAGTGGCTGAGGTCATTAAGACGTGTCACGTGAACTGGAGGTCTAGGGTTCTATTCCCACCAGGACTGTCTTCCCTGAGTCCTCATAAATGGCAAATGCTGGGGAGGTACCCAATTTTAGGCCTAGAACGCTTCCTTCCTTAAAAAAATACTCCCTTCCCAATTTATCATTTCATTTCATGCATCTTCAATGTCCATCGTCTGTGGTGCATTAATAGTAAAAAACGGGCGTTAAATACTCTTAAAAATCTTCAAGGGTGAAAAGTTCATTTTCTTATGCAGCCACTGCCTCTTCAGGACTGGAAATGGTTTTCTCGCATACGATTTTTTATCATTGGGATGAGAAAATAATCTCATGGAGCCAGGGAGGATCAGTCAAGAATCTGATCTCTGTGGACTCCTGGAACCGGATAGTGATGTTAGCCATGTGAGCGGAGGCGTTGCCGTCTTGAAGCAAGACTCTCCTCAGTCCTGTCCTTGAACGGTGTTACCGCGGTTTGTCGAAACCTTCTAGCATCTAGCAGACTGTGATGTAGTACCGAGCAATAACCACCCTTTTCTCCTCAGAGAAATTGTGACCACCATTTTCTTCCCAAAACTTCGGCCCCTCTTCACTTTCGTTGGTGGATCGTCATTTGGAAAGATCCAAACTGCCAACTGCCCTTTGGTCTCCGGGTCAAATTGGTAAATCCATGTTTCATCATCCATGGTGACATCAGAAACACACCTTTAGCAGCATTTCTTCACACCATTCGATTCCGGATGCGCTTTTGTGCCTCTATTAAATTGTGGGCACCCAACGGAAGGAAACCTTCCTGACACAAAGCTGATCTTGTAGGATTTCTAATACTGGTGGCGTCCAACTAGGAAGGCTGCCTTGATATTCTTAAATGTTATGCGATTGTTTTCACTTATACTTTTTTCCACTGCGACAATGTTTTCCTTAGTCATTGCCATTGCCGGATTCCCACTTCTCTCCTCATCTTTCAGTGAAGTTTGGGTTCCTTTAAATTCTGCAAATCAGCAGAAAACTGTTTCCCCAGATTGAGCAAGGTCCCCAAAAGCCTGTTGCAAGCGCCCAAGGCTTCGGGACGCATTAAAACTCTGTTGAAATCATAAAGAATCATGAAATCATAAAGAATCATAACGCGAAAATGCTCTCTCTCTCCAACTCCACCGTAACGACTGGCTGTCTGTACACGGGATGGTTACTTGTCCTCACACTCTGGAATGCGGAATTAGGAGGATCGTTACTTGGTACCGTTTTACTCGTAAGGAATCTACATTCCTTTTATGTGGGTCAACATTCACACTTCCTCATCTCAAAGCTTTCGTAGTGACCGTCGCAGAACACAGGTTTGAAAAGAACTATGACAGAGAAGTCTGTAAACGTTACACTCTGTGCATACTGTGTACAAAGGAGGGAAACTCATATATAAAAATGTCTGCTTGTTTAAAATCCTATGTGTCAGAAAATCAATTTAAAAGAGAAAGGTTGTTCTTTTAAGGAATGGGGTTGGAGTGGATGGTATGGGGCGAAGGAAGACACTTTAGGTACTTAAGCCTTGCTCACAGCACCCCCAATGAGGACACCTCCGGGAGGAAGGGAGACATTGAGCGGTAACGGCGCGGATGTAGACGAGGTCCCTAATATGTCTCTAGATAGAGCGCCTGGACGCCGGCGAAGCCCCTAAACAAGAAGTTCGAACCCCTCAGAAGGTCACCTTCCATACTAGACTCTCGGGGAAGAAATCTTTACAAAGCGCAAGCCACCATCACACCGCGCTAGCCCACCTCGGCATGGCACCTTCGACTTGTAACAGAACTAACTGAATAAAATGATAGGAAATGCAAGAGCGGAAAATTTGCATTCACCTATGTAACCAAGGGAAATCACGGAAAAAATGCTTATTGGGAATTGAACCGGGAACCTGCCGAATCCCATTCTCAAACGTTACCGCCTTAGCCCCGTTCGGTTACTTTTAAGAAAGATAGCAAATGACCTACTCTCCGAAGAGTAGCTCTGTCGTTAAAAATACATGACTGTACGTTAAAGGAGTACATGGTTTTTTCTTTCTCTCTCCAGTATATTATCATGCAATTGGATGTTCTTTACTAAAAGCCTTCCGAGAGGCAAAATATAGCAAAGGTGTAATACTTTTCACGTAACTTCTGCCACCAGAACATTGACATACCTTATCTTGATTCTTACTAGGTGATCAGAGAAGATGAAAATATATACAGCATTCTTACACCTGGGGCACAAACTTATAATTATTTTGCGTAAAAATAAAGAAACACAAATAATTTGCTGGATCGTGAACCAAAGCATTTTTCTACTAGCTATTTGATGAAGGATTAATACCACAACAATTGACTTATCTAATATATGAATGATACATTCACTTACAATATGAAGTTCATTGTTAACACATTACTAAAGTTCTTGCCTCAGCTTAGCTCTTACTTGGTCATTTCTGCATTTGGTGAGGAGGAAATTAAGAAGATTGTTGCACTAATTGCTGGAATGGGCTATTCATTAATTAATTTATTTGGTCTGTTTAGGGACGCTCTTTAACATCTTGGGTCATCAGCGTCCCAGTCAATTCACGGCGTGAAACTGCTGATAAATTTTGCTCCGAGGCCTCTTCTTTCAAGCTTGAGGTTCTTTTATGTGCCGTAAATCTACGACGCGGGACCAACAGCTTTATTTCCCTTCCGAAGGAAGCTATACTCTTCCCGCTAATGAAACACAAAACTACTACAGGAGAAAATTTGGAAAAATAAGATAATAATTAATTCTACACTTAGTGAGAATGTTTGTAGTTTGTCTAAAATATTTTTATTAATATCAGAGACAGTTAAATCACTTTTGCTATCAATGCAAAATTGCAAGAATTTCGGTCTTCTTCAGTCTATGCTCTACGTAAGAAACTTATCAACGCTCGAGGCGAAAGGAACAGGCAGGTAATTATTGTGAAAGAGGTTGCGGTGCAGAGGTCTTAAATTGAAAAATGAATTTGGGACGAAACGAGGTAGATTGCAAATAGCGTGGAGAATGCAGTCCATTAGGAGGAGTCTTGGGTCTGAGCAATAAATTGGTAGTGTGCTCTAAGGGTGGAAATTCTGCTTTACTTTTCTTCAATTTCCGTATAATTCCTGTTTGTAATTAATGTCATATACTAAATTCAGACGAATATTACACAGTTAATAGTGACACAAATATCGGTTTCACTTGAAATTGAGCATGGAGTCATGTCTTGAGCTCTTAACCACTGTAGGAGTGAAAAGAGGAACGTTTTGATTAATGTTGCTTTGGCTCTGAAATGTAGTTACAGCTTCCTTAACTGGAAAAACCTGGACGTTGCAGCTGGGTAGAAGAAGAAAAGACAGGCACTCCCAGTCGTGAAAAAAACTACCCCGGAAAATGTAAATGAACTGAAACTTGGGGACACTACTTCGTAAAGACAGTTGAATTAAGCATCCGTCGTCGCTTTTATGGACAAGAGACAAATGAGTACAGCTTTAGTTTGATATTAATTTAGGTTTTAAGGAGCTTCGGAAAGCCCTATCTCTGCATTGTTATAACAGATTATAAAGTGCAAGTTTTCTCAGAATTATGTTAATTTGGAGGCTGAACTTTTTACAGACTACTGATGAAAGCTTTGACTGTAACTTAACATAGGATTTTCATTTATGCTTTTATTAAATAAATATTATTTTTACATTATTTATCTTTTTACCTTGGATATTTTTTACAAAATTCATGTGCAACTTAATTTTATGAAAACTTCACACTGTTTTTCATGTCTGTATTACTGATAATCTCTTCTGAACTTTCAATTTCACAAGAAAATAGTTGTCAACTTTAATATTTGACGTGAGAATATGATACCGAACTTCGGATGATTTCAATTTGCAAAATTTAAGTTTTGCTGTTTTATAAAGGTCAAACTTCGAATTTTGGAATTTTGCATTTATTAGATACTTGGTCAAAATTAACGGCTTTTCGGGTTTTGTTCTGGGCATATATAATGAATTTTACTACTCTTTTGTGTCATTTTCTATATCCAAATTAATTTAATTTATAAAAAATGACATATTAAACTTAAGCACAAGTATTTCTAACATACGTATTTTGAAAACATGAAGCAAACCGGTGTATTAAATCCTGATAAACAATGTATTTGGTGTGATAAAAACGAAATGTTCTGGAATAAAACGATAAAATTTAGAACAGCAGTCGTTGAGGCACTCCCAGAGGATCCGTGAGGCTTTAAAATATAATTTATTCGTGAATACAACATTGAATTACAAGTAAACTAAAGATGATAAAAATGTACGTCGTGTATTTATTGAGGTAAAGTAAATTAGACTCATATGGTAATTAACTCTTTGTTAAGAAGGGAGCTTTCAATAGGTGAGCCGAAAACGTGACGGGCGATGCAGTCATAGCAACAGTAACACGTATTTTGGCAGCGAATTACATAGGCTTAGGTTCCCCTGCCTCAGATTTTTCCGGACTTTCAAAGAAGGCCACAAAGTATTAATGCCTTTCGTAACTAGCTTGTTTTTTTAAAAAGGCCATTCTGTGCTTTCATTTATGTAATAAACAAATGTAGAAACACTTTGGAAAACGTAAACTTAGAATCCAGAATACAAAATTCTCCTATTAAGCCTGACATATCAGGTATGTAGGTGAAATGCAGGAGCATTCCTCTCATTGAGGAGTTATAATTAAATGATCATATTGTTAGTTGTTATTAGTATTAATGATTTATGGGTTTATAAATGTAATATTATAGTTATGGTGTTAAGTTAATACTTTTAAATAAAAATATGCGATAAAAGGCAAATATTAAAAAAATGTGCACTTACTGCATATTTATATCTTTAATATTTGTAAAAACTTTAAAAATGTATAGAATGAACATTTTTAGAACAAACTTTGGGTTAAATCTTATGGGTCTGTCACAGCGAGGGAACTTTAAAGGGGTCAGTGGTAAAGGAAAATTTGAGAACCCAGCTCCATGGAATCTTCATCTTCTGAAAAAACCTCATGGGTGGCCAAGTTTGCAAAGGCGGATTCGTGAACGGGAGGGCTGCGATTTGAATCACACCATGATCGTCTCCCGATTGAGGTTTTTCCAGGTTTTCCTCAGTTCTCATAAATAGCAAATGACGGGGATGTAGCTTAAACTAAGACATGACACGCATTTTTCCCCAAATTACTTTTCCAAAGCATCATGTGTCACCATTGTTACGCTGATGACCTGAAATGTTAAAGAGCGTCCGTAAATAACACAAATCATCATTGTCCAACGTGCATGATGATGAATAATAGTAAACAGGCGTTAAAATCTATTAAAAACTTCTTCAAACTTATAACTAGAATAACTATAAAGACGTTTAACTACGTTTTCATAGATTGGTAAGAGCATACACGTTTATCATTTCATTTAGTTTCCACAAAAAACATCACAGTATGCGTACTTTATGAGTGCGTATTCCGAAAAAAAAAAAAAACACATTTCTCACTTTTAGTTTGACGCTCCACCCATATAGAACGTAAGCTATTTTTCAAATGTTAACACACTCGTCAATAAGAAAACTGAATAGATTATATGTATTATTAAAAATGTATTTAATAGATTTTAAATATTTAAAAAGTCAAATTTGAAACGTTCACAATTTATACCCCTTCCGGAGCTGTTAATAAAGAGGGCACTGATATACGTATATCTATCTGTACCTGAATTAGGCAAATAACAACCGTAACTTAGTACTCAATGAAATCTATAAGTAAGTGCATAATTGGGAAATACAAGAATCGTGCGGTGAAAAGCGGGAAACTGTTAGAAAGCAAAATATGTAATTCCATTTTATTTATCTATTTTAGAAAGTTTGTTTCATAGCCAACTAGCAGTATAAAGCTACTTGACGATAATTGAAGTTAACGTGGTGTAAAGGTTAAAAACAAAATGGTCCAAAATTTTCCCACAAACCAATCTTTCTTTTCGCCTTTCTCTTACGAGATCGAAAATATGTCGCATGAGCAAAAAAGTGCGAATTTTCAACTTGAAGTTGATTATGAACAAACCAAACGCATTTTGATTATCTTGAAAATATTCCTGAGAATCCTGTTCTTGAAACATATTATTGTATCAACTTGAATCGGCACATGTTTTAGAGTGTCATTCTCGGTCTTTTGTGAACTACAAAACCTGCAATCACATCTTCGTTTTGTTGTAAACCTTAAGGGGGACTCTCAAGTCTGAGTATGTTTTGTGCACATCAGTAGTCAGCAAAAGATGCATTATATGCTCCCATTAAAAAGCATTTTATGTGCATGAAGTTATTTTAGCAGTACCGTACAAACTAGCGGTTCCCCAACAGCTTTTTCTGTTTGTTTTAATTTACATTTTTTACAAATATGCAAATTCCTTCTATATTGCAGTTTTATTTTCAATGCTTAAGGGATTTATAATTTGCAATACTTTATCCACTAGTCGTAGAGAGAGAGGGTGTAGTTGACGTATATTTTGTGATGTTTTCGCTATTATGATTACAGGAACCAGGTAAGAAATGTGATGCACACGACACTCACTGGAAGCGTTGACACCGAAAACAAATTCGCCCTACTTTGAATCCAGCTTACCGAGTAGCACGGACGTTATCGAAGTTTTAAAAGCGGACCATTTTTTTATTCTCTCCAGGGATAGCTCATAATTTAGAACTATGTGTATAATAATGTAGCAATAAACCAGATGTTAAATTCTAGATTTATAAAAGCGTTGAACTCTGTGACGCTAGTTTGCGTGAAATTAGTTTCTGTATATAGGAAATTCTATATGCGGAATATTCCCTCACAAAGTTTTAGTGTTACCCTGATATCCTACAATTACACAGCGCACGAGTTAAAGTGTTCTGCCTGAATTGCACGAGTTTTGCTGTTTATTGCAAATTCCTCCCACATTCCGCAGTGATTGACCGTACTGGTCTCATGGTTCACATATTAGCTTTCGAATCCAGAAACTTCGACGTCGGTGCTGTTTGATGAAAGTTTAATGCGAAAACATTGTAGTAATTTATTACCTTATTAATAATAATTGTGCAATAATATGAAGGAACATTTATTAGCAGTCTCTTTGTCGCGGCCACATACGCCACACTTTTGATAACTTATATTAAAATTAATATATACGTTTTTTTCAACAGTACGAAATAACTGATTGCTCATATTTTCTTAATTTTACACCAATTGTATAACTTCTGATATTGGCTTATTACACAACAAATAGAAAGACAACAGCAACTTTTTTTGAAGAGGATAACAATTGGATCGTTCTTCGATTATTCGTTTTTTTTGGGGGGGGCAATAGGGCAAGGGTCCTTTTTGTTTGTTTGTTTGATGTATATTTCTTGCTTTAATAAAACCATAAATTTACTTTACACCTAAACTTACTTTACACAATGTCTCATATATTCTGGAGATTTTAATTTTTTTTCTTAAATAAACACCCAAAATTAATTATTGTAAAGTTTATCATAGAATTTGAACTGTACAAAAGTTTACTTATAACTAATCAATAAAACTACTTTTAGATGTTTTATTCATAGGTTAGCCAAATTTTCACTAATTTGTGTGTTATACACTACGGTAGTCTATATTTAAATTCTATGGACTAGTTTGTTTGGAACCAACTGGAGAAGATAGTATATTCGGAAGGAGACATTGACAATATAATGTATTTAAAAAAAAAAGCGTGTGTGTGGGCTACAGCTATCTCAGAAACCTCTTCCACTTCTTTTGTACAATTGAGGAACATGGTTGCAAATAGTCGTGGTAAGATTTGGTGGTCATGTTGTAGGATTATTTATTTTGTTAAATATTTAATTTCTTTTAAATATTTGTGCAATAATTTTAATTATGAATAAATTAAGTTTAATTTTGTCCTATTAATTTTAATTTTTTGTAATAATTTTGCGCTTTTGTGTGCGTTTACATTCCATAATATTTTATACATATATGGAAATAAAGTCTGCTCTTCCAGAAAGTTTTTCTTTCTGTTTAATAATGATTAATTGTATTCAATGACAATTATACATTTTCAGGGTTACGGTCGTTTAAATTTTGTCCTTTTTTGGCGCCCCGTGTGTGTAGTTGTAGTTTGATGGCAGTTTCCTTGCGTTTTTCCTTTATCCTTTGACCAGCCCGGCCCTGAACTTAGGTATTACGACTCATAAAACAGTCTCCTTTCTATCTAATTTTCTTTTTTTAGTATATAGTTTAGATTTTAAGGCTGCTTACACTCCCTCTGTGCTCCTCATCAGGATTGTGAACCAGTAGCGAAAGATTTATTAAGATTACCTGTCTACAGCTCACGAGCCATATCCGGTCTTTGATCTCCTTCGGGAAATACGCGGACCTCGAGGTAAAGTGATAGCGTGAAGCTTTCCAAATGTTGAGAGCCAAACAGAGGTGGTCGGAAAATGGGATAAAACTGGTTTCGTGGAACTGGGAACTTGGAAATCTTTACTGATAAATCGTAGTAGTACTGATGTGTTTTTATTGCTCATTATTTATAAATATTATTTGTTCAATATTGTTCGCGTGGGCCTTTCGGCCGTGCTGCTACTCAAAACACACAAATTTATAGAAAAAGAATTTGCAATTAAAATCAAATACATTTACAGTAATCATCTAAGCACAATCACTTAAATATAAGCGCGTAGCTACATTAGTGTTAATGTAGACCTCCTGAAAGGTGTAATAAATTCCATTAGTGAAATCTAAAGCCTGCATGTTTTCTTCCCAATTTTTTCCCCCATTATACAGAGAGAGAATTTTAAAAGTTCTGCTACTTAGATTGGCCGACTAGCGAACTTACCCCCTTCCCCTCCAATCGTTGAGATTTTCCACGCGGCACGCTCTGCGCCATTCTCTCCTCCAGGCATTGCTAGGGGGGGTTTCGACAGAATCGGGCAACTGTGTTGTGTAGTTGAGAGTGAGATTTCATTAAATAGTGCAGTAGATATGCGCAATGGAGTTTTTTAATGGTGTTTAACGCCCGTTATTCACTACTGGGGCACCACAGGCGGTTGTGCAAAGGTGAGATATTCACTAAGTCTTCGTATAACCTTCGAGGCATAGATCATGTGACAGAACGAGACAGGCCTTTAGATGTAAACTTCCTGGCAGCCTAGTTCCAAAACGAAGTAAAGCAACAGATTCTGTGACTGACTAGGGGGGGGAGCAAAGATTGCTCATCAGTCCATGGCGGATGGCGCCGTATACTTGATCCCAGAATTATTGGCTCTGGTTTATGATCTTCTCGTTCCCAAGATCTTACGATTTGTGATTTTTATGTTTGAGGGGAATTGAAAAATACAGCATACCTATCCAACTAACCCTCACGTTACCTTAAAACAAACATTCGAAACTAAGTTAGATCAATCAGCGATGGAAAGCTGATGCATATCAGTAATACTTTCCTAAGAAGAAGGGGATTGTTCATCAGGAAAAATGCAACATTTCTAACACCTACTATAAGGAAGGTGAGTACCGAATTCTGTTACTTACGAATAATATGTTGTAACTAGGTTTTAAAATAATAAAGCGCCGCGAGTCCAATACCGGCGACAATGCGGGGTCAAACCGCCGACCGACTCTGCTCTCACTTGTTTCCAAGAACGGCTGTCAACTGTTGATCACCGCTAAATTACATCTAATTTTTGTTTTGTTTTGTTTTTGTTTTTGTACAACTGCCTACATACAGTGCCATTTTTTCTTCGTGACTTCTCCCCTGCGTGAGCTATGGGGGTCATCACACATGCATGCTTGAAGAGAGGTGAGAGGTGAACATACTGCTACACTGTACATAACAGCTACAATGGTAAACATTATCTTATGAACAGCAACCAACCCCTATTACCTCTCCGTTTCTTTATTTGAATAGATAGACTCTTTGAAACCACGGTGCAACGTGTTGACACCGACTACGTAGAAAAAAATTAACAGTACTCCCACTGACAGTAACACAAGTAAGGTCATTAAACGTCACTACTAGTTTACTGTGCCTTCCTCACACGACCCGTCTATCTATTTTTCAACAATTATGATATAGCTACTAGGACTGATTTTACACAAAATGGTTTTTACCATTAAGTTTAAGATATATTAATTGATCGCACTAAAAGGTTCAATAGAAATTGTCATGATTCAAAAGAAACCATTCCCTTGTTATAGTGGAATATAACATATTTAATTTATAATACAAAATATCTGTCACAGTCTAAAAAAAAACATCTAAATGCTGTTTCCAAACAGACAAGATTAAAATTGATATTGAAAATTATAGCATATTATAATATGAGTCTTGAAAACACGTATTGCCCATCTGAATGTGATTAGTAGAGCCCGAATTTTAGGTTTTATAAACCCTGAATTAGTTTTTTAACTTGTTAAAATAGTTATTTTTAGTTTTTTAACATACTAAAATAGTTTATATTAGTTTTAACACTTTTAGAGTGTTTTTTTTTTAAATTTCTCTTAGCTGAAGTAAAACAAATCATTTTGAAATAAATATACGACACAATATGCTTTATTTTAATTTAATTTTACTTGTATTTTTCATTGTGCTGAAACACAAAGCTACATGAACACTTACAATATCTAAGTTTTTTATGATATCAGGGCACTGAATTTTTAAAAAGTTTTAAAGCACTGAACTTTTTTTTTAATTTTTAAGCTGTAAAGCTATAAGCTTAACTAGAATATTTTTCAATTAATCAAATTCATTTATATACGTTTTCAATTATATAGGTTACTATTGTACTGCTATTAAACACATTGCTAGACTTTATAAGGTGAAACTTTTCCTGTTGTCTTTTAAAACGTTCTCATTGTAAGAAGCCGTTCTCTCATGAAATTGTCGGTGCAAATTTCAATGAAGCCAATGCTGTCGGTCCTCACGATAAATCGTCTGAAATTTGTTCTCCCTGAAGAACAGCACATACATTTTTAATTGTTGCAAACGCTGGGTTCCGCTGCAGAATCTTTATGAGCTTCAAAAAACAGGCTCATCCACTGGCCCTGGTATTTCTTTCTTTGAAATTGTATCAATGATTTCCATTACATCTTTTAGAATAAAGATGCAGATTCCAAGTATTGAACAGCAGCAGGAAATGACTTAATAAAGATAAGTGAAGTGATGTTGTTCTTATTGTGGAGACAGGTTTTAGTTTTTGCAATGCAAGCTACTTCCTTTAGTAAAACGGGTAAATGACACTTCATATCTTAAAAATATTTGGCGAAATAAATGGTTGCCTGCAGCCAAATACCCCAGCAGGTGATAATGGGTTCTGGTGGGAGAGGTGTTTGTGGAAACATTTCTTTGAAAATCTAAATGCGACTGGAAGCTTTCATAAGAGTTTTCTTCACGGATGTAACAATGTTATTCACCCCTGGAAAATTGTTTCTAACCTCTTCAGTCAATAAGTGTAAGCCGTAGGTGATATGCAGCATGTTAGGGTAGAAATTGTTCAATGTCTCTCTCACTTTGATCATCTATATCACTATCGGTCACAATCAGAAGACATTTTTTCATCACGGTTTTCTGTAGCAATAGGTGCAAAAGTGTTTCTGATGGTGCAGGCCGTGGTGCTGTGGTTAATTTTGTGTAGCATCTTGCATAATATGAGGCGGGGTTTAACAGGATCTGTGGGATCTAACTTACCCACCACGATGTTAGCAATGAAGCGACCACAACCATCAGTGGTCTCATCTACTGAAAGCCAGATGTTACAGTCCTGTAGTTCTGTTCTGGCGAATTCAATCTTTTTCTCCTATCTTCTGGTGCAGAGATTTTTCCCCTTAATGTTGATTCGTCTGGTATCTTTCAGCCAATGATGTCTTGAAGGAATTTATTGCATACTTTTTTTAATATTGTTTAACGCGCGTTTTTACAACTGAGGCACCACAGGCGGTGATCACTGATGATACATGAAATGAAATGATTAATTGCGAAAAGATTTTTTTTTAAAGGAAGGAAACTTTCCAGTCCTAAGTTTAGGGTACCGCCCAGGCATTTGCCATTTATGAGGACTGAGGAAAACCTGAAGAAAACCTCAATCAGGAAGAATGTTCCTGGCGGGAATTGAACTCCAGACCTGCAGCTTACGAGTCCGCGCCTTAACGACCTCGGCCACCCGTGGCGGTTATTGAATACTGGGTTCTGTGCCACATGCAATGACACATTTGCTAATACTAGCGCCTCACATAAATGTGGATTAAAATTGTATTCTGAAGAACCAGAAACAACTGAAATTAGTGCATGAAACTGAGATTCTCGGCTTCCTCTCAATGCTGCTGACATACCCTACAGACTCTTTATGCTGCAGAAAATGCCATTTTTGGGACAGCTCAGTTGGTTTTGGCACATCTGGCAAAATACAGTTTTAAAACTGAGATCATTGCCGATTCACAGTCTAATCAACAAACTTTAGAAACCTTTCCTTTTGTCATCTTGCTGTAGCTGTTGAACAACTGAGGGTGCAAGCTTCTTAACAATTCAGTTTGCTTCTAAATAAGAGTTACATCCGACAATTTTCTTTAGCAGATCATGAGTGACAATAAAGAAACAGAAGACGTCAGTTCGAAGTCATTTGAGAAAAACAATGATATTACGAAATTAAATTCAGCTTGCTTCTAAAAATAAGTTAATTTCGAAAACACTGTTAACACATGACAATTATGGTATTACAAAATTAAATGCAAGATTTGTCTTTAAAATTAATCAAGATGTACATTGTTGATTAATGTTGTAAAAGTAATTTTATTGTAACTTTCAACTTTCAATTAGTGTGTTATACACTATTTTTATACTACCATACCTTAATGTAACTTATTTTTAATTTATTATAATTTATTTTGATTTGGAAAGTTAAAAATAATGAGAACTAGAAATATCTAAGCGATTAGTATTTGTTCATATGTTTGTGTGGTTACGCGCTAGTATATTGTTAGTTACTGTTGATTTTATTGAAATATTTAGTATCTTGATGATATGAAGGTTAATTGAAACTTATTATGAAATTTGACGAAAGTGATAAAGGTCTTGAAGAAAATCCACCCGATGTGGTTGAAGCGACGACTAATATAAGGAATGATTTGCTGCCTGAGAAATCTAAAAAAAAAAAAAAAAACGGTATCAGCGAGAACGCGATTTATTCTCAGCTTGGTGCAAAAATGAAAATGTCAGGACCATTGGTGAGAATGTTATGTTGGCATTTTTGTGGAGAAATCGAAGGTGATGAAATCTTCAACATTATTTATTTCACGTAATTTGCATTGCTTGATTAATTTTATAAAACTTTTCTATTAAATGGTGTGATATAGCAAGACTAATACTTCCGGGTGTAATTTATAAGATAGTGTGCAAATTAGTGTCGCGAAGTTACTTTGCAGCACTAATCTTCAATTGTTTTATTCCAGTGCCGCTGCTTTCAGTTCTAAAATTAGGTAGGCATTAGTGACATTACGATACGGTATTATCCATATTCGAAATTAAATGAATAACACACCATTTTAAGGCAGTAATCATAGTGACTATTTAGTCATTTCATTTCATCAAGAGTTTGGCATTGCTAGCGAAAAATGTATTTACAACATTAATATTCAGGTCATTGATATACAGGGTCAGTAAAAGCTATCTTTTGATGTTATATTGTAACTGCATGCACACTAATGAAGCTGTTATAATAAAATAAGCACCAACAAACACAACAACTGTGGCAGTTTGCTTCAAAGAGCTCAATGTAAATATTTTAGGCTACGTTGGCAGTATTGTCAACTATTCGACATGCAGACAGCGCACGGACGATTTCCTCTTGCACAGACAATCAGAATATTTAAACTGTACATACCATGTGCGGATAATTTATCTATCGATATATCCTTCCTATGTTTTGCTCCAAAGTGACGTTGAACTTGATTATGGACTTAGTCGCATGGAGTTCGAGCATACAAAGTGTGCTGTGCAGCTCACAATGCACCATCTAGTGACCATCATATCAACCTATATTCAAGCAGAGCATTAAATGTAAATTTCCAGACGGTTTTTGTGTTGCTATACAAGGTGCACCAAGATAAAGTCAATATTCATAAGTTAATGTTTCTTTAAAACTCTGGAGAAATCTTTGACTAACTGTGTACAAATTAAATAGCAACAAACCAAACTTATAATAATTAAATGTAATCTAACGACGTCAATAATGTATAAAAGCATGTGCTAAGGGTGCAAAGAGTCGGATTTACAATATTTTGCATTCATTGTAACACTCTGCATAATTGTTGGCTGAAAATTCTGTCTACCAGAGAGACTACAGTTAACACTTCTGTTCTTAATGGTGTTTTAATTTTCTGCTGAGATCATAAAACATCCATAGCGTTGGCTCATAAGTCGTTACTCCATGCACGTATTTCCAACTTGCGAAGAGCACTTTATGATCGCTTAAAGGCATCAAGCCGGAAAATCTCGAGAGTTAAGTTTTATTCTTTTATTGTGAACTGCACGATACGGTTAATGCAACTATTCCCAAAGGGCAGCAGATGTAGTTGAACATTTAACTTCTGCCTCTAAGCCAGAGGGAGCAAATAAAAGTTCATCAGTTTTTTTTTATTCTTTCTTTCTTTTCTGCACCTTTCCTGTTTCCGTAACGCAGTTTCTTGCAGGTCTAGAAAAGAACGCCTTTCATATGATTAATGATGCTAATATCCGAAGAGCTTATTTCCACAGTGATTTAATGGGTATTTTGCGCAGGCTTGGAAGAAATGCTTTTGTGGTAGACGTAATGCAAAGTTGAACAAGAAAGGCATTTATTTTCAGTATCTTTGTGTTGTATTTCTATTCCTATGCTTTGTAACATAAGAGTGGGTTATTTTCTTGGACAAAAGAAGTTTGAAAAGGAGTCTATTTAGCATTTCTTTTGCAATATCATTATTAGGATATAACTACAAGACTTTGGATAGTTTTGCATTTTCAGCTTTACAAACAAATTTTCACATCAAGAACTGTGTTAGGTCACGCATTATCATACGTACACTTCGTATATTTTTAATAACACTTCAGGAACTCCTATATTGCTCCTCGCACAACTATTTGCTCTATACACAGTGTTAATTTTATTTCGCAATGGACACTAACCTGTGTTATAGGAACTGTTACAAGTATTTTCCCTCTACAGTCACTCATTTCTGAGACCTTTTATAATTACATTTGAATTCTTTTAACATAATTTTTCCTCCGATATTTTCAGCATTTCTAAATTTGGGTGATATTCCTGTGCACTTAATTTTTTGTGATAAGAATTCAACACCAAACACTACAATAAAATTTACTTCACTAATAGCCATAAGGCAGAAATAATGCCTTTTTATTAACTCGCAAGTGGTCACCAGGCAAAAAGTTTCACCTTAAGCATTTTATTTTTACGAATGTTGCAGAGGCTGTTCGACAGGTCCGTACAAAAATAAAGAAAACAACTTTATCAATTAAAATGTTTTATTTCTTAACATATTTTAAAATCGATCCAGCCATGTTCTAAAATTGTTTATCTCGACCATAAAACGACATTTCTTCAGCTCGGCAAAATGCGCCTTTGCTTCGGCTACAGCCTCTTCATTTAACGCGAATTTCTTTCCTTTAGCCGTTTCTTCATTATGAGTAATAGGAAATAGCTCGAAGGAGCCACATCCAGAGAGTAGGGAAAATGAAGGATGTCATATCATAAGTCCAATAATTTTGAGACAGTATTCGCACACTTTTGCACTGGTACGTTGTCGTGATGAAAAAAAAAAAAAACCTTTCTATTCGCCAAATGAGCACGATTATACTTGAGCACGTCATTAATTGTTCCAGGCGCACAGTGTAATAATCATCGGTCATGATTTTCCCTTCTCAAAAAAAAAAAAAGTTCAATTTACGTTGTAACAATTCCAAAACGCATTCTTCGTCTCATTTCCTTGGGTATTGTTTTTTGTCTTATAGGGCGCTTTCTCCGGTTGCCACCCACTTTTTCCGGGCTATAGAGGTGGAAAACATTTCTTCGGTTGTCACACACGGTCTTCGAAATTCAAATTCTGTGCAGAAGTGACTCTTTCTCTTTTCTGGTCAACCGTTAGCGAACGCAGCACCCACCTCGCTGATGGTTTTTTCACTTGCAAAAGATTGTGCAAAATATAATGCATCCGATTTGCTGAAATATTCAACACAGCTTCAGCAATCTCCTGCAACTTGTTTCCGATCTCTCAGCTTCCTGTCATTTCGGAAGTCGTTATCTCGAAAGGGCGTCCGCATCGCTTTTGCTCGTTCGCCACATCTGAACTAAGCATATTATTTATAAACAATTCTGTGCGAAGGTGCACATTCATCGTTATATTTTTTCAGTTTCTGCGAGCGTTGCCACTCTTAAATAAGTAATGTATGAATACACGAAACTTCGCTTTGTCTTCGCTTTGAAAGTTCGTTTACAAGTTTCAACAGGAAAATGGCTCTCAAACAGAGACTAAATTTTGCAACTGTTTATAACCATGTACAGTAAACTTGAACATTTGAAAACAATCTAGTGCTACCACCTTTTGATTTTGCATGAACTTATCGAACACCCCTCATATTTTAATTTTCAGAAATAAAATGACTCGTTTATATTAGATATGTTTATAAGAGTTTTATCCCTTCTAATGAGCATGCTATAACATTAAGAATTTGTGAAAAATCAGGAAATTGTAGAGCTTTACTTGATTTCATTTCAGTGCTAATTAAACTAGTCTTCTCCCTTTACCCATTTTCACAGAACAAATTCATATGATTACTTTCCCATTCTTTGACATGAAGATAAAAACACACAAATGAAGTCACTGAAGTTTTCTCACTAAATGTAAAATATTCCCGGCAAACTGGTTGTAGCTAGTTATTTTGATTGGTTTGTGTCAACTAATGCAGGAAGAATAAACTGCCAGCTAGAAGAAAAGAGAAACTCACAAGGAACCTAAAGATGTGAACGCTTTGAAGTAATAGGTGAGCGAAATGATTATAGAGTCCTGTAGTAGTTTAAACGCAAACGACTGTCGCCATTGTCCTGGGAACTGTCTCACGGCAGTTTAGGTGACCTTGGTCCACAGCGCTCTACGCTCAGCTGCCTAAACAGTTCAAAAATAACTCTTGGTACTCAAGTTATTATCAATTTAACATAAATTACAGCAGATTAATTCGTATGTTAAAATAAATAATAATGACAATAATGTATAGGTTACAATAAATCTAATATTTAAATTAAAGTTCAGAATGCTCCTCTCAGAATTCAAGAATTTTGAAATGCAAGTTTAGGTTTTCTTAAAAGCACTCTTAAGTTTGTTTTTCTCTTAAAAATACCTTTCAACATCAAACATCTAGATTTCGAAGTTTCATTTTTTTCTTCTAATTTTCCATGTTTTATTGTTATTTTTTCTTACTATTTCTCCGTGCAATATATCTGTGCATTCTATTAGATATTTTAATTTAGTTTCTGATTTCTCAATAAACATTATTTGTGTACAATATTAATAAAATGGTTTAACCAAATATGAATATTAAAGCGCTTATCGTAGCTTCACAAGTGTAGCGAACTACAGAAATACCGAAAGGAGATGCACCACAGCGTTTATCCGCTTGGGTAAAGGAATGTAAAATCTCTTCAACAGAGGAATGTTCAGAAATTCTCGACTGAATACACCGGGCTGCAGTGTTAGCGTGATATTAAAACAGTATCTTAATAAACTACTTGCACCTGTATTAAGTTTGAAGGTTACACGTTATGCGAATGTTCAATACAGCAGACTGTAAAAGTAGAAGCTAATAACATTAAGAATTTTAAGGAGAACACGTTTAACTAAATGGATATGTTTACAATTTTCAGTAGTAAAAAGCTTTTTTTTCAATAGTACTGTTTGGTATTTAATTTCGTCCAGAATTAAAAATATTTGACCATTTAATTCTCTGATGGCCGACGCCGCGGTGGGGACTTTTGGCCAGTCAGGTTATAATACAGACGGGGCGAGCTAGGGGCTTACATAATATGATTGTTTTAAACATTAGAGTAACATTCTAACAAATTCTAATATATTTAAAACCATATTGGGTTTGCCTGCCTTCCTTTTCCACAAAGCAATTATCCATTACCATTCTTAAATCTCTTTGAGAAATTAAACGTATCTCTTGATGGGTGTTCTCTTTTGTTATGTATGAAGTGAAGGAACATTACAAATTTATGAACCGCATTAACACTTGGAACTCCATTACATGGGAATTTCTCCTGAAATGATCGTAACAGTGTGTGCGCACTCAATACGGACATACGAATCGCAAACTCTTTTAGTAGAATTGAACGAAATACTTTTAATTACTTATTTATTTGTGCTAAGCAATGTGCAAGTGATTATGATAGGCGTTCAGCCTTGCCTCTTTATCAGTCATGTTCATCATTTACAATACTATTCTTATACTAATATTTTATTTCTTAGTTCCTTAATTCTAATTAATTATGATTTATAGCATTATTATTTGTATCTATTCACTATCCAATTCCATTTATTCTTTACTTGCTTAAATATTGTCCTATACTCCTACTATCTTTGTAAACATTTCAATAATAGCTATATTTTTATCTAACAAAATACTTAAACCTAGTATTTACAATTTTGCATTCTTAAGATATTTTATTCTTAAGCGTGTTTTTTCTTTTATTTTTCAAACGACATTGATTGCCTTGAGACTCAAGGTCAATGTAGTAGTTCGGTAAACTCCGCTGTCTGCTTTACAGCAATTTGACATACGATACTTATTACCCGATTATCGAAGTGGAATGCAGATAGTATATCGCAAAGAGATGTGAGTATTGTTCTGGAAAATTACTAAATAAAACAAAAAGTTATCCACCAATAAATTTCACTGCACAAATAGCGCCTTGGGTTGTTACTTTTTCTGTATTTTATTGTTATTTTTGTTTTGGGCAGTAATTTGTCCGCTTAAGAGTAGCCTAACATACCTAAAACAATAATAGTATCAACATCAGCAACAACAACGAATAAAACATCACCGATTCGGTATAAGGGTTTTACTATCAGTATTAATTATTCTTATTCAGTGAAGTGTTTTTAAGGTTTTCCAGCAGTGAATCATTTTAACTTGAAACTTCTAGAGTCATTTGGTCAGAAGTATTCAGAGGAAAATTATAAGAATTATTTAGAAAAAAAATGTTTTGACAATTTTTCACATCCAGATCAGATGTATGATCCATGTGTAATGTTGACAATAGAATGGAGTTTTGTTTTTTATCTGCTCATGAGTTTCGAGTTATTGCGTTTGAAATATATAAGGTCTATGACAATATTCTACTATAAAACTGCCTAACACATTTTTCTTTGACAATCTCGCCCGTTTAGCAGCCCAGAACGCTGAAAAATATTTTTGCTTTAATACGAGATCAAAATTTACATTTAATGGTTGGTCTACTTGCTGGAAATATGTTATTTTATGAAAACATTGCGAAGAAGTTCAAAATATTTTATGAAATAGCCTACGCACCCATTTTATACAACAAATGCAAAATAATACTGCAAAATGCTTGAACAAAACAATTAAATTAAAAATAAAATTAAAAAACGTCTCAAACTGTCAATTTGCTGAAATCCTTGTTTCGAAGAGCTCACAATAGATGCGAATAAAGTCTGAAAGGTGTAGAGTATAGCGATAAACTTCTGTAATGAACAATTTAGAGGATCACTGTGAACGTAACCGCTAATCTTCTACTCTACACGGTCACAGTACTCGCACAGCTGGTAAACAACCGAGGCGGGTAATACTATCGAGGGAATAGCACATTCTATGTCTGATTACATAATGATAAATTACTGGTCTCTTTGTTTCTTTATTACAATTGTTTACGCTTTCGGAAGCATTCACAATTTGCTTTTGACTGATTGTTAAAATCTCATGTCAGGACGATAAGTATTGTTTTCAAACTTACAGAGCCTGTGTAGTATGAACAATATTTTTTATTTATTTTATGGACGAGTCTAAAGGCTGTACTTTACGTTTAACAACTTCCCGTATTAAACGTAGGCTATTGTGTCAGATCGGATTACGACCGGGACTCAAACCACGAATTTTTGCTTACCGTATGCTCTTCCATCTTCCGCACTCTATCCAACAACGAGTCGTCTCTTAGGGAATTTCTATAACGAGATAACCTAGAGGTATCCAAGGGATATAGATTCACATGGAGGAGATTCGCGATTGTGACGGGATAGGGCACGATAAATCACTGATCCGTGGTTCGAATCCCGGTTGTCTTCGAATTGTTCAAATCGCAATCATGATTTCAGCCTCAGTCTTAACACTTAATAACAAGTAATTACAAACTGGTATAAAGTAACACTAATAATACATGAGATGAAATGTTAAACTGGGAAAGCGTTTTTTTAAAGGAAGGAAAATTCCAGGCCTAAGTTTAGGGTACCTCCCAGGCATTTGCCATTTGTTACGACTGAGGAAAATCTGGAAAAAACTTCACTAAAGGAGGACGGACCTATAGGGAATCGAACCCCAAACCTCCCTCTCACGAGTCCGCGCCTTAATGATCCCTGCCATCCGTGGCGGTCTGATCAGCACGGGGAGCTTTATAGACCCATCAGAACTAAACCTTTCTCATTCCCAAAACATCCACGACAGGCAGAAAGATGCTCTAAATATGTCAGAAAATCTTCGGCGATCCTGCATGATCATGTTGTGAATGACATTCACTGCTTCGGACATGGTGACGGTAACTGACATTCCATTTCGTTATATATTCCACGTTGGTTCTTACACAGTTAAATTCGGCCCCCAATGTTTCCCCTGTTGAGTACGATGTAGCACTGTCCCCTAGGGTCTCTTTCATGTCCTACTTGATTTCCTTAGGCACTTTGCCTTAAATTGCAGGTATTAAATCAGAGCCCGATGCTTTATTCTAATGGTCTCAGACTGACCAGTAAGTCCTGGTGGTGTAGTAGTAATACTTGCCTCCTAAACCCAAGATCGCGAATTCAAACCCGGCCAGGATCGATGGATTTTTCAGGCGTAAAAATCCTAAGTGTGGTTTCCTTCGGAAAGGAAGTAAAATTGTGGGTCTCACGTCGTATATTTATGGAATTAAAAGAATCTCAAGCCTGAAAGAAGAGGCCTCTGAGCAAAATTTATCGGCCGTTTCAGTCCTGAATTGCATGGGACGCTGATGTTGGAGAGCGTCCATAAATAAACCAATCAACAAAATCAGACGGGCAAAGCTTGCTCCTCGTGTCTAACTTAGAGGGCAGTAAAAAGGGGAATTTGCTTTGTGTATTTCGGTTCTACGTCCCTAAGCGCTAATAGCTACATTTGATTTCGTGCATTGTGCAGTTCCGTTCTGGTTATTTACTGCAATATGGTAATTTCTGACACCAGTAAGAAGTCCAGATAGGAGCACAGGTCGACTGACCCTGCTTAACACATATACGTTTTTTTATGACAACCAATGCACTCGTGTCATTCGTCTATCTTTGTGTAGACGCGGAATCCCCACTCCTTCATAGGATACACTATTTGCTGCTACTCATTTATATATTTGAAAGACCTGACCTTGAGATGTCTGCTTTATTTTATTGAAATTCACCACATTCGTTCGCAGCATGCCCCCTTAACGCACTCTAGCGATGCGAGTTGCAGGCGAGAAGTTTTAATTGCACGTCCATGAAAGTTCATAGGGACATGGTGAATATCATTTCTCTGCGGCATCATGGGAAATATCTCTGCCTAGAAACGTATCGATATCTCGTAACGATGTGATTTTTGAGACGGGGTGCTTAAGATGAAGATTATTAATTATATATTAGAGTAAGCTATCAATTTCCATTATTGGAGATTTAACGTGTCTAGACCCCACCCCTTGTGGTATAATGATAGCGTTTGTGACTACTAATCCAGGTTCGATTCCCGGTCAGTCTAAGCTTTCTGGGTAAGGTTTTATTCGGAGTTTTTCCTTACCCTGAGAAGACAAGTGCCAGATAGCTTTAAGGCGCCAAGAACTCCAAGTTCATCTGCGCCATCAATTCATTTAATTTAATTAAATTCATTGATAGTTACAGAATTATACCTACAATATTTACATCCAATCTACAGACATCGCGAGAAGATGGTTGCAGACAAAGCGATAATAAACAACATATAAAAAGTGTATTACTACTATAAAAACGATTTAATCGTATAATTATGTATATTCCATAGGACAGTGAGGTTATTTGAGTTATGGTACGGCAGAGTGCTTTTTCCGTCTATGTGCAGTTAACCTTGTAAGCTGCTCAGGCTGCCTGAATTAAAATAACCTCACTGTACGCGTGAAGAAATAAGAATGAAAAAAAAAATAAAAACACAATTAAAGTTTTAAAAAATAAAGGTAATACCTGTTCCCAAACTCACAATTAGAATATCTGATCAGAAGGAGAGTAGAAACTGCAGAGATGAAGTTCAGTATATAGCTATATTATTTTACAGGAAATGTAAGAAATTAAATAAAATATACGACATTATGGAACGTACAAAATATCAATTCTAAACAGGTAATTTGAATACATACAGAGAATTACACCCGATAGAATACTACGCTTATTATTCTAGGTATACTTCTGCTAATTTTTTTAAATAAGCAACAAAAATTACGCAGTCAGGGCTGGGTAAAAGCAGCAGCTGATATAACAACCGTCAAAACCTGACCGCTGAGAATGTGTTACAGATACTTCGTAACTTGTTCCCTTTGTTTCATTAAATGTTATTGCATAAATACTTTACTCACCTAAACTGACATCGAATTTAGCAGTACAGAACCACTAATATACAAAAGAAATTCAATGTAATATAATAAGTAGAGAAATAAATTAAACATTTTAATAAATGTGCACCGATTGAATAATAGTTTTGTAGTTTATTCGTTAATGAAAATATTTCAGAGAAAATCAAAAGGAAAGAAACTTAAGAATTTTGTCAAAATCCTAAAACCCCTGCAAGATGCAATTAATGTTAGTCATAAAAGTACACACGGGCATAGCTTGAAATAAGTATATGGCGATTTTGGGATATTTAGTGTAATTATGAATCCAAAGGTAGAAGAAATGTAAATCGGTCATTAATAAGCTGGAACAGACACAATGAATCTGCTTTTTTTTGGGGGGGGCAGACAATTTATTTTCCAGGTAAGAGTGTAGAAGTGTAGAAAAAGTAAAGCGCTCGAATGTGTTTATTACTTTGACGCTGAGAATCTCGTTTAAAGAGTAGCTCACTGCTCTTCAGTAAATATAAGATTCGTAGAGAGGGAAAAGCAATAAAAATTTGCTGGTAAAATAGTTCATAATTTCGGTTCGTCCACATGCTCTCCAAGGATAGTGCTAAAGATCCAGAGGGACCACCATCGCGCCTCAGTGTTGTTTGGTAGGGAGAAAGCTACGATGGCGTCACAAAGCTGCATTTTTGCCAAAAGCGGGTTAAACACAAAGGCCAGAATAAATGAAACAACACTCCTTGAGCCTGTGACGAAAGACTTGAACACCACTTTGTTCAAGAATGTGATCTGGACCTTCCAGCAAGTTTGTGCACCAGCCCATAAGGCAAGGTACGCCCAACCTTGGCTTGAGAAAAATGTTCCGATTTTTATTGCTATCAAAACTGGCCCTCTAACAGCCCTGACTTCGACTCCTTGGATTACAAATTGTAATCATGCTTGAGGATATTGCTTGTAAGAAAAGGCACCCCAATATTGAGTTTCTCAAGCGATCCCTGGAGTAAGCAGTGGCGGATTTCTCTATGGAGATAGTTGCGCGTGCTGCTATTTGAAAAATGATGTATGCATTTAACACGGAATACACGTGGATACCGTTTGCCATAAAGTTAAAAAAACAATAAAGTGCATTTTGCTATTTTAAATTTTTTTTAGCAGAACTTATGACTAGAGTAGTACTTTAAAGAAAAAATGTAATTACACACACACACACGCACACGCACATAGTTTACTGTTTTTTCGGGGGTTAATGTATGGAAAAAGCATTCATTACTTTCAAAAGAAATATTTTAAGCCCCTTTTTATAATGATTTTAAAAGTGTTTTATTGTTAGAAACGTGTTCCTTAAAGAATTACACTAATTTATACAACTTCTGTATAATATATAACGATATGAAAGTTTAATTACCTTCTATAATTCATCATCGATTATAATGCTGGAATTGCATAAAACTTTTATCACTCATATATAATCTTGATAATGATATTTGTGAACATTATTGCAGTATTCTGGTGTCGTAATTCTTAATATTAAATATTTATTACATAAATAATTATTAATTGAAAGTATTTTATTTCTGAAAATAACAAATGAGTATAGTTTATTTCATTCATCTCCTAATCTAGGTACCTTAAGTGTTAATTAAAAGAAACAGTTAAGGTGTATTGTTAAATAGTTAAAGGAATAGCTAGCGATTTTGGGAAGGTACAAACTCTGTCTTCTTTTCTTTTTCTCTCTTCTTGGTATTATTGTTATAATTATAATTTCACACCTTGTCCATTCATTGCGCCTTATAAAACTACTGCTTAAATCAAATTCAAGTACTTAATGGAACTATATTTACACATGTGGTGGAAGAGGAAACTATTTACCCGCAGTATTTACTGGTATGAGCATTGAATAAGCGACATGTGCTATATTTATGGTTTATTATCGCATGCTCTAATTGTAGTTGCTGCTATTGACTCGGTTTATCAACAGCGCAATGCCCAAACATATTATAAACATTAATTTTACTTATTTCCTTGTCCTAGTTGTAGAGGTTGTACTACGGTACGGCATAAATAAAATACAAACGCGTCACAAGAGCTGTAAATTTGCTCATTTGGTTAACAATAATTAATGTATTGTTGGTTGTCGCGAATCTCATTTACACGTAATTAATGTGCAGTAAACTACGGGCTTCGTGTAGGGATTTCAGGCTTATTTATTTTAGTTTCAATTTTAGTTCGTATTCATTGTAGTATTATTTATGTGCATCAACAGAAGTTTACCATGACGTAGGCTCCAGTAGAGCATTTTTTGAGACCAGAGGTCAATGATCTTACAGAGTCTAATACTTTTTTAAGGTGACACTAAGCAGAAATACTCTTGTAAAGAGAAAAATGTTTCAGACTGAAATTTTTGTCATAGAACAACGCAATTTTGCATTATTATTTGGAGATATATGTTCTATTCCTGTTATATTTTTGAAATGCTTTCGTTAAAAAAATTGCACAGCTTTTTACACATTTTGTTACAAATCGTTTTTTCTTATCTCTTTTCATTTTTTTTAACTATTTTCAATGCAAGCAAAAAAATCGCTTCAAAATATTGTACATACCATAACATAAAATTTATAAAACTGAATTAAAAAAACAATTGCAGTAAAATAATGACATCATCTAAGTTTGCGCAAAATGTCATTACAATAGCTCTGCTGTTTTGGGGGAAAAGGTACATACAATATGAAAATTTAAAAGTTTAGAAAATAAGAAAAGAATATAGCTCACTCAAAAGCTCCCAAAACTGTATTTTGCATCTTTTTATAACTGCACTTTTTGTCATAGAGCAATGAAAATTTTCACTATTATTTGGACATATATGTTCTATTTCTGTGATTTTTTTAAAAATAATTTGGTTAGAAAAGAAAGTAGTTACAAAACTTTATATTTTTCATGCTTGTGATATCCCAATGCATATGCACATCCATATCCAGTATCCATATGCAAAAAGTGCACAAGAATGCATAGATATATATAAACTACCTCATTGTTGCCACATTTTTGTTGCAAAATTTTTTTTCCGTCTTTTCATTTATTTTTAACTAATTTTTAAATGCGAGCAACATTTTTCGCTTAACATTTTTTTCCTATTTCTTCAGCAATTTAAACTTTTTTTTTAATGCGATCAAAAAGATTTACTTTAAAATGTAGGTTTAGAAAATGTAAAAATTGTCTTCTAATATTGTACAATCAAATCGCCTGCGGAGAAACTAGTAAAACAGAACTCCAGAACCAAAGAACGACATTTCAAACAGAGCCATGATTTTTAATTTTAGGGACACAAAGAATTGGGATTGAGATATGACAATTTGGAAAATGATTGTTGAATGTATGAACTATAAAATACAGATATGATTATTAATGTTTCTGCCGACTTGTTACCTTAAAGAGATGAATGCTCTGGTAGTATAGCATAGCAGTTTGTTTCTAAATGAATAACTTGTATTAATAACCTTGATAAAAAGTTAACGGCTCATTTTACTGACAATTAAATGGTAGGAAAATAAAACCTTATGAATCAAAAGACAAGAATAAAGCAAGATGGAATAGTAATAAATTTGTATAAGTGCAAACATATGATAATAGAAACAAAATAAAATATTTTCATGGAAAGATATAGGGAAATTATGACAGCCCCTGCCCCTAAAAAGCTGCTCTAAAATGGAACAAAATTGAAAGAAACTAGCAACTCAAAGAGTATATTTAAGGATAAACGTATAGAATAAAAACACAAGAGAAAAATTGTCGTAGCAATAAATATTGTAAATGAAAACAACAGTTGCTGATGTGGTTGGCTAAATATACAGATTTAGTTAATAAATCTTATCCGCTTATGTAGTGTTTTACCTCTGGGTAGAAAATGCGGCGGCGCCGTACCAACTTACCAACTCCGCCTCCCCCTCTTTTGTTATATCCTCAAATGGCACTTTCTGAACCCGCTCTCTCTGTCACACGACATTACACATTCACTTTCGAAAGTGGTTAGACAACGATTCTAGAGCAATGGATGTTCGCGTGTATCTTAAATATGGAGCACCTTACTATGTGTATGCGGAATTCATACAGAACTTACTTATCAATTTCTGTGGAAAAGAGGAATTTCAGAAGCATGCTTTAAATAAATACGAATGCTTATTATTACTAACTGCAGTATTTAAGTATGGTACAAAGTGGTGCCCAGTAACGGACAATTTTAAGTATCTAATGCTACATTGGATAAAAAAATGGTTATTAATCAAATAGAAGCTAGGTATCTAAAGCCGAAATCATTTCTTAAAAATTCATCCCTTACGCGGCAACACACAGAAAGTAGATCTCGCTGTACAAAGAACATCACTGTTTCTGGAAAGTATGTAATTACCAAACATCTTCCTTACAGCGGCGATCGGAAATCTTGCAGTATGAGCCTTCGCTCCATCCTGCTGGAACCAAGTAGATTCGTTTATTGGGAATCTCTCCAGTTCATTGACCGAAAAAGTGTGAATTGTCGGTTCAAGTTTACAACAGCTTCGTGACCATTGTTATCCTCAGAAAATCTATTTAATAATAAATATCTAATAATGTGTATAACTTTATTTTATATAATTTAATAAACATCTATTATATTATAACATTTATAGGTTTGTAATATCAAATAAATAAATATTGTAATTTAAGTTCTTATTATATTTTATTATAGAATATTACTTACTTTATACTAGATTCTATTGGGATTTTAAAAAAATAAAATCTATTATAAAGATAGGTAATATCGTAGAATTCTTGTCCATGGGGTATTTTGTTTCTTTGAAATAAGATAGCTTTTTGATAAGTCCACAGATCCTGCATACCATATACTTCCTCTTTTCCAATATGAACAAATGGCTAGCAGCAAAGAAATTCACATTAATGAAGAGGTCGCCAAACAAATGCGTATGTTCTCTTAATTTTTGCACGAACTTATCAAAAAACCCTCCTGTTGGCATGGAGACTTGTTTACATTGATCGTTTATGTACATCCATGGTTAGTAATTTTCTTATATTTGACTTCAAGTGCTGCAGTTTATTTACATTTGAGTATCTAAACATGGAAGGGTATTGATATTGTGAGCAGACACGTGATTTTTATGTGCGACCGGAGAATGGTAATGGACGCGAGGCTGTACGGCTGCATGAGATGACGTTCTCAGACAGAAGGCATCAAGTCTGAAATAAGAGGTCTCTAAGCAAAATTTGTCGGCCGTTTCACGCCCTGAATAGAATGGGGCGCTGATAACCTGGGATGTTAAAGAGCGTCCGTAAATAAAAAACCAAACCAAACAGACCAAAGGCAGCCGAATTATGAAACATTTTGTTTGCATTTTTGTTACCCTCTGCATATGCTCAGTAAATAAAACAAGTTGGTCTTAAACTTTGAATGATGCTATATATCGGTAAAATGATTTTTAGAAGTTTATTAAGAGAGGAATAAATGAAGCAGGGGCCCTTTTCTGATCAGAAAACATTTCTGTTAATAGCCTCATTCGGATAAAATGAATCTATTGGCTCCAATCGCCAGCCATGCATTATTTGAATTGATATGTAAAAGGGGAATGTGATATGTAAAAGGGGCCAAAATAACATTTTAAGCAAAACACAACGCAGATGTTAGCACAAAACAATGCAAATGAAGAAGGCAGTTGGGTTGCAAACACTGCGCAGAACTTAATATGGGGTTCGTCATGGAGAAGCTACTAATAATGATATACAAGAACTCATTATGCTCTCTGAAGCAGACAGTACCTCTGTGTGAGTACACGTGGAACTGCAAACAAATGTGGTAGTGTTTGTTTTCGAGAGTTGCTACATCTCACTGTGTTTCTCCACACGGCGGTTCATCATATCATCTCAAAACTGCCGAAGCACAGTCCAGCCTTGCAAAAACTGCCAAATAACGCAACCACAAAGCGGAGCGCGCCAAAAATATACCAGTGTATTTAATTTTTGCTTTCAACGTCTAGAGGCCTGTCGATTAGTGTAGTAGTCTGCGGTCTATCTGCTGTCACGTTAGTTGAGAATATTTTTCTTCCAAAGTCACATATGTGTTATTTGTACTGTTCATAAAACGAACAATTCAATTTTACATAAACAATGTCATATTATTTTATTGTTCAGTTTGGAATGAAGCAACACATTTCCTACTTTATTTCGTTACCTCCATTTTTGTTGTTTCGGGAGATACTTAGTTAAAAAACCTACAGTGAAAAACATACGTCTTCATACTGAATCAATAGTAATTTAAAGTTTGCATAAAATCGTTAGAATTATAATGATCTCAAGAAAAGTATAGCATTTTAAACTTCTGTTTGTTACAATTGATTCCTATAACTATTAACCTATTCACACACACACACACACACACACACACACACACACACGTCAAAGTCATCACGACAATTCCTACAAGAAATTTATGCATATTTATAATATATAGACTACAAAAATACTCCGAAGTATTATAAAACAGTAGTAATAATTTTTTTCAATACATTTCCTATTGCAATATTTAGCTTAAAGATTGTATAAATGGTTATTAGAACATTCCGTTTATAATCTTTAGGGAATTCGAAATGAAATTAAAGCTATAATATACGGATAGGATAATTAAACTTTTCCTTAGTTTCTGAGGGAATTGCCTTTTTTTCAAAAGCAATGGTTTATTAATGTACGATCAGCTAGTGTCGCAGTATCTTCGCTACATGTACTAATTGTTACTTTGTAATATTGACTGTATATGTTAATTTGATTAATAATGTATTAAATACCATTCCCACGTTATTAAAGGTATATTATATTATATCTTTAAAAAACAAAGTATAACAAAACGACTGACATAAAATTAAAACTTTCTTTGTAGCTTCATTTTTCCTGCATACAGATACATGCACCCTTAGTAATAAATATAGATGGAATAATTCCTTCCGAAACTAGATATCAACATAAACCTGTCGGAATTAGGGTGCATGACGTCAGAAGAAGTACTTAGAGTTTGTGCTTGCAATGCAAAAACTGCTGTTATTTACATCAAAACGCTAGATAGAGTTCAGGGTCAACTAAAATGCATGATTTATGTTTGGCCAACCTTGTATACGTGGTAGAAAATGTTCCATCACCAGTATAAATAAATAACTAAATGCAGCATTTGAACGCATGCTGCAGCATGTAGTAATCTTGCAATGATTGATCGGGTAGTCAGAGTGGTTCAAAGGCCAAAATGAGACGCTAAGAGAAAGGAAACACAATAGTATAAAGACAGATTATTATATTCTTAAATAGCTGATATAAATTTGAGACGTCGTCCAATAGTATAGAATGTCATATATGTTACGCACTATAAAAAGAATAAAGTAGGACATACTCAAAAAAATTCTTCAGTAAATGCTTCAGTAAAAATGTTATAGCATCGCACGAAGTGTATCGGTCATGATGACATGGGAACATGTTGAAAATAAAAGGATGAAATAAGCATTTTAGATCAATAGAGGTGAAGAACAAGGATCAGCCCTGCCATAAAATGGAAATTATTTAATGTGTCATTAACTTTTAAAGGCATAGAATGCAAATTAGAAGGAAAGTTAAGTGTATTTAAGTTGAATAAAATGCCACCACTGATGACTTAGCTTTACTCATTATGGCAGTTGTGACCATATAAAAGCGCATATATATTTTTTTTATTTTACAGTAATTCAAATATTTTTATAGACAATTGCATATCAAAATAACAGGTCATCTGCAAGTTCCTCCGCACTCGTATGAATTGCACCGCACAAGAGAAAGTTGGTACGCCTACATTTCTGACAGTCCATTCATTCTTCGAAACCGGTTTTAGCAGGTAATCTGTCCACCGCTGCTAAGGTTTAAACGTCATGTACTTGTCTTGGTGGTTAAGTCAACACAACATACGTCAGTGCTGCTACTCGAATTTGCTTCGCTAGTGAAATTTCGGCTACGCAATGACTGCTGAGTGAATTCCCGATGATCCTTTGCGTATAATTTTTAATTATAAATTTCATGGACCACCGAAAACTTATTCTTTAATTACTCTTTCAATAATACTCAATTGATTTACCAATCCCTTTACTGTGCACATTCCTGCCCTTCTCTTAAATGTTCGGACAGATGAACTCGATAATTGTGATGGAAGCAAATGAGCTAGTGGTAGGTAAAGCCCCAAAGTCAATTCCTGATACTCCAGATATTTTTCTTAGAGCTAAAGTCGCTATAACGAGATCAATAACAGAGAAAACCTCTGTTACATTTTTTTTACCGCTATTCATTGTCGACGAAACTCTTTTCTTTGTATTCATCAGTCGCTAACGCCTAGCACTGTAGGCAATAAGTAATTGTGCTAATTGACCTCCCAAAGCAAATTATGCCAAACGCTGATATCTCTTGTTCCATGGAGAGATAATTAGTACATCCAGTTTATGGATAGTTCCCATCAGTGCAATTAAACACCCGTATCAGTGGATACTTGCATGTGTAGCGCAAATTCTGCTTCATTGTGCAAGTATCAGTATTGGTTAATGTTGAGGCAAATTTTATCTCATATTCACCAATATGTAGAACTTCTGAAAAAATGAGCAATTATCAGTTTGCATACATTTCAGAACATTGATTTACATATCTGTAAACTTTCTAACTAGAAGTGAAAATTCTTTGCTTAGTCTAAACTCCCTGCAAATTCAAAGAAACTGTAATGCACCATTTTCTAGTTAGCGGTGAATAACACTCAGATATATAATTATATTTCGTGCAGAAATACATACATTTTATTTGTACATTTGTACATTGTAATGTACAGTCCATATATTTTATCATTCCACACTCGCGTATGGAACTTGCTTCGGCAGTAACCATCTACTTGCGCTGCCATTCAAAACGCTCGTAATCGCTGTTAGGACAGTTATTCGTTGTTGTGTGCAATACTGTGTAAGTTTTAGTGCGATAGGTCTATTTATTTATTAATTTATTGTGGTCTTCTCTTCCCCTTTGCCAATAAAATAATACTTACGCTAATTATCAGGGATAAAAGCATATTAAACGTAAGTAGTAACAAGGGCAGTACTTGTGCAAGTACAAATCATATAAATCATAAAAGAGGGCATGAATAAAGGTGTGCTAATAGCCATGATTAATGAAAATAAATAATGAAATATATTAACAGAATAATTGTAACAACAAGAAGAAAAATAACAGTAATGATATAAGCAGTAACCGTGACAACTGGTACATATAGGGAGTTGAAATAAATGTCCCAGAAAAAAACATATAGAATGAAAAACACTACCATTATTGTAAATGGGATATAATATTAATGATGCTGATTATAATAATGGGGTGATAAATTCTACAGTATAATACAACAAATAAATATCTGCAATGCAAAGCAAGGAATTTTAAGTCTAAGGTAATCTATATATTAAATCTTGCTAAACAATATCTTTTGAAATGCTCCTGAAGTTTGGCACTCTCTTGGCATCCTGTCGCAATGTGTTCTGGAGGCGGGCAGTGGTTACGGTGAAGATGAGTAAAGTGATGTTTAGGCATTGTGATGAAGTAATAATAGTATGTGTCAGATTTAGAGCGTGGATTGGAAGATAGATTTTGACCGTCCAATAAATGTTATGAGACAGTTTCAAAGGCAGGGTCTATAAGTCTATCCATGAACATTTGATAAACTGCAAAACATTACAAGAAGTTTCGGAAGTTGTGTGATAACGGCTGCCTCGCAGCAAACGAATGCATTTTCAATCATATTTGAAAAATGTAAGCAAGTTTTCAGTTCTTCGTCGTTGCACGGAGGGCTGGCGATATACAACTTCTCTATTTCAGTGAGTATGTAAAGATAAAATGTATAAGTGTTGCCCAAATGAAAGAGAAACGGACATTTCGCTTCGGATAATTGTAAGCAGTAAAAATGACTGACTTTTGTTCCAGAGTTAACGTAGGATAAATATGTTTCCATTTTCTTAAAGCCAGTACTTTATATTGCATTTCACTATAAACATTCTTCAATCCACCTCTAATAGCACATATGTGAAAAGTTTTATTTATTTATTTATTTTAATGTCTAGTATTTAAAATCTATTTTGACTACATGGTATCATAGATAGTGTACACAGATTATACACGAGATAAGTTGGGATAGGAATTTTGGGGGGAGAGGATGAAGCAAATATTCTGGATTTAATGACATTTGCTATTAACGAGCACTGATGAAAGCCAATTAAGAAACCTCTGTCAGGGAAGCGGTCTTAACGGGGTTCGAATCTCAGGCCTCATGTTCACGAGTTCGTGCCTTAACGACATCAACCACCCGTGTTGGTCCCCCTGAAAGAGATGGAAATATTAAAAAGTGTAGCATTTATTGGTTAACAGCGTAACAATGCACGTAATAATTAAGCACCGTAATATCTAAGCCTTAAAACCAGAATGAAGCAGAAATAAGTTATGTTGGTAATGTATTGTAGACATGGTAGGAGATGGAACAGGTCACGAGCTACAAACCACATTTCCCCTTACACCTATCACTAATCAATTCTTGTTTACCTGGCGGGAGGTGGTATTCTTGCTTGATTAGGTAGTATGGGTATGCCTAATTTGATGTTTAAGAGCTCAAGAATTCCAATGCCTAGTAATAATAATATTACAATAAATTAGAAGTGGCAAGCAGAAAGTTGTTATTCATATTTTTATTCACATAAGAGTTTCTACACTCTGTCTTTTGCAGAAACTAATTTATAGGTCTTTAAAATTATTTACAGGCTAAAACATGACAGTCGAACCCAAATGTAAATGAAATTATAAATATTATTAAAGTAATTATGTTTCGTTGGGTGAATGTTTTATTTAGATATGAACGTACAATAAATTAAATATTCATAATTTAATTCCCCCTAATGAATAATATTCCTGATTACACTTTATACTACATATATGTATTTAAAATGTTTGAGAGTGGAAGTAAACATGCGAAAATATGCGTTGGTGTACTCGTTTCAAGAACAAATGCCGTTTCGAGTGGAGGGCGCTGCTGTTCTGTTTATGCCGTTGATTGATATGTGCGTTAAAAGTGTGGAGAGAGAAGCAAACGCATGTACCGTGTGTGTCAAAAGTTTCTCAACTCTTACCCACTGTATTAGTACATACATAGCTATCCATTTGAGACGGTGGGCCAAATTTTAAACAATGGGGATACCTGCCAGGCCGCGACCAAAAATTTGTAGCTTCGCTTGGATGGGTCATTTCATATTTTTAAATTAAATTATTATTTTTTTGTATTATAACCACGTTCTAACACTTGTAACGTAGTTGGTGAATAACATTTATTATATTGCAACTAGAATAACTGCCATCCACTGTCATCTGCTTAAGCGTAGGGGGTTATCATTTATTATATATTTATTTGATCGCGCTGTGCTGTTACTTGCTGCAACTTAGCATATTAAAGAAAAGCTTTAAAGGCCTATAGGATCGGTAGAAACATGTATATGTGGTTTGCTAAAGGGAAATAAGTACTTTAGCATCATTTAACAGAAATTATTAATTTGTTTTATTATAACAATTAGTGATCAAAATTCTGAATTAAAAACATATGTTCAGGTAACCTTAATATAAAATTAAGTTGTGGACTACAGATGTACGTTATTAAAGTTTTACTTACAAAAATTTATTAAATATTTAGAATTAATTAAGAAAAGTTATAGTTAAACTATTAAATTTTTCTTGAAGAAAGTTTCATCTCCAACGAAACTTTTCGAAAAGGATGATAAACATACTTAAATGCACTTGCTAAATTTACATACACTTCCTGGCAGAAAAAATTACATAATAAATTAAGCAGATAACCGACTCTTATTACACACCATAGTTATCTGATATAAATACTTTAAAGCCCAGGAACTGCGAAGGAAAATAGCAAACATTTTCCCGAGAAAGTTAACATTAAAATATTTTATAATTTACATTATAGCTACATAAATTAATTTTTAATATCTACAACAAACCTGGACCACCAAAGTAGGCAGAAGTTCCATTGAAATGCTATAAAAAGCCAAAGTTCCTCTGGAACCTCTTACCTATGTCCTAATCACTGCGGCAGCTCGGACAAGAAGGTTTTTCATTGTCTCCGGAGTGAGGTGTTCATCCCCGAACGTTGAAAACAAGACATGTGCTGACAAATGAAATAAAACTTGAAAGTCATGTTACCACGCTCGCATGCCAGTAGCAAGGTAGGAGATGAGCAATGTCGATCGGCGGCGTTCTTTTGTGCAACAACGATACAAATTATGAACATAAAAGTTATGAACATGCAACATTTTAAATGTGTTTTTATTTGGTATAATCAATTAAAAATAAGGAAAAGTCTATATTGTGTCATCTTGTAATGTAAATAATACACAAACAAGCTGCTTGATGCGGTTTTTTATATAGAGAATGTACTGTTGCCGGCGGTGCGTATATATATTTGGTATCGTTATTGTTCGTAAAATGGAAGTACTAGCAATAATTTAATAAACGACTCGCAGACTTCTTAATTGTTCCGCACACCGTAGTTTTAGTTCTTTTAACAGACATTTTCAAATTATAAGTTTTAAGTATGTTCTCTACTTCATAAACATTTTCTGTAATTCATCTTCTGAGTCACTCACAAACACCTGATTGGCTGCAAATTACTTTTACATCATCGCTTCCATTACTTTTTCCTTTACATTTTGATTTCTTCCACATGTTAATGGCGTAATAATTTACGACTTAAAAAGTCGGGACGATTAGAGAATCCCTATTTAACTCCTTAGTTTATTTTTTCTTTTATTTTGCATATTCCTTTGCCAATGTCTATTATAATTTTATTAAATCTTTGCTTAGTCGTCAATTAAGTTTCTGGGTTAGGTTAAATGCGTTTGTAGTTATTAATTTAAATTGAACATAGAGTTCAGCTATTGAGGAGCATCTTAGTGTAACATTTGGCCAAAGATGGCCCTGCTGCAAGATCAACTCTTATCATCAGATTTAACACCCATGGACTATTTCTGGGAAAGGGAAGAGTTTGGTTTATTATACTAGAGTCAGTATTTCCAAGGACAGGGATCGTCGCAGTCAATGAAATTGTTGATATTTAGAACAGCTGCTTTAAGAAACTCTGTCAAAACTTTTAGTAGCACTGAACTATAATTTGTCTTTCCAGGATTGCGATAAATGTTTTATTATTTTTATCTATTGCTTCGGAATTGTGATTTTAGTCTTACGGATAAAGTACATGCGGTAATCCCGCATATTAATATGAAATTACTCAGCAATTAAATATCGCAGACCATGGATTCTTGTATCAAAATACTCAGCTAATGTTCATAAAATCCTCGGCGTCGTTATATTTCTGAGTACGTTGAACTAAGGATTGAGAAACGTTTGCGAAAGTGTCCTCAGCGGCAATTGAACATTTTTCTGGTGGCATTATTAATATTTACGAAACAAGTTCACATGCATCAATGAAAACCAATCAGTGAAAATAATCAAAAACAATTTGAAACAATCAGTAACTAAACCATTGCGATACTTGAATTATGAAATTATTCTTGAAATTCTTTTCCTTGAGAGCATTACGCATAAAAGCTGTAACAGAGCAGACTCCAGCTCGAAATTATTCTGTTAAAGAATTCTCCAACCGCTTACCTCCAAAATTTGTTTTAAAAAGAATGGATAGTTCAGTTATCTGATATCTTGTTTTCAACAACTGCCATCCTTACTTCCGAACACGCTCATCTTCATGGTCTGGACGTGACGTCTTATTACAAACTTTGCTACACTTTGAGGTATTCCTTTTGAGTGAATCGATTGGTTTATTCTATAGGAGTCCCAATAGTTTACACAATATTCCATCAAAGAGCGGATAATGGTAAGTGGGCAATCTCCTATGATTTAGATGTTAACTTCTTTGGAACTCTCATTGAACTCCTAAACTCATGACAATCTGTGAGTCGTATTCTCCCAGGACTGAGATTTTTTCTAAGTTTTCCTCAGTTTTTATCAGTGCTAAATGCCGAGGAGATACTCTAAGCTGTACCGCCACAAGTGTCGAGGTCGTTAAGGTGCGGAATCGTGAGCGGGAGGCCGCGGTTCGTATCTCACCAGTAGGGGTCTTCCCTGACTAAGATTTTCTGCAGGTTTTCCTCAGTTCTCATAAATGGCAAATGCCGGGAAGGTACCCTAAACTTAGGTCTGTAAAGTTTCTTTCCTTAAAAGGATCCTTTCCCAATATATCATTTCATTTCATTTTGCTAAACATAAAATTAGAGTTTTTTTGTTATAAAAGTATTGCACCAGGAAGAGTTTTTCCTCAAACAATGAGCATTAGACTACAAAACTGAAAAAATGTCAGCATTTTATTGCACGTCGACATATATCCACAACTCAAGGAGAACTAAGTCATTACATTCAGTTGTTCAGCACGTAATGAACGGTTCCCTTGTCAATTATAATGGTGCGGTGAGAGAAATGCTTACTTTTTACTTATTCGCACTTAACGTTAATATTGATATTTGAGGTGTAGTTCAGTAAACAGCACAATTAACTGTTTCCGTAGCACTGACGCATGCTGGGTCAAGCCTGTTTACCTTCTGAGAGCTTGTCGATACTGAGGCTGTAAATATAAATAAACTTCGCGGTCGTTCCAACAGGTCGTAGAATTCCAAGTTTGCAACCCTATCTTACGTTATGCCCGACTCCTAACAACTAATTCATCATTGTCCTACAAGAAACAGTTTCTCACTGTCATCCAATAAAGTGCTTCGAAATAAGGCAGGCAATAAATTTGAAATGTAAGACATCCGCATCTAATGAACTTAAGGTGGTATGCAGGCAAAAAATCATGAAATTTTGTAATTTTATAATTATTAAAAATGGTATGTCTCATACATTCAAGATGCGTTTCCCAAAGTTTCATATTTAAATTACAATGCTTTATGTCCCTAAAATTTAAAATCACGACTCTGTGATCTGCCATGCCCACTCTCTGTGCTAAACAATTGGCACGAGTTTTTTTTTAGTAGTGTTTAACACCCGTTTTTACTGCTGAGGCACCACAGGCAGTGGGCACTGATGATACATGAGATGGAATGATATACTGGAAAGAATGTTTAAGGAAGGAAACGTTCCAGACCTAACTTTAGAATACTTCCCCGGCATTTGCCAATTATGAGGACTGAGGAAAACCTGGAAAAAACCTCAGTCAGGGAGAACGGTCCTGGCAGGATTTGAAGCCCAGACCTTCCCCTCACGAGTCCGCCCTTAACGACCTCGGCCACCCCTGGCGGTTGCATGAGTTCTGTTTCACTAGTTTTATTGCAGTCAATTCAATTGTATCATATTAGAAGTTTTTTTTTGTAGTTTCTAAACTATATTTTAAAGCAAAATGTTTCGCTCCGCATTAAAAATTTAATTAAAAAATCAATGAAAAGAAATAAAAAAACAATGTATCACCTCTACGATAATATATCTGTGCATTATTGTGTATTTCAACTCACGAAAACTGAATAAATAATACATATTTATCATAAGGCATTGAAAAGTATATAATGTGTACTTTCTTTCTTTTTGAACCAAATAATTTTTAACAAATGACAGAAATGGAATATATAACCGAGGGTGCCAAAAATGAATAAGCCTTTTCACGATAGATATCTATTTAATGTATTTCAAAGTTGGACCGAAAAACAACAGTAATGTGTAGTATGATGTTCTGCAAACAGATGTGACTCGCATATATTATGATAGCAATGCTATGTGACAGGTAAATCAACAATGAACAACTGAAGATAAGATTATCTTAAATCAACAATAACCAAATGAAGCAAAGATTATTGTATGGTGTTCTGTAAACAGATGTGACTCACGTTACGTTATGTTAGCGCTGCTACAACAAAATGGAGCCAAAATTATCGTTGGAACAGCGAAAAGCAATTTTGAAGTGGTATTGGAAAACCGAGAACGTTGTTGAAGTTCAAAGGCAATGGAGACGTGTGTACAGAACAGAACCGCCAACGTAGTAACAATTGCACGCATTGGAGACAATTTTTTTTTATTTATTTACGGACGCTCTTTAACATCACAGGTCATCAGATTTGAGACTCATGGTGCCGTATGCGATGTTCACAAGGGCAGAATTGGGAGACCTCGCACAGCAACAGCCCCGTGTCCTCGGCTATGGTTTTGGAACTTTTTGAGCACTCACCGCAGAAATCTACAAACCAATGTGCACGTAAGACTGGGATCTAACTCCGTTGGACTTATACCTATGGGGAACTCTTAAATATGTTGTATACCGAAAACCAGCTACACTGGCAGCACTTGCGGAAGAAATTGAAACGGTGTGTGCTGCAATCGCTGAGGACACTTTCGCAAACGTTTCTCAAACCTTAGTTCAACGTACTCAGAAGTGTAACGACGCCGATGGTGGACATTTTGAGCAACTTTGTGACTGTAAAGGTCTAAGATGGTTAGTGCTCATCATTTTTTGTTTGTGTGGATTCAGTTTTGTTATGTTAACACAGTTTTTTCTTTGCTTGAAGTGTGCATACATTTTTGTTACCTTCTGTATGTATAGAAACCCTCGATATATGTATATATATATATATATATATATATATATATATATATATACTAAGAACTCCAGTAGTTCGAAATATAGCAATTTATAGTTTGATTTTATCTAAGTGTTTTATCCTTTTCTACTTTTATTATTACTGTTAATTTGTTACATTGTTAATAGTGTTATTTTATTTTTATTTTTCATTTATATTATATATATATATATATATATATATATATATATTCCATTATGCATTGTTATTTGCATATATATGCATATAGATAATGCATAAATGCAAATAACATTGCAGGTTTTCATTGCTCTATGACGAAAATTGCAGTCATAAAAAAGAGGCAGAATATCGTTATGGCGGATTTTGGGTGAATTATACACATCAAATAATAATTAATATATTTTTTCTCATTTTCAAAGCTTTTTAATTTTAAAACTATATGTATCTTTTTCTCATTACTAGGAGAGCTATAGTACTGATTTTTGCACAAACTTTGATGTTTTGGTAATTATTTTGCGACAATGTTTTTTCAGTGTTTATTTTTGTAAATTTTATATTATGGAATATAGAATATTTTGAAGCAAAAGTGTTTACTCGCTTTAAAAATTAGTTAAAATCAACGAAAGAGATAAGAAAATACTATTTGGTAAAAAAAGATCAATATAAAGAATATTGTTTTATTTAAAATTAATCTTTTTTTTTAATACACAGTCGACAAAGTTATTCGAGATTTGCATTAGCGTAAAAAGAATTTTCTCATACGGATACAATGGAAACTGGTATTCTGTTCTTTGTGCCATTTTAATACTTCATTTTTGACATAGTCACAATCTTATACACTGCAGATTTTTAATTTTTCTTTTCTTTTCAGTTTCTCAAATAGAATGAAACAATAACGAATGGTGAACTTGCTTTCAACACAGTAGTGCAATAAATAGGTCATTTTTAAACATTCGACATTTTTAAAATTTACTACACCATTTGGATATCATGTCCTTTCATACACAGACACAATGCAATAGTCAATTTAAAGGTCCCTATTTTCTACCATAGAAATTAAATAACTACAAGCAATTCCTTCCTCGGCCTAGCCCTTTTGTAACTTTCTGTGGTTATGTCAGTGTTGCTGTACACCACCTGGCAGTGGGATCACACACTAGCGCGTACACAGTTGCAGCGAGCTCGGTCTTTTTTGAGTAATCAAATAGGATAGCATGGTCCAACGATTTTTCATTCACGGGCCGTATGTTTTCCTAAGAATGTATGGAGGGCCACACTTATGTTTTAGTTTAAATTATAATAATTATTTTATTACTAAGCTGAAAATATTATTACGGTTTTTAAATACATTCACTGAGTTATTTTATACCTATTTGCTCTAAGCACTTTAACTCATTCAACATACTCTGAAAACTGTCAGGTGCTAAATAACCAAAGAAACAAGGGAAGACGTTGGAAATACCTGATATACGCAGACCATTTATGAATTGTCAAGCTTTCGCCTTCTGCGGGCATTCGCCTTGGTGCTTAAGTGACCTTGTACTGGGATTATTTTGTAGTTTACAGAATGTAAAGCTCTACAGTTTTCTTGGAGTCAGAAAAAATGCAGCCAGATAGAGCAAAGGAAGGAATTTGACTTCAGTTCAGCTTTCTGTTTCTCGCTTGCTTCTTCACCTTACTACGCAGGAACTAGTTTTGTTTATGAGTTTATTTTTTTAAGTTTTAAAGTACTCTATTTCCTTCAAAAGCTAGAAGAAAGAACCCCGGGGCCACTTGATGAACCACACTGAAATGTGGAAGTTTACTTTTACTCCAGTATGTGACAATGTTGAAGTCGGTCCTGGTGATCTAGTGGTAACCATATTTGCCTTCTAAACCCAAGATCGCGGGTTCAAACCCCGCCAGAATCGATGGATTTTTTCGGGCGTAAAAATCCAAAGTATGGCTTCCTTCAGAAGAGAAGTAAAGGCGTGGGTCCCGTGTCGAACATTTACAGCAGGAAAAAAAAAAAACCTTAAGCCTGAAAGAAGAGGCCTCTGAGCAAATTTATCGGCCCTTTCACGCCCTGAATAGAAGGGGACGCTGATGACCTGAGATGTTAAAGAGCGTCCGCAAATAAGCCAAATCAACAGGCAATGTTAACATTTACGTATATAACCTATTTTCTTATATCAGTTTTTATGATCTGACCTAAAATGTTAATGGTAACGTGTATTCTCTGTATATATATTTTCTAGTATTCTGTATTCCAGCGATGATTTATTTATTAATATTATTAATATAACTTTGAGGGGCATGGGAAGATGGATTGAATAATTTGAAATTGTGTACACAGCATGACTTGGAAACAAATCTATGTTTGTTTTGCGATAAGTTTTTAATCGTCAAAAATGGATTGGAAAGTTATGCTGCGATATAAAAATTCAGCCTGATAAACATGCGTTTTCAAATCTCATTACTGACTCCTTTTGTTTACAGGGCTGCAGAATGTCAGCTGGCCCATGCAGACCGACAACACCACCTCCCATTCGTCGTCGCCTCAAGGACAGTTCCGCGTCACACTGTCCATGAGGAAGGAGCCTGAGGGTGGGCCCGTCTTCTGCAAGATGGAAACCACGGCGCGCTTCAAACAGCTCAAGACTGTCAAACTGCACACTGACACCACGTATCGCGTCGACGTTAGCTTCAAGCCGCCCCGAGCTCTCCAGTAAGTATGAACTGTCCTTAGGATGATAATGGACAAGGAAAATTGTTATAGATAGGGATGATAAATCAGAAATGCATATTCCAAATGAATTCGATCTTGGTCATCTTTGTGAGGAACCTTGGTACATATGTTGTCAGGAGTGCCTCAGAAGCGCTTGATTCTTGTGAATCGGGTGAAGCGTTCTGTTTGCCATAAAGTTATATCAGGAAAGTACAGGGATATTCTTAATAAAGAACAACTTTACATATATATATATTATAAATAAACTATATAATACAAAAAATCGAGATATCAATGTGAAGAAAAAGTCTACAACTTTATATAATGGCTTTTGCGCATGGCAGAGCAACAACGCTGTATTGCTACTGCCATCACTACTACGCTGTTCGCATTAAAATGTCCATGTCTATAAGAGACGCGGCAAACTGACCCCGCATTTCCTCAGAAGGAACGACTGTGACTTGTCGAAAATAGGAGAAGAATATCAGAAGGTGTCTGAATTTGATCAAAGGAGATTGTGGCATAACAAGAGTGTGGGATGTCATTCCAAGAAATTGTCGCTCATGTTGGAGGATGAGATACGTCCACAGCGAAAAGAATATGAAATCGGTGAATCGAGATAGGACGAACACACAGACATGACGGATTTTAACAGCCCCTTCAAACAACTGAACGAGAAGGCAGACATAATTTGGGCATGACTATTATGAACACAATGTTTTGAAATTTCGATGACCAGCAGTGCATAATTGTGTTGAAATGCGGCCGTGTAGCATACCATTTCACATTGAACATTAAGAATCTTTATAAAGTAAACAAACTTAGACAATTTCCTACTCTTTTCTATAATATATGGTTTCTATAATAAATGCCTAAAGTGATTTCATACCTTTAGAATACCAGTATAATTGGAGTCCTCGACATAAAAGTGTTATTATAATAAATTATAAAATTGAAATTAGTAGAATTCTTTTCTAGGATTTAAGTCTGTCTTGGAAAGTTCTAACAGATTTATAGTAAAGAACACGTTTTGGTAGGCTGACAGAACCAATCATTCTGAAAAAACAAATAACCCTAAAGTTAAAAACACTTCACGTCAGCTCATATAGTGTAGGTATGAAGCTGTTTGGCGACTCTACAGAACGAAAGCATGGAGATGTTTAAAACCTGCCTAAGATTTTGAATCACTTTTTATGAAGTTTAGAGCCAATCACATGGTAAATACGTCTTATTCTTATGGTACGACAAGAGAAATTTTAGGAAATATATTCAGGGGCATTAATTATTAGACCATCCATAATTTAGAGAAGTAATATCCGAAAAGAAGCCAAACACAAAAACACGAGTGTTGTGATAATTACTTTTCTCGTAGCATCTTAAAAGAAGCCAAACACAAAAACACGAGTACCGTGATAATTACTTTTCTCGTAGCATCTTACATTACCGGAGTCTCTGTAGTAATAATTTGCATTTTAGAGGTGAAGTTCGACTCTCGCATTTTTATGGATGTTTTTCTGAAGCTATGACTATTATTAACATTTCATTTTAATATTCTCTCGTTAAAAATTTACTTTTATTTGTTTATGGCGGAATATATTTCTCTGCTGCTTTTAAAAAATCGCGGATATGCTAAGGTGGGATACAATTCGGAAATGTTTGTATTAAACTTATATACACACTTGTCATAAGATTTATTCCTTAATCCTCGCTAATAAATTCTCTTTCCTCATTGATAGATTAATAACTACCAACGACCACGTTCGTCAATAAATAATTTCCAACTCGCATCTCTATTGTAAGACAGGACGCGCCAAATATCTTCCGATAATTTCAGATGGGAAGAAAATGGAGGCAGGGAGAGTTGAAGGTCGTCGGGTTCCCCAAACTGATGGCCAAAATGCATATACTCTTAATTGATGCGCTCTCCTCTATTGCATTACATACTTGACTATTCAAGTGGTAACTTTCAATATTTTCATTAACCCTTCTATTACATAAAAGCATTAATGAACTGGGCGATTATCGCACAAACTTGGACTTTATACCTGAATTTAATTTGACACATAAAACATATTTTAGCCATTGGTATGCTCTGTTCTAAATACTTAAATAGAACTTAACTGAAGAAATTTCTTAATCTGTGTCATGTGTGCTTTGCTTCAGTAACAAATGAATAACGTCGTTCTACAGAGCGCAAGTGTAATCGACCTGCTAACCTGAATATTTGCTCTAGTGGAATGCAAGGAAGCAAGAATATGAGAAGAACAGTTGCTCTCATACGTTTTCCTTTGTTTTCCCTTCGTACTATACACAAATAATTTATCAAATAAATTCATTATAGGACAGCTTAACATTTTTAAATATATAGTATTTCCAATAAGCAATTGGTTTAATCACCATTTATTGCAAAGAATATTCGGCTATGTGCGAGGTAGGTCCATAAGCTTCCGGCCTAACCCTTTTCTAGGTAAGATAAAGACAAAACCTATATTTCACTTATCAATGTACTTACCCTTTGTTACAATATTGAAGAAGATTAATTGGTTGTTAACTATATGGACTTTTTTACTTTGTTAGGTTTTTTGATTCATTACAATGTATGCGTATTTCCATCTAGTTGGAGTGTACATATTGAAGTGCTGCATTTAAAAATCGATCTTTGCACCTTCGCAAGCAAGCTTCATTTTTGTTAGTAATTACTAGGCAATGGATTTGTTTAAGTATTGAACATCAAGTTTGGTACACTCAAACTAGATTAGTACAAATAAAGAAAGCTATGAGTCACTGCCTTGTAGGTGAACACGAACTGATTATTAACAAGTGAAAGATGCGTGCAGACAGGTGCACCGACCCCCGTAACGCAACCACGTAGCGCGTATAACCTCACCCTGCAACGTGAACTTTACGCGATTATCGATTTTTACCCATCGCATCAAAGGAATGCTTGCGCTCAGATTGCAGCATACATCCTGAACGCGTAACATCCTTTCGTATTAGCCTGAAGCGTGGACTGTAGAAGGCATACTTCAGAACGCTATAGAGGAAAAATAAATACTATAAGATGCAAAACATTCTCGGAATTTCAATGTATAGAAATTTAAAGAAATTGTGCTTAGGCAAACTTGTCTGTAGAGTTAAATACAAAGGCTGAGGAATGTCGCAAAAAATTCCTACATTATTTTCAAAATTTAAAATGTTAGTAGCTCCTAGTAAATTAATTAATTGCCTGAAGATTACAATTAATAATTTGTATAAAAAACTGTTTTAATTTTGTTGTGTTGCAATTTGTAGGAATCACTTCAGTAGAGACAAAAACAGTGGAAAAAGTTAACACATATAACTTCTGTGCTATATGACCTGTTCCCAGATTACGAGGGTCATTTAACAATTTGCACAAATAACAGGCCAACACTTTTTGTTTGTAATGTATACTTTTTATTTCTCAACCTAGTATTCATCGCGAGCTGTATACTTTGTCCATCGAACTCCCAGATGTACGAGTATTATTTCGAAGGAAAAATAGTTTTTGCGAAATTATGCAGAATAGGCATTGACGATGTTGGTGTTATCCTGCATTGACGAAAATTTCTTTCCACTGAACTAAAAAAATATTTTAAGTTCAGAAATAGCAAAGTTCTCTAGAAAGCAATTTTGGGTAATCGGTTGAGTGGAGAATCAACTTGCCAGTGCGATTGTTAATGTGTGGGACAGCACGTTGTCTTGTTGATTTTTTGTACCCCATTGTTGGCCGTTTTTTCTCCACGTTTTTAACGGTCTGCCAATGTTCCTGTAATCTTGTATTCTATTTCAATTAGTCTAACCACGATATTTTTAAATTTTGCGGATTGAGTTTGAATATCGCCAAAAATGTAAAAATGTACTTCATGTACAAGTACCACTCATCACCTACATAACTCCTTATATGCAATTATTCGTGCAAACTTAGCTGTCCCACTTTCATTCACCATTTTAGAACTTATTTATCAAGAAATCAATCGCATTCAACGTTGGGTTCCCATGAACTTCGTTCAATTTGCTTTTATCTGTGAAGCAGTTCACTTTTTTAAATAAAAATGTTTAAGCACTAAAAGGAATCTGCTCTCTGCTTATTTTTATGCCAGATTTTTATTGATCATTAAAAGAATGTTGCTGACAAATATTCCAATTTTGTATAGTGACGCTTTTACCCAGTTATATGGATTGTTTTCATGTTCCAGCAAGCCAGCAGTTGTCATGTCCTCGAATGCCACTCTTCTTAAAATATAATATCAGGATTTTTTCGATTTCATTGGTATCTGTGTTTACAATAAATTTTAATTATGATAATTGCTTGTGATGAATGTATCTTTTTTCAAGTATCCTCGCAAATAAAATCCTAATTTGGATATAGGTCTGAGAATTTGCAGGCAAGAGATAGATCTTACACAGAGAAAATGAGTCAATCAAGAAATTTGATTACTCGATTGTATTATTAGTCTTGTTGGACACTCTTATTTGTATGTATAATTTCTTTCTTTATTGTTATTGAAAAGGAGCGTTGTCATAAAATCTATAGAGCGTGGTTGAATACAGCGTTACCATGGGCACAGCTTACTTAGAGGAGGGCTAGAAACGGGCTCTTGAAGCACCTCAGCCTGCACGGAGGCTTATTATTCCCTCGTGTGGGAGAGATAAATGAACGCTACGGCGCTACAAGTCCCATCTCTACCATTAGATATCTCTAGCTACTCCATATCACTTCAGGTACCAGACAGAGGCAACTCTTCTCTTGTGTGAGACTGGGTGGCAAAACATCCCAGGGGCATGATCCTGGATTCAGAGACCAGTTTCAAAATAACAGGAGATGAAAGTCTACTAGAGCCGATACACCTAATGGTATTGCAATCATTAAATGAAGATGTGCCTGTCTTTATTTAGAACCTCACAGCTGAAATGATAGCTGATTCTGTTTTGTCGTGTTTGAAGGATAAAGACAAAATTGAGGAAAAGTCATCTAAAGTGACAATGACTGACAGTACTGACTGCCCACTGCGTTTATTGAAGTCACTGTCCCAAGCTGTTGAGTGAGCTTGTGTACTACCTTCATAGAGAAAAGTTTTTGGAGTGCGTGCAGCTGAAGGCAAGCCACGTAAGGCCAAGATCACTTGGTCCACGGACAAGTTTCCCTGACATTTCCACTCGCACAATTCGTATCAGTATTAGCACGCACTCAATATTAGTTTATTTCATAACGAGCACTAACATTTATAATGAAATTGCATTCACTCGCAACAGCTCTGCTTTCGTAATTCTTCCAATTTTTACCGTGATATTTTCATTAAGTTCCTCTATTTTTGTGTTATTTCTGTGGAATATATATTCTCTGTTCTAGTGGTAGCATTTCAATACGATACACTTAAGTAAAATTTACTTCACCAAGCCATTATAATTAATAATCGGGTGATATACAAAGACTTCAGTAACAGCAAACTGCGACTGATTGTCCAAGAGAGCACGAGAGCTGTTGCATTAGACGCAAAAGTTAATGGCACATAAAGGTCAGCAATCACTTTGCCAAGCAAAATATGTGTGTAGACGGGTACTTTACATATCAGAACAAGTCTTAGACTATGCAAACTTCGCATTTGTGTAAAAATCACATATACCAACTACTTATGGAATATAGACACACACTACATGCACTTACCTAAACTCTTATCTCAGTGCGGAACTGCAGGAGCATTTTGTATACATCTTGAAAGTGCATTATGAGTGTATCACCCTCTTTGCTCAGCTTGTATTTAGTTTGCTCTGAGAGCGAGTATTCAGTATAAATCAACGACAAATTAATAACCCGCTAATTACGTAACGTACAAACCAGGGTCTTGTATAGGTTTATTTTGTTTTAAGCCCTTTCTGCTTGTGATATTCCCGTAATTGTATTTTAAATATTTTTCAAGCATCAATTATAAACACTGTCCTCTCAATTATTTTTGCTTGTACCATAATGACAATACTACAGGACAAACATTATACAAGTTCGGAAACAGTCTGTAGCATGTTCTGTCTCCATTTTTGCGTCTACTTTAACGACAGGCGACTGGTGTGATCTTGATTCAGGACGTGCTTTGTTCAATTGCAGATGCACTCATAAAAAACGTACCTGCGTAAACTAAGCAAATTCCTACCCTATTAGAGTAACTTTAAAAAATAATATAAAATACAATTATTAATTAATGAAAACATTATTGGGTAGTATTAGGGAAACAAAATAAAATTCTTGCAAGCTATAAGTATCAGAAAAGAGAAACTATGTTTTTAGAATTATTATTATTGTTGTTGTTGTAGTTGTTGCTGTTTTTGTTGAGTTTAAACCACAAAAATTAATGGTATACTATTAATTAAATGAAATATATGACCACTGATAGACTAAGCTATATTGGGTAGGTATTTTTAAACATTTTTAAATGTAACCACATGAACTGAGCTCTTCTCTAAAATAGAGAGAAATAACAGAAAGTTTCGAGTTACAATGTATATTTAAGAAGATGATGTTTATATATTTTCAATAAAACAAAAACATGTTACCATGTACAAAGCAAATATATACAATCAATAATAAACAATCGAAAGTTTCATAGATTTTCATTAGCTTTGAAATTAAATTTAAATGTCATTGTAGTGAAAGCATGTAATGTAAACGTTTCCTGGGGGTTATTACAGAGCACTCTTACACACAAATATAATTCTCATTTCACATTTGCTATCTTTATAACGATGTTTTTTTTTAAATATAAAAATTGTGCATCGTATAAATACACTGAATTATTTTTTTTTTATTAATGCAAGAGCGTGTTTTTTAAATTTCGGTTTTGAAATATACCCCTACTCCTAATGACCCAATTTCCCTAATTTTCAGAAACTATTTTTCTCTTATTTTATTTAAATTGCACATACCGATATTTTTTTTATGAAGAAACAAATATATGTGCCACTAGAGTAATTTTGAAATGTTGGGTTTCAGGTAAATCCCCATTCGTAATAATCTGATTTCACTAATTTTCTTAAACTATTTTTCATACTTAATTTAAATTCCATATGCTAATTTTGTTGTTAAAAAAACTAACATTGCAACAGGTAGAGCGATTTTTATATTTAAGTTTCAGGTAAACCTCCACTTCTAATGGCACCATTTACCTCATTTTCAGAAACTATTTTTCAATTTTATTTAATTGTATATACGGAGTTTCGTTTCAAAAAAGCAAATAATGCCATTAGAGCGATTTTTATATTTATGGTTTCAGATAAACCCCGCTCCTAATTGTCCGTTCACTGATTTTCAGAAACTATTTTTGTTATTTTGTTTCAAAGGCATACACGGAGTTTCCTTTAAAACAGTTTAAATTGCGGCTGCTAGAGCGATTTTTAAATTTCGCTTTAACCCTGACTCGTTTTTCAGGCATACACCTATTCGTAATAGTCGGATTATTCTGATTTTCGGATAGTTAAATTTTTAACTTTTTAAAAAAATTGCTTTAAATGAACCCCGAATTCCGATGATTCGATTTTGCTGTTTAACAAACTCGACGAATTGTTTATTAATTGATAGTTATAGGCTGAGTTTCGTTGTTGAAAAATAAAAATTGAGACTGCTAGAGCGTTGACGGATGTGTGTGTGTACAAATGCAATAGCTATATTTCTTTGGAATGCGCTAATAGCTCTTGGCATGTAACCTTGGCGATTTGCAGACATTCACCAATCTAGTCTTCGTGTCCTGAACACGGTTTTTTTTCCGGCAAAACCTAGATCTGTCAATCCCCTTAGAGCTCAGATTTATTTTCCTGTCGCTGAAGGCGGGGTATTCATGCCGTGAACGAGATAAAGAAGAAAGCTATAAAGGAGGGAATGGCGATTCCCAAACACTACGTTAGTTTTGAAAAGTAAGTGGTTGCTGAAATAAGCGTGTGAAAGTCCCGAGAGGTGTGCTTTGATGCGTCATTGTGCGAGATAAACTAATTTTTTAATATTAGATACTTACATCTGACACGAGGATTAGTACTGGAGAATGAAGGATGCTGTATGAATAACAACCATGCAAATGTAGCTCTTAGTTCAGCATATTGCAATGAAATCTTTTGTTTTCCTCGATAACGTAGCAAATCTTAAGGAATGAAAGTCGCATGATATACTAAAATTTCAACTGCAGAATGTGGACTAAAACTCACAAGTTCCCTAAAGCTTACCTAACCCTTTTATGTAAACCAAAAAATCCGTGGGAAGTTTTGTTTTAAAGGAAGAATGAAATAGGATTTGAAGTCAATTTTTTAATTTTACTTAAGAGGTACGTCCATAAATTTCCGGCCTCACCGATAACGATTATTGCCTTCACAAAACCCTTATCTGGTGTCGTACCTTATCTGTTAAGTAAACAATTGCAGCCGTAACTTTCGCTCTGCTGTGTTCAGTTGTTCAGATATAGTTGCATAGAGAAAGCTATGTGTACAAGATTGTGACATGTTCAAAATAGAGTATCGAGCTGTTATTAAATTCTTCACAAAAGAAAGACTTACTCCAAATGAAGTTAAACAGCGATTAGACGGTATATATGGGGAAGCATCCCTCTCATATTATACCGTAAAAGAATGGGCCAATCTTTTTCAAATGGGTCGAGAAAGTATTGAAGACGAAGAGCGAGTAGGTCGGTCCTTGGAGGTGCTCACCCCTGAAAACATGGATTACGCTTGGAGAAGGAGAAACTGTGGAAGACCGGCGGCTCAAAGTTACAAAGTAGCAGCAATGTTGAGTCTTTGTTAAACATCAGTCCTTCGAATTATTCATGAATATTTTAACATGAATAAGTTTAGTGTGAGATGGGTGCCTAGACTTCTTTCCTCAGTCCAAAAGCAGCAACGAGTCATCTGTTGTCAGGCATTTTTGGAACTCTGCCGTGGCAACGAGAGAGAATTTCTGCAAACCATTGATACAGCACATGAAAAAATGGTTCTCTAAGATCCCTTGTCCAAAAGAGAATCAATGGAGTAGCGTAAACCTGGCGAAGCACCGCCTCTAAAGGCCAAGACCACTCAGATCATGCCCACAATCTTTTGGGACTGTGAAGGAATACTCTTCATTGACTTCAAAGAGAGAAACACCACAGTAAATGGTAATTACTATGCTGGCCTACTGCACAGACTACGTGCTTTCATCAAAGAGAAAAGGCGAGGAAAGCTGAGTGGTTGTCTAGGCCTTCTTCACGACAATACGCCTGTGCACATAGCTCTTGTTGCAAAGGAAGCTGCGAAGAAATGTGGCTTCAAGGAGATCGACCATCCCCTCTACAGCCCAGATCTAGCTATCAGTGACTACTTCCTCTTCTCAAAACTCAAGAAGAATTTTCAAGGAAGGAAATTTAAGTGTGGCGAAGAAGTGGTGGATGCTGTTTATGCCCATTTTGCAGACAAGACTTCTGACTATTTGGGGGGGGGGGTTGAAATGTTAATTCAAAGATGTAAGAAGTGTATTGCAATGAAGGGTAACTATATTGAAAAGTGAAATATCATTTTTGTCTTTATCATATCTTGAAGATGGTTAGGCTGGAAACTTATGGACCCACCCTCGTATAATTTAAAATATTATTTTAATAGTAATGTTTGAATTGATAATATGTTTATTGAAAGAGCCTTACATATTATATATTTTGTGAATGACTGCATACGAGCCTATTATGCAGCATATGATGCAGGAGGTTTTCGTGTTTCATCCTCAAAATCCATTTTCTTATACAAGCTGAAAGAACAGTTTATTAAATGGTGAACTTATAAGCACTTGCTAAACTCATATGCATGGGGCCTTAATTTTGTTTTTCCCTGCACATAAACCGGGCTGGCAGCAGGAAACACATAGAGCAGCATCCCATATCCAACCCGCGATCATCAAAGTACAAAACACCTTTTTATACAGAAGATTAAATTTCTTCTTTCCGAGTTGGTGGGTAGTATGGCAAACACTTTAGTAAACTTGTAGCGATGAAATTTTTAGCAATTTAGTAGCAAAATGTTCTGCTGTACAGCTTACCCCTCCTCCATTTTTGTGCCCACTTTGCTAGAGATATTCGTGGTCATTATTTTCCATGAAGCAACATCATACAGTTTCTCCCGTGTTTATATATTATTCCTGCGTCTTAATTACTTGCCCAGAAATAAAGCAGAACATATTTCACGAACTGTTGATCTGTCATGTGATGAAATCCCGGAAAACTTATTTGAAATTCTGCACGCTATTGGACAGTTGATTAATTTCTTTAAAAGTTAGAGCAAGTGAAAATGTGGGATTATGTATTAAACTTTTGAACCATGGCAAATAGACAAATGAAACTCCTCCTAAACAGACATTAACTGGCCTTATAAGCGTCTTTGTGTGTCGCTGTTTGCAAGCTGTGACCTGCCAGCTTCGGAACCCCGATCAGCGTGCGAGGAAAAACAAAACGCATACTCAAATTCTATAAATTTCTAAATTCTATAAATTCAAATAACTAATTACTAACAAATAAAAACATTTATCCTTAATGTAATATTTTAATAAATTAAATTTTATTTCAGCTTATATTTAATGCAGTCACCAGCTTCAAACCTTTAAAGTTTCTAGCCTGCATAGTTTTTGAGATGTTCGTAAATATGCTATAATTTAACACTGTCAACACAGAACATTCCGTTTTCCCTTAAGAAGCGATGGAAAAAACTGAACTGATGGCATCACAACAGTCTGCAGATTTGATACATAGCTTGAAATGGAATGGGGTGGAACGGAATGGTATACTTCTCAAATACATAAATTCATTCGGAAATTATGATACATCACGAATGTGATGAATGAAATGTATTGCTCGTTTTATTTTCTTTTGTGCAAAAACTGATCTAATTGAAGTACGGTACTGAATTGTTGCGTTTCTCTCTTTGCTTTTCTCTTCTTGGTATTAAACCGCCATCTATATTTGAAGGAATCATGTCTTTTGTCACGTACAGTGAGGCTATCTGAATTACGGGCCGACAGAGGCGACTGCTTATCTGGAGAAGTAAATAGTAAAGGCTTATTACGCATATGCAGGTATCAGCTTGCAGTTAGTATGGGAAAGGATATGTCAACCAGTGTTTTCATGCGGTGTAAATCGTGTGCTAATTGTCTTCGTTAGTTATGACACTACACAAATACTTGGACAGGTTTTTATGTACGATAAATATGTGAAGACGGATTCTTGCAGAAAAGTGCTAAGGCAATTCACAAGAAAATATCCTGGCAATCGTGTTGCAGGTAGAAAACAGTTGGCCAACTTGTTAAAAAGTTACAAAACAGTGTCTTTGAATGACAAGAAACGTGTTCCGTACCGCAGTGTTCTTACGGAAGAGCAGTTAGATGAAATACAGGCATTTTTACTCGGATGCCAGCAATGTATTGCCGCTCAGGGGTATCATTTTCAACATCTCTTATAACACGTGTTAGTGCTTATTATCAACAGTTCTAAATACAATATAATTTTATGATTTCAGTAAAAATGTAAATAATAAATAACAACTTTACGCACGGCGACTCTTGCCCCTTTTCCAGTCTTGGCTCTGCACTTCACCAGTAAGCAGCTGCGCTCAGATGGCCCTTAACTCAGGTAACCTCACTGTACATTCAATTGACCACAATGGTATGTAAAATTAACGCAGGAAAAACGACAATAGATTTTCTGTATCGTTGATTCGACTAATGTTTGACGTGCACATAAGAATATTCAGTTCTATTTTCGCTAGATACGGAATGAATTTACAGTGGATTACATATGCATATGAATGATGAAAACATATAGAAATTATTTAAGATATATGAAATACATATGTTAATTTATATTAAAGCAGTGAAACAGACAAGTTCATAGTATTTTATGTAATTTTTCATTAGTATTAACAAAAAACATAAAATAAAATATTGCATATATGTGTGTGTCCGTGAGTGTGATCGTCAAAGGAATATGTGGTGTGAAAAGCGCAACTTTGACATAGCTTTAGCTTTAGTTCTAATATAGGAAGTGACAAATCTGCAATACATTGATTACACATTTCCTCCATTATAGTTATGTCATCGATCATCACTTAAGTAACATTTTAAGCTAAACAACTTTTATTTTCTGATTGGAATGTTTCATAAGGATAATTTTAGCAAAGTGGTTAACGTCCAGCCTTTGCAACTAAGTTTTGTATAGGATGTTTTTCACTTTCAATTTTCGAAAACGTTAAAGATATTACTGTACGGGGATTATAAGAAAAATATGAAGTCGTAATGGGAATGGGTTCGAAAACTGTAAATTGTGTTTTGTTGCATTTCTTAGATTTGTTTACGTTGGTGTAGGAAATTTTAGTTTTTTGAAATGTTGTGAACGATAATTAGTATCAACAAGTACTACGCTTGTGGGGTAGTGCAAAGTAGAGAAACAAAGCTCAGAGAGTACAGTACTAAGGTAACAACTTCGCATTTTAAATGGCGTTTATCTATTTAGTAAAAATATCAGTTTAAATGTTCCTTTAAGATCACGTTCCTACATGATGATGGCGTGATAAATAATGAGGATTTGATTAAATGCACATCCCATTCGCTGGGGCGAAGCGTCCATTAAGACTGCAAGGTTGAGCCCGTCTTGTCTCGCATATGTTAGTTTTTATTGACGAATTGAAATTTCCTTGTTTGAACTAATGCAGAGTATGTGACGTTAATAGCACATCACCAATAATACAATGGAATACAGTGGAAGATTCAGCCTACCTTTCTCAAGCGTAGTAGTGATTTTATGCCTCACTGTCAGGGAAAGATGAAATGAAGTCTTTCATGAAGTTTCCGTTGCTGTGGAGGCTAGTCTTGTTAATTATGTCTCTCTTCTGGGATTTTGTAGAACCTCAAACCTAACTGAAGGCCGGGATGCAGACGCTATCAATTTAAAATATAGTATTTTGCCAATTTTAATTGTGTAGTGGTAAAATGAAATATTCTATTTATTTTATTTTATTTGAACATTAAACCCCATTTACTATTACTTTTATGTTTAAAACCCCTCTTTAAACTCCTTTAATTGTATTTTAGTGTTCGCGAGACCGAGGACCGTGTGATAGGTTCACAACTCTTCATTTTAAACTCTTTTCCTCTCTATTGTGATTGGCAACTTAAAGTTATCACAGGTTCAATCTCGGCCAGGGTCGATGGGTCTCGTGTAGTAGATTTATGGCATGTAAAGGTAACTTAAGCCTGAATGAAGAGACCTATGAGCAAAATTTATCGGCTGTTCCACGCTGATGACATGAGATGTGAAAGAGCGTCTGTAAAAAAAAACAAATAAACAACTTCAATTTGACAAAGCAATAATTTTTTGTTTCAAATCGTATTCAAAATGTGACAGAATGGCCCGGTATCTTACAAGGATTATAAAGAAAGGGACAATAAATAGTTTGGTAAAATGTTAGAGGCTGACAAGTTTGCACAGAGGACTGAGCTTATATAATACAAACATAGTTAATGCTAAGTCATGGAATATAACATTCTGTAGAATATTTAACGTGGTTTAATTTGATTATCCTTTACTTTATTATAATCACAATGTAATAATTTTCATTACAGAAGCATTTTCGTGGTATATGTAGCATAAATTAGATTTCTCATACCTCAGCCTACCGTAAACAAAAAGTTACGCCTTGTCGTTACCCAATCACCATGTAATACAAAACCTGCCTAAAAGATTTTAATGCCCAATTATCTGTTTATGCATTGTTAAAGAACATTTCTGAGCACTTAATTGCATTATTCTTCATGCAGACGTTATATAATAGTTGTACATTTAAGTTGAACTACTGTTGTAATGTAGTGGATTTAAATGTGGAGGAAGTTTTAAGGGAGGCTTGTTAACTCGCCTTGTAGTTAGAGACATGGGTTTTAATTCTCATAGTGAGACATGGCATGAGATTACAGCTTCAGTTGCCAGGTCTCGAGGAGCACGTCCAACCTTCAGGTGGAATCAACAGCCTTGCCGCATGCTGTCGAAAACATTGTGACCTGCATCGATCGCATTACTTGGCCGGAAGTTGCTGTTAACAGGGAAAGTTTCGGTGTGGACTGCGGCTTCCCCGTTTACCAGCCCTCATCATTCCTCCTGCTTGTCGCTTGTTTCGGAAACCTGCCCTGTTACAGATTGTTCGGTAACTTTGAATTGGATAGAGTGTTGATATATTCTCCACGTTTTATAGAGCAATGTGCACGCATTCTATGATTAAAGTTTCCTCATCTTGGAGTTCTACAGTTTGCTCGAAGAGAATTTCAATTATTTAAAATTTGTTTTCTTTTAGTTAACTAAAAGTTATCGATAACTAGTTTCTGTTATCTTTATTATTATCCCCGTTATTGTGTGCCTCCTGCTCCTCATATCCCTTGTTTTGAAGCATAGAAATAAAAACCTAATAAGAAGCAAAAAAGAAATACTATTGCTTTCCTTTTAATGTTCTCAGAAGACAAAGCATTTTAGCATAACTATTTAAGGAAAGGCAAAGGAAAAAATAATGGATTGCATTTCAATGCATTTAATTATGCTTCTGGCTCTTCTGTCCCACTTTTTCATTCACTCTTTCCAAAAATCTGTCCTCTGCAGCTTAGAAATGGAAAGGGCGAGGAAGGCTTGTAGAGAGTAAGAGAAAGGGTCAACAAAGAAAGAAGAAAAAAAAAGCGAGAGAAAAATAATGCACTTTTGCTTTGCTGTTACTCATTTATACCTATTCCCTTCTCTACGTAATTACAAACGATGAAATGGGATTCTTCCGTACTTTTGTTTTAATATCTTCCTTTCTTAAAGTCTCAAAATAATTTTTGTCGGTTAAAGAAGGGGATGTTTGTTGTTGCTGTTTTACCTTAAGGTGATTAATAAAAGACATAGTACCAAGTGCACACATTCGCAATGAGGTATACAAAAGTCCCAATGAAGAGATCGCTGCTTCACGTTAGATTTATTTAACGACGCTCTTAACATTTGTTCTTTACCACCCCATTCAGTTCAGGGCGTGAAAAGGCAATAACGTTTGCTCAGAGACCTCTCCTTTCAGGTTTGAGGTTCTTTTACATGTTTTGAATCTACGACACGGGACCAATGATTTACTTCCCTTCCGATGGAAACCGTTTTTGTTATTTTTAAATCCTAAGAAATCACTTACCTTGTGACCTTGGGCAAATAAGGTTGTCACTAGACCCTCAGGATCGACACTGAAAAATCATAAAACAGTACTATAAATTTGACAGTTTCAAGACCAATGACTGTGAATAACGGATCGGAAACTAACGTATGAACATTTCTTCATCATTTTAAATGAAATATATCATAAGACTGCTTTAAGAAAAATTAAAGTAAACACGCGCGTGTGTGTGTGTGTACATAAGTGATAGGTAAAATTACTTTAGTTAGAAATTAATTCCCTTCATTCCCGTTTCTCAGATGAAAAGTGAACAGTAGGAAGAATTGGCAGAAATAAAGAATGATAGAAAGATAATGGTCTGGTTTACATCTACCCTTTTGTAGTAATAATACTTTTGGTGCAGACCTTTACATCTTATATTTTAATTCCTTTCAAACTATATATATATATATATATATATATATATATATATATATATATAAACCTCAGTCAGATACACACCTACACACACACACACACATACACACACACACACACACCTCAGTCATGACCGTCCTTCCTGACTTACTAAGGTTTTTTCCTGGTTCTTCATAAATGGCAAATGCCGGGAAGGTACCCTAAACTTAGGCCTGAAACGTTTCCTTTTTTAAAAAAAATATCCTTTCCCAGTTTATCATTTCATCTCATGTATCAATCATCTGTGTCCACCACCTGTGGTGCCTCGGCAGTAAAAACGGGTGTTAAAAAAACTCAATGCACCTACCACCAATAAATCCAGTTTATAAATAAATCGCGATAATGTCATCTACTGAAAAGCTTAATTTTGTATCTTACTTTCATGATATTTGCGAACCAACTTCAGCAATTGGGAATTGTGAATGACCTGCCCTCGTAATGAAAACCATAAATATTGTGATAGTTCTGTACTCCGTTCTACAGCAAATGTGGTAGATGAAGATGGATTTGACTGTATACCACAACCAAGATGTGAAGAACAAATGACCTATGGTTTTATCAGTGTTTTTATGACAACTAAAAAATTGACGATTAAATTAAGTTTTTACTTTACTTGTTTTTAGGTTCTCTTTCAAAGATTTCTTACATGCCAATCCTAATGCTGTAGATACAGAGTCATTGTATCCTTGTGACTGCAGTGTATTACTTTTCACAGACAATGAGCGGGAGGTCTGGGGTTCGAATCCCACCAGGACCGCCCTCCCTACCGCCACGGGTTGCCGAGGTCGTTAAGGCATGGACTCGTGAGCGGGAGGTCTGGGTTCGAATACCGCCAGGACGTCACCCCTGATTGAGGTTTTTTCCAGGTTTTCATAAATGGCAAATGCCGGGGAGGTACCCTAAACTTAGGCTTGGAACGATTCCTTCCTTAAAAATAAATCCTTTCCCAATTTATCATTTCATCTCATGTATCATCAGTGCCCATCGCCTGTGGTGCCTCTGTAGCAAAAATGGGCATTACACACTACTAAAAAAAACAATGAAGGACAGTGTGTAAGCGGTCCATGTCTCCATTTTACTTCCTTTTAAAATTGTCAAAATATTATTAAACAGTTTTACATAGTTTTACTAAAATCCCCATACAAACTTCTTCCATGAAACCTCCTTTGTTTCAAAATCATCCCTTAAGTCTTATATTAATATACCTCGAAAAGAGATTAACAAACACGGTGTTTTCCGCAGCTAAAAATTATATGCTGTCTTTCTACAGACATGATCACCCATGAGTACGCTACATATTTATCTTGCAGCCAATTACATTTGAACGGAAATTGCTAAGCAATCGCTCAGTGAAAATGACATGATAACAAAAGTTTGCATAATTATCTTGGTAGTAAATAAAACGTTTAACGTTGCCGTTCAAACTAAAAGTTTTATTCGTTAATAAAACGTTTGAATATATTTACTTAAACTTGGAGAAACGACAATTTATTTGGATAGTTCATCGATATTAACTAGATACTGACCGATTTTTTTCTATCATCCCACCCCCTTCTTGGCCTTCACTGTGTATCGGTTGCCGATTTTCTTCTGTAGCTTTCCTCAAATTCCAAGTCATAACTCATTGCCTTTGTTTGGCATGTACCTACGCACCTCCAGTCTATAGGGTGGTGGTATTTTCAGTCCCTGAATTCGCGACTTCTTCTTTCGCCGTTACTCTGTCTCTCCTTGACGTGACCGTGTATATTCCTCTCCATTTCTCTTTGGCTTACCTCCAATACATTTGTCTTTCTATGTCATGGACAAGATGTGGGATCTATAAAGAAGTTCTGGGAGTAAAAAGATGTTATTAATATTCTTTTAATGTTCGAGGTGTATCCCTTATCCATCAAGATAAATATTAACTGCCCAAATTCGACAAGGAAGCTTAAACATTTTGGAATTAATGGAAGGTGAATATAACAAAGGTTATATATATATATATATATATATATATATATATATATATATATATATATTCTATAAGTAAGTTGCTTATTGTATATAAGCAACTTATTTCAGAAATATAATTACTTCTTAGTTTGTAAAAACTTTGTTACAAATAAGAAGATTAAGTCCAATGTAAGGCGCGGGGGATTTCATTACTTATAATTTGATCATTAAGTCTGTAAAACAGTTTTGGCAGGACCAATATCTTCCATTATATATGAATCTACTGATACCACTGTTTGTACTGGTATCTCTAGTTGGAATAATGTTTAAGAAAATATGATTGGAGAACTCTATTGCAATTTGTGTGTAAACGTATGGGAATTGCAAAAGGTGTATTGGAACCGCAATGCTTGGTAACAAACGAGGGCACAATCATAGTTAGCATTGACAGAGCGAAGGCAGAAGTGTTCATTGCAGTCATTGTTGGTATTTCAGAGCTTACTTAAAAAGAGTACGAAGATTGAAGTAGTGGTGTTGCAGGAGCACCTCCCTCAAAGATGTATTTCTGAAGTTTCAACAATGCGCATGGATAAGGTGCTTCGTGTAAGGAATGCTAAAGAATGCTTTGCCATATCGGCACTTTATGTGTCCGTATTTCGGTGATATTTTGGAGGATGCGTTACGGTATATGGTGTTGACTGTAGAGGTAGAATCTGACAGTGTTGAACATATATAAAATATTGTTGGGTTATCCCAAAATTTCATCCCCCCCAAAAAAATTCGTCAAGAATAAACTATGTGAAGAATGGTATAAATGCCGATGATGCTGATAACGGTATTTGATGTCCAAGTTTTGATAATCATGCAATTTTTCAAAGCCAAACTGTTAATGTCGCGTACCTGGGACACAATTTCGTCTCGCTTTGCGGAGAAAACAGCGAAAATTTCAAACCTGTGTGCAAATTGTTTTACGTGACATTGCCTGTTTTATACCGCTACTGATGTGAAGGTTTTACTGCTACGGTGGGGACGGGAGATATTCTCCGTGCGACTTTGGTCTCATCTCCAAACAGGCAGAAATGCTTTGGCACACAAGAGGAGAAATCCTTTGAGCAGTAGGGCACTAGTTCGCTTACTTCGACAAAAGCTGCCCTGATGGTTACCATCGTTCTCCAGAAGTATGGAAAAGGGTGATAAATATGGCAGGGGATCACACTGAAGAAATGTATCATAAAATTAGAACAAATGGTTTCTCAGATACGGAGATGTCACATCTTTATTTACCCCCCCCCCAATTATCTTGGATATACAATGTGTAAAATGCTCTAGTTTCCAGAAAAAAACCTTTGACGCCATAGCCTGCAGTGGACCTTGATGAGCCGCAATGACCGCTGCGGTCGCTATTTTGGACATCATAGTGTCATCGTAAAGCAGGTGCTCTATGTGACCAGCACACCAGCATTCGTCAGCATACGGCCTACTAGGCCGAATAACGCTGACTCTCATTTAGGCAACTTCCCAATTGTTCTCACGAGGAAGAAAAATAAATGAAATGTAATATTAAAAAGTTATTGTTACTGCTGATTTCATTAGTGGTATATTATATTCAATGATTTTAAAGATATTCGCTAAAGCAATGTTTTTGAGCTTAATTATTAACTCAGAGAAAGTCCGCGAGTTGTATCACACAGTTTCGTGTCAGGCTGTACCGCAAGGCAGATACGAGTGTGAATACCCTCTTCATTTTGTCAGCTGTTTATACTCATAATGCAGCATTGCGGTACAGCAATATTTCTACTGAAAGGGACAGCATTGTAGTGCTGCACAGCTCCAAAGTATCATAATGCTTTTTAATATAATTACAGGAGTGTGAGTTTGAAAAATTAGTTTTCAAAAGTGTTATTATCTTATAATAATGAGATTACGAAATCTGCAGAGTTGACTATTTTAAAAAGAGACATTAAAGTAAACTTAGTTACAAATTATTCTTTCTTTTGAATTCAGGACCCCGGAAAAACTAATATTAGTAATTTTCTTCCTGTAAGTTATTTTATCCTGAAGTAGTAACACCAAATGCTAAACGCCCTACAGTCATCAATTATAAATGCCGCTTTACGCTTGTGTCTTACTGGTGAAGCAGTAACGAAGTAAAAGCATTACGTTGCTGAGTTACACGAGCTCTATCACAAAAATAAAATAAATTGCAATTAAATACTATGTTCGTGCTGGATTCGAATATGTTTCCAGTTTTTATTCCATCGGTCAGAATATTTTATTACTATGTTTAAACTTAACACAATTAGTACCTACCTAGCTATAAATGATAAATCTATAATTTCCAATAAAATCACAACATATGTTTTTGAACGATTATCGAAATGGAAAACACTGACTTGCAAAGAAAATGGCAAAAGAAAAACCAGAGAAGCGAAGTAAGAGGGGGTAAATTTCCCTTAAGGACGAAACATGGTGTTTACCTGAGAGTCAAGTATAAATGACTCGGTGGATAATTGTAGTGATCTACTTGTTAAATCACGCCTACCACTCACAGTATCTAACTGCTTTACGTACATCTCCCATCTTCCCGAGGTAGACATTAAGCGAACATGAGGTTTATCCTCAGGGTTAAGTGGGTAACTAACACCTCCCTGAAATTATTTGAAACTGCTAAAATTCAACAGACCATAATTAATCTAATTTTATTTATTGTTATGCCAGTTGCCTCATTAATCATACTATTTTCCATTTTCTCTCGAATCATTACGACATTTTGAAGCTTCTTTTCACTCAGCCTGATAGAACACATTTTCATGTTTTTGTATGATTTAATTTACGAGTTAAATGATTGAAAGTCACATCAGTGTATGGAGAGACATTCCAGAACGTTTCGCCTTCGTATGCTACAGCTCCACCGCACCGTTATAACAGAGAATCTTTCGAAGCAACTGCAAAAAATCACCAACATCAAGTAACTTTTGCTGTACACGTAATCGAATACTAAAGGAAAGAAAAGCTTCCTCAACCAACATCGACACGCTCGTTAAGGTGCATGCTCGTGAGCGGGAGGTCTGCGGTTCGATTACGACCAGGATCGTTTTACATGATTGAGTACTTTTTCCAGGTTTTTTTTTTTTTTTTCAATATTCATAAATAGCAAATGCCAGGGTATCCTAAACATAAATCTAGAACGCTCCCTTCCTTAAAAAAATCTTTCCTCATTTTATCATTTCATCTCATTTGTCATACTTGCCTCTCAAGTTCGCGGTTTCGAACCCGGCCAGGACCGATGGATTTTTTTCAGGCGTAAAAATCCTAAAGATGGCTTCCTTCGGAAGGAAAGTTAAGTCGTGGGTCCCGTGTCGTACATTTACGGCACGATAAAGAAACCTCAAGCCTGAAAGAGAGGCCTCTGAGCAAAATTTGTCGGCCGTTTCACGCCCTGAGTTGAATGGGACGCTGATGACCTGAGATGTTAAAGAGCGTCCATAAATAAATAAATCAAAAAAAAAAATCTCATTTGTCATCAGTGTCTACCGCCTCTAATGCCTCAGCAGTAAAAACTGGCGTTAAACACTATTTAAAAAATTCCATCACTGAACTGCTGGTCTACCGATGCTTTATTATTCAAGAAGTCGATGCTTGGGGGTCTATTTAGAGGTAAGACGAACACTGTGAAGTTGTTATAGGGAAAATTAAAACATGCCTGTTCACAGAAATCTTCTGTGAATATAAACTATTGTAATATTAACCATGTTTATTACGAAACTTATACCGATCTCATAAAGATCACCAAATGAATTTAAATATCGCGTAATGTGTAATTGACAATGGAAACAATAGAAAGCAGAATAAGCACCAACAAATAAATAAATAAGCAATGTTGGTTGCCACTCTTTCATTTGTCATTTGTTTCATTATTGGAGTAAAACAAATGGTGTGAAATTGTGTAAATGTTTATATTTTCATTCATTTTGAATTCTGCAGTGAGTTAATACGCTCTCACGGGTTTATATTTGAAGCTTTATGTATGTTTGCACGCAGTCCTAAAATGTCTGTGTTTAGATTAGCCAGCAGTTAAACACATCTAAAATCCATCGTATCCAAGATCCAACGTACTCATCTGAGGTTTTATTCTTCTAAGCTGCAATTAATGCATAAGTTGAAAGCTGATGACCCTATAAAAGACTTGCTTGCTATGAACATTGCCATTGAGTCCATCTCAAAAATGTGGCACTTAAACGATAATCATATCATGGCCTATTGTTGACACATACAATGTTAGGGTACATTGGTAAAGCCCCGTTTGTTAGAGCGTGCATGTGAGCAAGGGAGATGATAGTAATGCACATGCGCTGTAAGGCATGACGCTGGAATCCTTCGCGAGGGAATCGTGCAAGAGATTGAACGTGCCTATTCGTAATCTACACGTGGACCATTATCATCAACTATGTAAGCAGAAGATATTGAATAAATTCAACTATTATGGAAACTCTTAAATATCTCGGTTCATGAGAATATATATTCCCTATTTTCCTCCTTTTCGGTTACATGTGATATGGATGTAGCTGTATTTGTAAATTGAGTTTGACCTCTTGTCCGAACTTTAGGCGTTGGAAAATAATGTAATGTAAGAACTTCGCGAGTAGCTCTTAGCAATTCGGGACATATGTGACATTGTTCACATATTATAATTACAATAATTGGATTCATTAAATATGTTATCAATTTAATGAAAGATTAACATTCACAGGCATTACAGTCCCAATTATCGTCTAAGTGCAACAATGTGTTGGAGCGCTTATGGCATGAGTGGGAATATCGTCTTAATATCTGCAGCGTGGCATGTGAAGCACTTATTGTTTGTGAGGCAGGCACTAAAATGGTTTGAGTTTCTCTTCCTAATGTTGCCAGTTTCATGAAACTATGACTACCGAGAAAGTCACTATATACGAGAGTAGGTCCATCGGTTTCCGGCCTAACCATTTTCTAGGTATGATGAAGACAGACTCTATATTTCACTTTTCAATATAGTTACCCTTTATTGCAGTACTTTTCTCACATCTTTGAATTAAACATTTCAACCCCCCCCCTCCAATAGTCAGAAGTCTTCTGCAAAATGGACATAAAAAGCGTTCATTACTTCTTCGTCACATTAATTTCCTTCTTTGAAGGATCTTGAGTTCTGAGAAAAGCAATTAATCACTGAGAGCTAGATCTGGACTGTAGAGTGGATGGTCGATCTCCTTGAAGCTACATTTCTTCACAGCTTCATTTGCAACAAAAGCTGCACAGGCGCATTGTCGTGAAGAAGGCGCACACCACCACTAAACTTCCCTCGCCTTTTCTCTTTGGTGGAAGCACGTAGTCTGTGCAGAAGGTCAGCATAGTACTCCCTATTTATTGTGGTGTTCTCCTCCTTGAAGTCAATGAAGAGTATTCCTTCACAGTCCCAAGAGATTGTGGCTGTGATCTTCTGGGTTGACTGAGTGACCTTGGCCTTTACAGGCGGTGCTTCGCCAGGTTACGCCATTGATTCTCTTTTGAACAAGGCATCACGGTAGAGGATCATAGTTTCATCTGCTGTAACAATGGTTTGTAAAACTTCTCTCTCTTGGTGCCATGGTAGAACTCAGAGCACCAAAAATGTCTGACAACAGGAGACTCGTTGCTGCTTTTGGACTGAGAAAAGAAGTGTAGGTATCCTTCTTGCATTAACTTTATTCATATTTAAATATTCATGAATAATTCGAAGGACTGTTGTTTTAGAAAGGCCCAACTTGCTGCTATTTCTTTAACTTTAAGTCGCCGGTCTTCCATAATTTCTCCTTCCACAAGAGCGATGTTTTCAGAGTGAGCACCTCCAAGGGCCGACCTGCACGCTCTTCGTCTTCAATGCTTTCTCGACCCATTCTTTTACGGAAGAATATGAGGGGGTATTCTTCCCCATATACAGCGTCCAATCGCTGTTTATTTCATTAGGAGTAATTCATTCTTTTGGGAAGAATTTAATAACAGATCGATACTCCATTTTGAACAAGTCACAATCTTCTACACATAGCCTTCTTTAGGCAACTATATCTGAACAACTGATACAGCGGAGCGAAATTACAGTTGCAATTATTTACTTAACAAATAAGGTATGACACCAGATAAGGCTTTTGTGAAAACGATAATCCTTATCGGTAAGGCCGGAAACTTATGGACCTACCCTTGTATGTTTGTACTCACAGAGTGTTTCTGTGCACACCCTGTGTGAAGATGATGCCGTCTTTTTAATGCAGTCATATATTTAAAATAAGGAGAACTTTAGCCGAGCTAATCTCCTATTTGTACTGTTTGTAGCAATGCCCAGCCATAGAGGTACACTAAACTAGCTCGTACTACATGCTTCTGTGGTTTTCCTGCAGATTTATTAGGGCACATACAACCACAACGCTCGGGTATGGTCAGCACACGTTAATACACTGGTTGGTAAACGCTGCTCTCTGCCCTACTGCGTCACGTCCCTGAACCAAGGCTAGGTCCTTAGCTCTGCTAGTTCTCTCCCTTGTGACGCAATCTTGGCGCATCAGCGCGATCAAATATGCAGCAGTAACCTCGTCACACATAACGAGTTTCTCGGCGGGTCTCTGCATCGTTTCAGAACAAGTTTTCCTTCCGAGAGGAAACCGTTTCCATTACTCTGATGAAATTTCGATATAAGAAGGTAACTCTTTTACTGAAACTTTCTCGTTTATAACCAAAGACAGATAAGAGAAAACGTGTACTCTGTGTGCAGTCACGAAAGTAAATGCTAACAATTCCTAAATATCTGCTGAATAACCCCTAGCATCCTTTTTACATATTAGTTACTGGAAACGAGAATAAACTTGCAAGACGTGCAAACAGTTGAGTAAGTTACCTCAGTCTGTAGAACTGTTTTTATTTATGTATTCTGTGTCATTTTATTTCTAAAACTATATTTTTTACATACCAAGACTTCAGGCAAATTTAAGGTGATATACAGTAGTTTCGTCTTTGTCGTACTTTAAATGTTGCTAAGTGTCAAATCCATTCCTTTCTTCCTAATCTTATCTATGTAGTAACCTCTTCCAGAGTCCTTTCTTTCGACTGGTCGAGATCAGACATTTCTAATAGAGATGATGTCTTAGCCTTAGATTGGGCTTACTAAGAGCGTGTCTCGAACTTCAGAGCGAAAAGGAGTAGCGATTTCTTGTGATAAAGAAGACTTTTTAACTGTTAGTCGAAATTTAGAAATTTGTAGGTTCGTAAATCATTCTCCACCCCTCGCCCACTGACCAAAGCATTGTGTAAGTTATGTTTGATTTATTGTAATTCTCTTCAATTTTGTTTATATTCTACAGTGTATATATATATATATATATATATATATATATATATATATGCTTTGACCATTATATTTCTTTAAAGTGAAAACTGAAGACAAGCATATATATCAATAATAATATACATATTACTATATTCATTATGCTTTACCATACAAATTTTAATTGCAAATATTAAAAGTAATGTTGAATATACATATAGTTAGCATTGTATGTCTGTTTGTCTCTTTGGTTACAATAAATTCATGTTTTGTACAATTATTCTCCCATAATGAAACTATCTTTCACATTTAGGAGTCGCTAAGGCGTGGACTCGTGAGCGGGAGGTCTGGGGTTCGAATCCCGCTAGGACCGTCCTCCCTTACTGAGGCTTTTTCCAGGTTTTTCTCAGTCCTCATAACTGGCAAATGCCGGGGAGGTACCCTAAACTTAGGCCTGAAACGTTTCCTTCCTAAAAAAAATCCTTTCCCAATACATTATTTCATCTCATGTATCATCAGTGTTCACCGCCTGTGGTGCCTCTGTAGCAAAAACGGGCCTTAAGCACTACTCAAAAAAAAAAAAAAAAACATTTAGGCCACGTTTAGGGTGCCTTCCTTAGTTCGTTTTCCCAATTAAATGCATGCTCAGGCTTTAACGGAAGGGTGCCGCATAAGAGTTTATTCTTATATTAACGACGAAGAAAACAATAGCGCATTGCAGAGTCTATAAAAAGGCTAATTATTCGTTATATAGGTGGAACACAAAGTCTTTCCCTGATAACTTTATTATTTTTGTACTGTATAATATTACAACATTAAGGGAAATGGAGTTTATTATTTTTAAATTTTAAATTGCTGTGGTGGTGGTCCCATATTCATGTGTCACTGATCATCAAGCTCTACAAATGACATTAATACCCCTTCTACGAAATTCCTCTCAAAAATGACGCGTAATTTTTTATGAACTCTTGCGAGAAAGTCACTTAATTTTCCGGATTCTGCTGAGTAAAAAGTCATAGCTCAGCAACTCTGGCTTTTTTTTTTACCGAAGTAATTTGCCCCACAATCGACACAAAATGGCATCCTATGGAAACAGTCACACCATACTTTAGAGATGGCAGCAACCTCCTCTTTGAAGGACGCAACAGTTACTTCCAAATTCCCATATTGAAGTTACTTACATTTTCCTTGAGGAAAAAGTCACAGGGAGCCAGATATGAACTGCACTGAAATTGGTATCTAAACCCACATCCACCATACGTGTAGTATCTGGCACCTTCGATTTTCATTTATTTGTACTTTGGAGGAGAGTGTTTTCTCGACAGCTAAATATTAAATGTAGATACCCAGACATTTTTTCACCGTTTTTTCACTTTCCCCAATATACGAGTTGTTGTTATAAAAAGAAAATTTGGCGAGTTTAAATGAATTTCACATAAAATTGGCAATAGAGCACAGTAAGCGAACAAAAATGCGTTCACGCTTTTTTCTGTGCTCTTAAGGATACAGAGGAACACAAGAGTTCTGCAACAGGAGACTCTCTTCCCTTCTTCAAACTTTAACTTTGATTATTTTTTCTTTTTTTACGATCAATATAATTTTTCTTAAGCAGTACGGTCATCTTCGTTTATATTCGTGTTTTATGCACAGTGCTTTCAGTGATGACAAGTCGATAGTAAATATTAATAGATTCACACAAGATTTTAAGTTAAGTTAACCTTGACACAGGTAGATTTATGAAAAAATTGCAACAGAAAATTCTGGCAATAAGACTGTCAATCCTAGAAAAAAAAACTTTGAAATTGGTCTGACTTTTGGAAAGAAATAAGAAATTACTTCGGAAGCGAGCTGCCTCAAGGAATGAAAACTACTTAGTTAATGGCTGTCTCAAAGATTTAATCAACCAGTAAAGTGGATGTAAAGATAGCCAACACCGAGGGGGAGGGTGATACTTGCTAGCACTTTTCCCGCCTCTGTTGGGGCTTAATCAATTGATCGACACCAGAGGAGAGATAGGAGGAGAAAACTCGAAACAGCCAATGCAACCGGTAGCTGGGCACTCTAATTGGAGCCTTCAATTGAAAAAAAAAAAAGTAGGAGTGTAGAGTTGTTTGTGCCGCGCACTTTGCTGGAAACAGCCTAAGAAACGCTAAGTTTCAAGTATAAAGGTGGCTATCATTTTATAATTCAAATCTCTCTATCAACGGTATTCCAGAATCGCCCAATTTTTTCAAATTATATCCTCACGTACTTTCACGGCATGCATATGGTATGGTTGCATCTTGCAGCAGATTTAAATATGGACAGAATTAGGCGTTATACAAGTTTCTTTCCTGTAATTTCCTCTGTAATGGTTTTATACAGAATAAGCTACAAAATGAACATTTAATCGATGCACAGCTATTAATAATTGCTAATTTCCTGCTGTTCTTGTGCATCTATTTTAATATAATTTATTTTATCTGTTAAGGATTGTGCACTGCTGAATTCAGAGCCAGTTCACGTGAACAGAGTATTTACGTATTTAGTCGATGAAACAGAGATAACATTTTTCAAAGAAAATATATTTTCAAAGTATTTGTAGCAGTTTTCAGCAGTTATTAAAGCAACTCTGCTTTACCCAACGCTTGTGGTGTAATTAGGGGCTGCCTATTCCAGAAAATTATTCTGCGACACCCTGTCATATAGCACGTTAAAAATTGCATATGACTTTTAAACTTCAACCTGTTACACCATCGAGTGAGCAATATAAGAATACAACTGTTTGAAATATTTCTACAGAGCGGTTGCGTTCTGGAAGAAACCAGTCATGTAATTTGTTTTAGGGAGATTTTGATAGTAAGTGGTTATGCGTTCATATATTTCTCATTGCTTTCATTGATGCCGAGGGGCATCATTTTCAATCTCTTATAACACAGGTTAGTGCTTATTATTATCGAATTTAAATACAGTTTCATTTTATGCTTTCAGTAAAAATATTAGTACTAAAATAAAAGAAAAACTATCTCGAATAGGTTTAATGGCGTATGAGCAGTAGTCATTTTCTTTTAAGCTAATAGGGGCAGGCTACTTCAGCATATTTGCTGTAGTTACTCTTTGTAAGGTAAAGAAACCACGCTAATCCTGCTGAACACCCAACAAGAACTTAATTTCTTTTAATCGGATTCTTTCTTTGGAGAGCCTGTTCATTAGACGTGTTTCGTTTTGATATTCGAGTCGGCGATCAGAATGGCATACCCAGTTTTCTCGTTATAGTCAGCAGGATTCCTCTGAAGTCACTGAGGGCTAGGAACGAACACTTTGGTATCCCGTGGCGCAATGCTACCCTTCTGCTTTTGAACTCGGTTCAAGGAAAGCAATCGATCATAGCACAGAACTACTGCAATACGCCAAGAATCCCTTTTTCTTACAAGAGTAAAGCATAGTGATTACGTCATCACGCGTAATCTTTGTCTACTAGTTCCCACTTCATCTTCTCCGTTAACTGGAAATTTGCTGCATTTTTTCGAAATATTAAATAAGCATGTCTGCATTATCAGTACTCATGTCAACATTTTGAGCCGTTATAGCAGAAACGACTCCTGTTGAGATATGTCTAATGTTTTTTGTTTCCGTGTTTAAAACATCCTATACCAACTAATGCTGCAAAAGTGTATAGAAGAATGCTTAAGTATTCATTGCAGTTTTAGTTTAATTTTTTACAAAGAAAAATTAATGTATTCTCACAAACTTTTAATTAAAATTATGTCCGATTCAATACCTTCATAGTTTTTTTTTAATGGCGTTTAAAGCTATAAAGGCATCACAGGCGATGGACACTAATGATACATGAGATAATGAATGACAAATTGGGAAGGATCTTTTTTAAGGAAGGAAGCGTTCCAGGCCTAAGTTTAGGGTACATTCCCGGTATTTGCCATTTATAAGGACAGAGAAAAACCTGGAAAATTTTTCAGTCAGGGAAGACAGTTCTGGTGGGAATCGAACCCCAGACTTCCCGCTCACGAGTCTGAGCCCTTAATAATCTTTGGCCACCCGTGGCGGTATTTGTAGTTTTAAAAACAAGTATAATTTTGAATGTAATTCATTAAATGGGTATAATTAACGCGTATTTTATTTTTGGAAAACAACGTTAATCTTAAAAGGGTTCCCTATCTAATTAATAAGAACCTTTGTTGTTCTTCTTCTTCTTTTTCTTCTGTTTTTGTATTTACACTCCTTCAGTTTTAGGATTTACAAGTCAATGCCCGAGTCAGTCGCCTGTCGGGGAGTTAATTACTCTGGACTCTCACACAGTACGCAAACAAATCCTTAAATGGGTGGTCAGTCAAATGCTTGCCCCGCGTCGAAGATACCACAATCATAGAAGGTCGCAGACGCACAAGTAAGATATGGAATGAATGACGAAATGGAAGATGAATCCGTGGCAGACAAATACTAACTCGACATTTGCTCTTTCTGAAAATAGACCGAGAGAAACCAAGCCAGGTTAGCTGGCCACAAGATTTGAGCCTGGGATCTCCCGAATACGAGACCCAAGCGTTACCGTCGGAGTCAACATGTTCGGTATAAGAGCCTATCATGCAATAAATTTCGTTATACGAGGGTGTTCTAAACGTTCTGGGCCTGAGTCGGAGATATTTTATAGTGTTTAACGCCCGTTTATACTACTGAGGCACCACAGGCTATGGACACTGGTGATATATGAGATGGATTGATATATTGGAAAAGAATTATTTTTAAGGAAGGAAACGTTTCAGGCCTATGTTTAGGGTACCTCCACGGCATTTGGCATTTATAAGGACTGAGGAAAACCTGGAAAAAACCTGGAAAAAACCTCAGTCAAGGAGGACGGTCCTGTCGGTCCTAACTCCAGACCTCCAGACCTCCCGCTCACGAGTCCGCGCCTTAAAGACCTCAGCCGTTGGCGGTCAGAGACATCGTGAAGATGACCAAATTGCTATGATAGTTGTTAAATTTTATCCCTTAGAAGGCGCGCTGTAAAGTTTCAGATGTATAAGTGTAGTCACTAATTTATGACGATCTTGTAAATAAATTATTGTTAACACTTTCTGAAAAATGGATAAAACTAAAATACAAACTGTGATAAATTATTTCGTTTTGAAGGATTTAACCCCGACCAAAATACAAAAGAAGTTAGATTCCATATTAAAATTTTCTTCCCCTTCGTTTTTGATGGTTTAAAGTGCGCTGCTAAATTTAAGCGTGGTCTTACGTCCGTTCAAGATGATGATTGCTCAGGGCGTCCCAAAACTGCTATGAACGATGAGATTATGACAAAAATTCACAATGCCGTACTCATTGATCACCGATTGAAGCTACCGAGGTAGGTGATATTGCAAAGACTTCGATAGGTCATATCCATTACATTTTACCGCAATTTGAGAAAGCTTTCCATTCGATGGATGCCGAGTTTGTTAACAATGGACCAAAAACGCATTCGAATGAACATTCCACAACACTGCTTAGACTTGTTTAAACCCAATTCCAGTGAGTTTCTGCGACGTTTCATAACAGTAAGTGAAACGTGAACTCATCACTACAAGTCAGAGATGAAGGAGCAGTTCAAACAGTGGGTGGCAACAGGTGAAAGTGCACCAAAAAAAAGTAAGCAAAAATGGTTCCGTCTGCAGGAAAAACTATGAGTTCGGTTTTTTGGGATTTTCGTGGTGTTGTGCTCGTAGACTATCTTCTGAAGGGCAGAACCATCATCGAGGAGTATTACGCTTCATTACTGGACAAACCGAAATATTCTGTTCAGGCTAAACGCCCATACCTTGCGAAAAAAGAAAAAGTTTTTTTTCATCACGACAATACGCCTTCACACACCTCTGGGATTATTGATGCAAACTGCATTGTTTTCGCTTCCAAGTGCTTCAAATTCCGCCATATTGTCGGATTTGATTTCCAGCGATTACTTTTCGTTCCCAAACCTGAAAAAATGGCTGAGTGAACGAAGATTAACATCAAATAAGAAGGTTGAAGCAGCTTGATTTTTTTTTTTTTTTTTACAGTTGGACAAATCTTATTTTGCTGAGGATATTAAAAATTGGAAAGTTATTGGACTAATGTATAGATTTACAAAGCAACCATATTGGGAAAAAGAAATAAAAATTTTCTTAAAAGCTTGTGTTTTCTTGGTAACGAAAACTTTTAGAACGACCCTCCTATGTAATATCGCCCAGTCGTTTAAATGTGTTTTAAGAAACACAAATGTTTTTGACAAATCCGACTTTTCCCTGTGTTCCTTTAATGAACATTAGCCTCTCTGTTGATAAATGACAGTATAAGGTATACATAGGACAGAATAATGACATTGAGTTCCACGATGGTAGGTTTGTATTGTTTGTTTGTTTTTATATTTAGTCTTTGCAGCCTTATGCAGTCTTTAATGTTAGCGGTTTGAATGAAGTCATGGAAATGCTAGTAAACGATGGTGTTTTATCCGTCTTCAGAAGAATTTGCCTGTGAGGTTAGAGAGAGACAAAAGTAACACTCGGAGCATTTATCGGTGATATTGTTCTCTTGTTGAATGTGTTAATTCTGGTGTAATATTTAAACGCTCTGAAAACACCCAATAACAATTTCTGCAGGCTATACCGAAACTTAACACTCATTTTGAATAAAGGGCGTGCAAAACAAAGGAAGTTGATTTTTCATGTTTTGTCGCTTTCTCGAGTCTAGTTGAATTTTATGACGCCTCGGATAGAGCACGAGAGCATTATGACTGAGTAGGGTAAGAAAAAAAAAAGAGAAAAAAGTAGGAAATGATGAAGTAAGCGCGGGAACTATGGAAGCAAGAATGAGTAGAAAGAAAAAGGAATTGGAGGGTGAGATGTTCTACTGAAAGGGATTCTAGAAGGTAAAAACTATGGTTTTAGGTTTTACTGCATGAAATTCCTCAAAGGATCTTCCAGTGAATTTGCTCGAGTATTTGAATGTAAAACGCGGAATCTTTTGTAGGCGTTGGAACAAAACTTCCACTCGTCACACATAAAGGAGTGGTGGGAGTGTATTGCTTGAGCGACTGTGAGAAATCTGCTTGCAGTTGTCAGTAGCACCCACAAGCAACGTCATGGTTTAAGATTAACATTTCAGGCAGGATAACGAAAGGAATGCCAAGTAAGTAGAATTCTGATAGCCGTGTTAGTTCTCTGTTGTCTACGAAGGTGGATATTTCGTTTTAGGGATTTAAAGATGCAACTGTTTATACTGGGTGATTCACAAATAAAATTCATTATACGTAAACCAGAGGCCAGCAGCTCCTCTAAAGGTAACCCCAAAAATTTCAACTTTTAATTTCCTATTACTATTGCTTGATGCGTTAAAGAAAAGTTTGCCTTTAGGTTATTACCAATAGGAGGCCTAATTTGCTATAAACCAATGTATGGGTAAGCTTGTGAAATGTTTTGACCAGAAAAGGTGAGAGGAAGCAGAGTACCTTTCTCAATCTCTCGTCACGTACCTTCCCAGAAAATTTTGCCTTGAGTTTAATACCGATTGGTTGTTGCTCCATTACATTGTGAAATTAAATATTTTAAAATACTCTTAAATAATTAGAAAAAGTATAGTAGTGGCAACACATTCATGCATATTAAATATGGGAAAACTTGCATTTATTTCAATATCAAACAATATTGCATTTTGAAATAGCAATTTTGTCAAGCGTCACTCTCCAGGAGCAACAATCAGCGTTAAGCTGTTGAAAATGAGTGTGAATTCGTAAAGTATTTTCTTTATTTACTTTTATGTTAATTGAATGAACACTATACAAAGCTTACATTACAACCCTTTTTCTTTGCGACCATTGGAAAAGAAAATTGAAATTAAAAATCTGCGTAAACCCACTCTATGTATTCATTTGAGTCAAATTGTGATTTCAAAACATAGCTTTCTGTAGATATAAACTTCTTCCTATAGATTTCAGACCTTAACCACCTGATTATATGTACGGTAATTAAAATAAATTTTATTTTTCAGTCACTTATCTATTACTTTTCCTAAGAACCCCCCAATTATGATTATTTTTTCCAGTCATGTTTGCCAACATTTAATTGTCACTGTATCTTGTTGTAGTTCGTTCCATTTTTCATCCCAACTATTTCATGTTCTGTTAGACAATGGAAAGCACCTCCAGTTTTCCACACATAATGCATCCTCTTTAAATTTTTTCCTTAATGCTTTTAGAAATAATACCCCTGAACATATCTTTGCAAAATCTATTCTTCTCAACTGATCACAATTTCTCCTGGCCCTAATTATTTTATATAAACCTAAAGAAATTTTATCCTCAAAGCTAACCCAAATCTCTTGCTTCTCTATACCTTCTACTCTCTGTCCCAATTCTTTCCAAAATCTGCTGAAATTACTTTTACGCAGTCGCCACACATCCCTCATTCCAATTTCCTCTAATAGTTTCCCCAACTCCCCAAAGCAACTGCATCTTCCCAATATATCTCTTTGGTACATAAGACATTCTTTTAGTACATTGTTATTGCCTAAATTTAAACATCTGTGCCAACATTTCAAGAGTCTCTCCACTATTGTATCTTTCCTTCCTTCTTTTCCTAGTTCTACCAAGCTCATCTACAAAACATTCCATGTACATCAATCCAACTTTAAAAAAACTTATTTTGACAGCTTTCATACCTAATTTACCTTTAATCTGTGCATACAATTTTTGAACTATTAAACATGTATGAACCAAACTTGTATAGGATTCATTGCATAAAAATTGCGGTTTTGTGACTACTGAATGCCTATAGAGTATTCCGTTTTTATCTCTGATAAAAACGCAAAATCCTGGTGTCCTGTAAATTTTCATCTGTTGTTTTATTAATACTGTCAATACATTTTATTTCCAATGCGCGAAATTTATGCTGAGATTAAATAATATTGAACCAAATGAAAGCAGTAAAACATCATGCTTTCACGCTTCAGTAGCTGATGTTACACGGCAATGGTTCTTTTCAGAAAGCTGTAACGAAATTGGGAGATGATTGTTAGTTATTTTTCTTTAAATACAAATAAAGTCTTTACATGAAGATTAATGAAAAATATCCATTGATGATTGTCTTTGAGAGTCATTTAAGTAGACGAGTCTTTGTAGTTTAGTTATTAGTGTTTCTGCCTATTGATCAAAATTTCCTGGATTCGATTTACGGTACTCAGGAATATTTTGTTACGGGGTCCATCAGTCTAACCTCCTGAAAATAACTCGGAACACATGCTCTCAGAAAGCAGGGAATCCGGTCTGGTAAGTAGAGGTTAAGATTATGTCTTTGGGCTAACAATTGATGTGGCAATTGACTATGCTGCTGTAAACCGGATGATGATGATACAACAACTATTATTACACTGTTATAGGGATCTTTAGTATAAAGTTCTTCAAGTCGAGAAATGAGTGTAATGCATTAACCCAACGCGTGTATAATTTTGGCTCTCTCTATTAGAGCGAGAGCTGATGGTGACCACCTCCAGGCATCTCAGTTTGCGACCACATTTGAAACCCCTGGATTCTCGCCTACCTTACAGGGTCTATGCATTATTTTGTAGCGCAAACTTGAACAGAGGCTCATCGTAACTGGGTCAAAAGTTCGTAATAGTATTAACTGTGCACTCTATAGTTACATTCCCCAAGTATGTGCAGAAGTTTGCGCCATAGAGTTGAGGTTATCGTAGTTGATACACTTTCCTCCACGTCTAAGAATCTACCTCTTAGTAACGAGAAACATGAACTCCAATCTTATGAATGTTAAATTAAAATATTTTCTCATTTTTCCATGAAACTTTCGAAGAAAAGCACGAAATAATATATTTACGTTCACTTTTTTCTAGTACACTTTCTTTAAATCATAAAATAAAAAAAATTATAGCATAATGATGTAGAAACAGACGAAACATACTTAAAAACTAGTTATAAAGCGGGAACGATAATTCTTATTGTTTATCCGTATTATAGATCCTCATCGTTATTTTACTACAATTAATTTGGAATCTTGACCTTATGTGGGAAATATCCACTGTCAAAGAAGTGAGGGTTGGTTAGTAGGAAACAAAGGAAGGAGCATGCAAGAATTTCTCGAGAGGTGAGATATGCTGAATCTTTCTGTAAGCGAAAAATAAGGAATATAAGGAACATGCTGTGAAATTATTTGAGTTACGTGACAGTTTACTGGAGAAGTGCAGCCTCCCAATCGGAAAAAACAAAGATAAGTCGCCGCGCATTAGAATAGTATTTTTATTTTAATGTTAGTTTTACTGAAATCATAAAATAATACCTTATTTAAAACTGATAATAAGTACTAGTCTATGTTATAAGGGATGTTGAAAAGATATCCCTTTGCGGCAATACATTTGTGTAGGAAATTCCTGTATTTATCTTAACTATTCCCCATGAAGTTCATCCAATTCTATAGTTTTTATCTGCGCGGCCATCCAGTTCTTCAAATACATAAAATTTAATAATTGTATATGGCATTGATGGATTCAGAAAGTTGTCATGCGTTAACAATGGGTCACATCTGGTTGAAACTTTAGCTTATATCTCCACAAGAATGACATTTACCAATAATGTTACAATGAATTTCTGTCCATTTCACTGAAATTTACTATACTTCTCAATCTATGCTCTTATTTAAAACTGCAGCACACTCTTTTCATTTTAGTTAAATTTAGAATTCAAGTTTGATTACTTTTGGTATGGACTTGAGATGATTCAAAAGACTATACCATGTGCTGAATGATCAGTTCAATGTCTTAACCGCACTTTCATTCCACTTTCGGCAAGTCGAACAACAAATTAAACAGAACAAATTCGGTTTTGCAATATACTTTTTGTTTTTGACACAGTTCCCTCGAAGCTAAAACACACTTGCTGTGACGTTTCTCCAGGTCGTGATTCGCTCGTGTAAGCGGTTTTCTTCCAGGCCCTCACAACGTTCGTTAACCTCTTCATTTGATTTCAATTTGTGTCCAGTTTCCGGAGCAGATGCTAATCTGAGGGAGTGAGATCGGGTGAATAGGGTGGATGCGCAGCATTTCAAATTATTCTGAACCGTTTGGATGTACCGACGCATTGTTATGGCGAAACAACGCCTCCTTTTTGGCCATTTCCAGATTTTATTTTGCGCGATCGCAGTTTTCAGTCTCTCCAAAAGTTACACGTAACAGTTTTTTCCCCTTCTCCAACTAGTCAATCAAAAGAATTCCTTTTACATCCAAAAAACTGAAGCCATTACCTTTCCAGATAATGAAAGACATTTAGTCATTTAAACTACACTTCCGTTACGGTTACTGTGTATAGTTATGAATCCACGTTTTGTTCACAAACACAAAACGCCGTAAAAATCTGTTGAATTCTCCTTAAACATTTCTAAAGGTCAAATCCTTTGGTAGTATGGGATTTCAACAAACAGATGTTGAGGCTCTACAAATGTTTTTATTAGAAAAATGTGACAATTTTCTAATAACTGAAGAAAATTTTCAGGACGTTTAGAGTACATTTAAGGGTATACTTTTTGAGGCACTGATGAAATGTGTTCTTCGCAAAGGATTAAAAAATAATCCGAATGCATAGTATTATACTCAACACATCCGTTACTTAAAGCAAAAGACTAGGAATGCATATAATAATCGTAAATAGAACACTGAGCACTAAGATGTTTAATTATCTAAAAACTGGAATGTGAAAAATAAAACCACAAGAAATTTTCCTAATTATTACTAAAAATAGATGGCAATGCAAATTGGAGTAGGTTTTAAAATTATATAAGACAGAGAAGGGGAGAAAATAAAGAAATGACAATGTTGAATGATGAAAACGGAAAAAGAAAAGGTTGATTTATTAAATTCTTATTCTGTTTCGGTATTTTGCAAAAAAAAAAAAAAAAAAAAAAAAAAATGAGAAAATAATAAAAATAACAATAATAATACAAATAGAGATTATTACACTGACATAAAAGAAGAAAGGGGGAAAAATCTAACTTTGAAATATCAGCGAAAAGGGAGAAGAGCGTTTAAAAACTAAAAAAGCAGGTATACGTTGTCCTGGTGATATTGCTGAGGAAGTCGTGACGCTATTAATGGAAATTATCATTTCGTACATTATGCGCGTCGGTCCTGGTGGTGTAGTGGTTACCATACTTGCCTCCTATACCCAAAACGCGGGTTCGAACCCGGCCAGGACCGATGGATTTTTTCGGGCGTAAAAATCGTAAGTATGGCTTCCTTCGGAAGGGAAGTAAAGCCGTGGGTCCCGTGTCGTACATTTACGGCACGATAAAGAACCTCAAGCCTGAAAGAGAGGCCTCTGAGCAAAATTTGTCGGCCGTTTCACGCCCTGAGTTGAATGGGACGCTGATGACCTGAGCTGTTAAAGAGCGTCCTTAAATAAATCAATCAAAAAAAAAAAAAAGTACATTATGCGCCTAGTCCACATATCTCTACATAATTGTGGCCTACCGGAAGATCCGCTGTCATAATGCATATTCATAAGAGCTGTATTGAAAAGATTTTAAAAATTACAGGTCTGTTAGTCTCACATCTGTCGCATGTAAAGTTATGAAATATTAATGGTAGTGTTCTAAATTACAAAGCCTGGTTCTACCACTGTAACACGGTTTCAGGGAAAGATTTTCTTGAGATAGGCCAATTATTTCCTTAGTTCATGACGTAGCTGAGGAGACGGATGTAAGAGGTAGAATTGATGCAGTAGTAATTGCTTTTTCGAAAGCCTTTGATGTAAGTCATGACTTATTAGTACGGGGGACTAGAAATAGATGGTTCACTTTGGATTTAAAATTTTCAGAAGACTGGGCCTAGAGAGTCGGAGTAGGTCAGAAAATGTTATTTATCAGAAAGGTGACAGCACTTTTTTTATAGTAGTTTAACTCCCGTTTTTACTGCTGAGGCACCACAGGTGGTGGACAGAGATGATACGTGAGATGAAATGATAAACTTGGAAAGAATTTTTCTAAGGAAGGGAACGTTCCAGGCAAATTTAGGGGACCTCCACGTCATTTTCCTGGAAAATACCTCAGTCAGGGTGGACAGTACTGGCGCTCACAAGTCCGCGCCTTAACGACCTCGGCTGCCCGTGGTGGTAGGTGACATGGAGTTCCACAAGGTAGTATTCTTGGGCCACTATTGTTTATTCCTTATATATGTCAAAAGTACGATTATTTACCGACGATTGTATTATTTATAGAATAATTAAACTATATTTCCTATATTAACAGTTTACAAAGCTATCTAAAAATATTTTAAATTGGGCAGTTAAACATAGGGGGAAAATCAATAGTTATAAGAATAAGGCAATACCATCTTGCAAAAGGCGAGGCAAAATTAATCTTCACTATAAAATTGATGAAGTAGAAATTTCCCAGGAAAACTGGAATAAATATTTCTATTTTACTTAAATTAATAATGTTACGAGGAAAGCATGGAGAGGGTACACTTTGTTATAAAAACGCCAGTCCAAAATCAAAGGTAATAGCTTATTTTCATTAGTTCCGCCCTTAATGGATTATGGAGCAACTTTTTGCGATCCATCCAGGATAAATCAAACAAATGTCCTAGAAAAATTCAGCATAGAGAAACAAAATTCGCAAAAGGTAAAAAAGAATATGGGGATGAATATTTTAAACCATTAAAAAGTTTGGGAATCACTAGCAGTAAAAAAGCGAGGATTTAACCATTATACAAAGCAACTAGATTAGAAAAACCAAAATACCATGGTAAGGTTGGTGTAGCAGTAATCATACTTCCCTCCTAAACTCAAGATCGCGGGTTCGATCCCGGCCAGGATCGATGGATTTTTTCGGGCGTAAAAATCCTAAGTATGGCTTCCTTCGAAAGGGAAGTAAAGCCGTGGGTCCGGTGTCATACATTTACGACACATAACCTCAAGCCTGAAAAAGCAAAATTTGTCGGCTGTTTCACGTCCTGAATTGAATGGGACACTCATGACCTGAGATTTTAAAGAACGTCCGTAAATATGCCAAATTAAAAAAATATCATGGTAGGAAAGATCATAATTTTAAAATCAATTGTAGCAACAGAGAATGTATGTAGGTAAATTATGATTTGTAAACACAACAATAAATGGTTGGAATGAATTACCTGCAGTTTTGAGAGTTGTACTTCTCTGATAAAACTCAAAATAACCTAAAACTGTATGTATAAAAATATTTCATTGATATAAAGAGATATGACTGTAGTTCAATTTTAATTTTTTCTGAACTACTTGAAATATTGTTTAACTCCTTATTGCATTTAATTGACGAGCTTCACTTAACTTGTTTATATTACTATTATTATTATTACTATTATTATTATTATTATTATTCAAACTGATAAATGTCTAAACCTAAATATGCTTATTTATATTGGATAAAGATTATAATTTTATAAATGCATTTTATTAATTTAATATGTGTAAAATTAAGTAGACATGTATTTAATTGGTTTGACGTATTTAACTATGTTTATATGTATCTATTTAGATAACGTGTTTTTATATAAGTAAAATGTATTTAATTAAGTTAGTATATGTAAAATTAAGTTGACGTATATTTAATTAAATTGACGTATTTAACTAGGTTGATGCGTATATTTAATATATTGCTCTACAGCAGTCTAAACAATGAATCCTATGAGGGAACCAGCTCCGAAAAGGGCGAATTACATATTTTCATCTGCTGGAAAGATGATGTTTGGGGGGGAGTAACTATTTGGAGAAGGAGAATGCCACGCACCACTTTTGGAAAGACTGAAGACAGCGATCGTGAAAAAACATCCGGAAATGGTCAAAAAGATGTTGATTCGCCATGACAATGCGCCATGCATTCAACCCACATCACTTGGAACAAATGGCCGAACTACTATTAAAAAAGCCTCCACATCCACCCTATTCACTTGATCTTGCTCTCTCAGGTTTTTTTATCCATTCCGGAAACTCGATGGAATAGAAATTTCAAAATTTCCTGACTGGACAAAAATGAGGAGGTCATACAGGAGATAAATGAACATTTTGAGGGCCTCAAAGAAACCACTATCACGAGGGAATCGCCAACCTGGAGAAACATTGGAGCAAGACGCTGAGCGTTGAGGGTACTGTACCAAAAAATACAGTAGTTGCAAGGCTGAACATGTTCTCTTATCATAAGAGAACCACCTACCAGTCAATTGATAACTAGGCTAATAGAATATGGAACTTAACACATTTTCTATAGACTCTTGCTTATCATAATCACCTTTTAGATGAGTTCCGTGTAAGCTCCTTTAGCTCAATGCATTTTATTTAAACCTAAAATAAACTGAACAGCTGTACAAACGCAATAGAATTTTGATGTAATATATAAAGAAAAAAGATTTTTTCTCTTATATATAATTTAAAAGGCTTCAATACACTTTGTTAATATGACTCAAAGCACAATAAACCCATTTTGTACTTAAAGTAACTACAAAAAGTCTCATCAAGTATTTTTTTTTCGTAATCTCAGGAATTTATACACGTTACAGAGGTAATTAATATGGAATTTAAGTTTAAGATATAGCGTATTTCAATTAACCATCAGCAAGTTTCCACTTATCGAAGGAATAAGTAAGCTCGGCCGTCTCCAAGGTATATAGACAGATGTCTTGATTTTGACCAGACAGGCCGTGATTGCTCAGATAAAAGAGTATCAACACGGCAAGTGGAAGATCCATGATTCGAATCCCGACCATGACCTCAGATTTTTTTTTCTGACTCTTCGATTCTATAAGGTGGTATCGACAAGTGCAAAGGATGAATGCCTCCGGATCTCCAAAAGTGTATTTAGTGAATACCAGAAGGAAAAAAAGGGAAATCTAATTCTAGAGTAACATGACCCAATTCCACAGTGCATTCTGATATTAAATACTCCGTTGCCTATTAAATTTTATGAAAGCAATCATTAATGATTAAAGACAGCTTCTATTAATATTTTGAAGCTAGTCTGTGCGTTATTTGTTGTAGAAGGTGATGGAAAATTTAGTTATTAACCCCACCCTAAAGATACGTTTCCTTGGTCTGAACCACGGGCATGTCTCAAAATTGAATGTTGCGTCGAAGAAATATTGAAAAAAGTTAGGAAATGTTGGGAGGATTTTGTGGTCCCGATCGATGGCACATTGGGTGTTCGTTTTTCGGCAAGGAAGATGCCTCATAAGTTAGTCGCACTGACACTGCAGCACACTACATATAATAGTTGATTCAATTTCTACTATTTTGGACAGGAGATAAACATTTTGGTTGTTAGCTTTAGAAGTAAGAATAACCCATTCGTCAATATTGCACGCGTTGAAAGATTTGCTTCTGTACCGCAAAAGTACAACCCGATGGGAGAGGTAAAACATCCATGTTCAGTAGACATCAGCCCTTGCGACTATGATCTTTTTATGAAATTACAGGAACTATTAGAAGTAGGTGTTTCAATTCGAGAAAAGCAATCCTTCGAGCAATAGGGCGCTCATAGAAGTATGACAAAGGATGACAGGTGTGGCAAGGATTGTATTGAAGAAATGATATATAAGCTACTTATGGTTTCTGTGATATAAATATGCTGGCACTACTTGTTTTACGTACAGTATGAACGAATGTGATATCTCGAAGGAAACACCCAATGAATGCGACTACTGAATTCCTATTGCTTCAGTATTGTAACGTTGTAGTGAGTGCGGTATGGCAAAGTGCTTAACTAGATGTGTGGTGAATGCTGAAACTAATAACGTTATGTAAGGAGCTATAATGCATTTATAGGTTGAGGTTAATGTGCAAGAGAAACAGATGCTTGCTTGAAACTGATAAGCATACAAAGACTATCGTTTTTGAAAGTTAGATCAAGGCACATCTACAGTGGCTATGATAATGAAAAAATAAGTTTAAACAAAAAGGAAATTAAGGATAAGTGAATCGATTTGGTCAAATTATAAGTATTTATACATGGACATTTTATTTGTGGGTTAAACACTCCAAAAACAATTTAGATTACACTCTTTCCTTCTCCTACAACACACTGCAGACATTGACTCTATGATCCTTTCACACAGATATAATTTTCACAAGGCAACTTTATCATCTTTAGAATGAACATCAGTTTGAGATATTGCACTATTTTAAAAGACGCTCTTCTTGAATTTTGAGATTCAAGAGGCTGATCGTACTTTGCATCGGCTGAAGATATGGCCTTACAATTTAATTAGTTTCATGGAATTATAATGTACATACACATTTGAATTGCGGGGGGGGGGGGAATGAACTTTCAGGCATATATCAACTTGTAGAATAACAAAGTCATGTTATTAGTAGTTCCGTAAGTTGTAGTTCGTCAATTGAGTGTATACGAGTGAAGTCTTTTTTTTATTTCATTTTAGTAAAAAAATTAGTTGCCATAGCGTATTTGTGTAGATTCGCGGCTGTGGCTGTGGCGTACGAATTTTAAAAGCACCATGATTATAAGCTGAAGATGCGTGGTTCGAATCCCAGCTTAGAATATTTCTTATTCGACTCCTATTTATAAATAATTAGAGTTACCGCACATCACTATTTTATTTGTAATGTCCTCTTTTTACGATACAAATAGACGTTCGCATTCATTTTTGTAAATTCTCTACTTTTTCAACATTTCTCATATTAAGGTCTTATTCATTCATTTTTGTTTCGTACTCATGTTCAGCGTTTTTTCTGTGCTCACTGTTGGTAACATCGCGTGAATGAAGCGTCCAGATATTGAATCAGTTAATGATCGAATAAATGTTTTGAAGTTTTTAGTTTCAATGTGATGCATCATATAGGCGAGGTTGAGGACTGTCAACGTTTTGATCAGTTTTCCAATTTGAAGAAATTTGTCACTTTGTAGGATGGGAGAGCAGAGTCAAGTCAAGAAAAATTAGTGTGACATTTTTCAAAGCAGTATGCAGATATTTTGAACATGGCTCAATTTCTTTTTGTAATACTAGACCACAATGACAGTGTTGAAAGACTGTGTCATGTAGGCACAAACGAAAGAAATAAAATTACTGCCGAATATATGAAAGGGTTTATTTTAATTTCCGACATTTTACATACAGAAACGTTTGTCTATTTTTATAGTAACAAAAAAAAATAGTGTAGTGAGAAGTATACAGGAGACTGCAAAGTGAATATGATGAACAATACTGTCCACATAATTGTAATTGACATTATGTATGCCTTATGTATTTATGTATTCGTATTTACATGTATTTAATTGTGTAGAAATGTATTTAATTAATTTGACATGTATTTTACTGCGTTTACGTGTATATAATTAGGTTGACATGTATTTAATTAGGTTGGCATGTACTTAATTGGGTTTAAATATGCTATCAAATATATAGATAAATGCCTTATTCAGGTTGAAATGTTTTAATTATGTTGAAGTGCACGTAATTACGTTGACGCGTATTTAATTATTGAAATATATTTAACTGTTGATATATATCAACAGTTGTGACTTGTCTTCTTGCCATAGAAGGATTCCACGAGTCCGAAATATAGCGATCTCAAGTGTGACTTTTTCTTAATGTTTTATCCTTTTCTATATTATATATATAAAATTATAAGTACAAGCTATAAATATTGAAATTTTACTATTTTTGCATTGCTAGCGGGTGTAAGCTCAATTGCTGATTGAATAATATATACATATATTCGCACATAAATATATAAATAGATAACATGCAAGTTATTCAAAAACTTTTAGAGATGCCCTAAATTTTCTTTATTATCCCAAAAGCTTCAAACAATGAAAAATTTATGAGTGTGTGGAATAGGGATATATGTAACTCTCTTTTAAAGAATGGGTCAATATGCTGTTTTTTCTTCTCTAGAGTATTTGTTTAACAATTAGAAGACCTTTCGATTTTATTTTCTTTCCTAAAGACAAAAAGACAAGGGCTGTCATAAATTCATTGTTTATTAAAGAGTAAGAGTAAATAAATGTTTATGACCCATGTTCTGGAGTATTATGTCAAAATTATTATTGCTAAGCTAAATTACCTGTATGTTGTTTCATCACTTTGTCATTCAGAAGCGTCTCTTGAAGGCAATGACACCGCTAGTATTGCTGGTAGCTAGAGAGACGGCTAGTCATTCATTGGTAAATGTGCAACTGTTTACTATTGATGTTATGCTCTTGTTAACGCAAAGAGATGGGCCGACTCCAAAGTATTTGAATAGATGATGATACACATGCAGTACGCAAAGTTTTACTTAGCAGATAAAACCCTCTCCCCGCATACGTCGCTAGCCATCTCTCCAGCTCCCAGCAGTACGTATCCATCTAGAAACATTTTGAAGTCAACTTTATGCTCTTTCTTAATTCACGTCCATGCATAATGTTTGTAATGCATTTCTGGAAATAAATGTCATTAATCATTCCTATAAAGAAGAAGCTTGAATTCACATTCATTGGTACTTTATATCTGACAGAAATGTGACGACTAGGTTGCCTTATATCTACGTCCAAGATGCAACAAGTTGTACGTTGACTCGATGCACAAAAGGAAAAAAACCAATCCCAAAGTGATTCTCCCTGTCTTTTCATTTGTGTTAGCACGCCGTAAAGACGATTTCGCTGCCCACACAAAGACACCCTTAGCCTGAGAGCTCTCATTGCGGCTTGGGAGGGAAAAGTTTGTATGCTGCTGAAACACTCCCAACAGCTTTGTAACAGAATAATGGCTGTTGTCGCCCAGTATTTGTACAGTATTCCAAGCAAAATATTCGTCGTCATTGCCAACAGGATTGGTAAAGTTATTTTCCAATTAAGTACTTTATATTAATTACATACTTTACTTGGAATAGAAACGGCTGTGCAAATTTTATAAAATGTTATCAAGAAAATAAACGCTACTTCAATTATAATTATACATGCATATTCTATTTTTCTTCGCATTCATTTCACAATTAAATTACTAATTGCTAAATATTTTAGATTACCTCTACACACATAAAAACAAGGCAGCATCCAAATCGTATAGAAACTTGAATTAAGAGTAGATTTGTTGCTGTTCAAAGATAACATTCTTGAATATATTACTTTTGGAGGACTAACCTGCTTCCTGCTTCAACATATTTTCTCGCACCACGTACGTTTGAACGGTGATTTTAACTTTGCTACATCCTTTCTTCCACTATTGTACATTCAGAGGATATTTTTGTGATACAAGTGCAAGGTCCAAGGTGAAAGTGTGACAATAATGTGAGCGCACTGAAATCTAAAAAATAAAATGTCGACCATATCCAACTTGCTTGCTTCCCCCTCTTCATATTGGGTCTTTAACTTCACTTCTTAACGAATTCTCCCTTCCACTTTAGAAGTGAAAACTCTAGAACGGGTGGCCTAATGGAACCTGGATCGTTATGGAAAATATATAATATACATACATAAGAATGTTGCTTAACAAGTATAAACTTTATTATAATTTTAGCGTTTAGTTATATTAAATTAGACAAAACAGAAAACGAAATTGAACATGAAACATTAGTTTTACTTTCCCTTTTAAATTTTACAACTTTCTAGCTCACATCAAGAATGTAGAACAATTTAGTTAAAGTGGAACCTCTAAAATACTTTTAAAGTAATAATAAGAGGTAAACAAGAATGTGAATTCCTCTTAGTCCTCCGAAGCCACAAAACACTTCATTTATCAAAAGCTCACGAATAGAAAGAATTTTATTTGAAAAAGGTTGGTAAAAACTGAATGAATTTTACTTGCAGTAGTAGTGAAAACGAGCATTAAACACCTACGCATACCAATTTTAATCATATTTTAGGACCCTTCAAAATAAATTAAGAGCAAAATAAAAATATATACACACTTGTTTATCTCGAGAAAAACTAATACAGCATACTCAGAGCTCTCATAGTAGGCTTACGAGAAGAAAAATTGAAAATACGCACCTGTGCGAATAACGGATGCCACATTAAAGTTGGAGTTACTTATAAGAGAAGTTTTTACTTTAAAATAATTATTATAAGGCTATTCTATGTTACCATTGCTCTTCAAAATGGAGTTTGTGAAACTAGATCCAAAATGCGCTACTGTGGGATCTTGATAAATTATGAATAGCAATAAAATATTTTGATGATGAACAAGGATATTGAAGATGCTTTATATACCATTATAAAACTATAATACTTGTAAAATTTGGGGTTAAATATGTTTTAATATAACCAGAATGTTTAACATTAAATGTGGAAAAAAAGAAAGGTCATAATTTAAAACGAGGAAGACAAAAGCCAGAAAGGTTACCAAATTCAAATTTGAAATCAATTTTAGAAGTGACAGTATTATTCATCCGGAACCGAGAAAGGTAAAGCCAGTGTTTTAAATTCCTCAATATAAATTAAGAAGGTATTAAAGAAAAAAGAACTCATTTACAGTGCATTAGTACAAAGGTTCTGTTGTATAAGGAAGAAACAAAGAGGCGCACAGTGAAATTCGTCTTTTGGATGAGATGTCGGAAATCAGAAATCTACAATATACCGCTTATAAAATTAATCGAACATAACCTACAATTGAACGCAACTTTGTCTGTTACTACGCGGAAATGAAACGTGAAACATTGAAAAACTTTATCTGCATGTAATTAAAATAAAAGTAACTAACCATTTTATTTATAAATGAAGTTAGTTATGCTTCTGTACTTTGAGAAACGTTTTATTTAACAATTACTAAACTCTAGTTAGCGATTTAACTTGAGAAAGTTCGTGAGTTAGATTTAGAGGAAAAAAATTTTAGATTAGTGTTTATACAACAAAAATTTCCAAGTTAAGTATAACTGATAGTTAATTTTAAGCCTAAACTCAAGTTAACTCTTTATACAACTGGCCCTTAGAGTAATAAGTATTGGTTCCTTACCGACGAGGCATGAGGCAAAGCAGCAAAGTGTTAATGACTTGGCTGCTTGCATTATAAGTTTTTGAAACGTTAAAGAAATGTTGCCTATTAAACGGAAATTTTGAAAAAATATCAACTAATCACCATAGTAAATTGCTGCTAGAACGCGTTATCGTCCGTACATGCTAAGGGTACGAGGGCTACCTTTTAAGTTTTTACAAAAACTAGGAAAGAAAAATATTGGAGCAAACTGTTCCATTGCTTTTCATAATATTCGCCTGTAAGATTTATACACTTTTGTATATGTTCAAACATTTTTTCCCCTTTGAAGTTAGCTTCTCAAAAACATGGTTTTTAAAGGTTTCGACATCTTCTTAAAGTGATGAAAATCTCTGTCCATGCATTTTATTGGGACATTTGGGAACAAAAAGAAGTCGTTAGGCGATAAATTAGATGAATATGGGCAATGAGGCCGATCTTCTTCAATCATGTTGCGATGTTTTTGGAATGACGACCGATTTTGGTCGACCTTCACGTAATTCATTACTAACGGACGCACAACCACGACGAAATTCTGCAAACCAACTGTAATAGTCTTTTCTGGTAGTGCTTCATTTCAAAAAATTTAACGAAGCGATTCTATGCATTGCTCTTGAGTTAGGTTTGTACCAAAATCGTAAAAAATCATCCAACGAAAACCTTCATGTGAAATTTCCATTTTTGACGCTAAACTACTTTGTTTAAACACTCACTGAAGCAACAAATGTCAATAGTTCCGGAAATAATAATGACGTATCTCAATATCGTCACCCAGTGGTTGCTTGTAAAATCTTAAAGGTATTACCAACATAAGTGCAGACGGATTTAGGCGCACGATTTTCAACGCGAGTATTTCTTTCCCAGAGGTTGAAAGACTCATTAATTAGACTAGTGTGAAATTTCAGAACTGATACAGAATTGTATTGGGAGTTGGGAAATGGAATAAAGCGTTTGTGGTGCAGCCTACTCTTTTAAAGAATGCATGTGGCATTAGCTTGTGTATTTAAATAGTTTACACATTAGAAATAACATGGACAGTGGTAAATTTATAATAATACCTATGTTATCCGAAATAAACAATAGGACGTTTAAATCTGGTACTTAAAGGATACTCGTTTCAAGAAAAGAGAAAATTAGTATTGTCCTACTGATAAAAGATGGTGACATGCAGAGCCAGAATAACTTTCAGACACGACTCAAGGATGTATTTGAATACTTTCATATAAAGAATATATGCTCGTAAAGACCTTGTTAACATGTCGTGTAAAGCACTATAATTATTAAATAGCGCTTTGGGCTAAATGAAATTCTGTCGAATAGATCGCATGTGCCCATGATTTTAGAATATATCTTTTGTTCTGTTTTTTAACCTTGTTTATATTATGCTTTACTACTTAATTACGTTTAATGTCTAAAGAGTTTGCTTCGCATATTATCATATTGCATACCACCACAGGTGGAAGAGGTCGTAAGGCACGAATTCGTGTACGGGAGGTCTGGGACTTCTTTCCCGTCAGGTTCGTATTTCCGGATAGATTTTTAGCAGGTTTTCCTTAGTCCTCATAAATGGCAAATGTAGGAGAGGTGTTTCCTAAACTTAGACCTGAAGTGCTTCCTTCCTGATAAAAACATCCGTCCCCAATTTATCATTTCATCTCATGTATTACAAATGCCCACTGAGGCCTCAGCAGTAAAAGCGGATGTTAAACACTATTAAAAAAATAACAAATCAATCTCTTGTAAATCATACAAGATCTGTGGGTAAACAAACCCATAATATACCCGGATAGGCCAAAGGGCTCCGTTTTTTATAAATGTCAGTGTTTAAAATAAAAAGTATGCAGTATTCCAAAAGTAGCTCAATATCTTATTGTAAAAGTTGATTCTAACATTCGTCGCAGCTGAGTAACAGCTTTGTATCACCGCGTGTTATGTTAAATTATAATCTGCTGTTGAGTAATACAATATACGTACATGTTCCGTTGCGCTGTGTTGCACCATTGAGAATTTAAACCAGAGAACAGTAAACTTCCCGTTGGAATTTCACTTAATTCGAAGCTGCTATTTAACAATTTTATTGTCCTACACTATCATAACTAGGTGTTTACGGGCTGGTATTCCCAATGTGAAAACACTGAAATACATCCCCTGAGTTCTGCCTGAAAAGTATTCCGTGTTATTCTGACTCTATTTATAACTACTGATTGCTACAAAAATTGGGAAAACGGATCCGGAATCATTTTTCGGGATATTTTTCCCAAAATATTAGTGATCTTTACTTTTAATTGATAATGTGTATGTATTTTATTCTGCATCTTACTGATTATGCTCTATAAATAAAATTAATTGTTTCTCGACTCTATATACATCATTGAAAAAACATTTAAAGTCTACCAACATAATAAAACCCTATACCCTAACTCACAGTCACTGCTAACTCAGATATCTAGTCCAAAATATTTATAAATCCAATGAAACATGTAACGTAAGACCAGTTCCAAAACGAAATGTTTTGACTTCATGGTACTTTATGATATTATGATATTGGTTTATTATGATTACTTTAGGTTTTTTTAACTTAGTAATTTAGTAAAAGATACGAAGTCAAAGCAAAGTGATTTTCGGTTGAAAGCAATTAAATGTAAAAATAAAATATTTTCATCTTATAAATTGACATTATGTCCTCTAAGTGAAGAAAACCATCATAACTAATGTTCGTGTAATTAAGGTTTATTTGTTTTATGACGGAAGATCTTTCTTCTATGGTATTTTCATATTTTGGCTAGCCGAAAGGAGAAATTCGTGAACAACAGTTACAAACGGACTAGGACATGTACGACTGGATAATAATGACTATTAACACTTGTGAAGTTTGCTTTTGGGACTGTATACACGACATGGCTTTTTTGGCATCTGACTCGGTTTTATTTCACTCCCCACATACAAAATTTTAATATCTAAACCTTCCATTATTGTATTTTGCTACCTATACAAATTCTTCCTGTTTTAACGGGACTAATAAATAATACATTGATGATTCATTTATAGATGTGCTACCCGTAGGGTCGGTCCTGGTGGTCTCGTGGTAACCATACTTGACTCGTAGACCCAAGCTTGCGGGTTCAATCTCGGATAGGGGGATGGATATTTTATTCTAAGTATGACTTCTTTCGGAAGGTAAGTAAAGCCGTAGGTCCCGTGTTGTACATTTACGACATGTAAAAGAACTTCAAGCCTGAAAGAAGCTCTGAGCAAAATTTATCGGCCGTTTCACGCCCTGAATTGAATGGGACGCTGATGACATGAGATGTTAAAGAGCGTCCGTAAATAAACACAAAAGTGAACTAATGCGCCAATAATTGCTTTAACCTGGCTTTATATCGTCGTGGGTGGCTGAGGTCATTAAGGCGCGAACTCGTAAGCGGAAGGTCTGGGGTTCGAATCCCGCCAGGACCGTCCTCCCTAACTGAGGTTTTTTCTGGGATTTCCTCAGTCATCATAATTGGCAAATGACGGGGAGGTACCCTAAACTTAGGCCTGGAACGTTTCCTTCCTCAAAAAATCCTTTCCAAATATATCATTTTATCTCACATATCATCAGTTCAACCGCCTCAGAAGTAAAAACGGGCGTTAAACACTATTAAAAACTGGCTTTATAATAGCAACAAAAACTAGTCATAAGACACTATCTAAGTGAGTACCTAGGCTATTCACTTCCTTCACACGAAAGCGGAGCCTCGAGTCGGCTGAAATGCAATGCTAGCCATAATAGCGTCAATCCTGCCATGATCAAGAAATTCAGATGCCTTGCTTTCGATGTTACTCTGTATACCTACCCCATATATGGCTAACATTGTAGACGAGCATTTATTATACCTGATTTCAATTACCGGTTAACAATATGGCTGCTGAATTGGCGTTTTCACGTTTTTCCGAGTGATTCATGCCATAAAAATGTATAACATAATTATTATAATAATTTAACAAATGAACGGCATAGCAGCAAAGATAGAGCATCTGTAAATTGCTCCTGGCAACCGTTCATTGCCAATGCAATAGATCACTCTACTCTGCTGGATACTATCGATTGATATACTGGCCGCACATTCCAGATAAATGCCTCCAGGTTTCCTCGAGGGAATTCTGGCAGGAAAAGCGAGTACCCAAACAATCGCCCTGGGAAAAAATAAAAAGAGGATTTCTCTGTCAGTCGCAGATCTCGCATGCTGACTGAGACAGGAATAAACACTGGTACAGAAATCAGAATGTTCAGAATATTGGACAAAAAAAAATCACTATTCAGTGAACTGATATGCTGTGCTGAAAGTAGTGCCATAAAAATCAATAACTAGTGTAAAATCTCATTGTGCTATGGCCCGCCTGACCTTGACTGTTTACTGAGTAAATGAATCCATCGTAACTGGAAAACGGGAGATAGAATCGCCGTACGTAAAGTATGTACCTTATTTTAGTACTTATATTTTTACTGAAAGCATAAAATGATACTTCATTTCTTTTCCTAAAATGTTACGCAATTCTGCAAGAAACTGTTGCACCACTCTCAATATTAGGGGCATAAAAAGTGGTTCTTTCAGCTCTTGAATTTTTGTGTTCTGTCTTCCCCTGGAAAGAAAAATTCTGATTAATAATGCAATATTTTCAAGATTAAATCAATGTTGTTAAATGCACACGCTAACAAAAACTAACATATGTAATAAAATATGTTCGCTATAGTCATTATGTTGGAAACCATTACATGCATGGGACATGTAGTATACATTTATTGTAAATAAGGCACTTTGTTGTCATCTTGGATGCAAAAATATTCTTTCTCCTATTAGTATGTAAGTTATAAATCCAGGCTGAAGACGATATTGCGAAATTCAACTATAACCGTCACTGCTCCAATATTGGTGTAAAGCGGACACACTAGACTGATGATAGGGGATAAACAACGTGTCGAGGGGTTTATGACACACGTATCAGCTGGTATAGAGTCACTATTGTCCAGCATTGCAACCACATTTTGAAGATCAACGGTTTAATTAATATACTTAATCCACGCTACATATTCTCACCGCCAAAGCTTAGTTTCATTAAAATAAGAGCAACGGGTATTAGAGCACAAACAACCCAGTTTTACACGAAACTCTCTTGTATAATAAAAAAACGTTGAATTATGCTTCTGTGATTAGGTACGCCTATTGTTGCTTTGATTGTGATTTTCTGTTGTGACAATGTAATAAAAATAAAGAGTAAGGCGTGGTGAATAAGTCACATTTTGTTGGGGGTCGGCACATTCGCGAGTCACTATGTTTGCTCTCGGCCAGGGTCAAGCTGTTGCGCAAAGGCTCTGTATTGTGGAAAAGTAAACCTCTCTAGCTGTAAATATAGGTATGTGATTGATTACAAAGAATCCATTAGTGATCATAAGTCATTATATCATATGACCATACATATATTACAGTAATTACTTCACATTTTACAGGGTTTGTATATTAGTTCATTATTAAAGTTTTGCACAATTTATATGGTTTCGTTGGTTTTAACGTTTAATTGGATGGAATCATAATCACTAAAAGATAATGTAGTGTCATCAGCAAATAGAACCACGAATAATTTCGCTGCTTTCGGAATAGAATATTTAATACAAATAAATGCAAAATAAACAAATGTGACCTTGAAGTTATTTCCTGTGTCGTAGACAGAAGGTGTGGAGCGAAGTATCTCAGCAAATGGAGTGAACACTACGAAAATAATGATTGAGATCGTGCTGAAGGAAGAGTTCCGTTGCAATGAAAGACGAACTGCTGGTGCTGAGTTTGTAATTGAGTGATCTATATTTCATCTGGAGATCCTTCTGTAATGTAACACGAGGCCTTAAAGGTTGTCAGTAATGTTGAGAGGAGGAAGACTATTTTAGCAAGAGAACTAAACCCCACTTCATCAATATTTCATCTGGAAATGAGGAAACTTCTAGTATTTGTACAGGATCTCGTGTGACTGGCAGATAATGAATGCAATACACCTCTCCTATTAGCCTGGAAAAAAGAGCAATGTTACATTATGTTGCTTCACACTATATGATTGCTGATATGCAACCCAATAGCGAAGCACGGGTATATAGAAAAGAGAAACTTCTGACCCGAAATACAAGTAGCTGCGTTTTATAACGAACAACTTAGGAGCAGAAAAAATCCATTGTAAATCAATTTTAAAAAAATTAAGCAATAATTTCAATTTATGTTTCACCATGATTGTCAGTAATTTAAAGGAGATTACTCTGAATTTAAACGTGGTTTTAAAAAATAAATACAAATCTAGCAACAACTAGAACGACCGTTTTGAAGATAATACACTTTTAATGTTTAGCACCGAAAAGCAACCACGAAAGCAAAAAGCCTCTAACATTTTGATTATGGTTGTTTTTATTTAAATTGTAACAAATTCATTAGTTTTATATTTAAATATACTAAAGAAATTTTCTGATAAATATGAAAAAGTGGAAAGTAAATATGAAAAAGAAGAAGTATGTAATACAGTTATTGACTCATTTATATCGGTGGGCTTAATTATGCAATTTTTTGTGATGTATCGAATTGTTCTAAGATTTGTTTTATTCATTCATATTAGTACAATTTAAAATTCTATTAATGGTTGAAAACTTAAAACAAAATCGTCTATTCTATTTTTAACAAAATGTACAGCTTTTCATGTAATGGGTGTATATGCCATTTTTGAAGCGTTTTTAATGACAGTAGCAAGCAATTCTGTGAAGCATAGAGTCCTCTAGCAGTTCTTCCTTTGATTGAACTAGTAGGGAAGGAGAAAGACATTTCGGTTCTTAGCCTTTCTAAAGGACTCGCCGTTTGTATCTACATACAATGGAGTCACTTCCTGGAGAAATTGATAAGGGGACACCAAAAGGCCAGGACATAGACTAAGTGCCTAACATTGTTTTCGATAGAACACCCTGAGGCTAACGAAGCCCCATTCGTTTCAAGGAATGGTTATATTTATTTGTTTATTTATTTATTCCAAAGTGCAAGCAACTGTCACACCGCTCATAGTACCAGCCCACCTAACCTGACTCTTTTCATGGCTTTCCCTGGTCGTTTAGGCGAATGCTGAGAAGGATTGTCCTTTACACTTTTCCGTTCTCTCATTTCATTCTGTTGGTTGTTACATACTATTGTGGTGTTTGTTTAACCAAAGGAGCGCAGTATTCAAACAATGAGAGGAATGAAGAAGACTGGAGATGCTCAGCGGCAGGACATTTCTCATCACCTCTTTCGTGTTAGCAAAAAGTGTGTCTTGCAAAGAGAGGGGCTGATAAAAGAAAGTGCTGCGAAATTTGCCATACAGTCTCTCCAACATCAACAAGTGGATGAACTTGTTACTATGATTGTGAAGACCTTCGAAGATGTAGAATAATGTCTGCCTGATGCTGAATGTATGAAGGTTAGTGGGCTACCTCATAGGGGAAGCAGAGTTTTCAACTACATGGGTGTTTGCCTTTAGCTCTCCATTATAACGCTGATATGATCATCTCCGTCCGTGCTGCTGTAAGATGTTGTGTGACAAGTCATCTGAGAATACTGCTAATATCATCTACTCACTATGCTGTATCAATGCTTTCTGTAAATAAGTAGTAGTAATATGAGCATTTTTGTTGCTATAAACTTCTAAATGCATATTAAATATATTTTACGTATGAGTCGTCGATCATACATGCTTAAGTAGTACCCCCACGGGTGGCCGAGGTCGTTAAGGTGCGGACTCGTGAGCGGGAAATCTGGGGTTCGAACCCGCTAGGACCGTTCTCCCTGACTTTGGTTTTTTTCCAAGTTTTCCTCAGTCCTCGTAAATGGAATATAGCGAGAAGGTACCCTAAACTTTGGGCTGGAATGTTTCCTTCCTTAAAAATAAATCCTTTCCCAGTATATCATTTCATCTCATGTGTCATCAGTGTCCATCGCCTGTGCTGCCTCTGTAGTAAAAACGGGTGTTAAACGCTTTATTTATTCATTCATTCATGCTTAAGTATGATACACAATATTAGAAAAACGAAAAAATAATAAAAAATAAAACAACAATAATAATTATGTTTTAAATTGGAAGAATTGTATTTACGAAAGTATTTGATTGGAAATACATTATTTATTGTATTCTAACCAGAAAATAAACAATAAAATAGATGGAATAAGACCATAACATGGCTAAAGGATATCAGCAGGCAAGAAATCGAGGATAATGCAACAAGAAAAGTCTCCTTGAGCCTATCGAATGAAACTAAATTAATCTGGGATAAAGAGATATAGATGCTTGTTCTAGGAAGAAAAGCGAGAGCCTAGTTTAGACAGGGAGGTTGGAAGGCTAAAAAATTTACGGAATGTTTTTGTAGGAGAATCTGCCCCCTTTGTGGAGGAGATGAGGAATTGCTGTATATTGTGTAAATAAGTATCTGTATTTATTTCTCCAAAGGAATGCGACTATTATTTTGGGTCATACATTGTAATCCAATTAATACAATACTGCAACATCTTCCTAAAACCCCCATCTGCGTTTTTTTTCTGCAACGAAATGTCTCCATCATTAACGCCATCGCCACTAAGAGATGTTCCTCATTACACAATTCTCGTACTTGCTAATAACGCCAACTAGTAAACCACATACGTACTTCGCTTTTTTATTTTTTAACGTTAACGCTCGTGACACTTTCACGTAAAAGCCTCTCCGCTTTAGTGAGTATACGTTATTTATTATTAGTAACACGAACATTTTCGCATCATAAAAATCGCCAACCCTTATTCTGACTCCATAACCTAACTTTTTAACGGCGCTGTTTATATGACCTTTCTACGTGGTTACTTTTCTAACATATATCTCCGACTAAATATTCTGAGCAGGAATGTGTCATAAACATTTTAAATGAGGCGCAGTCGATATGATAAAAACAAACAAACAAACAAAACTCACTTGGATTGTAGATTAAGATAGCATTCTAAGCCTTTCAGTTTTTTTTCTTTAAACAATATTTCCATTCTTAGAGGTAAACACTCATAGTAATTTAACTTCTTAACAATCGATATTAGCCATCTTAAATAATAAGTCAAATGACTTCTTATAGTGGCAGCACTATTGTACGCTTAAAGACCGAGAAAGCAGGCCAGGGAATGAACCCCTATACTAGTCAACGATAAATCGAACTTGTCATTGGTGAATTCGAACTAGAAATATACATTTGTACTGTGGGTCGGCAGATCGCAGCTACTTACGGACAGAAGCCAGTTGTGAAGGTCATATATTGAATGTGTAGGTAGCAGCTTGTATTTATTTGAATGAGACTTTCTCAACTAATGCTTGTGCATTCGTGTGTTACTCGGTGTTTTCATTGTGTAAATTGTGTTTCGTTAGTTATGCCACTACTTTAAAGAAAGCATTTTATGTGCGATCTACATGTGGGGTTCTTGCAGATAAATTTGTAATAAAATATCCTGGCAGTTGTGATCTAGGTAGAGAAACTGATCAACTTGTTAAAAATTTACGAGAGACAGGATCTCCAAGTGATAAAAAAAGTGTTTCATACCGACGTGTTCTCACGGAAGAAACAATAAACTAAATAAAGGAATCTCCTACGCAGATACCGGCAATGGTGATTTAATGCTTATTAATATTAGTTTGATATATAGTATAATTTTATAATTTCAGTAAAAATATAAATTCTACAATAAAAATACTAATTTTACGCTTAATGACACTATCTATCTTATAGCAGTTACGACAGCTGCGGATAGCAGTAAGTAGTCGCGTTCAGGCAGCCCGTAACTCAAATAACCGTATTATGCTTAAGAAACCACACGTACTTTCTTTTTATTTTGCAGTTTCTACATTTGAGTAATTGTTGTTATTTTATTTAATACGTGAATATTATCTCGAGCCAGGATGCATAGTTATAGATAGAGTTGATAGATGTTGTTGAGGCTTACTCGTGCCACATGCGGCCATGCTGAAGGCAGAGTCGAAGGATTAGTTAATGATACGGGCATAAGTAACTCTGAAATTATCTGAAAGTACACATTAACTTAATTAGATTATGTCTCTCCAAATGCATAACATAAACTATTTATAGGCTTTCAGTGCCACCTACTCTGTTATAAACTTTAAGAGGACTGTGAGTGTTTTCGCACTCACTACCAAATACTTGTTGTGGTCATTATTGAGTTCAACTGCAGCAAAATAGGAGCCTTTAGCTAAATGTTTGGTCATGAGTGGCAAGATTAAGAGAACTTTGTCACTGTGATTGCGCTCCATAGGGTTGGAATGTCGCCTCTTGAGATTTTCCAGATTCTTTAACTGAATATGCTTGTGTCACTTCAGTGAAACTGGAAACTCATGAACTTCCAAGATCTGATTGCCAGCGAACAGTGAGAACCGGAATGATGGCGAAAATAGTGGCGGCTCATATTCAGCATAATTCAGCATGGACCAAGAGACAAATAACTGCAGAAAACCATACTCCAAATTGCTAAGAATAGACCTTGAACCGAAGATTTATCGTGGGAAACTAGATTTTATTTAACCCCAATCCTGAAGAAACACAAGGAGCTGAAATGCAGACGCTTACTTGAATATTACACTAAAAACGGTCACAGAGAAAATATTTTTTCTGCCAAGAGAACTATAACCATCAAAATAACTGTACGCTCCGGCTTCCAAATTAGCTCGTGAGAGCATCTCGTGGATCAAGAAGGGCCACATCCTTCCTTAGTCAAGATTTGGCGGAAAGCGACTACGGGACTTGATTTCTACCAAAAGGGGATCAAGATAACGCCCAATGTATACAAGATCGCATTTTTTTTCTCGTCGAAACTCGGCACATAGCGATTCATTAACAAACGATTTATCGAGTTTGCTAACCTGCAAAATTGGGCCATTGAGGTGGGGCTAATACAGCGAAAATTTAAAAATCCCTCTAGCGGCCGCTATTTTTTCCATGCCAAAACTCAATATGTGCCATTGAAATAAAATAATATAAATAGTTTCTAAAAAATCAGGAAAATGGAACAGTTAGGAGGGGGTATGCCTGAAAACAGAATTTTTGTAATCGCCGAGGACGCCGTATAAGGTGGCTCGGGAAGATTGTAATCGTTAACATTAACATTTGAGTACCAAGCGATAAACTCGTTGATGTCATGTGAAAGAGTATGGAGGGAATAGTCTGCGCATGCGCATGGACGAATAATCGGGCTTAACCCTTACAGACAGCGTCCGTCCTGCGGCTTCAGTATCGAACGGCAACGGAAAAAGCCGAATTACAGGAAATACTTGAGCGATAAATCTGAAACGCTAGTGTATGTTCTCTTATCAACCTTGGTAGGCGGAGAGGTACGCCTAAAATTATCTATGTAGCTTATGCTAATCACATTTCGTTTTAGTTGCTATGGAGTTAAGTGCAATTGGAAATGGTAAGCTAACAACATAACATGTAAATTAAAAAAGCATATACTTTAAACCTGAAAGTTATGCTTTTTATTGAATATATATTCAGTTAGCGTTACTTGTTTTTACCACATTCTCTGCTCTAGCGCTCTGTAATGACCTTCACAAATTCAACTTACCGAGGAATTTGCTTAGTTTACGCGACTCCTGCGCAATATTCTTATTGTACTTGTGGTAAGCACTTCTACAGCGCTTTTCAACAATACGTCATGGAACATCTAGCAGGATTTAGCACCAGTTCATATGGTGAGACTCACGCAGACCAGGAAAATGTTTCTAATTTATTACTGCTCAAGATTGACCTTCTAGCACTCCGGCCTCAAACTTTGGACTACAAGCTCAGATAGATGCTTAAGGGTGTGGCTTGTTAGAAAAGTTATAGTGCGAGCCAAGACTTGGTGGCCATTTTTACTGGAAGTATATTTCACTTATTTAGTCACTTTTTTATGTTACGTTGATTTGAAGTAATGAGGTGCTGGAAACAACATTGTCACATTTGTGCAACCTCTTTCAGTATATGCTTTGTGCTAGCAGAGATCAGACGTGGAAGTGAGGGTAAATAAATTATTAGCTTATTCTTTGTTTATTAATCCAGGCCCCGCAGATATTCTTAATAATATGGGAAACTGAAATATGCATAGTTTCTGCTTATTACTTGAAGTAATGGCAACGCTGGGGAACTACCAGGTATCTCGTGACAGTGTGTTTCTGTTAAATTGTGCTAATTTAAGAAGGCCATTTATTTATATTGTTACGTAAGATAAAAGGATATACTATTCGAATTAAAGCTCCAAACATTAATTGATAATATATGTTAACCATATAAATTTAATAAGTTCATTTGCACATATATTTATGTTATGAAAGAGCTTTAATTTTCAAATCAAATAACAAATATTCGTTGGTAATACGTTTTAAATCATATAAATCTTGTAAGCTCATTTGTATAGATTTCATGTATCAGATAAGGGCTATTACAATGCATGTCTTAATGCTTGTTTGTTGTCCTTTATGACAATACTCAATAATATAAATGTAACGGTTCAAAGGACCACATACATAGCCAAGAATATGAAAAGATTAACTGTAGATAAAGGAAATTGTAATATTAAGAGAATCAACCAATCGCAAGCGTAACAACATTAATAATGTGTACCAAGAATAAAACGCGAGTCATTCAGCTTTCTTGAGACTAAATAGAAATTAACGAATCGCATTCGTTTAGTATACTTATGTTGAAAATAATGCATTGTAATGAATAGTATTAATACAATCAATTGTAATAAGTAACGGTTTATATTTCAGAATGTTTAGTTAGTTACGCCTTGTGTTCCATAGGGAGAAGTTGTGTTTTATATTCCATTAGAAGAAATCGTGGTTCGCTCCGTAAAGAGAAGTAGCGATTCATATTTCATGGGAAGAAGTTAAAAATTATTTGGAGTGGAGAGTAATAAGAGTCACGAGTTCGAATTAGTATCCGTATAGGAATATATTAAACGAATTATACAAGGACAAAGACAAAATAAGGCGTGTTAAATATATATTAGTGATAAAGATAATTTACTCGGAGTATTAAATTAAAATCAAATAGATTATCGTTGGCATTATCAACCATGAAAGGGACATTGCCATTAAAGCGCAGTTGTCGAGACAGAAATATAAATTCCGTCACGTCTGTCTCGTATTCAGGCTGCAGGTTATAACATTCTCAGAGCATATTTTAATCAGAAAAGTGTACTGTTGTGTGTTAATAACAAGACCTTAATAAATTCCGTAAATTACTATCCAATGTAATTTAGTTATGCTTAAAGGCACACTCCATTTAGTACCGCTACACGATATAAGAATTTTAGTCCTTTGATGATCAGCTATTTTATCAGGTTTAATTATAGTACTTAAAATGTAATTCTTAAATTAATTTGAAGATATTAAAACCACAATATATCACTGGTTTTCCATAAAGTACAATCATCGACTTACAAAGACTTGGCCTAAGGCCTATTCTGGATCCTAAAGAACAATATGAACATTCATATTTAGCTGCACTGAGCACTTAACAGCTGTCAGAAGGATAGGCTATCAACCCATCGCTTCAAGTGCTCTAAAGTGGCTTTAAGGTATTATTTGGACGCGAAATACCCGGTAATTTGGTCCAGTGATCTCTTTTTTCAGGAATGAAGTTCTTTAACATGCCGTAAATCTACTTCACGGGACCAATGGCATTAAGTTCCTCCTATAGACTTCACTCGAGATATTAGAAACCTGTTTGAAAAAATCTGACATTATTTTTTCTCGTGGAAAGTAATTACGATAAGCTGGCACAACTGTGCACAGAGGTGCAGGGACCTTCATATAAGTGCATGACTTTTACTATGCTTGTCGTACCCGACAGTCGCTGAGAAAAACTGTCGAGTGACGTCATCTGGGTTGGAACAAAGATACTATAGGTATATTCAGAATGTTATAAAAAAAGAAAGGCATTGCAATCCTTTGTTCAGGCTCCATACTTACCACATGACTTTGAATAACTTTTGGGAAAGGTAAATCTCTAATGAAAAGCTCCTGCTTTCACAGCCAAGAGACCGCCACGGGTGGCCAAGGTCGTTAAGGCACGGACTCGTGAGCGGGAGGTCTGCGGTTCGAATCCCGCCAGGACCGTCCTCCCTGACTGGGGTTTTTTCCAGGTTTTCCTCAGTCTTCATAACTGGCAAATGCCGGGGAGGTACCTAAAATTAGGCCTGGAACGTTTCCTTCCTTAAAAAAAAATCCTTTCCCAATTTATCATTTCATCTCATGTATCATCAGTGTCCACCGCCTGTGGTGCCTCAGTAGTAAAAACGGGCGTTAAACACTACTCAAAAAAAAAAAAAAAAAACAGCCAAGAGAATATCCGATGTCGCAGTTGAGAGCCTCCAACAGAGGATTACAGAGGTGCTTTCAGCAATGGAAGGCTTATAAATTGCCTGCTTTGAAGGAGTTTGGGTAGTTTGGTTGGATTTTTCAGACAGATCTCGCACGCACTATCAGAATGCATTTTCTGACCTTTGTCAGTATAATGAGGCATATTAATATTATTATTATTAATAATAATAATAATAATAATAATAATAATAATAATAATAATAATAATAATAATAATAATAATAATTGCAGAAATTTATTTTCGGGGCATTCCATAATTTGTACAGAGTTTAATTTACTTAAATAGGAGTCACACTTGAGTTTTGGGTTATATGTGTTACATGTCGTTGTAGAACGAAAGAATTCATTTTGCACGTAAACTTAGCTATTATTATATACCTCCGTTTGCGTGTGTGGGAGATAGCAATAACTTCGAACTGGTTGATACTTCTAGGTGTCCATTCAATTACTCTGGCTATTACACTTCTCTGTTTACTTTATGTGTATATTGTTCATAAACGAAATGGCCATCTGCGGTTTACGAGCGTAAAATGAGGAAACAAAACAAACTACAAACGGTCGTTACTCCCTCTCTTCATGGTCAGCTGTAACAGGGGGATTGTTTCTAGCTATTATCTGAGGCTTCAAGAGGAGTGTTGCAGGTGGTTGTGGTAGGAAACACCTTAATCTGTTTTGAAACTCCGCAAACTGCAGCAGCTAATAGACAAGTCACCTTCGTTTGTTTAGAATCACACCTCTGACTGGTTTGTTCTCTGATGAAGTGAATTGAACCTCTGTAAACATCATAGAACGAAACAACTGTCTTAGACAGATAGCTGTTTATTAATGCTCGACCGCGTCAGGATATCACATTGAGGAACGGGTATTATAAATAATTTAAATGCCTGTTCCCGGGGTATATAGTCTTGTAATCTAGTTTTAACACCGTTCTCTTAAAATATTTATATAAATCTCCACAGCACGTTTCCACTAAAACGATATTCCTTGTCGCACTGTGAAGTCTGGGCTTCTTCAAGGCTGTGTGCTTGGATCACATGTGGGATTTCCCTGGTATGAGTACTGTCGGTAATTTTAACAAGAATCGTACTCAATTCTTGACCCTGAAAGTTCTTCCATCTATCTGATGTTCTTTCTTGGTCCATGATGATATACTGTGGTTATAAAAGTTTTCTTGCTAACATCTCAGGAAGATTTTGGTCCTATGAAATCAATCTTGGATCCTTCTTTTACTAGTTTATCTGCTGCTTCATTACCCTCTGTGCCATAATGTCCAGGCATCCAACTTATTTCTAATTGCTTCCTTTTGGAAAGATTAACAAGAGTCTGAAGACATTTCTATACAAATCTAGAATTGACTCGATGATAGTTAAATGCAGTTAAGTGTAGCTTGACTGTTTGTGATAATATGTATACGTTTTGATATAATTTCTTTTCTCACAGAAGTGCAACAACCCAAGTTCGTACTCATTATGAAATACGAGGGTGGTTCCATAAGTTTGCAGCCTCGCCGATAGGGATTATCGCCTTAACAAAACCCTTATCTGGTGTCATGCCTTATTTGTTAAGTAAATAATTGCACCTGTTTCTTCCGCTCCACTGTGTTCAGTTGTTTACATTCAGTTGCATAAAGAAGGCTGTGTGTACAAAATTGTGACATGTTCAAAATGGAATATCGAACTGTTATTAAGTTCTTCACAAAAGAAGCACTATTCCGAATGAAATTGAACAGCGACTGGGCGGTATATATGGGGGAGCATCCCCCTCATATTCTACCGTAAAAGAATGAGCCAAACTTTCTTGAAGAGTCGTGAGAGCATTGAAGACGAAGAGCGTGTAGGCCGGCCCTTGGAGGTGCTCACCCCTGAAAACATGGATTGCTCTTGTGGAAGCAGAAGTTATGGAAGACCGGCGGCTCAAAGGTTCAGAAATAGCTTCAAGGTGGTGCCTTTCTGCAACAACAGTCCTTCGAATTATTCATGAACATTTAAACATGAATAAGGTTAGACTAAGATGGGTGCCTAGACTTCTTTGCTCAGTTCAAAAGCTGCAACGAGTCATCTGTTGTCAGGCTTTTTTGGAGCTCTCCCGTGACAACGAGAGAGAAATTCTGCAAACCAATGTTAAAGCAGATGAAAATATGGTCCTCTATTATGATCCCTTGTTCAAAAGAGAATGGAATGGCGTAAATCTGGCGAAGCGCTGCCTCTAAAGGCCAAGGTCACTCAGTCAACCTAGAACATCAGGCCACAATCTTTTGGGGCTGTGAAGGAATACTCTTCATTGACTTCAGAACATATAGTAAATGGGAAGTACTATGCTGGCCCACTGCACAGACTACGTGCTTCCATCAAAGAGAAAAGGCGAGGAAAACTGGGTGGTGTACGTCTTCTGCACGACAACGCGCTTATGCACACAGCTCTTTTTGCAAAGGAAGCTGCAACAAATGTGGCTTGAAGGAGATCTACTATCCACCCTACAGCCCAGATCTAGCTCCCAGTGACTATTTCCTCTTCTCATATGTCAAGAAGGACCTTCGAGAAAAGAAATTTAAGTGTGACGAAGAAGTAGTGGATGCTGTTTATGCCCATTTTGCAGACAAGACTTCTGACCATTGGGGGGGGGGGGTTGAAATGTTAATTCAAAGATGTGAAAAATGTATTGCAATAAAGGGCAACTATATTGAAAAGTGAAATATAGTTTTTGTCTTTATCATACCTAGAAAATGGTTAGGCCAGAAACTTATGGACCTACCCTCGTAAAACTAAACGAGTATTACTGATCAAAGTTGCGCGAGTAGAACTACAAGGGGAACTTTTCCATCGACCGAACCGGCTAGTGGCGCTACAGTAGTGCTGCGTGGCATACTTCGGCTACTGCGAGAAAAGTGGTTAATGCATTCTGTTGCTACTAGAAACATCATCATATATCAGCAATTTTCAAGTAAATGAATTGGTAATGGGGACGATAATTCTACCCTGTACTTTATTCACATCTCAATGCATTACTTTTATTTGTAGGATTTTTAAACCTCGTTGAGTTTTTAAAACCTATTGATAACAAAAGTGTTTGCTAATGTGCTGAACAAGGATTTCAATAAGTATAGCAGACACCTGAAACATGTGAGAGCTAAACAGTCATTGATGAGACTGCTAGACGCTATGGTAGGTATTTTGAGCAATTTCTGAAATAAAAAAATAAGAAATTGAAGGTACTTGTGACTAAAAAAAACTAAGTGAATTACTCATACGTTCATATGCAATGTTTTACTTATTTGTGGATGCCCTATCAATTTCCCAAATGCTTTCTAATATCTAAATATGTTGTACATATATTTAGATTCAAGGCACTATTAAGTCCGAAAGTATGACGAAATGCTTTTCCTCTCTTGGTGACGTCAGAAAATACCTAAATGTACAGAATAGTATATTGTAATATTAGTGTTGAAAGGCACGTACTGCATATCCGAGTGTGATTAGTTGTAACCCGAAGATCGTAATGAGCCTTTCAACTTATTACAAACCGTTTTTATATTTGTTATATCGTAATGCAACTTGTTTTTAATTTGTTATAAATGCTTTTAATTTGGAAAGTTAAAAATAACGAAAACTAGAAATTGAATCGATTAGTGTTTGTTCATATGTTTGTATAGGTACACGTTAGTGTTTTGTTATTTATTGTTTATTTTATTGGAACATTTAGAGTTCCATGATATAAAAGTTAATTGAAAATTACATTATAAATTGAGAAAGTAATGAAGATTATAAAGAAACTCCACCTGAGTTGGTTGAAGCTGCGACTAATATAAGGAATGATTTACTGCCTGAGAAATGTAAAAAAACGGTGTGAGTGAGAACGTGGTTTATTCACAGCTTGGTCCAAAAAGAAAAATGACAGGACAATTTTTGAGAATGCTATGTTCGCGAATTTTCTGGAGAAATAGAAGGTAATGAAATCTTCCTCATTATGGTTTATTTATTCCATTTAATTTGCATTGCTTGAATAATTTCATAAATGTATTGTACTGCTACTTTCAGTTGTAATTTATAAGATAGTGGTGCAAATTAGTGTCGCGAAGTTACTTTGCAGCACTAATCTTCAATTGTTTTATTTCAGTGTCGCTAGACTGCTACTTTCAGTTCTAAAATTTGGTAGCCATTAGTTACATTAGGATACGGTAGAATAAAAATAATATTTGTGAACTATCAAATATTATGGAAAGAATTGTCTTGACTTTTTTGTATTTAAACACCTATTTCGATTATTCTGTATATTTCTGCCTTTTTTGTAATTATCTTATTGTGTTTTATCTGTTATTGTAGTTTAGTGCTACATTGATGGAAATAGAATTGTTTTTTCGAACGAAGCCATTGTAAAGAATGTTCGTCGATCGATTTTATTTTATAAACGGAATGCTATATAACAAACAATGTGTGCATTTCTTCTAGGAAAACCTTCATAAACATTTTAAGTCGAGTAAAAAGGACACTAATGTTAGTCTTGTTTTCATCGTAAGTGGGCGATATTAGTTTGTATTATTGACGTGTAAATCTAACCATTGCAGTTTCAGCGCGGCATGGTTTTTATTACAAAGACAAACAGCAACAATGACGAGGGAAAAATTCCTTTCGTCTATAATACTGACTATTCCTTATTCGCCATTGTAAATATTAACTTAGATACCGACTTAAAGTGCTAGACAAATGTTAATAACCTCGTCCCATCCCATCGAGTTTGAGTGTTATATCTTTCGTGTAAACTGTAACACACTGCCACGAGATACCCGGAAATTCTCCAAGTTGTCACTGTTATCTTCTTACGTGAAAGATTGAGTAGAAAATTTGAATATTTCCTGCTTCTCATATTATTAAAATATCTAAATGTGCCTTAATTGATCATATAATTTATTCTCACTTTCACACCCGATCTCTGCTAGCAATGCTGAAATTCCAGAGTGGTGACAACGTTTTTTTTTTTTTTTTTTTTTTTCCTGGGCGAACTCTGAAACACCACATTCCTCAAATGCACCACATCAGTGCAACAAAAATAAACAGCTGGATGACTGTAATCTCGATTTAAGAGAAAAAGAGAGAGAAATAAAGCCAAAAAGACATATTTTAAGTGCCTATTTGCATGGCCTTTTTTTACCTTGCCTGAACATTCGATCTCTGGTAATAATAAATGCAATCTGGAAATTAAAAAAGGTGTATCACAATTGATATAAGCTGAAAGGAAATTTAAAGGGAACAGTATGTTGACAGGCGCCAGAAAATTAAAGACTGTATGCTCTTTGCCAGAATTCTTCCTATTTTTTTGTAACCAAGCCGCATGTTCATCAAGGCTATAGGACGGAACGAGGCAAATTTATACATCGCTCGATTCTAATGGCTGCAGCAAAAACACACACAGGATACATATAATTATAATCCCAAATTAGAGGGCGTTTCGAGTGAGGTCGACGCTCATTAGTACATCGCTAATTACGTTAACTGAGGTAGGATGTGGCCCAGAAAGCGGAAGAGACTCCTGTCCCAAGCGCTGGAAGTCTGTTTTGCTGTAGTCAACAAAAAGTTCATCTTGAAAATAATCGTTTTAACCATTATACATTCTCGACCTAGCTTCGCGCGCTCCAGTGAGTTGCAATATTGAGAACGAGTTCTGTTAAACAAATGAGGCTATCAAGAGCAAAACTCGCCAGCTAAAAGAAGAACATTAAGCATGGGAATCGATATTTCCTGTATTTCTGTATTCGTTTATATTCTGCTTCCAGAGAATCCAGAGATCCTCTCTTAATAACAAAACTCCTCAAATTGTTTATGCAGATTTATTCAAAGCTCGCCTGATCGTTTTAAGCAAATATATCTCTTTTAGGTAAATTTTAAAAGTAAATCTCGCCTTATTCAATGTTAAGAAATTTGCGAATTCCAATGTTTGATAGTATTATTGTGGCAATCCTGCACTGTAATTATTTATTAATGATATAGTGTATAGATGCAGATTAAATGAATCTCTTTAATGCGCATTTGGGTAAAGGGGACAAAGCAAAAAGAACATCACATGAAACTAAACGCTAAAGAGAAAAAATTGAGAAAAATATGGGTTATATTATATTAAAATAAAATAAATATATTGTAAGCGGTTTAAATAGTGTAAATAGCGAGCTGGACAGCTCAGACCCTCGAATGATTAGGACTATTTCATGAATAAAACAAGCAGTTAAATATAATTCCCCTTGGCTTACAAAATAATTGTATATTTGTTTAACTTTTCAAGTCATCTAGCAACAGACGAATGTTGATTGCCATTAATGCTAATAGAAAAGAGTCAAACACGGTTTATGGCTATTTCATGACTAGAATAAGAATAAAAGTAATATATATTTGAAATTCGCTACAGAATATTAATACTTTTATAAAACGTTATACTTATGAAAACCGTGAGGCTGAAATATACGAAAGTCAATTGTTACAAACCTACCGTTCGATTTACTAATACCAACTGAGAAAAAAAAACAAAGAAAACATTTTACTGTTCCAAACAACGTGTTATAAAATTTATGGTGGCTTAGGCAGGTATTGGTACATAATATTACCAATAATTTATAAAATTATTTCAGAATACGCAAAAACAATTGTTTGAGTGAATACACATTAAGTTAGTTAAATATACAGTTATTGAAAACGCAGTTATCAAATATTAATGAAGAGGCTACAATTTCATTGGTTACAAAGAACATGGGAATGTAGATGAAGATGTGGAAGCAGAATTTCACACTTTATTTAGTATTGCCTAATGATGTTCTTGAAAAATATATATGATTTTCAGGAATTATAGTGCGGATATTGAGTTGGCCACACTGATCAGAGGAGAAATACACTTCGCGTGATAAAGAGATTTGATGATAATTTACGATTATTTCACTGTGATATCAGGCTGTGATTGGTCAAAATTCAAAATTTTGTCCGATTTCTTTGGTCGATTTTATGCATCATATAAGTGAAATAGCTATTATTATTATTATTATTATTATTATTATTATTATTATTATTAGTGGAAAGGTCATTGTGAAACAGGAAAAAATTGCAAATGTTCACTTTAAGGAATACAGGTGTCAGAGAAATACTAACACGGCATTTGTTCTTTCTTAAAATATACTAAGGAAAACTATGGAGAACCTCAATCAGGTTAGTTAGCAGCAGGATTTGAACCTAGGATACCCCAAATATGATATATTGAAATGACATATCCACAAAAACATGTACAGTTTAAGAAAATTGATTAATTATTTACAATAAAACATAAAATACGTTCCTAAATAACCTAATACGTAGACATTTTATTTAACAATGTTAATTGGCAGAAATAAATACGGGTTCTAATTTTATCCCAGTTTGGCTTTTAGTATTTTGGTGCGCTCGTATTCCGCTGAAAACAATGTGTATTAGATGTACAAGTTTGCTCAATATACCCATTGCAAGAATATCATCAAACAAGCTAAACATATTAATAGAGAATAAACAAAGCGAACGTCATGGACGCATTGACAATGATCTGGCAGATAATTGCAATACAAGAGATATTCAAAATATTTTTATTCTCATTAAATTAATTCATTCACTGAAAGGTGATAAGCCTTTTATGGCACTGCAGATATGTGACATATGTTCCAATTTCTCTCTTATCAAAAATGTTCTAAATTATCTTCAATTTCAGCTGCGAAGTGCATTACTGCTCATATTCCGGATATACACAAATTCACGGATTTTCTCTCATGTTAAATTATACTGATACTAGATTAAAAAACTTACATTTACCTATAAATATTTACACACTAAAAATGTTAGTCTATAAATTCAAAAGCGTTTCTTATTGACCTCTCCGGATCTTTGGGAAAGATAAAAAATAATAAATTAAAAAGGGGAGAAGTCTTTCCTCTTACTCTATATAAAAGTTTAATTTTTTTTATCTTTTTCACATCTGCATTTATTTATATTTGTAAGCGTTTTAAATAAACTCCTTAATACGGTATATTTATAGAATATACATTTTAATTAAATATTTTTAAGACAAAGCGTTTGTGTCAATTATAAGAAACGGTTATCAACTGTCGATGAGAGAATGATTCAAATCTGATGAATGAATTTTTGTAAGCCATTCTGAATACAGCTAGTTTATTAATATAGTGTATCTGCACTTTTTGCTACAAACAACCGAAAAATAACTCAGTACGGGAAAAGTAGTATAAAATACAATATGATCGGAAATAATGTAAACCGAAATTTAGCATTGTTATGCACTGCAGATAGCATTAAATGTGGTCTTCGTGCTGAAAGAGGCTGGGTGATACAACACAGCTCTGAAGAATGCGTAAAACTAATGATGAGCAGGCGGACACAGCATAAATGTATGTTGAACATCTCAAGGAACAGTTCCATAAACCTCCACCAATGAATCGAACATGTTAAGAGTTAGTACAGATATTTGAATAAAGTGGGCCAGTACCGCTTGTCAAAGGACAAAGAATATGCGGTGGTTATCAAAGACAAGTCGTCGGGATATGGTGAAAAGAAAAAAAAACTTCTATTTATACACTTGTTTATAAATTGGGGTAACTTTCCTGTGTAGAAAAGTCAGTCACTCGTTACGAGAGAGGGGGAGAAGAGATAAATATATACACGTTCTTTCCTCACACTTTGGCAGATGAACATTTTGTCCCAAAATCAGACTTTCTGATAAATATCATTTGATGCTGATGGTTATGTAAACAAATATATGACGTAGTTTGGAATGACCAACTGAAAATGTTACCATTCTCCATACTTTCAATTTTTAACATTTGGTGTGTCATTGGATCTTGCTTTGTGGAATATGGGCGTAAGAGATTTGTGTCGACAAAGGTACGACTTAAAGAATTAAACAGCTTGTTGTCGAAGATTTTATCGGGCTAGAAGTCTACCCTTCGACAGTCAGTGGTTTCTGCAGAATGGAGCGACATGTGGCTACCGTGACCCACCATCTCTTTCTATTTCCTATTAAAGAGTATCAGACATGTGCTGCTTCTATTTCACAGGATACAATTGTAGCAATGCTTGTGAATTTTCAGGGCAGTTACGAGAGATATGGCATATGTTTCGACTGACAGTACAGAACCATTGTCGGTATACTGTTTATGAGTTCCACAATTTGTCATGGAAAATTTAAAGAGAAATAAGATCAATATTTAAATTTCTAGAGAGGTGTAACTTCAAAGCTCTGATAACACTATACAACACAGTTTCTGTCCTATGTATAAAAATAAGAGAATACTATTAATTACTTCATGACACTTAGGAATATTTTTTAGTTTTCTCCATCACCTATCGTTCGCTCAAGATTCGAAATTCATTATTTGTTAATAATTAATTTTTACTATATGGGATTGGTGTATTTCACTGTTTCTAAACTTAAAATTTATTTGTACCCTTTGAAGATAACTGTTAATACCGTCATCTATCATTACAAATAAGTGAAAGGTTCCATCAGCTGTGTCTTGTGGCATTATCTTTTCCTCCTATTCAGCACTGAAAAAATGGCAGTGGCCTCTACACTGGAAACCGCTTCTCTACTTTTGAGTTCTGTTTTATTCTAGAACTTGGTATCTGCTACAGCTGATGTTCAAAATATCTCATATATGTATAACAGCCCAAATGTGTGTTGTTATTTGTGCAGTGAGTTTACAGTGAAAACTCAAATAGTCATACGCCTATTGTGAAAAAGGCCTATTAACTGCACTTTGACTGCAAAGGATCTAAATAAGCCTTGAGTGCATCATATCTGTTGTATCAGTACAAGAGCTAGTAATTTAAAGAAGTGGTTATGGTTCGCAACCATCTTTGTCAATGGTACGGCCTGAACCAAAAAATCACATCAGTGACTATCGTTCCTTTTTGACAAACGTAAAAGGTTTCCTTACATATTGAAAACATGAACTCAAGCTTGCCCTTAGCAATCCCACCAGTTCTTCGTGATAATTAAAGAAAATGGCTGTAACATGGCTATTTCCATTTTTTATTTTCAACATTTTCACTGATGATACATTTTCGCTTCTCTTAGTCTGTTTGGTAATTCAAATTGCAAAAATTAGAACTAAATTATGTATTCATAAAAATTTATTACAGAACAAAGAGAATTAAGGAAGAGGACAGTAAGCGTATAAAATTCATTTTCTGATACCATATATCTGAAGGCGCGTTGGCCCAGTTGGTTAGACAACTTACCTCCCGTGAAGGCGATTCCAGCGACCTTAAGCGGAATTAATGGCACGAGAAGCAACTTCTCTCAGGTTTTCTACAGGTGCTCTCATTCTGCCGCTTACATCTCCACTTCTATCCTCATTTCCGTTATCATCCTTTCAATTTTTTCTTCTCTTCCGACTTAGCAAGCGGTCGGCGGGAGCCTGTTGGCTGTTACAAACAACGACGGAGCAGCCGGGTAAGACGACGGCCTTGCGACATGTCCCATCCCACAACGATGTCGGACATGGTAGAAAGCAATTGCAGATGTACTTAAAACGCCTTAAAATGTATTTTAGTTCATAGCATTGTAATGTTACTATAAGGAGAAAAACTTAGATATGTAACTTAAAACAAATAGTCACAAAATAAATCTTTGAAGAAGGATTATTGCAAAATTTAGGAGAGAAAGGATTAATTATACTATTAGAAAGTAGATAAGAACCTTATTGAAGTAAATGAAGAAATTAGTGGTGTTTGAACATATGAAAGGAATATCAATACAAAAAATAATGTTGGATATGGAAAAGAAAATAGGGTAGCTTAAGAAGTGATGACCGAAGAAAAATGTAATAAGTAAGTTATTAGTGGAAGAAAATTAGGCTTAAGTTCATGATATGGAATAAAAACGTTATCTTAAACAGAAATCATGATTTCTATCTAGTAGGCTCTAAAACAACATTGTTTTACTATTTCTAATTTTATGGAACAAAAAATATATAGATAACATTAATACCGGACACCTGCACGATTTTATATGATTAAGTTGTTTTGGGGCTGCAAACTGCTTGTACTGTTGATATATTGTCGATGTTTTAAGCGAGAGTACTCGTTAAATTTTAATTGCACTAAGAGCGGCCCTTGCTATCTGTTCTTCTATACTATATTACAAATAAATGTATCTTTCTTTTCTACCATTCAAGATGAATATGTAAATGAAAGCCGCGTTCCATCTAAAGTGCTCTTCTGTCAGTCTTTGAGTGGGACTGGAGCTGAAGTTCTTTTTAACTTAGAGGTATAATTTTATTCCCTGAAAAAATAACATTTTGAATTATTTCATTAACAGCAGTCCATAATCTTAGTTCCAGCTTTCTATAGCGTTTTAAGTTTTCAATGACATACGATAGTATTCTTCTATTTCACAGTTTCTTGAAACAAAGTTCTTTTTCTTTTTTTTTCTAGAGCTTCCTGGCATTTTATCGCTGGAGCTCGAATATTACCCTATTTGTGTTCAGAGGTTCTAGGTTATATCCCATGTAATACAGATTGTGTATGTGAATGCATTTCGGACATTGTAATTCCCAAGGACCATCAAAAAGTTAGGTAAGATCCGTATTTTGTAGAAATGTTAAATATTTCTTATTCTTATTTGAAAATGTTTATTTTAACTGTAGAACTTCTGTTTCAGTTTTTCACGTAGTCTGCTTCTTTGTTAAAACATTTCCGGTTCCTTGATACAAATGTTTCGATACCTGTCTGTCCTGTTTGCACAGTCACCTGTTCGCTTTGGATTTTACTCCGTCAACACTTTTAATTCGCTGGCCACCCAGGTGCTCCTGTAGTTGGAGCTAAAGGTAAATATCTTTCGGAGCAAGATGGGATGAACACGAGGATGGCAAAAATCTCGCATGTGAGACAATACTAAATCTTTTGAGATGGATGCGGGCGAGCATTTCTATTCAGGTACAGAACTTTTTGGGCCCAAGGTGATGCATTTAATTGCAGCTCGAAGTATCGTCAAGACGTCACTGTATCTCTCGGCATTCATTATAACTCTGTGAGGCACGTAGTCTACCAACAAACCCCCAACAGCCCCAGAATACCATCGGCATAAACTTTCTTGCGGATTTTTTGAAGCAATTTTACCAGGTTTCTTCAAAATCATGCTTTGGCGGTTTTCTTGGGTTTTGGATTCATCCAGCTTTCGTTGCTAGTAACAATACGTTCAATGAGTGCACCTTCCGTTCTTTGGCGATAAAACAATTTATCCTTCGCTGCTTGTGAATATCGATGAGCAATCTCCTGCAGTGTGCAGTATGTGTCCGATGAATGAACATCCAATTTCAACCTCAGAAGGCAAAAGTCTATGATTTTCATTAATAGTCATTAGAAAATTTTGTGCAACGATATTGCATACTGCAAGAACGGTATTGTTGAAAGTCGCTGTAGTGGGTTTTCCGCTGTGCTCTTCATCATGCACGTTTTCACGCCCTTCCATTACGGTGTTCGATTTTTTTTTCTTTACATTCCTTTGTGTAATATTTGATTTCTTTCTTGTTTAGCTGAAACCAGTGAAAATATAAGGAAGTAATTCTAAAAGGTTTTTATATAAAATGAGAGAGAATGTTGAAATGAAGATTAATGTTTCTCTTTTATTGACTTTTTTCCCCCTATATCTTACTTTGGGTCAATTTAGGTGCTCATGTGTTCTTCTCCATAAACTGTTGAAAAAATTCCAAAAATTGTTCTAGTGAGTGCTTCATCCTTCCGTCACAGCATGAAAGAGAGGCGTAGAGGACCATAGTTTTGTCCCTTGTGACGATGAATTCACACTCCCTTCTCATTACCACTGCAAAGATTAAAAGATTTCTAACATTCCACACTCACATGCATTTGAAATGCTGAAAAAATTAGGGACATCCGTATTGCACTGACATTATGTATATGCAATTGTTGGCGAAGCACAGTTATTTTAGACGCCTATCACTCAGAACGTTTTCCTCCCAGACAAGGGAGATGTTTTCTTGTGTCGCTCATCCATCGGCCTACACTCACGTGGGTAATCTTTAAGGCCACCTCTGCCTAAACGGTATAATTCACTATGGGATATAAAAGGGAAGTTTCCCCATACACATAGGCGTTTAATAACAGTGTGCGGAAATGCGGCTCTATTTTCATGCAACGCGTCTGACTTAATGAAAACCTTCTGCAAGCAAATGAATAACACGATCGGAAAATGAATGCAGCGTTTATACATTTGAAACATGTATCATATAACATGAAGATCGCAACAATGAATCTGTATTAATATTAGTCCACCTCATATCTTCATGTCAAATGTCTCGCGCAAGTCAATTTTCTTCAATAGATTATAAAATCCCTTTGTTCGGTTTAGCATACAAGTGTTCTTTTGCTTTACGTTTCACTGCTTCTCGTAGTTTCTAATTTTACCTCTTCGGAATTTATTTCCACATTATTATGCGGAACGTTTGTAACATTTAAAATTCGCTATGTAAACATTTGCATTACACTTAGTATTTATGCATCAGAAACATATAGTACCTCATTTAATCGAATCACTTCACGAAACTTAGTTTTCTTTATTAGTAAATATTCTTTTCCTCGTTTCGTTTTCATGGTACTTATTTTCTAGTTGATACTTGTGTGCACGATCGGAGTTGTGCTGGCCCGTACTGCGCTCCTTTGCCAACCATATTTGGTGGTCCAAACAAGTCATCATTTTTGGCCAAAACAAATATTGAATATGGTTCTTATATAGTCCCAGAAAACGAATCATATCAGTTTAATATTCGCCTCCTAGAGGTCGATAGTCGAACTGAATCCCTATACACGCTGTATGCTGCCGATAGGTATGAAAGATTATTATCGAACTAGGTCCAAACTTCCTGCGCCGTTTCGGAATTTTTCTCTGCATATTGTATATGCCTTTCATTTTTTCTCTAAATCACGTAACTTAAAGCTAGAAACCATTTCCCTTAACAAGGAAATAACTGTAAGGCTGTTAACTTATATTTTGAAATTAAAATATAATCAGGGACAAAAAAAAAACACTTTTATATTGGCTTGTATGTTATATTGGCTTGTTGTACTTGTCATAAAATATTGTGGTAGGTATTTGTTGTGGAGCAGTAATTGATGGGTGGGTGCTCGGGGGATGTCGTAGTTGTTGATCGCTGAGCTGATCGTGGTTTCGATGTCTCGGCCGGGCTGCTCACTGATGACGTCGTTTGCTCCAAATTTGTTGAATTTTATCTCAGGGTCCACTGGAGTGTTTCGGGATCAGTATAGATCCACGGGAACGAGAAATGTGTTGCCCAAAAATACACAAGGTTGACTTGTTTAAAATATTTTATTCCCATGTAAAGTACTTCCTAACCGTTCGCCGCTGACTTCGCTACTCTCTTAGACTGGCTTCCTGAGTGAATATCTGGATGTCTGAATGTCCCTCTGAATCTATGAATGTGTGAGTGTAAATCTGTGAATGTATTTCTACTGAATGTCTAAATGTGAATCTATGAATGTCCGACTTCTACGAGTGTGAAATGCGCCTCTGAATGCGTCTCTACCGAATGCGTGAATTCCTCTCTGACTTCTGTACTCTAGTTTTTCTACTACATCGCCACGCCTTTCGCTAAATTAAATTCCCTCGTATTTTATCTATTTTCGTGTTGTACTTTCATCATTGGCTATCCTAAAATTATTTATTGGTATCTAAGTTCTTCTGATTCGTTAACTTTTATCCGAAGACCATTGGCTAGAATTATTCTTTCCCCCCTGATCTAAGGTCTTCCCACGAACTTGAATTTTCCCAGAACAAGCTGTCATAAATTTCGGCCCTTTCCTTACATTCTGATTTCTATAGAAAATCTTTTGCCTTCCTTAGTTAGTAGATTCCTAAATGTTCCCGGAGATAACGCACGTGTTTTCGGCTTTCCTGTAATAAAACATTTTCGTCTCCGTTCTGACATTTTCATTTTCTCTTAAAATATTGCTAAGTCTGACTTTGTTAAATACTGTCCCGTTACGACCACATGTTTCTCTTATTGTCAACTCCTAAGTATTTCCTGGGTAGAAGGTTCGTGACCTAACAAAAGATAGTTTACCCTTTCTTCAGCCTTGTCTAAGGAGCGGTCAGTGAGTGGAGTCAGGTATACATAATCCGTCTCTTTCTCACATATTTTACACACAATGTATACAAAACCCTTTTGTATGTTACAAGTTACAAATTATTTCTATTCCTATTATACCTATCTCAAAATGATTTTCTTATATATATACATAACAATTGTCCTTATCAAATATAATGCCTTTATAAATATAACTCTGCAGCCTTTTAATTAAATTAATAAAGGCAGCCATATTTCCGGCTTCAGTTGTCATGAAGATATGTAGGTTATGTTGAATATTTTATAAACTTTTTCCTTTTAATTTGGTGTATTTACGGACGCTCTTTAACATCTCAGTTCAGCAGCATCCCATTCAATTCAGGGCGTGAAACGGCCGACAAATTTTGCTCAAAGGCCGTTTTTTTTTTTTTCAGGTTTGAGGTTCTTTATCGTGCCGTAAATGTACGACACGGGACCCAAGGCATTACTTCCCTTCCAAAGGAAGCCATACTTAGGATTTTACCCCCAAAAAATCCATCGATCCTGATCTGGATCGAACGCACGATCTTGGGTTTAGGAGGCAAGTATGGTTACCACTACACCATCGGGACCGACAATTTTATAAACAAGCCATTGTAGAGGAATATTCCAATTATGTAAAATTCTCAGGTACAGCAAATTTTTCTTAACCATTTGTGCTTTATGATCATTATTTCCTTATTTTTACATGTTGTAAATGTTAGTAGGGTTGTACATTTAACTTTTTTAAATTCGACCTGAAGATGTGAATAGAGCTGTTGCCCTAACCATGATGGACTCAGTGTATGTTACATTGCAAATGTAATGAATATGGCTAGAAGTACAGCCCACGATGCCTTAAAACGGTTTAGAGAGACCCTAGAATATACCAGAAGAACAGGTTTGGGTTGTCAGAGGGCTAGAAATCAAAATGAAGACACGAATATGATGTTGATAGTTCTTAGGAGTGAAGCCTGCCAGTTATCACTGTAGCCCAGCAATTTGTTCACATGCATGGATGCCCTATTTTGGCCAAAACGTTAGAAAAAGGTTGAAAGCAAGTGAACTGATATCAAGGCAACTGGTCAAAGTTTGCTCAGAATGCAACGATTCGAACCACTGCGTTTTGCAAATGATCATAGGGTTTGTAGAAATGAACGGTAGAGCTGTGTTCTGTTCACAGACGAATCCTGTTTCAATCTGCGCTCACCTGATGGACGTGAAAGAATTTGGAGAAGGAGGGGAGAACGATTTGCACAATGCTCATTTCCGAAAAGTGCTAACACTGCCTAATCCAATTTCAAATTAAATAAATTCATCTGTAATAATAATCTGCGACTCTTCATGCTGCACATGTAAACAATAGCAGAGAATGCTCACCTATTAATGTCAACTAAATTCTGTTTTGCGGTGACAGCCAAGGAAATGACCTAATGAGTGAGTGAGCCGAGGTAGGTCAACGGCTCTGGTAAGTGGAATTTTATTGCAGGCAGCGATGCACTGCAGACCTCCAAGCAGAGGAATCGATTGCTGCTAACCCTTCCTTTCGCTGCAAGGGGAGGGGAGAAAAGTTTTGGCAGGACGTCCTTCCTACAAACAAGCAATGTAAACATCTCTTAAGAGGGCTGTAAATGTATTTTATAGTGTCAACAAGTTGCGCAATATTTTACACGATAATTGTTAGCCAGGGAATGAAGCAATGACCAGTGATTTCAGGATGAACTGGCTATGCGAAAAACTACGCAAATTATAATGCAGTTTATGTCATTCATATGCTGCAGTACTCAAAACCATGTTAAATCGCTAGAGTAATTGTGAAAAGAGGCACTGCATGAAGCAAACAGAAGAGGGGAACGTCAACAATAGCCAGGCATAAGAGTAAAGTAATATTTTACGAAAATTGTGCCAAACCGGAAGGGGGTTGTAGCAAATTCATAGATGCTAAATGGCAAATTGGAAAAGGATTTTGTGGATGTGTGTGTGTAAGAGAGATTGCCTTCTTATTTCATTTGTTGGAATTAATTTCAGAAATTAAGTATTTTACATAAGCATCAACGATCTTGCGACCCACGCGACTGTGATGTGCAATATATGCATACCTAGTTTAATAAATACTACTACTACATTGCAAATATATTTATACAATGTTAAATCGCTTGGAGAAAATGTAAAATTATAAACAGTTCTTCTGTACGGTGCTTTTGCACAATGAAAAACTCTCCACTGTAACTTTAATCTCACATAATTTACAAAGTAAGATAGCTTTATCTATACTAAATATATTTTCATCAAATTCCTAAACCTACCTCACAACTTTTCACTAACGAGAACTCTACTTCAGTATGTTTAAATAAATGTGAGTTTAGGATGAGTGTCCATTTATATTACTTATTGTTGTTTAAGGGAAAGACAAACATTGACTTTTTATTGTACAGTCAATAATGTTTTCTTGCACAAGCCAAATAAAAATTTCTACCTGCTTCTTGAAGGCCCGCGTTTCAGAGACAAGTTCATATATTTATTCATCAATAAATATTTTACAAAAACTTTAAATAAAAAAGACAATGAACTTCAAAACTGCTTGCATTAGTTTTCATAAAATATATGGGGAAATATTCTAAATATATTACAATTATAATTTTGTTCTAAATATGTACTAAAACTTTAAAACATCCAAATATGCATTTATATGAACACTTATTATTTATTTACATTAAAATATTAGAATCCTACTTAAATTTAGTTTAAAACATGAATTAATGTAAATTAAAAATATGGCATGTATTAGAAATCGGTTCCCTATTTATCAATAACAAATAATTGTAATAAGATGGATATTATCGAGCGTCAATAAATAAGTTGAATAAATATATATTAAACTTATAAAAGTCTCAAAAGACTATGCAAGGAATGGTAAAAACATAAGTATGTAAACTCTTTCGAAAAATTGAAATTAATATAAAATTAAAAGTTTCCTTCCTTTTAGTTTGGCATTAGTTTATGGAAACATTTATGTACACAGGTTAATTAAATAATATGACATTTTGTAGATATATAAAATGTACAAATAAATGAAATAGAATTCTAAAACGAGTACGTCAAACAGGTGATATTTATGATAGGTGGCCAATTCAAACCTTCTTCAAAGAAAAATGATGAGATATGTCGCGGCTTCTGTATTCAGAACTTGCACTTTATTTCTTTTGAAGCTCAGTTATATTTTTACACAAGTTAGGTATTATTAAGATTTGAAATGTATTTTTTTCACAATTCGTTTGTTAGGCTAAATTTTGTAATCAGAGTCAAATGGGAGAATTTTGAAGTCAAGGTCGGGACTATAAATATAAACAAAAGCTGTTCATATTGTCATCTAATTGTCTATCTAATTTTAAGGAGAACTCATTTCACAGAAAATGAGCAATTAATATGAAATTAAATTACAGTTTTTGTTCGCTTCTTAGAGCAATCAAATGTACAGCACTTTATAAACACAATATATTTAAATGAACAAATAGCTTTAGCAACACTTTGCTATATTGATCTATGAGTTATTTATTATCGAAGGCGGAGAAACAATGTTTAACTGCACTTACTCTGTACAGAACAACTGCGTGGTCATTGAAGCCAACGGTTATACCAGGAAGTCAATTGCTGCACCCGTTTAGACATCCTCATTTTGAATTCCTGAGTCCGGATACACAAGCAAGTGGTGCATTCAGTATCGACAAAAAAGATATATATGGACATAGCTCGTGTCATTCATTCTACCATGATGGAGCACACGTTAATGGAATTCCGGAATGGAAATCTTTTTCCTGCATGCACCGACTGCTGTCATATAGTTTAACATTTCCCTTATCTCAGTCCGTTCAATGGTGGTTGCTACAACTTTTGTTTTGTGGGATAGGCAAGGTGTGTATCGTTTAATAAATTCTACATAGAGCTTTAAGGACTTCTGTAACTACTTTTGACTCGTATATCGGGTCTTTGTTTTGTTTTTCCCACAGGTCACAGTTGCACAGTCAAAGACGGGTATTGCCGTTGATAAGACCTGTTAATTCGTGTTAGGACCGGAACAATGAATTACTGTATTATTGCGTTTCATTTCTCTCTTTGCCAGGTTCAAAGATTTAATACAAAACAATGTGCGATTTCGTTTGCTGTTACGTTTTAAGAAATGGATCAGCTACTCAATGGTAGAATTTCATTAACGTTTTCTTGGGGTTCATTCACCTAACGGATCTGCAGTTCATAAAATTGTGCTTAAAATAAGTGTCAGTGGTAACATAGGAAAATGTGGATGATATTGCTGCTCGATTAGCACAATCACCGGAGTTGGTATAACAAGCGGCAATCGATTGTACTTATTGGTACATTCTGTTTAAAAAACAAAAATACAAAAAATACTTTAAAAATTCATCCCCACAAGGCCACTGAACTGCATGCCTTAAGTCCGCCGATCCGGGAAGGAGAACTTTCATGTTCTGTGAAAAAGCGGTTCCGTACTTTGATCATTGAGCAGCAAGCTGGTGAGAGCAAGTGCGCTGTGTACCTGTCGGTTGTCGGCCGGTTCCCGTGGGGGGAAAACAAAACAAAGATCCGCACATTCAGTAATGGCTATAACCTATGCAAGACGTTTAAAATATTAATGGCATAATTTGAGGAATGAACTCCTCTTATGCAGACATTAAAAATAGTTTACATCAATATGAATCCGAACAATTTGTTTTCGAAATTACAATGTCTATATCTTTTTCACGTTATTAAAGTAAATGGTCAAATCATTCACCTCCTTTCTAAATGCAGACTTCATTTAAGTGACTGGTCACATTGGAAAAAGCCTACAGAGACGTTATTTTTGGCTGACGTACCACTGATCATTCTTCATAAACTCATGCCATATATGTGTACCGTCACATTTCATTCGTACCCTCAGGTGCTTGAATAAAAGATTTCCTGGTCGATGCATAGGTAGAGATGGACAAAATGCCGGTTTCCGTTTCATTTATACCAGGGATAGCTCATGAGTCACGGCCACTATTATTTTTCTCGTGAAAAAGGGACAGCACAAAAAAATCCAAGATGTACTTTTGAAAGTGTATGGCATTCACTGTCGAGTGGTGCCACCAACGGTAGGTTCAATTTAGATGGCCTCTTAGGGAAGAGAAGCAAAACACAGGCAACCGGACTACATTGGTTTTTTATGGCCGAGCAAAATGTACACACAATTATTTACACAGGGTTGCAAATCCTTTACAGTAGAGGGTCTCCCAGATAATACACTGTATTTAGCAGCCTTCGAAGTAGTCTCCAAGTACATAGACGGTTCGTTGCCAGAGTTGGGAAAGGTGCTGAATTCCATGTTCTGCATGTGAGTTGCTAACGTGTGCCTATAATCCTTTTTCGTATAACCTTAGTTTTTTTAATTAACATAATAAATAAATAATTCTTTTCTCATACGAATGTTGTTCACTCTTCGTGATCATCATTCCTTACCACTGTCGCTCACCAACTGAACTTCGGGACGTGCTGAGACACGAGCTCTGCTTACATACACCGTCTGGTAGCTTCATTTGAAAGTACATTTCGTACACTTTCAATCGTATATCTTAGATTTTTCATGCTGTCCCTTGTTCACGAGAAAGAAAAATAGTTCATGACTTATGACTTATCTTACGTATGCACTTAATTTCTACTTGCCATTTAATATAACTGGCTCAATCGCGTGTTCACCGTTTGCTATCTCTGGTGAATGATATGACACAGGAAGCTTGTCAGACAAAACGCAAACTGCCAGAATTGTGGGATGGTCTTATCTGTTTGTCATAGATAGATCATAAAAAAACCGAAAATCAAGCGTTAATATAAATTGTCGTTCATAAATTACGCGGTTTGTTCTTCATTTTAATATTGTGCATAAACCAGTTTAAATATATTCTTTGAATATTTCCAGTAAATTAAATATGCAATCATAATTTAAATAAGTTTTAGCTCCATTGTTTAATAACATCCATGGCATGATAGCCCTCGAGGGACATTCGCTGGCCTCCCGAACGACGCCACAGAGCGGCTACGTGGGTCAGAGTAACGAGCTACGCCGTTTTATGTCCTGGAAACCAGCCAGCTGGGCAGCGGGAAGCAGGTTCATTCTGCTGAGTTGACGCGTGCGTAATAAATTCGTTTCGGTCAAACAGCATGTTGCGGGTAAGGATTGGGGTCTATTTATGTTATATGCATGAGAACGTTATACTGCGCTTCACCTTTAAAGGACAATATTGAAGTAAATGGAGCGTTTATCCCTCTCTTTAAAACATATATTTTCCCATTTGCTCCATCCGTTTTTTACTGCCGTGCTGTTGACAATTTTAACAAAAAATGAAATATCGTACTTCTAATAGAAGCAATTCAGTATATGATATGTTTTTTTTTCTTTATTATTTATTATTTAGCACGCTCTTTAACATTTCAGGTCATCAGCGTCCCATTCAACTCAGGGCGTGAAACGGCCGATAAATTTTGCTCAGAGGCCTCTCTTTCAGACTTGAGGTCCTTTTTCGTGCCGTAAATGTACGACACGGGACCCACGGCTTTACTTCCCTTCCGAAGGAAGCCATACTTAGGATTTTTACGCCCGAAAAAATCCATCGGTCCTGGCCGGGTTCGAACCCGCGATCTTGGGTTTAGGAGGCAAGTATGGTAACCACTACACCACCAGGACCGACGTATATGATATGAATATAGCTTTACGTTCTAATAGATGACTTTAAAATTAAGATATTATGGAATTTTTAAAAGAATAAAATTATGCTATTTATACAGAAATACAGAAAAATATGTACGAATATAGGAACAAATGGTCTTGTTATGGTGTTGCTGGTGTTAACTGCAAAGCTGCAACTGTGTTTATGAATGTTTAAGAGAACTGAAAGCGCATTAGCTTACCTTAAACAAATCATTCTGTCAAATACAGCAGATTACTTGTGGATCACATATTATAATTCTTTAACTAAAGATCAAGTTCAATACTCGCTCATAAAACCCATTACCACTTCCACAAATACCTGTACACTGAGTTATAGTGTGTGACTTGTGGTTTGATTGAGATGCAGCCTAACTATGACTACACTTCCGACATTGACTAGCTATGAACATGTCACATGCAACGTATCGCCTGAGCTCCTTGTTGAAGCGTCTTTAAGACCGTTCATTCTCGTTTTCTCTGGTTGACTTATATTAGAATTGGTTCCACGTGTTCTACTGTTTATAGGGAACCTTTGAGTCTATTTGTATTCAATAAGCAGTAAGTTACAATTTTCATCTCACTTATATTGTGAAAATGTTGAGACCTTGGCATAAAAGATAGCTAACGAGAAACTTTTTCGTTGTTAACTGCACATGGAGAAACAAAACGAGGGGAAAATGTATGGTAATTAGATAATTCTTAAAGGAAACCTCTCTAATGGTAACAAATTGCAGTCATTTGTTATCTGGCACGTGTGACATACCCGTTGTTTGGACTGTTCTGGCGTGTTTGTTTAATGTTATGGGAAGAATGCCTATTAAAGAGAATGACAGTTGAAAGCGGTTGGTTATCAGAATTTTCCAGAAGCAAGTCTTGCACGTTCATCTGTTTAGTGGTTGGAAGCTCCCTCACCTATATAGCAAGTCATGGGGAACGCTAGGAAAGAGCTAGTTGGGAACAGCCCACCAAACGGGTAGGTCTATGCACGCTACAGTTTTAATATCTAGATTATTAGTTTTTTTTAGAAAAATTACACTGGATTATGTATGCTTTTCAAAATTGTCGAATTTTAAACCACTTTTTTGTTAGACAGGATGGTTTTACATGTAGAAAAATTGCGTTCGGAGTTACACGAGTTTATACGAGTAAATTTTAAAGGAAAAAAATTTCATCTGAAAATATTCTTGAAATCTTCTTGAAATCTTCTTGAAATGTGAAGATTTCCAAGGCGTATCTTGGAAAGGGCAGGATAACCAGTGAGCCATAAGCAAGACTCAAATACCAAAGTATCCTCCTTGCCCGAAACAATCCAACAGTCCAATCCATAGAATAATAACACATGCTTGAATACCTAATTGTAAAACATATACATACCACAATGTCAATATAAAAATTCTACCATCACATAGTGTGTACTTGTCATTAAAATCCCTGAAATATGACTAAACAGAAATAACCACAAATATGACCAACAATTAAAAAAGCAAATCTATTACTTATAATACAAAACAAAATACACAAAATCTTTGTCAGGTGGTATACATATGCTTTACTTACTGGAAACTCAAAATATGGCATTATAAAAAATATGAAATGACATAGAAATCCGACTCTTACTAGTAACTGATTTTATTTTTAAAAAAATCAGTTAGCAAGGCTGTTAAAAATCAATTATAGCTACCGGCTATTCTGGAAGTGCAATATAAAGAACATGTGGTTAGTTTTTCTTAGTATTTAGTCTTTTTAATTTAGAAATAATTCTGTAGGAAATACTCAAAATGGCCACAACGAGGTCTAACACAGGCTTCCAAACACCATTGCCTTTTTCTGCCTCTTACTCCAGGTGCTTACTGTGTATTCTGATATTCTGGTTCAATGCGCTGCTGAAGAATTTCCACACTGTCAATATATCTGGAATATACAATGACCTTTAAATGAATCCATATGTGGAATTCCAATTGACTGAGATAAGAAGAAAGCACAGGCCATGACCAATTTATTTATTTGGGATATGGGTCTGTGGCACATACATTACTGAAGACCTGTTCACATAAGTGTGTAGTCATTGATTTATAAAACTTTGATAACATTCACAATGAAGTTACCTAAAAACGCAGTTGTAATATGGGCATACAGTGTAAGTGCAAACAAAATAAAAGCGGGAAACGTGCTGCTGGAAATTATACTTTTTATTATATTATTATTATTATTATTATTATTATTATTATTATTATATATAATATTGCGAGATTGCAGTCTTTCATTGTTCACAAAGCTCACTCGCACGTACACTGTGAATGAGAAGCAGAACATGTGGGCGTCATTGTCACTGTCCTGTTATACTAACTGGAGTAGTTCCTTGAAGTTCCTGTTCCTTTTTTTAAAAACCTACAGTTGTTAAAGTTCGTTTATAAACATCCTTCCCATACAACGAGCGAGGTTCAAAATGCAGTCATTGCTAGCCGCTCTCACTTCGACACAACTTTTCTCTTGTTATTTCACTCGAAAAGTAGATAATTGTAAGCAGATCTAGTCTCACAATAAGGCCGTTACAGTACAGACAAATAGTGTGCTTTAAATTAGGAGATTATGTCAAATTGGAGCTTTTCTCTTTGGTTGGAAGAAATTTTTCGAAAACCGTCTCGAAATTAACTAAAATGCTAAAGTTTCAGATGTAATTCACGTTTTACTGCTTATCACTATTGACTGTGACACCTTTTGCCGAGTTGACAAAACAACATAGAGTTTCCTGATTCATTTAAAAAGCCAGACATTGTCATCAAGTCATATTGTAATTAAGAATGCTGCAAAATGACCTAGGAACATGTGCCTAGTCTAGCCATAAACACTATTGCAAATTGTTAACAGTGTTACATATCTTACTTTCTGCCACTCTGTTATCTCAAGAGCACATAGTTGAAAGTTGTCATGGAATGAGGAGTTTACGAGCGTTTTGTTGATGTGATTTTTTTTTCATAAATTTGGAAAACCGCCACTCCAGATTTTCAAGATCAAAAGAAACTGACTTGATGACATCCATGTTCTTCAATGTCAAAGTAGTGACAGCTGGCTTAATTCAGTATGGAAGCAGAAAATAATTCCTGTGAGGTGACCCAGAGTGCTCGCGCATTACCTTGGCTGAAGGCTTATCGCCAGAGTGCTGGATATTTTAAACTTAAAATATGAAATGGAATTGAGATACGAACGCCTACTTGGGCGTAATAAAGGATATTGAAAATTGAAAACATTTTCACCTTTGAAGAGAGTTATACCTAATCATCTGTCAAAAAAGTGTTCACCTTGACCTCACCGGGTATCATGATTCCTACCTCATGTATAATGAGTTACAAAGAGGTCGAGCTGAATTTCCGCCAAAATAATTTGAAAACAACAACCAAAGTGTACAAAAACCTCCTCTTGGAATCTATGGTGAAAAATCTGAGCACTGCTTTGTACCGAAGCTTCCAGCTGGATTCAGGCAGGATCCATTACAGAGAATATTTCTGCTCAAGGATGACCTTCCAGTAGCGCCCTCTGAAAGCTGTGATAATTGATTTTTGAGAAAAGGTAGTCCTATGTAGAATATCTCAAGCGCAGCAATGGTAAAGTTTTCAATGTAGGCGATGCGTGCTGCTATTACAATACAGGCAAATAGACTATGATCATATGTAAGGAGAGAATGAGGCCATTTTGAATCTTAAGCGATATGAATATGAAGGCATCTGAGTACGATTACCATATTCTTGTAATAAAAAAAGTTTAGCAGTGTTTATATTGTGTTTATGAATTACCTACTTCCTAAAGAGAATATCTTATGCTTCGCCGATGTTAGGCAAGGCATGAATGAGTGGTTTCTAATGCTGAACTCACTTGTCAAGCAGGCATTGCCAAGCGGGTGGCAGAGAGCAATAAGCATCCAAAACGCATACAGAATCGGTATACTACGAGTACATTTCCCTTTCCTTTGAGCCCAAGGTTTTTAGGTTCCCGGGAGCATTGGTCTCGCGTTGTCTTATATTTGTGGTATATACTCCATACCTGAAAACAAAAGTTCCTGGAAAAAAAATTATAAGTCTTTTGACGTCCAATTAATGACTCTGCCAGGTGGCGGTGAGCTTACCACCTGTTTCTTTTCCTTCGGTATTTGTTGTTAATTTTATTTATTTACTGATGCTCCTTAATATCTCAGGTCATCAGTGTCCCTTTAATTCAGGGCGTGAAACGGCAGATAAATTTTGCTCAGAGGCTTCTTCTTTCAGGTTTGAGGTTATTTTACATGCCGTAAATCTACGACATAGATCCGATGGCTTTACTTCTCTTCCGAAAGAAGCCATACTTTGACGTTTTACGCCCGAAAAAATCCATTGATCCCGGCCGGATTGAACCCGCGATCTTGAGTCTATGAGGCATCCCTCTGTAGAAAAAGAACTAATGTCTTCTTAGTAATTGAACCTCCAGGAAGGTTAGGTTAGTTTAGGCTACGATGGAATGACAGATAACAAATAAGTAAGTACATTATGCTGAATGATCAATGTGAAAATGGGAATGAGATGATGGAGAAATGGCGGAATTAATGGTAACAGGAACTGGAAAAAACTGACAAAGCGCCACAAATCTCATTTACCGGAGCTGGGTTCGAATCTGGGCCGCTTCGGTGGGAGGCAAGCAGTCTAACTATTGGGACACGGCCCCGCCTATTAGGCAAGACGTTGAAACATCAACATATCTACGGTTCGATTCCCACCAAAACTTTTCTCTGACTGAGATTTTTTTTCCATTTTTTCCTCAGTCCTCATCCAGGAGGAAATACGGTAAGATACCTTAAAGAAAATTCTCTCTTCCCTTTCCCAAAAAAGAAATATTTCCCAATTCATAATTTCCTTTCGTGCATTGTTAGTGATCACAGACTCTGACCCCTGAATAGTGAAAATGGGTGTTAATCAGCATTAAAATAAAGACTTTGGCAATAAATTCGAGTAATAAGACTGAATTTTGTTCAGAAGTTAACCAATTTAAGTAGTTACTCTGGTCTAGATTGGTATTGTAAGTTCCATAAAGGAAAATCGTTTTCTAAATGGCCGGACGCAATCAGAAAACAGCAGATAATGGCTCACCAGGACAGTACTTTGAAATGCATTTAGGAGCGGAGTTACGCCTCGTGTTCGGAAACCACAACTTTCTCTTCTTCCCATCTCTCCGTCTCTAGTGAAGTAACTCGCGTACAAGAGAATGCCATTATAGTACAAAAACATATACTAATATCACAAAACTAAGCGATTATATCGCAAACATATCATTAGTCAACAGTATTAAATGACCGCCACGGGTGGCCGAGGTCGTTAAGGCACGGACTCGTGAGCGGGAGGTCTGCAGTTCGAATCCCGCCAGGACCGTCCTCCCTGACTGGGGTTTTTTCCAGGTTTTCCTCAATCTTCATAACTGGCAAATGCCGGGGAGGTACCTAAACTTAGGCCTGGAACGCTTCCTTGCTTAAAAAAAAATATCCTTTCCCAATTTATCATTTCATCTCATGTATCATCTGTGTCCACCGCCTGTGGTGCCTCAGTAGTGAAAACGGGCGTTAAACACTACTCAAAAAAAAACAGTATTAACAAAATTGAATATAAAGTCCTCTTTCTAATTATCTAATATCGAGCTAAAATATGCACTCTAAACAGTTTAAAACTAAATACCAAAAGAAACTAATTTTCAGTGGAAAAGATATAATTCTCCTGATTTAATCTACCGCTGTTTATATTTTAATGATTTTATCATATTCTTTATTTTTCTTAATTATGACAATTAATGAAGACTTCGGCCGATTTCAGGAATTTTCTACCTAAGATTCGTTTTAAAATGTTCACATATAACTGAAACATAATTTCATTATATTGCCTAAAGTTTTCTTAAGATAACAATATGTACTTTTTATTATACAGGTTTCAAGGCTTTAATAAGCAAGTAATTAAAAGGACGGTACAAGTCTTAGAGTTCTAGGACACCAAAAACTTTTTCACGTGGTTCTGAATATTTCTGTTTTCAGTGATTGGTAACTTTTGGACAGTTTATAACAACTTTGTTTACCTTTAGCAGCACCGGTAGTAACGCTTTGAGACTCGTAGGAGGTTCCGGACTCAAATCCCTTTTGGCTGGTCATCCTGACTTTGGTTTTATATTTTGCGGTTTCTCCTGGTAAGTGGCCAGGGGGAACTACGAAAAAGAAAAGATTTGGGATGGATGGATCTTTCATTTTCACGAATTTCCCGCATTTAATATTATTCTATTCCCTTGATTCTGTTAAGGGTAGTAAGTACCAGGGCGAGATGGACTGGCGCGTTGTACTGATGACTTGCGCTTTCTGCCTTGGCTTCTGGTATGAAAGCGGACCTTCTGAGAGATTCGAACTCCTTGGTAGGGAGCTACACCGGCGTTGGCAAACATGTTAGGGACCCTTACTTCCGCGCAGTCACCACCGTCCATCCTGGCCGCCTGGTGTTGTCCCTCATTTCATCCTTTCCTCCTGGAACTACCTCGATTGAGGACGTAGACACAAGCTACCAGCCGAGAGCAAGGCTGAGATACCGATGTATCACAAATCCAATCTGCTACAGCGTGATATCAATACCTCGTATTATAAGAGAATTAGTACAAATTGCCATTTATAAACAATTTTGGATCATGTAAATGGTTTGATGAGTAGATAATAAATATGCACAACGGTCATCTATATTGCACGAGCCATGTAAATCTTCACATATCGAGTTCAAACATGGATGCTGGCGGTTCTTGGTAAAAAATTATAAGGGTGCATGTGTCCATCAGAGCAAAATTACAGTAGTAGTAGCAATATTCAATGAACGCTTGCTTCACGCAGTCTTCTTAAACGTAAAAATCAGTACTGGCGGTGTTTTAAACTTCCCAAGTCCATGCAAGAGGTTCTTGTTCTCCAAGGATTGCACAGGCAAATCCTAAGAGCGGAAAAGCGAGTATCTAAATGATGGCCTCTTTCTGAAGTTCGACTTCTTTTTGCACAGACCACATAAACTGCTTCATCTTGAAACTACTGAACCGCAGAACTGAAGTTTTAAAGCTTTTTTTTTTTTTTTTTTTTTTTTTTTTGCTATACTGACAATATTCCGAAGTATTATTTTTGGAATCAGCCTATAACAAAGGTGATTGTTGATAAATTGCAGTTATCTAAATGTTTCCAAATGTTTACCTTTCTTTAAAATATTATTATAAATGATTTCGTATACAAGATTACTTCGAACAAAATTTAAAATGTATATCCGAGTATGGGCTACAAGTTTTCTGTATTTATTTGTGATTCTCCTTATCAAATTAATTACTATGCGTAATAATTTCCTTGAAGCAAATGTGATTCAGATTCATTAAAATGCCCCATGTGAACGAACAGAGTTCTCTGAGTAAAGCACGGCCATGTGGCATGGTAATCACAACGCAGCAAACGCCAAGCCTGGCATAATCACTTCGAGAACTCGACACCAAGATCCCATCAGGATAAACCGTCAGAAATTAACACGAGAGGCTTCGTGTTCAAGAGAAGAGAATAGGATGAATTAAATAGAACACTTGTGTCACTTACCTGCCAGCATCTCCTAGTGCTTAGGCACGCTCCAATCATAAACTTGGAATGAGACGGGAAACACTGGGAGTTACTAACGAGGAAGAAACTCTATCGCTGAAACCTAACAATAAGAAACAATTCGTTGATCGATATAGTACACACAAATTGAATTATTTTTAAATTTTATTTACCCAAAAATTTTTTCAATGATATTAAGTTCCCAATGGTATGGCGACAAGCGCAGAACATGTCGAACTACAGTTTTGGTCATCTCATAGATGATGCATAGTATTTACAAGTAGTTTCCATTTGTCATTGTTTTAAATAGGATGCCTTTTTGAGAAACCAGTTTCCTTAATGACATTTTCCCCCATAAAGTAATGGACAAAAGCTAACAACTGCGATAACCCAAACTTCTATTGCTGCACAAGAGTGGTTTAGAAGCTAAGCTAACTTGCACTGGTATTTAAGTTTAACAAACACAAATAAAAGTATGGATTTAAAACAAGTAATTGCATGATACAGTGAACTTATTTGAATAATGGGCCGCCTGAGTACGGCTGTTTTCTGGGGAAGTGCAGCCCTATAATCCGAAAAAAAGGAGATAGAGTTATCGCGCGTAAGGTTAGTATTTATAATTTTACTGCAAGCATAATATAATACTACATTTACTGATATTAATAAGTGCTAAATTGTTGAAAACTATATCCCTCAGCGGCAGCGCATTGCGCTGATTTTCGTAACATTTTTAAAAAGGTGGCCAAAAGTTTGCCTACCTGGAACATGATTGCCAGGATATTTTCTTGCGAATTATCTTATTACTTACTTGCAAGAATTCTCTTCCACATGTGTGGTGGTGGTATTTTTATAGTTATAGTTATAAAAGTCTGTATACACATCGCAAATATATTTTATGCATGGGTCGTAGACCGTACATACTTAGGTATGATATACAATTAGAAAAGGAAACAAATAATAATAAAAAAGAAAACATCCTTAATTATAATAACAAATAATTTTTTTAAAAAAATGTGAAGAAATGTACTTACAGATATATGAACTTGGGGGAAATATTTTACATATTATTTATAATAATAATAGTTGTTTGCGCTCTAATTAGCAAATAAATTGCTTTTAACTTCGCGCACTTTAGGGTAGGAAATGTCCATATTCAACCAATTAGTGTGGTCCGCAAACAGGCCCCAACATGCAATTTGATTTTTTTTTTTTTGGAACAGCGTTTTTCTCATCCACAAAATGAGCAGCTTCTCCTACCAGAACTGTCAGTTATTTTATAGCCTCCCAACTTCCCAGCTTAAACCAGGCATTCCCGATCTCGCCTTTCACCCCAGAACGAGCACATGTTTGCCGACGCCAGTGTAGCTCCCTACCCAGGAGTTCGGACCTCTCAGAAGGTCCGCTTTCATACCAGAAGCCAAGGCAGAAAGCGCAAGTCATCAGTACAACGCGCCAGTCCATTTCGCCCTGGTACTTACTACCCTTAACAGAATCAAGGGAATAGAATAATATTAAATGCGGAAATTCGTTCTTCTTGCCATAGAAGAACTACAGGAATTTCAAGTGTGGCTTTATCTTAGTGTTTTATCCTTTTAAAGCTTCTGTAATTACAGTTAATTTATATATAAATAAATATATTTATTTATTTATATATTAACAGTAATTATAAAAGTAGACAAGCGACGGCGATAAAAGTAAATATTGAGTATCGAAGGTAACGTTATGCATGGAAGCAGATGAAACTGGAAATGAGAGCCGATATTCTCTAGCCTTGTTCTAATCTTCTTCCATGTGTTTTTATTATTTGACATTTTATATATGCCATGTAATCAATATCAAATTTCAACAGGGACAAATCGATTAATTAACATTTTACGAACACCCCCACGGAAAAGATCAAAAACTAAAATATTTGTTAATTATTCTGTCCCTGATGGTAAACATCCGATTATTATTTTGATGCTTGGTCAAGAGTTCCCATAAAAAGAATTTCTTTAAATTATATTTGGACCAAGCAGATAACACTAGATGCAGGCGTCGAGAGATAAGTCTTTTTGATAGTGCTGGCTATGTGATATAGCTGTATCAAGTGCAAGACAGATATAAATACTCTACTTTTAGGCGTAATATTATTTTTGTACACTCATTTGCCATGGAGCACAAATCTGAAGACTATAAAACTCTTGATTTTCCATTTTGTCATTGTTTTTATTTTTCATTTCCTTGTATGAAAATGTCTCAATATACATAAATATTTTCTTATTATCTTCTAAATTAATGGCTATGTTTTACCAATTATTATGTTCAAGATATGAGCCTTAAAATGAGCTATTATTCAGATTTCTATTACTAGGAATTCAAGAGCTATGTCTCTATTAAAGAGACTCGATAAAATGCGATACATTTGTGGAACATTTGCATGAAAACTATTAAACCTAAGGAAGATCATTTTTCACAACCTTTTGTCTTCATTTGTTATAATAGCGTAAAAAATATGTGAACATGTAATAAGAGTGAGAGTTCTAATTTTCTGTCTGATTTCACATTAATAGCCCAAACTTAAAACGCAATAATAGCAATTGAATTACAAGACAGTATATTATTTAACATCTCATTTTATATCTATACAACACATGTATATCTTTTGTGCTTGTCCCAAAATATTTTAATTGTAAAGGATTTGTTTCAAATTTTAAAGAATTATAGACAACTTTTGAGAAAAATAGTGTAACATCTCTGTTGTCTAATATACCACCTTTCTCTAAAATGGTAAACACATCACATTGTAATAGTTTAATAGTACCATCAAGAACACTTGACAGTTTTCATCGTTTGACCATTATTAAATTGCTACCCTCTCTCTTCTAAGATTCTAAATTATAAAGCATGTAATTGTCTAATGGAAATATGTGATATATACACATAATTTTTTATGAAAATTGGTCGAGTCGTTAGGCAATTAATAACAGTACAGACATGTGCCAGCCGTGATTGCGGTCATTTGTAATGCAAATTTGATCTTCCTCGGTACTCCTGCAGAGCACATATCCCGCAGCACACACTTGGCAGAGAAGTTGCCTATTAAACTAGGGTTTCTACGGTTTACGTAGGTACAGCACATTTCTAGCGTTCCTTTGGATCGCTCCTGACCAATGATAGAGACTTGGTAAAACAAACATCCTACATATGCATATTTCGTCCAGTATCACAGGCATTGCTCTTAATGGCCGATCATTTAAGCAGTGATGCTTTCCGATGATCCACTTATGCAAATCTGGTGCATTCCATTCAACAGCTTGCTTTCATTAGCAATCGCAAAAAGTATATGTATTTAAAAACTTTTCTAAAAGTTGTTATAGAAAATTTACTAATTTTTCTTCAGATCATTCCATAACAAACTTCATGGTTATATAGCATTATTGTTGTTGTGAGCCTATCCTCTGACATCCGCATTTCATGTACTCTCCATTAATTTCTATATTTTTTTTTATAATGTCGCAAATCTATCAACCTATAATTCATTCCTAATTTGTTCGTCTCTTCTACCTTGCGACTTGTGATGCTTTCTCCCGTGGCGCCGGTTTTTTTCCTATGATCGAGCCTCCACTTGTTTGCCGAGCCGTGACGGGCGTATCAAGCCTGCTTGCTTACTTGTTGACTTTGCTGACTTATCCTCTGAGGAAGCGTTAGGGATCCTCCGACTCCTGGCCGCCCAGTGTACCTCCATTTGGGAACATATGTATATGCGTATATAGTGCGCAAATCCTCCTCTGTCGACCATCCTACCCTATACTACGTGTTCGCTCACAAAATCCTAACGCAGAATATTTATTTGTCTTTTAGTTATTGGTAATTATACATGGTTGATAGTATCTTTTTTCTACTCCGTGCATTTAAAACATATATTATTAATAATTAATATTTTAATGACAATGAATATTTAAAATAAATAAAACATTAAATATAATTGTTTTCCTAATAATTATGACAGTTTTATTCATCATGAACTGTCTTTTTATTTGAAGCACGATGCTTAAGATTGTCATCATAAAATAACGTGTACTTTTCAGGTGTACGTAGTGGGTGACCTTTTATATGTCCTCAAACTTCTTTATGTTGACTGCAAATTTTTTACATTTACATTTTTTACATTTTTACGGTAGTTGCTATCTAGGCCAACTTTTTTAGCATCCACCAAAAAATCTTTATTGAAACAACTTTTTCGCCTCTCTGCCTAGCCAATTTCCCACTCCGTTTTTTATTAACTTTACCACTCTTCTATTGAGGTTCACATTCCCCTCGGGGTTGAACATGCATGTTAATGATAAAAACATTGAATTTGTTATTTGTAAATATTAACACGAAATATTACAAATAAAGCAATGAATAATATTATGCAAAATCAACTTGAAAAAATCAGGCGTCTCACAACAATGAAAGAAAAAAAAACAGATTATTAACTCTTGAATGAGAGGAGTACTACAAATTCCTAGTTTAAAAGTATCTTGTCGTATATAAACATTTCGTTGCACATACATACTTTCGTTACTATGGTAAATGCATTGCGCTTGTATAAATAGTTGTGATTTAGAATACTGTCCACAATTTTTGAACAAAAAGTATAGATTGGCATTTAAAACATTCCTAGGAATTCAGTTTATTAATTACGTTGACAGCATAGAAGAATGGCTATTTCTTATTACGCAACATGGTGAGTCATATTTAACTTTTTTGTGCATTCTTTTATATTATTTTTACATCTTAATATAATAAATTCCCATTCTTTAGAAACAAATTAATACTTTTAATTTTTCAGAATCCAAAAATTAACCAAATTTATGGTCATTAAAACTGGAAAGTACTTCGGAATAACTCTGTATTTTTTGTAAGAGGTAACAGTAGTGAGAAGTGCATTTTGAAATTACTTTCGTATTTTTGGTCAGTTGATGCTTCATGAGGAAAAGAAGGGCCCTATGTAACGACTGCTTCTGTACATTGCATTATTGCCACAAACTTAACGCAAAAAATTATAAATTTCCATAAGGTTTTTTCCCCCACCAAAGTTTAGGTTTATTTAGGATCACTGCTCGCTACGAAATGTTGCCTGTTATAAACTTGGAATCAACCAGCACGCCTAGGTAACTGGAAATTAGTTTCATAGTACGAATAATTTCATTTTGCAGTATTCGCAATAATGTTTCTTGGCATTTACAAAAGAAATTGCACTCATGTTATTATAAAATTATTTTCTAAATAATCTCAGTTTTTTGAATTTCTAGACATTTTTAACGATGCTAAAAGCAGTTTTTTTAAACTTTTAACACGGTGTGTCCTACTTGAATATTAAATGTGTACCACACTCCTGTCTACTTGCTGTGCTTTTTAATGAGAGCAAGCCAGAGGAGCTCTCGATAAAAAGTTACTAGAGGAGTGTATCATTAAATTATGTCTAACAACGTTGCCTGGGTCAAAGAAATAAAGTGGGCGACTGTAGTTTGTTTTGCTATAGGAAAAAGATTATTCTGTAGCGATTTCAACTCATTTTTCAGTGTCCATTTATATATTTAACTGTAATCCTGTTTGATCCTTCAAACTCGTCATTAACACATTTCTTCTTGTTCCTACAATATTTGTTTTCCGATCTAGTCCGTGGGTAGAAATAGAATTCTACCCCGGATTGTGAGCTGAATTCCAGCTCATGTCACAGAAATAACAGTGCTTAGTAAAATAAGATGATACACAAGCTGCAAACTTATTGTGCTGCTAACTAACTTATACTTTTACAACAATGGAGAAATTGAATCCATCAGTGCATGTACCTAATAGTTTTACATTAATTGCCCTTAGCACTTATCTTAATGCAGCATCCCTTCAAAATATTCAACAATAACTTTTCTCTGTCAATTCCTTCTTGTTCATTTTCTCTTTATATCGTTTACGGTCCTGTTCCTTTTCACAATGGTGATACAAAGTTTTACCAAAAAATTTGACAAAAGTTACAACTTTTTATAGTAATGCAATAAATAAAAGTTTGAGTACAGTTAACACGACAAATAATGAAATAATGCTTTAATATTATGTGTTGATAGCTGTAGATTTATTAAGTTACTTCGTTAATTGTTATTGATAAGCACAACATTTGAGAACGTATTAGGGAAATACTTATGTTAATACTGCAATCAATATATTGCTTACAGTTCCTTATGCAGAGACAGTTGAAGAGGCACATCGATTAATCAGCTTAAGGATTGTTGTAATTTGAATGAGCAGGGAATATGTGACTAGTAATGTTTCCCTTGTTTTCCAAGGAATATATCCCTTAGTTTGGTGGTTCATTAAGGCCGCAAAGTTGAATCTACCCAAAGTTAGTGTGTTGTCTCGTATGTGTTAATTTATATTAACGAACTGAAATACATTTTTTTAACTATTGCGCTGTCTGTGGCGTAGATAGCAGATCACCAACAACACGATCTAAGGCTCAGTCTGTCTTGCGCAAGCACAATAGGGACTTTTAATGTTACTGTCTCAGGGAGGTGAAGGGGAGCTTTCATGAAGCTTACTTTACTGTGAAGGCTAGCCTACTATTTAGTAAAACCTGAAGGACCACAGAAGGACCGGAATTCAGACGATATTAGTTTGAAATATAGTATTGCGCCAATTTGCATTGTGGTAATAGAAATAATGCAATTGTTTTATTTAATAGTAAATATGATTTACTATTACTTATATTTAAAAGTAATTTTTAAACTACCTTAATTACACTTTAGTTTACATGGGATCGCGAACCATATGTTAGGTTGGCAACTTTTCGGTTATTACTGTTTACGCTCTATTTATATCTAATTGTCGGCAGAACGGTGCAGCAACTTCAAATTTATAGAGAAAGAAACGGTAAAAGTTCAATGAAGCGACAAGAAATCAGTTCAAAGGTGATTGATGTATTTGCATATAAATAGATCAAGATTATATATAGATACAAACATATTTAAAAGTGAATCATGGAACAGGAGCTTTCTTTTTCTTTTTTTATATTTCGTGTGTTTGATTTAATTGTCTCTCATATTACTGATAGTCCAATGTCATAATTTTGAGCATAAAACATTTAATTATTGTATTACGTACCATTTTCGTGGCATAAATAGATTTTTTTATTAATTTTGACATTCCTATGTTTTAGCCTACCTTCCGCCTGTGATGCCTCAGTAGTTAAAATAGGCATTAAACAATATTAAAAATAGCCTATCCTATGTGAAAAAAAAGACGCACTTCGTGGCTGTCCTCAGTAACTATAAAATGTTTTCCTTCCTGTCGATTTATTACAGATTAATTGAAAAGTGTTAATTATTCTGTCGTTAATAAGTAGCGTTCAGTCATTTAAATAATTAACTAAAAAGTGGAATATTATTCACAATGAGTATTTTATTAACTAAAGCAGAAGACCTTGCTATAAATAAACTTCATACAAACAAACGCTACGAAATAATCTGAATTCAAAACCATATGATAGTCTTCCAAATATCGTCAAATACATTTCTGGAAATCTCCATACGGAGTGCTGTGTAAATACGCGATCAAAACGTTTGCTCATAAATATTACAAAGCGATACGATATTAACGGAAGTGAATCTTGTAAGGAGTTTGCACAGGGACACCCTTCCTAAAGTGGTGGTGAAAGTTATTGCATGTGGGCATTTCCTGTGGAAGTGCGTTCTGCTGTTTTCTAAAGGGCTTAAAATATGTCAGCTCGCTTGTGGGAATCCGACAGACTCCACTGCTCACTTGTCGATAATAAAATATTTGAAATAGATATAATTTTAATATATATGTGTCCCAGAATCGCCTACAGTTTTTCAAGTTACATTTTCGTGTACTTTTATGTCAGGATATCATATTGGTTGTATCTTGAACAAAATCAGGCGTTATGTAAGTATGTTTTCTTTAATTTACTCTGTAATATTTTCATGGCCGAAAAAACTACTTAAATATAATTCAATCGATGCATAGTTATTAATACATGTTCATTTTCTCCTCTACTTATGAGCCGTAACTTCTTTTAGCTGTTAGTGACTCTGGCCTGCTGAATTTACCATTAGTGCAAATGGATAAAGTGTTTATGCAATGACAGTGAAACAAAGGGAAATATATAGGCATGTGAAGTATGTGTAACATATTTTCAGTAGCCAGGTATTGACGCTTGTTAAATCAGCTGCTGGTTTACCCCAACCCTTAAAGCGTAATGTGGGTTGCCTATTCCGAAAAATTATATGGCGATTCTGGAACACTATGTATAAGAGAGAAATCAAAAGTAATTTCCTTTTGTGAGAATAGGTAAGTTAAGTAAAGATTACTTTCTACTATCTTTCAAATAAAAGCAGTAGAGGAAAAAAGTATTTTTAATAGGCACATTCTATACTTTTAGACAGTCAAACAGCCTTAAAGTTCTTGAGGGTGACACAGTAAAATAAAAACTGGTCTGAAAAGTCCATGAAACTTTGATGACACTGACTGAACATAACTCCATGAAACTGATTTGAATGTGAATGCACAGATATTAATGGCAACGAAAGAGTAGATGTCTTGGTTAAAGAAGGATCTACAAGTCCTTTTATAGGCTCTGAATCTGTATGTGTATTGTCCTGTGGCTACGTCCAAGGAGCAATCCAGTAATGGGCTCTTAGGAACGACAAAGAGTAATGGGAATTTTTTACAGGTCACTGGTATTCAAAGACAATAATTAAGGATGCCATCAAAGGCAACGGAAAACTGCTTCAAATGAATAAGGATAAGCTCATTGGGACAGAGCGCCTACTAATGGGCTACTATTAATTGCGTGGACATATTTAAATTTTTTCAAGAAAACGATCCAACTTGTAGGTTATACAACAAAGAAAATGAAAATTCACATCATCTTCCTTGGGACTAAAATATTGCAGCACAAATAATTAAATACTTTAACCACTTGTTCATGAAATTACATGTCTTTCAGAAGACCCCTGTTTAAAAAAACTGGCCTTTGCAATTCTGAGAGATAAGAGGAATGAGAACCACGATAAATTATTAACGATCGAGGTGCGCAGAGTAATTTCTCTTCCCGTCAACTATGAACCATAAGCGTAGGTATTTTTCTTGAAAACGGAGTAATAGAACAAGTAAATACTAGGATGTCATATCTAATACCAAGAATAAATAGATATAAACCATTAGGGAAATTCAATTAAATATGTGGTACCATACCAGGGACTCTAAAGAACCAAACTCGAGTAGACACCCGAAGAAGTTTGACGAATACGTTATTTTACGCAGGTAAATATTGGATTCTGAAAATGAAGCATAGAATCAGAATTCGGGCAGTAAGATGAGACCCTTACGTTCTACGCGGCTTAAGAGATGCGACAAAATAAAGTCCATGGCTTTACTTCTCTTCCGAAGGAAGCCATACTTAGGATATTTACGCCCGAAAAACCGCCAGGGTGGCCGAGGTCGTTAAGAAGCGAACTCGAGAGCGGGAGGTCTGATGTTCGAATCCCACCAGGGCCATCCTCCCTGACTGAGGTTTGTTTTTTTCCAGGTTTTCCTCGGTCCTCGTGGCTGACAAATGCCGGGAAGGTACCCTAAACTTAGGCCTGGAACGTTTCCTTCCTTAATAAAAAAAAGTCCTTTCCCAGTTTATCATTTCATGTATCACCATTGTTCACCGTCTATGGTGCCACAGTAGTAAAAACGGGCGTTAAACACCAAAAAAAAAGAACACCCGAAAAAATCCATCGATCCTGGCCGGGTTTGAACCCGCGAGCTTGGGTTTAGAAGCCAAGTATGGTTACCACTACACCACCGACACAGTACTTTGTGAGCAAGGGACGGAGCTTATGACAAAGCTCTGTATAGATCAAGAATGTCGTAGTAACGCGGAGGGTAGCTTTTATCGTGGCTTTTAATTTAGTATGAATGCAGCTTCATGGCAGCATGTTTCTGTAATTCATTTGAACAGTGTAACAGTATTTCCGAACCTGGCTGTCAAACATATTCAGAACATAAACACTAGGAAACGAAAGCCCTGACCCGCGCTCTGTTTGTAAAATGTAATTTAATCAACTAAATTAAGGTAGTACTTCAGAACACCAGCCCGAAGCACCGTTGTGACGTCCTTAGTGAAACATTGGCAGACATGCGTAATGCTGGTACTTCACGAATTGCTGGGTCAACGAGGGAAAAAAGACAAGCGTTCTAGCAAAACAGAACTAATGTAATAATTAACCTGACAACTGGATAAAGTCCACTAACATGCTAATGGCTTTCCTGACACTAGTGCTCATAAAGAATAATAGTTTAGGAAACAAATGAAAATTGAAGATGAATATGTTTTCTATATAAAACAGAGAGCAGCCCATAAAACTTCAGTTAAATAGAATTATATGGGCAGGATAAAACGAATAAGGACTAAAATTGCTGAATTAGTTATGATGCTGGAGTAATTCTTAATTGTCATATACAAATGTAATCTCATGTCATTCTTGCTTGTCACACATGGTAGATTATCACTTCACTCTGTGGATCCTGTAATGAATTTAGCCAACTCTAAAAGAGCTAGTCTAACTACAAACATTATGTTACATTCTTTATGTTTACTAGTTTTAATCCTGGTGTAGAGTTTGTCGGAAATGATGATGATGATTATTATTATTATTATTATTATTATTATTATTATTTGCTTAGTTTACATTAAAATTCCATCTTAGGAAATATACATGTTAATGGTAATTTATATTATTTACATCTAGAATATTTAAAAATAGTAACACAAAGTGTTTACGTTTGGTATATTTACAGAGCATCAATGGAAAGAATTTAGTACACTTATTTTTTTATTGAAATCCTCCTCCTCGTATAGAAGATGTGAGAGATAAGACATCTTTTTAATGCTAACCTGAATTTATTTTTATTAGTATGCATCTCCTTTATAAATCATGGAAGTGAATTAAATAGTATGTACCATCGTAGTAAACACATTTTGGAGTGCATTTGGGTGGCCGAGGTCGTTAAGGCGCGGACTCGTGAGTGGGAGGTCTGGGGTTCGAATCCCGCCAGAACCGTTCTCCCTAACTGAGACTTTTTCCAAGTTTTCCTCAGTCCTCATAAATGGCAAATGCCGGGGAGGTACCCTAAACTTAGGCCTGGAACGTTTCCTTCCTTAATAAAAAAAATCCTTTCCCAGTTTATCATTTCATGTATCACCATTGTTCACCGTCTGTGGTGCCTGTAGTAAAAATGGACGTTAAACACCATTCAAAAAACTGGAGTGCCTGCAATTTGTTACTTGGTCTGTGTAAGTCCTGCTTATGTCTGGTTTCTTTGCTGTGTATATCTGAGTTTTTATGCATACTTCTGAGTAAAAGTAAAACCAGAACGTACTCGCACGCTTATAGTAAAATTCCAGTTTTTTGCAGTCGTTTACAGTGAGTTGATTATTTTACCTCTGTCGTTGTTATTGCTCTTTTTATATAAGAAATACTTTTTAGCATATACGGAATTTCTCCCATAATTAAAGTTTTATTGCTGTTGGCAGAGTCAGATTCTTAATGTCGTCAACAGAATTCCCATTTTCGCCCTGAATCATCAGAAATAATGCATTAAAATGTACATAGGCATTAAATTTTTTTCGGCGTTTTAAACACAAATATACAGGGTATAAGTGAAATAACCATGCAAACTTTCTCTCTGAACAGGCCACATTTTGCATAAAAACATCAAATACCATTGATGGGAAGTTTATGGTATTAGCATCCTCTTATTTGATAATTATTGCGCGTACGATCTTTATTTTTCCATATTGATAGGTAATCTAATAAATAATTAGTATTCCTTTGCCGTATTTCAGGACATGGGTGGTGTTAGTATAAATAACATCATTAATTTTAAACTGCAGTACGGATAAAATGCCAAGAACTAATAACATTGCAGTCAACGTTATTATTCCAACTCCCTGCAGGTTTACCTGAATTCGTGTCCTTGTATCAGCATACGAGCAAAACCAGTGCAAAGTGCGCGCTCTGCCAGTATTTTGTTTTCCGTTTGTTAAAGCATAGTGGTTTAAATTAAATAAAATGGGATGGGTAAAATATTTATAGGAACATTACAAAGAATGTACATTGATAATGAATTGTGTATTAAAATCACGAATGATATGGTGACAAAATATTTAAATTACGCTGGTTTAAGATAAAGCTGAAAATTAAGTCCTTTCCTTACAAAGATGGAATAAAAATTAAATCGTGAATTGAACTCGTATGAAGATTTTCTAAGGAACACGCACAGAATTTTTCTTAAATTTTGGTAAAAATATCAGAAATGTCGCTGAGAACAATGTGCATGGTGTACAGGCCGATCGTTAAGCCAACCATGCGTTCCAGGCAGAAATTTGGGGGCGGGAAAACACCGAGGAACTGAATCAGGTACAAATGTAGTTTCTGAAACGGATGCTACAGGTAGGGTTCTTAAAGAGTTGTGTATCTATAATGAAAATGTAAATTTAAAAATGAGATTTTAAGTAGCCATATTTATCTGTTATTTGCAAGATTTTCTCTAAAACATGATGTTATTGGGTAAAATGCTAATGCACAAATATGTAAATTTGTTCGACACTTGTGTAAAGTGTCCAAATTTTCTTGATACAACATTCTCTTCACTTTAAGCACAGCACTGTACCAAATTTGTTTTGATTATGTCTTGTCTAATTTTATATTAATAGCTTCACCATTGGACTCTTGTGCCTAGGAAATGTACACTGTAACAAATGTTACAACTTTACTGATTCGCACAATGGCATTCCATTAGTTTCCAGACTCTTAATGAAGTCGAAAAGTTTCCCAAAATTCATTTTAACATACAGCTTACTTTTCCCATGACTTGCGAACGTGAAATTCATACTGTGTAAAAAGACTTTTAAAATGTTCGATTCTAATGCAATTGAACATGATGTGATTCAAAAGAAATGTTTGAAGAAATAAAAAAGGATATGTGTTTATATTATTGTTAGCTGGAGTATTTTGGTGTTTTGTTAATTAGGGTGTGTTGTATTTTTTTAAAAAAAACTAGAAGATATACAAATTTGGTGATGTACAATGGAATCTTGAAAACATCACAGTAGTTTATTATATCTATAAACACCCAAAATATGCCAAATAAACTCTTCATATTCGTGATAACTAAGTGATGGAAGCTAGGACACCGAACGTATGATGGTGACTACGTCGTGTTGTTTACTTCAAGTCAGAGCTCTATTCACATGATGGCTTTCATTTGCTATACGAACCTGCTCATACACCAATAAGGTGATCAACAGATAGCATCCTAGAGCGAGATTCCTTATACCTGTAGCCGCCCCTGGGCAATGTTTTGTGTCCAGATTTCGTTCACAAATGAGCACTGAAGTTCAAAACGTGTATGCTTTCAGTAATCAGGTAAAAATATGTACCTTAGCCCTACTTAATACTTCCACAACAGTAGCGTCAAAGGATTGAGGAACTGAGGGGGAGGGGTTTGTTACCATTGCTTAATCGAGCTCATTGCGCCTACATTTACTGGAAACTACAAGAGAAACGATTGAGTTGACAGAGCTATTCAACCCTTCATCATCTACACATCTTAACCACTTTATTGTCTCAAGGCAAATTTTCTATTTGGCGTACCAGTTGTTTGAAGACCATATTTTAAAGTAATGAGTAAAATATTAGGAAAACATCAGAGTATTAACATTTGGGTTAATAAGATAAAAGATCAATTAGAAAAAATGCATGGGTGATCAATGGATGGTGAGAGAATGTCTAAGGAAGGACTTTTGGAATCAAATCAAATTAAGATATGAAGAGATGGACATACAGATTATGCAGTATGCAATAAAGGAGAAAATCTCATTCATTGAGAAGTGCAACAAAGAGGAAAGAGGGGACATTGCTTAGCTCAAATTAATATGTTGAAACTTGAAAGGATTCAGAAATAGTTGTGAACAGGGAACGTCCCCATCATGAGGAAAATGAAAAAAGAATCCATATATTGTTTGAATGTCCAGGAACTAATAAACGAAGAAAAGATTTTGTTAATGAAAACGCTTAGAATAAGAAAAGTAGTAGCAAGTAGGAAACATTTTGAACATGATGACCAGATCAAGAAAGTAGGTTAATTTTTGTTCAACGTTGAAATAAAATATGCATGAACAATATAAAAAGGAGAGGAGAAAGTTGAGACAAACGAAAATGCGGTTATGATAGCTGTGCAAATGAGCAGACTCCATCAAACTTGAGATATTTTATATATGCTTTTTGTTTATTTAAGGACGCTCTTTAACATCTCAGGTCATCAGCGTTCCTTCTTATCTTATCTTATATACGCTCAGAACATTTTCATACACAAATTATATTCCTCAAATTAAAAACTAAGTTTCTTAGGCTGGTTTCAAAAGAAATTAGAAAGCCAATGCAGGGGCATATTTGTAGCTACCAGGCAGTGAAAAAGTTTACTATGAGGAAACAGTGAATCATGTGTAAGAATGAGGGTTATAATGATTCTAATTTAGTGCAGCAGGATAATTTTAATGCATACAATGAACATACATAATAATTGAGCGAGTATTGTTTCAGAATCCGCTACAATTCCATCACGCAATGGGGGAATGCAAGTTCGTGAGAACAGCGGGTTGGATAGACCAAAAATAATAATAATAATAATAATAATAATAATAATAATAAATAAATAAAATATATGTGTAATGTGCACGTCTGTAATATTAACATTACGGTTTAATAATTATTAATTACTGTATACCATAATTGTAACGTATACATAACCTTAATCTATTGTTTACTTTGAGGATTTGTTAAACATTAAACAACTTATACAATTACAAGTATATGACGATTCCTTATTCAGTCCTCTATAAAAGCCTTCATATTACTTTCCTTGCTTTATACAGCAAGTAGTTTGTTATAAATTTAAAAAAAAAAGTTATTGGCTACTAGGTTACTATAATTGAGGACATTGTCAGAATAAGGATGTGAATCGTCAAGGTATTTCTTCAATTTGGGAAAAAAGAAAAAGTCACGCGAAGCTAAACCTGGGCTACAAGGGCTTCACAATGATTTTTGTGAGACATTCAGCAACAATATTTCCGTTGCCCGGCCTTACATTACCGTAGCGCTTGTTGCACGGAAATGTTGCTTTTTGCGCGTGAGCCTTGCAGAGTTTCCAGGCTATTTCTATAGTATTTCCCCTGTTAACAGTTGTGTGTGCATATACGACACGCTGCAAATCATATCTTGAATGTCGAAAAATGAGATGACCGAACTTTCCGTGTATTAGTAACTACATTTTTGGTGTTGGCGATGATGAAGGTTTCCACATAGAACTTTACTGTTTACTTGTTTGCTCTCATGGTCAAAACGTTGATGCCAAGTATCATCAGCAGTGATTACCTTTGAAAGAAACTCCGCATCTTCCAATAATAATCGAATGTCACCTCCATTTTGCTGTAGGTGGAGCTGAAATTGTCTCATCTTGGGACACATCTACAGGCAAGAACCGGAAATGAACAATAATGAAACTATTACCACATATAAATTGCAAATTAATAGAACAAAATATATTTAACTTAAATTTTAGTGCGAAGAATTATTCCAGTAAAAATGATCTGAGACGCTGTGCTTTCAGTTTCGGTTTAAATTTCAGTCTGATTTCAATAAAATTGTAAATAAAATATATTTTATTTTTAACACTTTCATACCCAGCACAATAAGTGTCTACCGCCTCCGTGGTCTAGTGGTAGCGTTTTTAACTACTAATCCAGATGTTCTGGGTTCGATTTCCGGTCAGCTCAAGCTGTCTGGGTAAAGGCTTTTTTTCCCGGAGTTTTTACTTATCCTGAAAAGGTGAGAGCCAATTATCTTTAAGGTGCCAAGGACTCCGAGTTCATTTGAGTCATCATTAATTCATTTCATTTCATTCATAACTACAGAAATCACATCCAATCAACAGACTTCGCGAGAAGACCAGTGCAGTCAAACCGACAATAAATAATACTAAAAACAAAAATAAATAAATAAATAAATGTCAACAATAAATGTGATAGTGCTGATAGGGAAACTCGATCAAGAATAAGCTTGAAAGGAAAAAGGAATATTTGTGTACCTATATATATATATATATATATATATATATATATATATTGTCATAAAGAGGGGTAACTATGTTATGACTATAAACAGGACTTTCACCATAATGTGACGATCCATCAACATCACTAATTATGTTACAGCCTAATTTAAAATCACTTAAAATCACAGGTATCATTGGGATTGGAAAATGAGTAATAAATCTAATTTAAGTACATGTTAAATATTCAATTAACATAGAACTATTTATGCTTTAAAATACTATTACCTCTGTGGTATACTAATTCATCCTTTACCCTGAATACTTTTAACTCCCTGTTATATGTACATAATAGTTACTCCGAAACGAAGAGGAAAATCGAAAAATGCTTCAGAAAAATTTGAAATGTTCATAAGGGGACATAAGGTAGGGACCTTAACTCGTCCTTGAAATGCATTTCCTAATATGTCATTTCAAGGTCAATTTGTTTTTTCAAATGGAATGGTGTACTCTTTTCCGGGAGTGGAAAGAACATTTAGTTTTCAGTACAAAAAGTATAGTAAACCTATCAGCTAGGGGTGAAAGGTGATGTGATATTGGACAAATAAGACAGCAAAGGTTTTTCGCTCACTTTCACTTTATTGGTATCAATTTACGAACAGTACAGTACAGTTAAAACCATAATTGAATCAATTTCATGTTCACATTACAAACAATTTCAATTCAATAAAATGCTCGAAAGTATGATCATTAACTTTGATACATTTCCGAAAACGTGCTTCAAAAGATATCGATGAACACGTCTCAACATTCTTCGCTGATTCTTGCCCAGACATAATTTATTGACGTAGTTTACCAGGTGTAGTTGGTACTTCCTCTTAAAATTTGTCTTTAATGTATTCCCATAAGAAAAAGTCTGGAGAAGTGAGATTCGGAGAGCGGGTAGACCAATGGACAGGTCCTCTGCGTTCTATCCATCTACCAGAATACTCTCTTTTCAATATTTTACAAGCTATAGCTAAGTAATGAGATGGACAACCATTATGTGATACCGTATTGCAATTCGATCCAGAAGGGATACGTCTTCAAGCAACACTGGAACTTCTCGATCCAAAAAAAAGTCTGTATTTCTGTCCATTTAGTTTACCTTCACTGAAGTAATGTCCATTATACAAAATCCCAAAACGACACACCAAACATTCACGCTCCATTGCCTCTGATGTTCTACTTCCTCTAACATCATGGATTTTCCACTGTCCATAATGCATGTTATGCCGGTTTACTTGGGCATGATTGGTGAATGTTGTCTCGTCAGAAAATAAAATGTTGGAAAAATGAACGTTTTTGATTTGTAGTAGAGCCCATTAGCAAAACTCAACACTCTTCTGAAAATCATCCAAATGAAGGGATTGATATAGGCTAATTGATATGTATGGTATTTGTGATGCTTAAGTGTTCGAAGAACATCCTTTGAGAGATTCTGGAATCATGTTCCAGTTGAGGGGAACTTGCGTTAGGATTTTAATACAGTGACTACTTCCGAATTTTCCCCTGTAGCATTTCTCATTCGATAGTGTTTTCTTGTATCACACTTCCCGTTTCGGAGAATAAGTTCGCAAATCGTTGAAAAGTTCTAACAGAATGACTGCTTCCTTTCAGGATATCGATTTCCGTAAAACTTGCAAGCTGTTCTAGCGTTCTTATGAGCTTCGCCATAAGTGTAAATCATCGATCCTCTCATTGATCGTGCATCGAACATGCATGATTGAAAACGAAATGGATCTGACTGAAAATAATGTCCTTTGAGGTTTGAATTGTCGATGATGAGCACTCGTTTGTATACCGATGTCAACAATTGAGCATCTGTGTATAAACAAATGAATTTCCTTCATAGCAATGACAAAATAAAAGACAGAAGTGAAAGTAAGTAAAAGACATTTTCTGTCTTATTTGTCAAATATCACATCATCTGTCACTCTTAGTTAATAGATGTACTAGAACTTTTATACTGAAAATTAAAGGCTCTTTCCATTTCCGGGAAAAAATACACAATTCCATTTGAAAAAACTATTTGACCTTGAAATGACATTTGGCAATGTATTTAAAGGACGAATTAAGGTCGCTATCTTAAGTCCCCTTATGAACGCTTCAAATTTTGTCTGAAGCATTTTTAGATTTTCCCCTTCGTTTTGGAGTGAAATGGCCGATACACTATAAATGCCTCACTCTGTATGTAAGATCTATGATTAATTTTCATTACAGATTGAGCTATATTAAGATCTAAGTCAAACAAGCATTATATTGTGAGGAGCTGTGATATAATTTTATTTATTTTCAGCCAAGTATTAATATAAGTTATATTCTGAAATACTTGTGTCATTTTCAACAATTTCAGACTCAAATACATGTTTAAGTAATAAACTTTGTGCAAATAACGTTATTGTCCAGAAAAGAGTGCGTAAACAATATGAAAATATTGTACACAAACTTCTTCGCGGTACAAAATTTTATAAAGTTATTAAAGCTTACCATAAAATGAGTGTGCACATTATTACAGAAAGCTTAATTACAGGAGAATAAGTGCAGATATTATTATTATTATTATTGTTGTTGTTGTTGTTGTTATTGTTGTTATAGTCCAGAGTTTGTGGTCGCAAGTATCCAGTGGTAAACTTAGATGTGTTGTGAATGTCGCAAATTTCTACGTTATTATATTCGAGTGCTTCTCTTTCTTTTTCCCTACAAGGGCGGCTCTGCGAACTATCTTTAGTGGTTAATTTTCAGAATTGCCTACACACACACAGATATATATATATATATATATATATATATATATATATATATATATATATAGCACTGTTCCGCTCTTATATGTTTCACCACCAAAGTAAATCTGTGCCTCAGCTTCAGATTTTCCTCAACGTTAAGCATCTACTTGAGCGATTCCACATTTTGTTTTTCAGTTTCCAATCCAACTGTTATATAAGTTTACAATGTACCAGCATGTTCGCATGTATTTTTTCCAAACAGGAGAAGAGCGGAGGCCGTCAGGCCGTGACGAGCCGCAGTAAACCATTGTATCCTCCGGTTTCTAGAATTTACCGGAGGTTAGCTCTTGGTTATTGTGTGTGTGCATGTGTGTATATGTTCATAATTGCATTTTTTCGGTTTCTGCATTGTTACCGTCGATGCATCTGTCCTTGTATTTTAACGGCACTATAATTCAACAAGGCCGTGTTATCCCATATATTTCCGTTTCTGGAATATTTCTTACTGTTGGTGCAACCGTGACGTAAGCACACTGCGTAGCAATTTCCCCTTTTAACTTCGATTTCAGCTATAAAGGTAGAGCACTTTTTGGGGAGTGTGGATGATGTACTGGCTTTTAACCGAGTACGTGATCTCCTTATACTGTTTTTATTAACACTAGCGTTATGCTATGTAAGTTTAACACTTTAATCTCCTGTGTACCTCCATGATAGTTACGCACTGATAATTATGATAGTATTTTACTTACTGAATTTCATTCAGAATTAATTAAAAATAATCATTCCTACCTGAATGCTTTCTAGATGAAAATGCTACAAGCTTACAGACATCTGAGTGTTTAAATTATTTGTAGTATTCACTATGCGCCTTTATTTGAACCATTTCAACTGTAGGTAATTTGATGTTATGTCCGTTTTGGACGTAAGATACCTCAAGGGGTACGTGTTTCTTTCATCATTTAACTTCTTTTTCTCTCATAAAAGAAACTCTCTCAACAATCCTGATATTCTTAAAACAAGTTACTGAAATATATTACCTGGACAAGGACATCCGCAGAATATTTTTGAAACAGGGACAATATATTTTTGAAAATAGATTATTAAATTTTACCAGGTTTGAAATATCAATTAAACAACGTAATTTTTATAATCGATATAACAAAGGAAATATAGGTTAATCAGTTATGTTTAACTTATATATTTTATTTTAAAATATCAGTATTTTGGCTATTAAATGGAAAGTTATTTAATTTTAAAAACTTTTTGGGGGGGGGCAACCGCCCCTCTGTGCCCACCTTACGGACGCCCTGGATCCTGTTGCATTCGTTAACTAATATTAGTTTATAACTCGTAACAGTTCATGGCCCCCTGAATTTTCTATTCACAGCCTCCTGGATCGTGCATTCAGAGAGTTGTAAAACAAAATAATCTACTCAGTATTGGATATAATTGCAATAAACAAAATACGAAAATGGGAAAACGAGACAAATCTCAAAACCAGTAGTAGTTGTTCTGGTTAAAATAAAAACCAAGACAATTTTATTTGAGTATTTTCCGGAAACGTTAACAAAAGTCGAGAAAATAAATGGAAATAACTTTCATTTTGCATGCATGTTAGATTTCCAATTCAATTTTTTGTAACCCTTTCTGCCTTACTAGAAAGCAATCTAAACCTTGCGTAGAACTGTGAATCACACCACGATTAAATGTTCACGGACTGTTTATATAACGTTTGTTTCATATAATGTTACAAGTTTTCTTAGGCAGAAGAATCAAAAGAAAATTTCGAATTATTCTTAGGTCTCGTGCATTCACTAATAAACAATATTAGTAGTTGTTTTGTAACATAAATGTGTAAATTAATAGTATGTTTACTATTAATGTGTAAGTTTTGTTCAGATTATTATGCAGAAGAAATATTTTATGAATTACTAATTATGAGTGATTTCACTGGTACCATTAATTTGTAGAATGTTATGCAACAGGCTCCTGAATGTCTATCCCAATTGGTTAATCACAACCAGAAAACTACTTAAAAGAAAGTGTTAATTTTCACTGTTGTCATATCAACATAGGTGGCCGAGATCGTTAAGGCGCGGACTCGTGAGCGGGAGGTCAGGGGTTCGATTCCCACCAGGACAGTCCTCCTGACTGAGGTTTTTTCCAGGTTTTCCTCAATCATCATAAATGACAAATGCCGAAGCTTAGGCCAGGAACGCTTCCTTCCTTTAAAAAAATCCTTGCCCTGTTTATTATTTAATTTCATGTATATCATCAGTGTCCACCACCTGTGATGCTTCAGTAGTTAAAACGGGCGTTAAACACTAGTGAAAAAACGGTTGTTATTTAAATGCGGTTGATTAATGATAATGCAAAATAACTTTCATGTGCTACGTTTTCTCCATATGTATACATTGCACATTTTTTTATTATAACAGTAAAATGTTTTAACGTCCATCGTCATTATTGCATTATATTTGCCTAATTAATTTCACTGTTGCGCGTAACGCGACTTTCTTTTCATTAATTCTCAGTTAAAAACTTGTCGCACAAGGCACGAAGCTCATTGTGTTTTATATGGAGCTTCAGTGATTGGAAATGTTAATGCAATTTTGATAAATTAATAAGCAATTTGGGAAAATTTGTAATTTGGCATCCTGTTGCAGGTCCATGTGCAATTATTTTTGAAGCCTTTAAATGTGGAAAATCGTACATTATAAGATGTTACCGATAGAATCGACAGTCTTACACTGAACCCAGAGTCTCGTTCTTATTATTTATGAATTAATGAAAGTGCACAGGACATTCATTTAGCACATCATCCTACTCTTTAATAAAGATTTTCTCTACGACTTCCAAAGCTGATTAGGGTTTCAATCACAAACTTGCTATTTGTTGTAGAGAGAATTGAAATTAAAATTAAGCATGAGACATTTCTTTTAAGCCAAAATAATGACATTAGCACCATCTAAAGGATTGTGATTCTGTTGGAAGGCCACTTGCTTGAAGGAAAACTGGTTGAGAACCTTGAACGGATAGATAACTTCAAGCAGTCATCTTCATCTCATGAGGAGCAAAACCAGAGGATTGCCATAGCATATGCCCAGCAGGTGCAGGATGCTGTGATAAGGACTTCTGGTTACTCATAGAAATATGTGCAGGATACCTTCATCTCTTGCCAATTGAATTATCTTCAACCGTGAGGGTTTCTGATCACAAAAAAAGTCTTGCAATCAGCATACAACATGTACCTCACAGCTGTATGTTTAAGGTCCTACTTGAAAGAGATTTCATTTCTTTTGAGCGCTTTGAGAAAGACTTCAGTTTTCTTATTGAATCAGCTGCCAGATCGAGTGTGCCTTCAATAATATCACCCATACTAAACGTCTGGGTGACACTATAATTTCTGCAACACTTTTTTTTTTGTTTTTGTTTTTGTTTTTGTTTTTTTTGTTTTTTTTTTTTGTTTTTTTTTTGTTTTTGTTTTTGTTTTTTTTTTTTTAATGGTTTAAATGCGCTCGAGTCAACCATATTGCTGGCCGGGCACTCAATGGCCGACAGAGCAAATTTCGGCGCCATGATCCTCTGACAGTGATTAAATGGGATGCACAATGTAAAATGCAGAATTGCTGCTGGTAACGTTTAATAATTGTAAAGCAATTTGCTTCTTGCTCTGCACTTTATCGATTATGTTAAGAGTATTAAAGCCAGTTTAAAGAGTTTAAACACATGACTAACAACGAAACAATTTTTAAAAAAAAATAAACCCATTTTTAGCATCGATTTGCGTATTCTTTGCTTAAGGTAAAATTTCAGGCACTGGTATATAAGAATTCCAAATACGTCAGAGCTGTGAGGGTAGGAGGGTAGGAGAACAAAGAAAGAATTTACAAACTGGTGTAACGCTGTTTTGCAGGAGTCTGGTGATCGCGGGACAGGAGATGGAGCCATGTGAGCGGTCACGTGACAGTACAGCTTGCGCCTATTCGTCCTATTACAACACAGACGGGCTGGCCCCCAGCAAAAAAGGGCAGAGGCAAGATCTCATCATTGTCATGAAGGTAACAAAGTATGCTATCCTTGACTCCTGCGTTGGCACACTTCCTCAGCTTCCGCCTTCCACCTTACCGTTTATTTTATCATTTTTTGTTTATTTTATTTGTTTATTTTTAATTTTTTGACACTTTTAACATTCTGCTAACATTTTCTTTTTGAAAATCAACCTTGCCAGAATAACTTATTACATAATCAGCTTAAAAGTAGCATCCCAAATAACTCCAAGAGATTACAGCTATTGATTACCTGTTTTTGCAAGAATAAAAGACAGAGCGGGATTTGAAAAATTAGCAAATGTGAGAATTATCGCAAATATATATTATATTTCCTCGTACGTTGACTTACCTTTTACTCATAAGCTGGTGAACGGTAAAGTTTAGTGCTCATACCTAGTTAACATCTTCACTAGACATATACAACATATAAGTGTATTATCATTCCACGAGAGTTGTTCGATAAGTTTATGCAAACTCTAAAGGTGGTAGCACTGAATTGTTTTCGCTATTACTTTGATAACGTGCTGACCGTTGAGGGATGATGTGCATGGTTATGAACAAGCCTTAGTTCGGATTTGACAGTAATCTTCCTATTTAAATTTCTAAAAGGCATTCCAAATGGAAAAACAGTATATGATCTATCATTAAAACATTAGTTTTTGAAAAGGCAACGCCCACATAAACTAAGGCGAAGCTGGACAAACATTATGGCGGATTTGTATCGCTTAGAATGGTGTATAAATGCTTTGGTCAGTTTAGATTTTGCCGAACGAGAACAAGCGATGCGCACCATTTTGACCTTCTGTCAAGATAACGATTCCCAAATTTATTGAAAGACTGCATGACATGGTGCTGAGCAATTGGAGACTGAATATGTGGCAGGTGGCTGAAGCTGTGAGCATTTATAATATTTTGTACAATAATTTGCAAATGAATAAGCTATCGACGAGGAAACGCAAATCAAAGTGAAATGCCGGAAATGATACAATGAGCTGCAATCGGCGAAAGCGTTCCAAAGAGGACTAAAAAATCCTCTCATAGGAAATCTTATGACGGCTTATTATAATTTCCAAAGCGTAATTTAATTTACTTTTTGAAAAGAGCAAACCCATAACTGGTGAAAATTATGCTATGTTACTGGAGCAATTAAACGAAGCGACCAAGAAGAATCATCCTCATTTGAAAAATAAATGGCCTTTTACATAACAACAACATGCCAGCGCACAAGTCTGCGATTGCTATCTCAAAATTAATTTAGAAGTAAGGCATTAAATTCTTCCTCAACTCCCTACTTTCCGGATTTTACCCCCTTAGGCTACTTTTTATTCTCCAACATGAAGAAATGACTAGTAGGAAAGAAATTCGCATCAACGAACTATCGTCAAACAAATGCATGTTTTGCACAGCTGAAGAAATCGAATTTTATGGATGGAACAACAAATTAGAAATTTGCTGAAATACATTAATAGATCTGATTATATTAAAAATTAAAAAAAAATCCCAGAAAAGTTGCCTTTTTTTATTTTTGCATAGACTTATCGAACAGATTCGTAGCTTCTTCCAGTTTAATTGATTAAATAACCTATGTGCTGAAAATTAATTTTCAAGTAACTCCCTTACAATATGTAAAGTTAAATTTTCTCGTGTCTTTCTGCCTTTCAGTCTTGCAACAACATAGCGGCATTCTTATAGCATCATTCATTTTGAAGGAAATATTAAATATGAATACTTTAGGCCCTCAACCTGAACACAATTCGCAAACCTAGGATTATTTAATTTAGCGTCTATTTTATATTTTATTTGATCTGTAATTTAATCCATAAATTTAACAATAATACAGAACATTTTCTTCAAGAGTGACATGCGTCAGCCACCATTAAAAGACATTTATACTGAGAGAAATAGTAATACCAGAGCTAGAGTAGCGAAAAAGAATTTTATTTGACAACAGGATAATGCACTTCCTCACTGCGGACTATACTTGCATTCTAATGGAATTTTCAAGGGTGAATAAATAAGTCTGACCACTGTATCTCAATGCATACAATATCTCACTTTAGGGAATAATAAAGGACAGAGAGTGTTAAAAAATAACTGTATGAGCAAATTAGGTATTAAACGCTGTTATAATTGTACAAACTCTTCAAAACATACAAGTGCTCCTTATATGCAGACACTAAGGATAGTTTATATCAATATAGTCGTGAATTCTTGGTTTCAGGATGTTTAAGGTTAACATGTGGAACGTAACCTTAAAGTAAATGTTAAAAATGTCCACATCCTGCCTTAATTCAGGCCTCACTTCCACACCTCATTGTTCCATAAAGATGATCCCATGTCTCTGGTCAGTAACGTATTGTCTGACATCAGTCACAATTTGGACTTTCCACACCATCAAGCGGAGAAGAATGCACCAATTAAATGGCACCATTAATTGAAATCAGCTGAGCGATCTGTCCTTACCTATTCACTGACCAGGAAACTATGCGGAACACAGAAAAGTATGGGAGCTCCATCATTCATGAATTTTAATTAATGGTGGTTAACACTTTGAATAAACAGCGTGGCAAGAAATAACTTGCTGTTTTCTTCTAAATCAAAATGAAGAAAACTACGGCAATTTAGTGAGTGATCTTGTATATTCATTCAAAGCTACAGAATGAAACATTCTTCAGAACTTCGTTTCTTGTAATTTCACTTAAACTTCTTCCCAGAAAACCTTCCGTCAGCGTTGAGCATGGCGAGCGTTTCCACCAACGGATTTTTACTTACCAAGACAAATGGAGTTTAAAAATGCTGACTGACTGTTACTGGACCATTAAAAATGATGCCTAAAAGGCAAAATAAGCCGTAAATCCTATGGTAAGGTATAGTTATTACTTACAGTTACATTGAGCATTAATTTTATCAAATTTAAACATGGGTCATAAACGCTATCTAATGGAAAAAGCTGAAACTCAACGTGAAAAATACGTTTAAATTAACTTAATTTTGATCTCATGAGATTTTTAAAGGGCAGTGTTACCAAGTCTCCGCACTAGCGATACTTTTCTGCTACAGTAAAGTTATTTGAGCAACTGCTTAATGCGGAAGTGCAGCCTCCACAATCGGAAATAGCAAGATAAAATCACCAATCTTTTTATTTTAGTGTTTGTCTTTTTAATGAAAACACAAATGATACTGTATTTAACACTCATAATAATAAGCACCAAACTATGTTACATGAGATGTCGGTAGGAAATTCCTTTACTTCATCTAACTTTTCTTCCGTAAGAACACGTTTACCATTGATAGATCCTATCTCTCGTAAAATTTCAATAATTAGCTATAATTTTCTCTACTTGAAACACGATTACCAGAATATTTTCATGCGAATCGCCTTACCATTTCTCCGCAAGAATCGTATTGTGCTTACAAATCCGTTCTTCAAGGTATTCGATTCGCACAAATGAAAACAGCGAATAACACATGTACGCACAATCACTTGCTGACAAAGCCTCTATCAAACTAACCACAAGCTTTACCTGTACATGCATTATATACATGAATGGTTTTGACGACTGGCATCTCCCAGTCCGCGGCAGCTCTATGCCGACCTGCAACTCAAATAACTATATGAATGGCAGTATGAAACTTCGTATGGATAGACCACATATTCTATTTGACGTATAAAATTATATCATATTGATTGTATAAATGGCATGATCTCTTTAAAAAATACAGTATTGCCACTTTATAACAATGAAAGTATCTGTCACCGCCGAAAAATATAACCAATAAATTATTTGCCGATAGTACATTCAAATGAAAATGTATCTATAAAAATAATCCTGCGTTGTACCGTATTTTCATGCTTTCCAAAGCTAACTACTAGCCACTTTCGTTGTTTGTGACTTTTTTTAAATTTTGTATATAGTATGTGAAGTACAAATGAGTTGAATGCACAGCTCTGTATGTTGCTGTAATTAAGCCCGAACAAATTACTCATTCCACATAAAATGCAACCATTTTCGAATCTTAACCATGGAAAAGTCGGTAAGAATACGAACTAATAATTTAAAAAAAAAAAAACATTCTTGTAATGTTTTCACGCTTTTCAGCTGACTTTCGCTGATAAGTGTGTAGAATATTGAACCTGTGGATCAATTGTAATTATCAGAATTCGCCTGAGGCTTGTACAACACACTCACTATCCGATATATTGTTTTGATATAGGAAATGACTTTCACACCAGAATGCTCGCATAATTCTCCATTTCCATTCGTGCAATGAAAGTTTGTAAAAGCAATGAAAAATACTACATTATCACAGCCGTTTTCTTGTGTTGTAGAAATAATGGTAAGCCTTTTATCTGCATAGAGATAAAAAAATACAAATAATGCATTCCCATTGGTCTACATGGTTATTACAATACCTACAAATGTGAAAATTAAACATTTTGTCTGGTATCATTCAGGATATAAAGTATGAATGTCTATTATTGGGGGAGAATAATATATGAGTAGAATAAGATGGGGTAAGAGGAAAGAGCAGTTTCAGCACCTCGGCCACACTGAAGTCGTTTTTGTATTTACGGCCTGCAAATGGGGCTTCTTCGGGAGGAAGGAAGAGATGAGGGAGAGGCCGGGCGGCCAGGAGAATGAAGGCGGTGACACCAGCGTTTTCCATATCTTAAGTCTCAGATTTCGGCATGTCTGCGACAGTCACAACCCCCCACCCCCCGAAAAAGCGGGCCTCCAGACAGAACAGTAACTTTCTCCGAAATGAAAATCCACCGAGAACATTCTACTCTGCAACCATTATTGAATGAAATGAGAGCGGAAATTTTATGGAACAGAAACATCTATATCAGCATTTGCCTTAGTGATCGGGGGAAACAACGAAAATTCCAAGATGAAAATGATTGGCTCCAAGGTCTTCAAACCTGGACTACCCAAAATTAGGCCCCGCGCTTTACCACTAAACCACGCTGCTCTATAGAGGTGAATGGTGGTTGATTGGATTAGTTGGACGAAGGGAGATATTTCGGTACTTCAGCTTGCTCAAGGGCTGGTCGTTTGAGCCTACACTCACAGTGGAGGAAAGCCTCCAGGAGGAAAGGATGAGGTTAGGAAATAACCAATATAACACTACGACGCCGGAGGAACCGTGTCCCTACAAAGAATTCGAGTCCCTCAGAAAGGCTACCGGGGCAGAAACCTCTCCAAAGCGCAAGCCACCATCACACGCACCTTAATTATGGAAAGAAAGTATATGAAATGCGAGAGCGGAAAATTCGTAGAAAGTAAATATTCGTCCCAGCATTAGCCTAAGCGACCAAAGGAAAACTCGGTAGGGGAGGAAAAAAAAAAAAAGATCAGGATGGCCAGCGCCATGGAATTTGAATCTGGAACCTTCCGGAAATTTCTTACCTAAGTCCTATAACTAAAACATCTCAGAAGAGAAAACGTTATAATGTTGACCGATAAAATTTACTCCAAAATAATGTCACCACACTTACGTGACAGTGCCTAGAATGGTGAACTTAAATATCGATAGGGAAGTTGTTTTCGTGCAACCAAGGAACTTCTTTTAAAACTTCTTTGGGCGACTTACTAATATAACTGAGCCTATACTTAAAGCATTTTAGGAGCTCTTATTTTTTCATATATTATGGCTTATTGATTCACAATTTTATGGAAAGAATTTATAACTGCACCAAATTTGATTAATAGAAGCCTTGCGCAATGCATTTAGAATTATGCTATTTTTCCTGTTAAAATGCATCAATTAAAACAATTCAACGGATGCGTATAATATGGTAGCTATTGTGTTGTGAAAATTGCAAGTACAGTATTTATACTGTGAAAGGTATGCATGAATAAAGGTGGAAAAGCTATCGCAGAAAAGAGCAACGGGAATCGTCAGAACACAGATCATTCTGCGGCAATGGTGAGACAGAGTTGAGCCTTCGGTTTCTATTCTGAATACCAATTTTCTTGGCATCCGTTACATTTCC